>CP129445.1:37582500-38287500 GCA_030445155.1 Quercus variabilis
ACTCTGGCAGGTTGGTTGGCGGGTTCTCTCCTTTAAAACCTGCCTCAACCGATCCAACCGTAGCATTACCAAAATTCGGCAAAACAAAAATTTTTCAGCGAGTTTTTGGTCAAAATACTTTAGATTTTTACGAGATTTGTGTCGGATTTGGGGAGATATCATCGAATCTAGTGAGATCTCAGCCAAATCCGGGAAATCTCACCGGATCTAGTGAGATCTTGCCAGATCTAATGAGATCTTTGTCGGATCTGGGGAATTTTTGCCTGAAATCAACTATTTTGGCCGGATTTTTCATCGTGAACAGTTTTGACTGAATTGATTGTGATTTCGGTGCAAAATCGACCGCTCTGATCTGTCTCCCTCACCGGTCGGCGGCGGGTCAGTACTTCCTCCACCTAATTTAATTGGGTCAGTCTCGGGTTAGGCACAAACCTGACCCGAATCGACCCATGGACATCCCTAGGTGAGGCGGTGGATCGATGGTAGTGTGATTCAGTTTAGTAGTGTTTTTGGCAGGTACCATAGTGGATTTATGATGGTGCAATATGGTTCTGTCTCTCTTCTCCTCTCTCTTATTTGGGTTTTTGTGTGTTTTCTATGGTGATGAGATATGGTTTGGTGGTGGTGTGGTGGTGCGTTTCTGGTATTGTTATGGTGGTGTGATCTAATGGTTCCACTTGACGTTCAATTTGACTTCTTCTTCTTGTTTGATTTTTTTTTTTTTTTTTTTTTTTTTGATTTTATTGGTTTTGTGATTTGGGTTTTTTTAAGATGGTTGCAACAAGTTCATCTCTTATACTTTAATGTTTGGATTCTTCACTTGGATCAAATCTAGTTGAAGAGAAACTACTCAAAGGAATGGAAACAAAGTTGCTTTGAGAGCCAAAAACAAGTTTAGCTAGCTCCCTTCAATATTTTCTTTGCCATCAATATCACGAACTATGAAGTTTCTTCTTTGTTCTTTTTATCTCTCTCACTGCCTTTCTTCATTTTGTTCATTCCAGACCTGCACTGAAGAATCGTTTCTTCTTTATTCTCTTTATCTACCAAGAAGCTGGTTGTGGGTATGTGACCCTGTTGGGTTGTAATCGATGGTTATAGGTGGTGGTAGAATTTGAGATTTTTTTTTTTTTTTTGAAAAGGTGAAATAGAGGAAATTATATTTAATTTCTATATTAATAAAGTATTGAGACTGATGTATGTATATGAAAAAGATAGATAGGCTAAAATAGAAGAAGTAAGGTTTTTTGGGTTAGTTTAACTAAAAATTTGAGGAGACTGATGTGAATGCTCTAAATAGTATACTATATAGTTCTATATATAAATACAATCATAATAAAGGCCTATTAATAATTACCATAATTATTTACTTTTATATTTAGTAAAAAAATAAAATATAGAAACAAAAAATATGTTATTAAACTTTTCAATGCATTGCATGGGTTACCAACTGGTATATAAAAATCGAAAATGTTTATTTTTGGTTGATGGCATACTATTTTGCTATATAAACTTTTTAGTTCTCACAATTTAATACGTCAATATTTATATTTTTAATTGAATTTAAATTTTATTCTATATTTAACCCTTAATTAGAAATTTACTATGTCACATTTTCTTTAAATGATAGAATAAATAGTTCCATATACAAATACTATCACAATAAATACCTATTAATAATTATCATAATTATATATTTAATAGTTTAATATAAAAACAAATAATTAAAAATATATATTACTAGCTACCACAATTATCAAATTTCTTATACAAAAAGTGTTTCTTAATAATAATCAAATTTCATATTTATATACAAAATAAAAAAGAAGAGAGAAAGTCATTTTTTAAGATAAAATATTGTCAAGGAATTCAAAAGATTCGGAGGTAACTTCCATAACTGCCATGGAAGTTACTTTAGTTAGACCGGTGTTCCATAACTGTTAGTTGGAGGACTTGGCTTGTTATGGTGCAATTCGTCTCTTACGCCTAGTGGAAATCATGCTCGTCAAAAGATCAATATGCTCATGGTCCAATGGACTCGTCTGTCCTTTAATAAGGACGGGCGAGGTTATTAGGGACGAGCATGCTTCTCGCGTCTCATGTCTCCATTCTTTTCTGACGGACAGCCCATATGGACAAAATAGGACTTGTGCATTTTCATTACACCATCAATTGCCCCCTTGTCCACAAGGGTTGTCTAAAAGGGAGGAGTAACCACGTGTCATTTCCTTTGGACGCATATGCTTGGCGTCAAAGTTGATGTGTCAAGCGTCAGAGTTGATGTGCCATGTGTCATCATTTTATTGGTGACTAGTCCCGTTGATTCGTTCTTTCAAGGTGAACGCCACGTGTCATCTCCTGATTGGTTGTGTTGTTTCATGTGCCTAGGTCAGTTGACTATAAATAGTGGAATACCTCCACTACCCTTCACATTTCTGAGATTTTCCATCTTTGACATTCATCGTCTAGAGCCTCATCTAGGATTTTCTTCGCATCCATAGCCTCCGTCCGTCTTAGAGCCAGGTATTCCCTCCTTTCTCTTCTTTTAGGTTTCTCTTCAATTTTTTTCTAAAATGTCGGAAACAGTTATTTCCTCATCTAGTAATAGCACAGAGAAAGCCATAGATGAGTATAACGACAAAAGTAGTTATAATAGTTCTAGTGGCACTAGTAATAGTAGTGGAGGGAATACCACAGACGAGGAGTATGTTTCTGGCATCCCTGGGTTTCCTTTGGAAGTCATGCAAGAATAGCTTAGGCAAGCCTCAGGGTCCCAGGCAGGCACCTCGCCCGACATCCCTTCATCTAGTTCTTTGGACGAGGTTGAGATTACTGTTTATAGTTGTGCGGTAGATATTTCTTAAAAAATGGACGAGCAAAGACTTAACAATCTTAGGACGTGGTACCAAATCCCGGACGAGTTTAACCTTAGGTTGCCCGTCCATGGAGAATGGTGTTGTAATCCTCATTTTGGAATAGGTGTCCATGAGGCTTATCTTTTTGGGGGTCTAAGATTTCCTTTAAACGCTTTTACTAGAGAGTTATTAGTTAGGCTAGATTTAGGAGTATGTCAATTCAATCCTAATGCATGGAGATTGATCATCTCTATACAAATTTTGTGAAGGGAAGTATTTGGAAGGGACCATCCTCTTATTGTAGACGAGTTCCTTTATTGTTACAAATCCTCAAAAATACACCAATCCCTTGGCTTTTACCAATTCATAGCCAGAGGTACAGACTGTAGATTGATTAGGTCCTTGGCCTCGTCTAACAGAAAATGGAAGACGGAGTTTTTCTTTATCTCCGGCTTTTGGGCTAGGAATCTTGTGGACGTTGGCCGGGGACACGTTTGGTCGTTACACTATGGACTTAGGAAACCTCCGTCCTAAAGGTAAGTCCCTCCCTTTCTTGTTGTTGTTGTTGTTTTTTTTTTTTTTTTTTTTTTTTTTTTTTTTTTTTTTTTTTAAACCTTTACTTGTTTCTTTTCAGTTGCTGGACGACCTTCTTTGAGCAAGTTCCACCGTGACCACATCCACAAGGCTCGTCTACACACGGATAGAGACTTCCATTCCTTGGTCACGCTCATACGACTTGCCAAGTGGAGATTAGGCCCTAAGCTGTCCGAAGAAGCACTTGCACATGAAATTAAAGTAAGAAGAAGTAAGTTTTAAACTCAAACATTCTTGACCTTGTTTACCTTTGCTTTAGTTCTAAAAACTCTTTCCTCCTTCTTCTTTTTTTTTTTTTTTTTTTTTGGAATGGCCACAATGAAAGGAAATAAGGGAAAAGAGGTTGTTGGTAAGGGGGATCGTCCTGAGGCCCAATCTCAGGCTCGTCCATCAACTAGGGAAAAAAGGAAATCCTTGCCAAAAAATATTGATCTAGGAAACCTTCCTAGTCGACGAGATAAAAGAGTTAAGGGTGGGTCATCATAGATAGCCAAGCCCAAGCTTCCTCAGTCCTGGCCTCCTATCCTCATAGTCAATGTTGACTCATCTATACCAGTGGATACTACCCCATCCAAGACTTCTCTGCTAAGGACGACTGCGCCTGTCTCGTCCCAGTCTCTTCCAAAGGTTCCCACAAATATTATTGAAAATGAAGACTTAACCTAGGAACGTTTCAGGGAAGCTGTAAAGGACAAAGATATAAACGTCTGTTATAACATGTCCTTAAAGGATTTTGAACACTCAGGTGTTCATGATCTTTTTAAGGTAACTTTATTTTTGTCGTCTTTATTACTTTGTAACTTTCCTCGTCTAACCAACATTTTGGTGTTTCTTTTGTAGGCCATGTCAAAATTCATCACAGCGTCCAGGCAAGCCATTGACTTGGACAAGATAAGGATCTTGTTGGAGACGAGGATCTAAAACGTGAGGGACGAGGGTAAAAATGGGCTGAAGTAGCTGCCAAGGCTAAGAAGGAAGTGACGGAGCATCAAAACTTGATCGAGGAGTTGAATGCTGATATAGTGGAGAAGGATACCCGTCTTGATCATTTGCAAAAGAAGAAGGACGAGTTGAGTACCCTTCTTTCCAAGGCAAAAGAGGATGCAGTTGCTGAGTTCAAGGCGTCCAAAGACTTCACGGACTTATTAGATCACAACTATGCAGCAGGCTTTGAGGATTTTAGAATGGACACTATTAAAAACTTCCCTAAAGTGGACTTCAGCTCCATTAAGCTTAACCTAAATGCCGCTACTAGCTCTCTTCTCCAAACCATCTCTGAGGACGTTAACATTGAGGACAACACTTCAACTTTGCCCCCTCAAGATGATCCTAACGTAGATTCCCCCTTACTTAGAAAATATTTTAATCTTTGTATTTCAATCCCCACCCCCACTTTTTTTTTTATCTGGTCCATTGTTTGGGACCTTTATTATGTAATTCAAGTACATTAAGCTTGTCTGTGGTTTTAGGACGAGTTGTTAAAACAATTTTAGGTTTTATAACGGTGTTTTGGACGTTGGTCATCCGCCTTTAAACAACTGAATGTTATTATTTTCTACTATGATATGGACGAAAGTTTCTATTTTCATGAAATTTTGAATTTTGGCTCGTCCATAGGTGGAACTTTGGCTCGTCCATAGAAGGAATTCCTCCCTTTTTAACATAAACATACACTTTTTCATTTCTTGGATTTCATCAAGTATGATTCGTCTATGTGAAATGGTAATTATCAGCCTTACTCGTCCTTAGACTTAGCTGATTTCCACGTTTTATGAAGGCCCAACCTTTCACTCATCCATAGGTCGGATTGTTTGGTTGGTTTCCTATCAATAGATTAAGCATTTGCTCATGCATTTCCTCGTCCATGAGTTGAACTAATGCAACAATGGCTTTAACTCGTCCATTGTTTGGATGGTTTATGGTTTCAACCGTCCAAGGCTTCAATTTGTCCATGGTTTGGACAAGTATACCTTAGTTTGGTTTACCCTTACGAGAATCTACAGTACATCCTTGCGTCTAGAGAATTTACTTGTTTTTTGCCTTAGCCTTTTTGGAACTGAAATTATGGAGAATTTATATATCACATGCATTTGAGAATTCAAACCACATTGATAATATAAACATCGTTCAGAAGTATGGCACATGCTTAAAAGCTAGTGCCTTATTCATACAAAGTTCATGACTTCATCCATAGTTAACTTAAAACTAATACATTTTTAAGAAGTTAAAACATAACATATAATATTAACAACAAAAAGCAAGATAACAACAAAAAGCAAGATAACAACAAAAATCAAGATAACTCTGGCTCGTCCAGAATGGCAAGTCTTATCCAAGACTGTTGGCATTTTACTGATAATACCTCCTTAGGTATCAACATTCCAAGGATGCTCCAATTTTCTTCCGTCTAAGGCCTCAAAGTAGTAGGATCCTTGCCTTTTACAGTTGATAACTCTATAGGATCCTTCCCAATTAGGTCCCAATTTCCCATGAGCTGGGTTCTTGGTTGCCAAAGAAACCCTCTTTAAGACTAGGTCCCCTACGTTGAAACGCCTGGGTTTTACCATTGCATCATGTTGCCTAACCATGAGGTTTTTGTACCTTGTTGTCCTGTGCTCTACATCCATTCTCACTTCATCTATCAAATCAAGGCTCAGGCATAGTTGTTCTTCATTATCCTTCTCTTGATACGTCATGACCCTGTGGTTGGCCATATGCACTTTTGCAGGTATGACAGCTTCGCTTCCATAGGCTAACTTGAAAGGAGTTTCCTCTGTAAGGGTTCTCACTATAGTCCTGTATGCCTACAGAATACCTAGTAGCTCATTTAACCATACTCTCTTTGCCCCCTCAAGCCGAATCTTGATAATCTTCAATAAGGATTGGTTAACAACTTTGGCTTGACCGTTTGCTTATGGATGGGCGGGTGAAGAGTAATGATTTTGAATCCCGAAGTGTTCACAGAAGTCTCTGAAGAGCACATTGTCAAATTGTCGTCCATTATCTGATACCAACACTCCGAGCACTCCAAACCTGCATACGATGTTTTTCCAAATGAAATTCTTAACATTTTGTTGTGTGATATTCGCTAAGGGTTTTGCTTCTATCCATTTTGTGAAATAATCAATGCCAACTACCAAAAACTTCATTTGTCGTGTACCGAGGGGAAAGGGACCCAAAATGTCTAGTCCCTATTGGGCAAAGGGCCATGAAGCCATCATGGGGGTGAGGTACTCTAATGGTTGTCTAGGGATGTTACTAAACTGTTGGCATTGGTCGCAGAACTTGACATATGCCTTGGCATCAGCTTGCATATTCGGCCAGTAATATCCTGCACGGACGACCTTGTGGACGAGTGACCTATCTCCTGAGTGATTGCCACATGCTCCTTTATGATAAACATAGTTCGCCTTGTCTGGAGCTAAACACCTAAGATAAGGCTAACAAAAGCCTCTTTTGTATAACATCTCGTCAATAAGGACGTACCTGGTTGATCTTATTCTAAGCTTTCTAGCCTCGTCTCCCTCTTCTGGAAGTCGTCCGTCCTTCAGGTATGATATAATAGGGGAATCCAATTTCCTTCACTCTTCACCTATTGTACTTCTGGAATATCAATACTCAGTATGCACTAAATCTCATCAAACTCGTTTGTGACTTTATTTGCTGAGGCTTCTTTTGCTAAGGTATCTGCTTCCACATTCTTTTCCCTTGGGATTCAAATGAAGTAAGCTTCCTCAAATTTCTTTATGAGGCACATCACCCTATTAAGGTACTTCTTCACCTATTCTTCTTTAGCCTCATATGTCCCATTTACTTGGCCCATGATCAACTAGGAATCTCCCAAGATGAGTATTGATTTTACTTCCACGGACTTAGCTAGCTCTAGCCCTTTAAGGAGGGCTTCATACTCAACTTCATTATTAGTTGTTAGGTACTGCAAATGAACCTTGTGTTTTAGTTTATCTCTTTCTGAGGATTGTAGAACCACACCTATTCCCTCTGCATGCTGTGTAGATAAGCCATCCACATAGACAACTCACTTCTCACTATGTTCCATCTCATCCAAATTATCATATTTTGGGATAAACTCCGCAATGAAGTCTGTCAGGGCTTGAGCTTCTATGGCATGCCTTGGTTGATAGCTTATGTCAAACTCACTAAGCTCAATAGCCTATTGGATCAGTCTTCCTACAGCATCCAACTTGTTCATTACTTTCTTGAGCGGATGATCAGTTATAACATTGATGACATGAGCTTGGAAGTAATGCCTCAACTTCCTAAAAATTGTTATTAATGAAAAAACCAATTTCTCTATTTGTGGATTTCATCCTTTCACTCCTCGTAATGCTTTGCTTGTATAATACAAGGGCTTTTGCACCTTGCCTTCCTCCCTCACCAATGCTGAACTTACAGCATGCGGGCTAGCTACCAAGTACAAATATAACTCCTTTCCCAATATGGACGGACTTAGTAAAGGAGCCATGATGAGGTACGTTTTCAAATCTCCGAAAGCTTTCTGACACTTGTCGGTCTATTCAAACTCTTTTTTAAGAATCTTAAAAAAGGGCAAACATTTGTCAGTAGCTTTAGAAACAAACCTATTAAAGGCGGCAATTCGTTCAATAAGAGACTGGACTTCTTTGATATTATGCGGAGGCTCTATGTTTAGTATTGCTTGGATCTTGTCTAGATTTGCTTCAATTCCCTTATGTGAAACTATGAACCCCAGGAACTTCCCTGATGACACTCCGAAAGCACATTTGCTGGGGTTCAACTTTATGTTATAGTGCCTGAGCATGTCAAATGTTTCCTGCAAGTCGTTTAAATGCTTTCCTTCGTCCTAACTCTTTACCAGCATGTCATCCACGTAGACTTCTACATTCCGTCCAATCTGTGGATGAAACATGTGGTTAACCAACCTCTGATATGTTACCCTTGTGTTCTTCAAACTGAAGGTCACCTTATAACAGAACAAGCCTTGGCTGGTGACAAAGGATATCCTCTCTTGGTCTACCTCGTCCATCCTTATCTGATTGTATCCAAAGAAAGCATCCATAAAGCTAAGTAATTTGTGACCCACTATGAAATCTACCAACTGGTCAATGCGTGGCAACAGGTAGTTATCCTTAGGGCAAGCCTTGTTTAGATCGGTGAAATTTACACACATTCTCCACTTACCGTTTGCCTTCTTGACCATTACCACATTGACCAACCAGTCTGGGTAATATACTTCTCGAATAAATTTCGCTGCAGTCAATTTCCATACCTCTTCTTTATTGCCGTTGTCTCTCTCAGGAGCAAACACCATTTTCTTCTATTGTATAGGCTTAGAGGTAGGATACACATTCAAACGGTGGGTAATGACACTAGGGTTTATACTCGACATATCTTCATGATTCCTTGCAAACACATCGATATTCTTTTTCAGGAACGGATGATATCCTTCTTAGTCTTTTCTTCTATATTTGTTCCTACCTTGGTGCACCTCTCGGGATTGTCTTCGTCTAAGGAAATGTTTTCCAACGCTTTGGTGGGCTCTGTCACAACTCTTCTTTCCTCAATGCTCATCATTTGAACCTATTCATCCACGGCCAACATAGCTAGATAGCATTCTCTGGCTACAAGTTGATCTCCTTGTACTTGTCTTATTCTATGCTATATAGGGAACTTGACTAATTAATGGTAAGTGGACATGATTGCTTTCCAACTATTTAAAGTTGGTCTTCCAATTATGGCATTGTAGAAAGACGAACAATCAATCACGAGAAAATTCACGTCCTTGGTTACCTGTTGTGGATATGCTCCCACCAGCACAAGTAAGGTGACAGTTCCCACGGGATGTACTTTCATTGTACCGAAACCTACCAAGGGTGAGTTTACTGGACGAAGTTAATCTCATTCAAGCTTCATTTGCTAAAAGGCAGGGTAATACAAAATTTCTGCCGAGCTCCCATTGTCCACCAACACTCTTCTCGTTGTATAGTCGGCAATAAGCAATGTAATGACAATGGCATCATCGTGAGGGTGATGAACTCTTTCAGCATCCTCGTCCATGAATATGATAACTTGTTCTTCAGTGGTCTTCATCCTCAGTGATCATCCAGAAAGTTGGACGTTCTGTACTACCTTCAGGTACGTCTTTCCTGACTTGGACGATTGACTTGTTGAACCACCTCCTATAATAACTCTTATTTCCCCTAGCGGAGGTCGTGACGTCTCTTCCACCTTCCCCTTAAATTTTTCATCTTTGTGATCTCGTCCAAGGAAACTTCTCAGTTTTCCTCATTTGATAAGATTTTCAATCTGCTGTTTTAAATCAAAACATTCGTCCGTGTCGTGCCCATGGTCTCTGTGGAAGCAACAATACTTATTCCTATTGTGCTTATTACAATCTCCCTTCATTTCCTCCGACCATTTCAGGGAAGGATCATCCTTGATTTTCATGAGAACCTACTCAGGTGGCACGTTCAAGGGGGTGTATTGTTGATTACACGCTGAAGAGCCTAGTTTCTTGTTATCTCAGTCTCTCTTTTCTTCCATTTGTCCCTTCTTTGGATGAGGACCTTGCTCGAAATGGGGAGTGGGGTTTACTTCTATTCTTTCAGCTCTCTTCCTCTTTTTAGCTATGATAACGTCTTCTGCATTCATAAAGTTTTGAGCCGAATGGACGAGTTCGGCCATGGATTGAGGCTCTTTCTCATAGAGCTTGTGTATGAATAAGTCAAAATTAACCCCATTATGGAAGGCCGCCAATAGTAGCTTATCATCTACCTCATCCACGGTCAAGGCTTCTCTGTTGAAACGAGTGATGAAAGACCACAAGCTTTCATTCTCTCCTTGCTCTATGGTTAATCGGCTGGAAGAGGAACGCTAGTGTCTTTGTCCCCCCAATGAAGTTATTAACAAACAACTTGCTCAACTCTTCAAAAGAATTTACTGAATTCGAGGGTATTTTGCTTAACCAGACTCGTGCCGGACCTTTAAGGGTGGTAGGGAAGGCTCTACACATAATTTCATCCGGGGCCCCATAAAGGTGCATCGTAGTCTTGAAAGTAGCAATGTGATCAAACGGGTCACGCATTCCATCATATGAATCCAAGGATGGCATCTTGAATTTTGGAGGTAAGGGGTGACCATTGATGGAAGCTGTGAAAGGGGAATCTGTTCGGTGAACTAGATCTTCTACGGGATTTGTTCCCCTCATGTTCTCCCTCATCTCATCCATAACTTTCCTCATTTGGTCCACTTCCCTCTCCAAGTGTGGCATCCTTCTTGATGTGGTATCCCTCGATTTGCTTTCAGGTCTGCACCTCTTCCATCTCCCTAGTTCTGGCCTTGTTCTTCTCCATAGGCCCCATGTCGCTGCCTTCTAAGATTGATCTCTTTTGTCAATTCTTGGTTTTGGCGGGTTAACGTTGCCATTGCGGCTACCATGCACTACAACAAAATGTATTTTTAGTGACGAAAATTAGTGAGGAAATATTTTTCGTCACTAAAAATACAGCTTTAGTGACGAAATATGAATTTCGTCACTAATAATGAAAAAAAATTATTATATTTAGCGACGAAAAATAAATTTCGTCGCTATTGTGATCTGAAAAATAAGTGCTAAGGAGGGAAACTTTGGCGCCAACTTAATTAATCTATAGTGACGAAATATTTCGTCGCTAAAAGTCGAAATTTTTAGTGACGAAATATTTCGTCACTGTAGGTATTACTGTGGATAGTTTTAGTGACGAAAATATTTTCGTCTCTATAAGTAAGTATTAGTGACGAAAAATAGTCGTCACTAAAAATATAAAGGTTTTACACTTATATGTTTTTAGCGACGAAATCACATTTCGTCACTAAAAGTATGCTTTAGTGACGAAATATGAATTTCGTCACTAAAAATAATAATAGATTTACACTTATATGTTTTTAGCGACGAAATCATATTTCATCACTAAACGTATGCTTTAGTGACGAAATATAAATTTCGTCTCTAAAGCTTGGGTTCTTTAGTGACAAAACTGACATTCATCACTAAAAAACATAAAAAAAAAATAAAAAAAAAAAAAAAAAAAAAAAAAAACCTTTTGAGACGACGAAATGAGCATTGGCGACGGAAAATAATTCGTCGCTAAAGCCCAAAAAACTACCTCAGCCCACTAAACACCTTTTACAATTCGTTCCTAAAATATTCGTTCCTAAAATATTCACACATGGCCTAACCTTCAGAATTCATTCCTCTCTCAACAGAAACCCATTCACACGTCGTCGCCATAGTCGCCGATCGCGACGCTTCAGCTCGCGTCGCTTCAGCTCGCGACGCTTCAGGTACCGGCGTCGCTTCAGCTCGCGACGCTTCAGGTACCGGCGTCGCTTCAGCTCGCGACGCTTCAGGTACCGGCGTCGCTTCAGCTCGCGACACTTCAGCTCGCGACGCTTCAGGTACCGGCGTCGCTTCAGCTCGCGATCTCGACGCTTCAGGTACCGGCGTCGCTTCAGCTCGCGATCTCGACGCTTCAGGCACCGGCGTCGCTTCAGCTCGCGATCTCAACGCTTCTGCCGCACCTCCGTCGCCAAACCCAGCCGCACCGTCGCCAAACCCAGCCGTTCGTGACCGATCCTCTCTTTACCGTCGCCGATCGACCTCGCCTATTCGTCGCCGATCCACTTCGCTCGCTTCAACTCGCGACGATTCAGCTCGTCGCGAAGCTCGCCGGCCGTTCGTGACGGTTCAACTCGTCAGCTGTTCGCGACGGTTCAGCTCGTCGCGAAGCTCGTCAACCGTTCGCGACGATTCAACTCGTCAGCTGTTCGAGACGGTTCAGCTAGCCGGCCGTTCGCAACGGTGAGTTTTCTTTTTCAAATATTCTGACTTAAAATGTTAAACCTTTCTTTTATAGTTTCAACATTCAATCTTTTTTGAAATGAAATGCTCAACATTCAATCTTAGTTTCAGCATCTTTGACTTTGAGGCTCTAGTTTATCAGTGTAAAGCTTTATGAGTTTCACTCCAAGCCTTCAAGGTCAGACAATCTCTCTTAACTTTTGCTTTAAGTTTTATGTATGTTTTGTGAATGTTGAAGTTCTTGATTTCCTGCTATGATAACGATTTTCAATTATTTTTGAACTATAATAGACTTGAACTATGTTAAAGAACTGGGTTTTGATTTGTATGGATAATGGATGGTTTTGCAGATTTAAGAGTTCAAGAATCTTGCTAGAAGAAAACAGGTATGTATGGGTTTTAAAGCATTTTGATTTTGGATTGGTTAAACGAGTATTGATTGTTTTAAAGCATTTTGGAGATTTGGGTTTTGATTTTTATATATGGGTTGGTTCTGTTCTGGAAATTCATGGTTGTTGATGGGTGGATGGTGATCATTACAAAATGGGCATGGTTGGTTGGCGAGTCACAGTATGAAGCACAATAGCTAAGGCATAAAAGAGCTTCTTTTCTTATAAATTGAGCTTCCACTATAAAAATGTAATGTACAAAGGTGTGACACATCCTATTAAATGAACAAAAACAATAGTCACAACTTCATACCTAATAAAAATTTATACAAGTAATCAGTGTTCATGAAGTAGCAGCAAGACAAATTCATTGTCAACATAGTGGATGTCAGGTTTGATGTCAAAATGGACAGCTTTCTTTGTCAGAATATCTGGATATTCTCTTGACTAACCTCAGAAGAAATGTTTGCCTATTTATTATGGTCTCATGAGGGTGTCCAAGAGTCTTATACCATTCCCTTAAGCTGCTTGCGAAAGATTAATCTCTCTTTTGCAGCTAGTTTGCACAGAAGCTGCAATATTTGTGTCTATGAGGCGCTGACATAATCCTGAACATGTTGCCTCTTTTTCTGCTTGCATCCTGGGGAAAAGCTATAGAGAAACAACTCATTATTTTTTGGGAGGAAAGAAAAAAATGAAGAGAAAAATGACAATTATTATCAAAAACACGGGAAAAGAAAAAGTTACCTAGATAAAATGACCTAGAAATCGTTATGATAGTAATTGTAGGAGTTGTGGCTTCTCTTTTTAAATTGATTTCTTAGTTTTATAGTTATGGTTATGATTGATTATTACCCAAAAAACTAATATCTTAGTTTTTTTTTTTTTTTTTTTAATGAAATTCAATTTTGAACTCTTTTGTTTTACAGGAAGAGACTAGTGTCTAGATTTCACCTTGGAAATTATCTTGGAACTATAAAGAATTGGATTTCATTCAGGTTGTTTTGACTTTCTTCAAGCTCTTGTTTTGATTTCTTTTTGTGATGTTAATTTTTGGGTTTGTTAATATAGCTTAAAGATGAAAGATGTGTGTGTGTATGTGTGTGTGTGTTTGGGGGGGGGCGGGGGGGTGTTTGTGGATGTGGATTTTTTTTTCCTACTATTTTTAGCATTTTAATATTCTGTTACTTCCTCAGAGTCCAAATTAATAAAATTTATAGAAGGATCGTGCCTACAGCCTAGTGCTACACCGAGAAAAGTCAAATCAAATCACGATATAGAGTCATTTTCCTTGTGTTGAAAGTGCTCTTTTTTTACATTTATTTAATTACTTAGTTGTTTTTCTTGGCCACTTTTATGCCTTAGATGATCATTAATGATTCTTCTCTTCTTTGACCACTATTCTCATCTTTGAAACATTCTTTTTTTCCCAAGTAAAAGGAAAAGTTTAGATTGATTTCCTTGTGTGTTTATATTTGTAGAACTTCTTGATAGGAGGGTAGTTTAACACCTTTAGTTACTATAACATTGTGTTTCCTTCTTTATTGAAATTCTTACATTGTCTCTATCAAGAGGTAAACTTGCACTTATCTATGTGTTGCATGCAGGTAAAGCTTCACTCATCTTTTTGTACTTATCATTAGGTTTACTTAACTGTTCACTAAAAGCTATCTTTCTTTTATTTTCAGCTCTCTTGTTTGTGGCTGAAGAAATTGTGAGAAACAAGGTGAAAAACACAAGTTAACTTTGGATTTTTTCTAAAAGTTGTAAACTTAACTTGAGCAAAGTAAGTATATTCTAGTTAAAAACGTATAAAACTCTATATATACTTGTGATGTTAGAAATTTATTTTGTGGTGGGTTGTTGTGTTGGAGCAAGCGGGTGGCTTGCATGGTGTTATAAGGTGGCTTAAATTCATATTGGGAGTGTTTTTAATTTCTTGCAAATGTGAATGAAATTTGTTGATTAGTAGCAATTGTGTTTCTTTATTCAATTTTAATACTTGTAAGCATTATACTTGTGATGTTGAAAATTTGTTTTGTGGTGGGTTGTTGTGTTGGAGCAAGCGGGTGGCTTGCATGGTGTTGGCTTAAATTCATATTGGGAGTGTTTTTAATTTCTTGCAAATGTGAATGAAATTTGTTGATTAGTAGCAATTGTGTTTCTTTATTCAATTTTAATACTTGTAAGCATTATACTTGTGATGTTGAAAATTTGTTTTGTGGTGGGTTGTTGTGTTGGAGCAAGCGGGTGGCTTGCATGGTGTTATAAGGTGGTTTAAATTCATATTGGGAGTGTTTTTAATTTCTTGCAAATGTGAATGAAATTTGTTGATTAGTAGCAATTGTGTTCCTTTATTCAATTTCAATACTTGTAAGCATTATACTTGTGATGTTGAAAATTTGTTTTGTGGTGGGTTGTTGTGTTGGAGCAAGCGGGTGGCTTGCATGGTGTTATAAGGTGGTTTAAATTCATATTGGGAGTGTTTTTAATTTCTTGCAAATGTGAATGAAATTTGTTGATTAGTAGCAATTGTGTTCCTTTATTCAATTTCAATACTTGTAAGCATTATAGTTGTGATGTTGGAAATTTGTTTTGTGGTGGTTTGTTGTGTTGGAGTGTATATTTGTGTGTGCAATGTATATTTATTTAAATATTAATATAAACTTGTGCATTCATGAATAAGATAGAACTTTATCTAAATAGCTTATAGATTTAGATGTTAGAATACATTATGCATGAGTTGTCATTGTATTACTAAAGTAGCATTCATTTTGTAATTGTAGTCAAACATGGATAAAAGTTGGATGATAATGGGTAAGACACCCGATGGCAGATTAAGTCATGGATATATTGAAGGGGTCAATGCATTTATTAATTTCGCAAGAGCAGTTGTGGACTTGAGTGGTAATAATATTTTTGTTGTGGACTTGAGTCGTCTTTGTTGTCACTAAGTATATTAATTCATATAATAATATTTTTATAATACATATATACTTCATTTTACAGGATCAGTTTGAGCTTGAAGGAGATTCCAACTTAGTAACGAAAACAGTAAATACAAAATGTGGAAGATTATTGAGTAGCGGCTCTAACAAGTTGTATCAGACTTATAAAAAGCTTGTACAATCTCATGATGAAGACTATGCAAAAATCCACCCGCCAAAGAATGTCACACTTGAGCAATGGACTGGACTTATTGAAGGGAGATGGACCAATAAGGACTGGCTGGTAAATTATTTATGTGTATATTATTATTATCCAATATTTATTATATTATGTTGTCAAATGATGAAGTAAATTTATATTGTTTTATTAATGATTTAATAAATATTTTGAATGTTCTTTATTAGGAAAAATCAAGAATTAATTCTGAAAATAGAAGCAAAACTTCAGGCAAACATAGATGCGGGACAAAGGCACTTGCTGTTAGGGTTGATGAGGAGGTGCGTGTTTTTTCATTTTCTTAAATCTTAGTATATTACATGTGATTAATTAACTATAAATAACTGACACTCGAATGTTAATTAATTAGACAAATAATAATGGCGGTCAAGTTCCTGAATTGGCAAAAGTCTACAAAGATGTTCATTTTAATCCAAATACAAATAAGTGGATACACCATGATGATGAAGCGACATATGTATGTGTATCATTCCATCCCTATTATTCCATTCTTATCATGTTTATAAAGTTATTACATATGTAGTATTAATGTTGTGATTATTGTTTTTTTTTTTTTTTTTCCTCTCTCAAATGGTAGGAAACTATTCTCAAAGTGCAAGAGGATCATTGTCAAGATCCTAATGCAATTCCCCTTACACAAGAGGAAATCTCAAACTTGGTTTTTAAGAAAAAATCTGGTATTGTAAAAGGACTTGGCATGAGACCTTCTTCTTCTCTAGTAACCACTGCCTCATCTAGTGCCTCGGTAGAGTATATTCATAGGTTAGAAAATGAGATACTTGAGCTCAAAGAGGCAAGAGTTAGGGACGAAGAGGAGCGAGCTAAGGAGCAAGAGGCGCGAGCTAAGGAGCAAGAGGCACGAGCTAAGCAAGATGAGATCCAAAAGAATATTCTTAATTTTTTGAGGAGCAAGGGTTATGATGACGGTTTTAACTATGGTGGTGGTTCATCTTCAAGTTAAATCACTTATAGGTAACACTTCATTTTTTATGTATCATTTGAAACTAATTGTTAGAAATTTTTTTATAACATAGTTAATATTTTTACTTTACGATTTTAATGTAATAGTATTTTTATATTTATGCAGATTTCTTATTGGTGGCTTTAGGGGATTACTTTTGGCATTATTTGAAGACATATGAGGACATCTTTTGGCTCTAGGGGGTTTTAATTATATTATGCTACATTTCTTGTATTGTTATAAAACATTTTAAGTTACTGTATGTGTTGCAAACAATTATTGTATGGAAGAAGTTTAAATTTGATACTTGTTTTAATTTTAACTTGTGGAATGTATGGATCGATTTTTTATAAATGTGTTGTTGAAATTATTGTGTTAATTAAATTTGAGGTTTGAAGAATGTAATGATAGGTTACAGGTTAGTATCAACGTCATGAAAATAATAAAAACAGAAAATATGTTTTTAGTGACGAATTTTTTCGTCACAAATATGGCAACAAAAAATTGTTTTAGTGACGAAATATTTCGTCACTAAATACAGTGGAATTTTATAAGAAATGGTTTTAGTGACGAACATTTTCGTCACTATATGTGCATGGATTTTTTTAAAAATAGTTTTAGTGACGAATATTTTCGTCACTATATGTGCATGGATTTTTATAAAAATAGTTTTAGTGACGAATATTTTCGTCACTATATGTACCCGAAAATAGTTTTAGTGACGAAATTTTTCGTCACTAAATATGATTTAATAAACTGAAATGGTTTTAGTGACGAAATATTTTCGTCACTAAATACTGTTTTTAGCGAGGAAAACATTTAGCGACGAAACGTTTTCGTCGCTAAAAGTTTTTTTTTTTATTACCAAATTGGACTTTTAGTGACGAAATTTTTCGTCGCTAAAAGTCGCCAGGACTTTTAGTGACGGGGCTACAGCGACGAAACGAATTTCGTCACTAAAAGTCCAATTTCGTCACTAAAGGTTCTTAGTGACGAAAAACTGGATTTTTAGTGACGAAAATTTTCGTCACTAAAAATACATTTTCTTGTAGTGATGGATTGTACATGTTGAACAGAGGATGGTTGCATGGCGGGCGCAGATTGACGATCGCAGTGAGGATTACTAGAGGCATCTCTACTCTCTTGATGGCCTAGACTAGTAGCCCTCGATCTTGTCCAAACCATTGCAGCCTTTTGTCGAAGAAAGGAATTGTAGAACTTCAAAGATGAAATCTAACAAACTTCTTCCTCACAGACGGTGCCAACTGATGAACACAAGGAAATAAGTAGGCTGAATGTCTCGGGCATTGATCTCAAAGTTGACTAGAATTTCCTGAAAAATAAACACAAAATCAGAGGAGATTGGGGAAAATCGGCCAAGGATCCTCCAATGATAAAATCAATATTTTCGGAATTTTGATTTGTATGAAAGTGTCAGAATGAATTACCTCTTTGTGAGGGTATAAGAGAATGAAATACACATTTATTGTATTTTGGGAGTATAGAATAATTATATTATTACTAATAAATACTTGATATATTTATCAAAATTAAATTAAATTTTTTACTAATGAATGCCCTTAAGTATGTGTTAGTAAACTTTAAAAAAAAAAATACAGGAAAACAAAAAAGAGATAAATTTTTTAATAGTTTTTTAAAATTTTTTTAAAAAATTTTAAAAATAAATAATTAATGTATGCGCTGCTATGTATGTATATTAACTTGATTAAATACACGATGGGATGGGTTGGTAACAAATTAATGCATTGATTGGGTAGTGCACCGGCCAAAGACCCACTAAAGGCGAAGATGTACATAGTCAAGTGGGATTCACATCTAGACTGACCCAAACTCAATTCAACGAAGTGGGGTTCAACCCATGTGAAGGAAAGAATGCATGTTATGAAAAAACCTTGTATTTTCTCCAATTGAACACAAGGGCCTCACTCACAGTGATGCTCTATAATTCTTTACTCTTTAGAGCCTGTACGTGCAGGGCCGCTTTCTTCAGTTGGTCTCATCTCTCATGGGAAATCAAAGCAAAGTCGCCTCTTGAACATGAAGTGACAAGACAGACCAAACCCAAGATTTTGTCTTTTGTCTTTTGTCTTTTATTTATTATATGGCTGTAACCACATCAAACTATGAACTCTGAACCAGTCTCCGTACGTACGTTCGAATTAAAATATTACCACTAGTATACTTTTCCGTTGCTTTCACCGTCCAAACTTTTTTTTCTCTAGGAACTGGTGAAGAAAAGAAGGGCCATTCCTTTGGAAAATTATATCTTACGTGGAAAGTGTTTCCTTTCAAAATAATTTTAAAGAAAAATCTTTTAAATTCTTTTTATATTATTTTAATTAGAGGCGAATTTTAAAATTTTAATTGTTAGATTATAAATTTTATTATATCTTTCTTATTTACAAATTTTCAAAAAGATAGAAAATTACTAACTATCTCATCAATAAAAATTTGTAATAAAATTTATTAATTGAATAATAAAATTTACTTTTCTCTCTAAACTAGTTTTAACACTAAACCTAGGTAATTCCTTTGAAAAAAAATCAAATCAAAGTTAATATTTTTAACAATCAACATTACATAAGTAATTTTTTATTTAATTATTAAATAATCAGTTATCATAAATTAAATGATTTTTTTTTACGGGTTTTAACTATTTTAATCTTAATTTATCTTTGTATTAAACTCTTAAATAATCAATAAGATGATACTTTTTTGAGAAAATATTGTGTGGCACCAAATAGACCATTAAAATTACTTCTCAAAAAAAAGAAAAAGAAAAAAGACCATTAAGTAATTAGCGTTATTCATTCAAAAAATATTTTTGCAATTTTTCCATAGGAAACTGCTATCTTGCGTCCTTGCGTCTAGTATATATCACTCACCATAACCAATCCTTAAAAATAAAATTAAACACCCCGACAAATGGAAAGCCACCGTGCTTGCTTAAATTGTTGTACAATTAAACAAGAAAGTTAGAAATACCCTACGAATTTCTTATAGCATTGTACGTGCTAGCTAGAATAAAGTTAAACCCTGAAATCACGCTAATAGTGAGTTAGTTGTAGACATATTATTTCTCAATTATAAAATGTGAAGATGTGATGGGTGTCACGTATCTTTAAATTTTGTCCTTTATTTTAGTATAATAGTAATTACCTTTTCTATTATATACAATTATTTTTATAAAACATTTACACTAGATTATCTACTATGTTTCTTTCTTTAAAAAAAAGGATTATATGTTATGCACTATTATTATTATTACCTTTATTTTCTCTTATTCTTTCTCATTTTTTCTTTCTCCGTACTCTTATTACTTAGAGCATTTGCATACACAACTTTCAACCTATTCTATTTTACCACTTCAAAAATCTTCTTTATCAATTATACCATACCATTTTACAACACAACCAACATCCCAATTTTTATTTTCCTATTCCACTCATTAAAATAATATATATTACCCACTAAAATAATATAATATATAATTTTTGTGTTGCTCCTACAATGCTATAGTAATCTTTTGGAATTAAAATATATTATAATTTTTACAATTGTGCTACAATTGTAAAAAAATTTGCAATTATCAAATTTTACAAGTCTGGTTGCTGGGCTCTTTTTGTGCCCTAACGCCAATGGGAATGCTCTTAGCTCCCTCATCTTAAATATCTCTCTCCTCTCTTTCATCTCCAACGTTGTCCTCCCTCTCTCTCAATTTGACTCACCATTATCCTCTACCCTTTTTTGTATCTGACCTAACCAAGACCTAACTTTTCTCTATTTTGATTTGAATGGCAACAAGAAGGAATCATAGGTTTTTTTGGGTTTATCGCTTTTATCACTTGATCTCAACCATGACCCAAACATGGATTTTTTGGGTTGAGGTGAAATGAGTTTCCTAGGTTGAGGTGAAATGCTAATGTGATTTTCCATTGAATTTAGTTTGCATAATCTATTAGTTTTGGATAGATTTTGGTTTTATTTTCAATTGATTTTGGGTCAATTTTGTGTTCATATTATAAGGTATTGTAATTAGTTGTGGTGGTGTTGGTGGGTGATGCTAGGTTATGGCAATGGTTGGATAGTGGTGGGTGATTGATCAATTATGTTTGAGAGAGAGATATATATATATATATATATATATATATATATAATGAAATACACAACTACAGCAACCATGTATACATGGTTACTATAGCAACCGTGTATACACAGTTGCTAACCATGTATACACAATTGCTATAGTAACTGTGTAAATTTACACAATTTTAGACTAGCTAGTGTGGGAAAGTTTTGGGGATAAATGTGCAAAATTAGACATTTTTTCTATTTTATATTTGTTAATGTAAATGCTCTTAAATAATTAGAAATGATGAAAGGCTCTTAAAACTGTTTTAGGGAAAATGTTTTGGAATGATTCTCATTTCCCAAATAATATTGGTTCCTGTTTTCATACTTTAAACAAAAGAAAAGAAAATATAAAAAATTATATTATGATTCTAATGTGACACATGGATTAAGTGTAAACTTAACTATGTGTTTATAAGATCTTGGTCACCCCCCCCCCCCTTACAAATCGAATTTCAATGGTGAGTTCTATCCATGGGTTTCTAACATTTGATATCAGAGTCAACCACCATGTCGAGTAACTGGACATAACTCATTGAGCATAGAATCAAAAGAGTTGTGGTTTTATGGTTGAATTTAGAAAGGGGCAACCTAGAGGCTAGATTAAAATAACTGATAAATAAGTGGAGCTACGAAAAAAGAGAAAATCACAAGATATTTCATGCTACAAGAGAAATGTCGTATAAGGCGGTTTCATGTAATACCTTCTCCGCATGAGAAAAAATGAGAGAAGGATAAGATAGCTTTAGGTAGCATTTGGACTTAGATGAAAATGAGTTGCGTTTGCGTTTCTGGCGTTTCACGCCTTCTTTATTTTTTTTTTAGTTGTGATTGTTGACTTTTCTCGTGAATAGTGCACGCCAGTGGGTCACGTGCATTATTCACAGGACCCACAAACTTCACTTTTTAACAACTTTTTCATTAAAAATGGGTCCCACAGTACTATTCACACATTTAAAAATTATTATACTATAGTATTTTCAATTTTCAGTTTTCAACTGTATCCAAATAAATCCTTATTGCAATGTTTTTCAAAATTGTTATGTTATTGATTCTTATCTAGGTTTATAACTAATATTACTTTATTGTCTATTATTTATAACTTGTCATCTCAATGGTTTTAAAAGTTTTATAAAAAAGTTGTGACTCCTATAACTTTTATGCATTAATATGGTCCATTATATTAGCATCTTTCCCAATTTGAACTTGAAATGAAGAACGTGCATTTGGGATGAAGATTTAATAGTAGGTTTTTTTTTTTTTTTTTTTTTTTTTTTTTTTTTTTTTTGCTTTAGCAAAATTAAAAAGGAATTCAAAACAAACAAAATCAGAGCTTAACTATCATTTTCACATGGACTTATCATTTTTTTTTATCAATCATACTCTGCCACGTCATAGTTGTGGCAAGAAGTTGTGAAGATATTTTGTGGCTCTAGACTTTTTCATTTTGTTTGTAGACAACATTTTAAAATATTACTTTTTCAAGTACAAGTATACAATATACTTTAGTTCACTTAAAAATAAAAAAAGCAAAAAATTAAATAAGTTGATGTTAAACAGACGCTTCATCTTATTATATGTTTATTAGAGTTTGAAAAGATTTTTGTAAAATAAATAAAAATATAAACACAAAAATGTGCTGAAAAGTGAAATTAAGATAAGAAGTTGTGAAGATATTTTGTGGTCCTAGACTTTTCTCTTTTGTTTATAAACAACATTTTAAAATATTACTTTTTCAAGTATAAGTATCCAATATACTTCACTTCACTTTCAAAAAAAAAAAAGCAAAAAAATAAATAAGCTATGTTAAACAGACGCTTTGTCTTATTATATGTTTGTTAGAGTTTGAAAAGGTTTTTGTAAAAATATATATATATATATACACACATATATATATAAACATGAAAATGTGCTAAAAAGTGAAAACTATGCCATTAATTATTAACTATGGGATGTTTGGATGATCCATGCAACATTTTCTCAATTTTTAAATGAATCAATTTTTAATTTCTCAGAAAACCAAATAGAGAGTGTTAGGGTCCCCAATAACAATAACATAATAAATTTAAATCAAATAGAGAGTGAAGCCATTTCACGGATATGAAAGAATGTTGGTTGTGACATAGAATTGAAACTGTCATTGTATTGAAGAATGCTTACGTTTAACTTTACAAAAATTTA
The DNA here is from genome assembly GCA_030445155.1 of Quercus variabilis. Lineage (NCBI taxonomy): Eukaryota > Viridiplantae > Streptophyta > Magnoliopsida > Fagales > Fagaceae > Quercus > Quercus variabilis. Next base: position 37,605,655 of record CP129445.1, read on the forward strand.
ATTGTTGGTTCCCAGTTTAAAATATTAAAATAATTTAACGATTCACATTTTTTTTTTTTTTTTTTGATGGGAACGATTCACATTAATAATGTAAGAAAGTCACAACTAATCTTATTATTTTTTACTCTTTTTTCTATGGGATTTTACTTATTATTTTAAACATTCTTATTGAAAAAAAAATAACATATGATGTCTAAATGGTTAATAATATTAATTCTAATGGAGATAGATTTGACTAGAATATAGCTTAGTTGAGGCATGCATTCACACTGCTGCGGCAGAATATTCAACATACATTTCAATTGATGCTACGAGCTCATTATCATGGTGAGAGGGTCGAGAGCTGGCAATTTACCGCCTAGGCCAGTAGGCCCCTCTCCTACTCCTAAGTCCTAACTTCAAAAAATATATTTTTTTTTTGGAAGATATATTTCTATTATGTATTTCTAGCTATAAACTTCGTTTATTTCATAATTATAATAAATACACTAGTATCTCTTTTATATGGTCAAAATTTATTTGAAAAATATAAAGACATATTTTCCTATTTTATTAATGTCTTTTTTGGCTCAACATTTATAAAAGGACAATAGAGGTAGAAGGAATTAAATAAAAAATAAAAAAAATAAAGAAAGAAAGAAAAAGAGGAAAATAACAAAGTTAGGGAGAAGAAAAAGAGAAGGAACATTATTGTCACATTTAAAAAGTGAAAAAAAAAATGATACGGTCTTTTTTTGTATGTAACAATTTATTTTCCTCCTAAAATTTTGGGGGATAATTACAAGATAATATAAATTTACGTAAATTATACTTTATGTCAGTCTAATTATTAAATATCATTTTCAAGACGAATATTATATCTTTTGTAATTTTTCTAATATTTATATCACTCGTGAATAATAACTATTTATATTTTATATTGGTCTCAAGTGTATTTTGTGTGTGTGTGTGAAAGCTTGAGTACGTGTACGTAAATTTTATCTCCCCAGGAATCAAATCCTAACTCCGTTTGACCCACATATATTAGCAAAAATCTTCAAGAATAAATATTTTTGGTTTTTGTTTATTTTAATATTTTACAATCCGGAAAAACAAAATTTAGGAAAGTGATTAGAAAATAAACAAATCAAATTCAACAAGGAGTAGCTTCTGGACCCATTCGTGCCTTAGGTTTCTATTCTTGCCCCAACAACGTAAGTGAAACTTAACATAATAAACCATGGCAACCTAACACCTAAATTTTGCCAACATGCACATCCCAAATTAGGAGGGAGACAGAAGAGGAAAAGAAGATTATAATTCCCAAAATCAGGCATGCTTAAAAATAAAATTCATCCCAAATGTTAATTTGATGCCTGGTCCATGAAAAGTAAAAGCAAGAACAAATTTTATTGCCACTGTAAATAGTACAATAACACATGTTGTGTGACTGCCAGAAGATACACAAAACAAATATACCCCAAGTATTGATAAGTACCCCTTATAAACAAATTAGCAACTAAGCCAATCTAAATACTTACAACAACATGAACAAACTACTGGACAACCATACAGAAAATAAACTTCAGTGGGTCACAGCCCTGCTTAACCAGCTAAAACATGAGTTAATGCAGGAACAGACCCCAATTCATTCATTCAAGACTCATGAGTCATGCGTCCTGACCTTCCTTTGATTACCATCTAGATACCTATTAATTGACACATTAGAAAGTAGAAACTTAAATCTTAATATAAATTTACAGACTTTTCTTGCTTTTTAGACACTGCCTTCTCCATTATAAACTAAAAAGCATGGTGAAAGCCAGAAGAAGCTTGAAACAAGCTCAATTCAGAGAATTGAGACAGCATAGAAAGTAGAAACAACAAGTTACTGGTTGTTTGCCTCGGAGTTGTATGCACTTGACTTTGAAGTGGCGGAGCCTTCACTACCGCCGCCTTTTCCACCGATTTTCACCAGTTTTGAGGCTGTGGAGGCTACTTTCTTGACAAAGCTCTCAAAAATCCGAGCTTTGATTTGGCCTCTCTTTGGGGGAAGCCTGGAGTTTTCCTTTTGGGGTGTGGAGGAGGAAGTGGTTTCCATAGGTGTGGAAAAAGCAGAGACAAGGCAGAGTAAGTAAAAGAAGGGCTCTGTCTAGGTGTCTCCAAGGAGAAAAAACTAAAAGGAAACAGACAGAGTATGGATCACAGAATAAAGAAAAAGTAGGCTTTTTGTTGAAGAAAAAGCGTAAATTTTAATTTTATGAGGAAAATATAACACTAATGGAGATAAACAATGATAAGAAGCAGGGTACTCTGCTCGGAAGCTAGACCAAACAGAGTCTATCTTTTAGAGGACTTCAGTCAATTAAGAAGCGGAAGAAGCAGTTGGTAGTGAAAGTGGAGGATGACGAGGCTCAGGGTATATATATATATATGTGTGTGTGTGTGTGTGTATTTGGGAAGGCATAGCTTTCAAGTTAAAAATTTGTATTAACTGGAATATAAGTGTGAGTAAAATCTCAAGTTCAAGAGGATGACAAGAGTGATTGATTAATATAACATAGTTAAGTCTAAACTTATAATTCAACTCTTTTAGGTAAAGTGATGTCCCTATATTTTTCATATAAGTGAGTTATTATTAGGAGCAGACATTATAATTTGAAACTCTCTCTCTCGAAAAAAAATTCCGATTGGTATTAATTAGATTTCAATTAGTATTAGTTGGTACTGATAATTCCCAATTAATACCAATCGGCACTAATAAGAAAATTTGAAATTCCGACTGGTAATAATTGAATTGGCACCAAAAAAGCCCAAGTTATAAGGGGAACTCAATTGTCAAAATATTAAGTTCCAAAACGGTAATACATCTAAATAGTTTGAAAACAAAAACAAACTGCTGCATAGTTTAAAAATTAAGGGCAAAACCCAATTTTCTCCATATTATCTTGGCAACATCACCATGAGGTATGATGTGTCATTATGCGCCACTTGTCCTTTTATATTTAATCCGGTGTACCATTTTTCCAACCTAGTTGGTGATTGATACATTGCCGTGGGGACAAGAAGAAATTTGATAAGTAACTTTTAAAGTTTCAACTGTAGCAAGTCACATATTCCCTAATGGAAATAGGTAAGTCAAAGTCTAGTAAGGAACATACAAAGATTCCAGGGGAAGAAATAGTATACAACAACATTAAAACCGTAATCCCATACGTATGTATAATTAGCTTCCCTTCCTATTGCATTATCATGCTTGTATGAATCTCTTCTGCAAGTGCACCAGTTAATGCAACAAGTGCTTAGTCACATGAGCAGTAAACAAATAACTGAGGATCTGTTTGGTATGTGTGTTTAAACAAAAGTTTTTCAATTTTTTTTGAAAATATGTGTAGATGAAAATGTATGTAGAAATGCATGTGATGTTGTTTAAAATTTGAAAACATATATTTAAAATGATATACCAAACAACCCCTGAATTTGGAAGAACCGATATTACTAATCTTAGCCATAACTCAATTTGAGGGCAACTGCATCATAGCTACCAAGAGGTAGCCAGCTTGATAAACTTTCTATTTTTTATTTTATTTTTTTTCCAAATGTGGTTAGTTGAATGTCCTGAGAGAACAGCATCAAAAATCTGATTTCATATGACCACCGCACACCCTTGATGCGATGGTTACTCCACAAATATAAGTGCTTGTAGAGTGTAGAGGGCAAGGGTCGGGTTTCAAGTTGTAGGAGGGAGCTTCACACACATATACACTTAGATTAGGCTAGAGTAGAATTCTATCTTATATTCAAAAAAAAAAAAAAATCTGATTTCATATGGACCATATAAAACAGCAAGTGGAATCATGAAAGAGAGAAGTAAAAAAGTTAGGCAGTAGTATGTCATCTGATAGATAATGACTGAAATATAAAGGACCACATTACAAACCATGTTATATGTTAGTGACGTGGTAGTGAAAAAATAGCATATAACTGTTGAAATGAGTTCTAGTTTACTGAACTAATAAAATATTTTTTTGTTAAATATGATATCTGATGTTCGAATACTAGCTATGCCATAGGTTGAAATTTTATGGTATCTATCAAAAATCAAAGCATATTACTGCCACGGCCAAGAACTCCTACATTAATAAAAACAATTCCCTAGTGGCAAATGGTGAGGAGTCTATCAAATAAGGAATTTCGTTTAGACAAGTTACCATGATAATATGAAGTAATTTCTAAGAATATGATAAGTACTTTGGCTGGCATATAAGTACAGTCCATAATGCATATACATACAATTATTCCCACCACAAATGATACACCAAAGTTTATATTAAACCGTGGTTAGATTCCATTCACACCAATGGTACTTTCGAAAGATACAAAAACACTAAAAACAACGGAAAGGAAAAGTTAATTGAGATCAAGATAAGTTCACAATGATAGTGAGCTTTTGGCCCTTCAGCTGCAATACATGGCTCGGTGAAAGAATGGCAAGCAGATAAGTGCACTAAATTAACGAAGTTGTCAATTTTGAATTTTGAAGAGAGCTATGGAAAGTGACACGCTGACAATTGATAGAAAAAGTATCAAATTTATGCAATGCAAAAACCTTGGTAACAGAAAAGTAATTGGTGGGGACCTTTTTATGAGAGCCGTGCTATATAATCCACTTGGTTTTCCATTTGAGCTAGTGAATTTGGTGATGCATAATGCTCAAGCCTTCAATTTTGGAAGAACTTTTAACATAAAAAAATGAATTAGATTCCTCTTTAAATAATGGGGAAAACATGTGTTTTATATTTTCTTTACAACTACATTGTTTACTAATCCACGCGCAAACTAAATTGCAAGTCAATTGGAGAGTTGGGTTGTTTTGCTATGAAATCATCAAACCAAAATCAATAAAATCATGCTAAACATCTTCCTGGAAATTCTAATGATTTGGAACTCTTTACACTGCATCAATAAAAATGGTTATCATAATCCTAACATACAACCAAAAGTTGAAGTCTGTATACCACTTTTATAAAAAGGAGTACAAGAAGAGAGCTTCTAGAGATTTGAACTTCTAATAATTCATGGGAGTGACTATTGCAGTACACTTCTGAGTCTTGGAGGGTTGGAGTGCATTTAGGAATTAGGATAACAAAACCGACCAAGATACTGAGGTAGAGGGAATATTCTAGGAAGCTGCAAAAGTAGCGTGAAAACAATTGGACATATATGGGAATTTCTTCTGAGCAATATCTAGTATTTAAACAGGTAGCATTTTGGTCATGTCTAGCAATTTGAGGTTGGGGGGAGGCCAGGACCAGGACCTTGGACCCTGGACCAAACTTGCATATAGATAAAAACAAAGTTAAAGCTTTTTGTATGCGTTTGACTCCTGCAGCAGCTTTAGAGTCTTTGTTTACACAATTTCTTGAGATCTCAAGTTATAATTGGCGCAGCCATGCAACATCGCTTTCACGTGTGTTCATCTTTGACATCGCTTTTGCCGCCTAGCAATCACAACTTACAATCTCTCACCCGATGGGATAAAAAGTATAAAAAATAAAAAATAAATATTCCAAGTCACTAATTTTTTTTATCTTACACTTATTGGTTTTTACTCTTTACTGCTGTAGCCAGCTATGAATGAACGATTGGAATTTGGAAGCATGTCTTTTCAAACGATTAAGTGAATAAAAAATAAAAGGGTCATGTTAATGAGTACGGTAGAGTATTGGTTAACAATCCAATTAAAGAAAATTTTTATAAAAAAAGAAAAAAAAAAGTAATTAATGTTTTGACAGCTTTTTTCATTTCCCATAAAAGTGATATCAAAACTTTCTTAAAATGGATTTTTAACCAATATCTCAACGGCACTCGTTAACATTTCTCAAAATAAAAAATTAGAAAGAGTGCGCTTTTTCATTAATTAACTAATATAATCCGTCAACAAAGTGTGAAGCTCAAATATGATAAGGTACTTATGTAGAACTTGCTGAGCCAGCCGTTTCATTATCTTGAGGATATGATACCAGAATCTAGTTTTGACAATTGAGAGAGATGTTTGTAAATGGGGATTCTTGAGCAATTTCTTACAGTTCTCTATGAACCAACATTAGGAAAGTCATAAAATTATCATAGAAAGATGCTCTCAGCCGTGTCTTTCAATTGGAAATTCTCAAGGCTGAAGTGGTTTGGGGACGTGTTTCATATATTAGGCCTAATTCTGCACCTATTGAACCAAAATTAAAGCCATGTTCAGATTCAGCACAAAAAGTAAATCCCTTTGTAAATTTTTCCCAGTACCAATTATCAAAAACCTTGGATTAAAAAAAAGTCACAAATCTGTTGGATCCTAAAAGGGTGTCAAGAAAGCGAAAAGAATGATTTAAATTAATATATAAAAAAATGTGCAACTTCTTGATAAAGTTGGCCTATAAGATGGTAATTGACTAACATTATTTCTAAAAGTTTCCCACTATAAAGAGTAAAACAGGATTTCTGAAAGTTTGTCCCAGCTCATCTGATATTCTGTTTACATATCTTACCTGAAGACAAATTACCAATCACTTTAGGAAAGGGAACTAAAGTGAAACATTGGATATTATTGTCAGAATCATGTCTCGCTCAGATATTTAATCAATTATAAGCCCCAACAACCATCAAGACAAGAAATGAAACTCGAATTAACTTACCAATAATATCTCGAATTAGAGGAAAATACATAATCTAAAATCAAGTGCAGAAGAACAAACAAAATGTATAGGCAAACATAAAATTTATTTCCACAAAATTACAACAATTACAAGAAATGATAAAAGCCGAAAACCCAAAACACCATAGAGACAAACTACCTACTCCAATTACATCATCTTCTTTCTAAAACTTGTGAAAACAACCAACGGGAGAGATTTTGTACTTCTTTTTTTTTTTTTTCCTTACAACATAAAGAATTTGTCTGCGAATCCAGACTATTATACTAGACATTACACATAAAGTAAGATGGATTTTGGCCCAGCAGAAACTCGCTAAAATTTGAGTCCTGCAGGAACGAAACCAATCTATTCACAACCATTAAAGGGGTATCAAAACACAACAAGACAGAAGCTTTATGCTTTACCTAAAAGGCTAAAACAACAGATCTACATAGTTTTAACGGTACAGCCTTCTCCAAAGTGAAAAGGCTGCCAAAGCATAGACAATCTCAATTCAAAGAATTGAGAGAATCATGTCTAGGAGGGATCAGAACTCCCATCAGAGTTGTAGGCACTGGGAGGTGGGGTTGAAGAGGCAGAGTTTCTTCCACTTCCAACTTCTCCTATCATCCTTCCTACTGCTCCTCCTACCTTTGAGGCTGCAGAGACAACAGAATTGGCCAAGCTCCCAAAAATTTGAGCTTTGATCTGGCCTCTCTTGGGAGGAAAGTTTGTGTTTTTGGAGGAACTAGATGCCATAGGTGTAAAAGTAGATGATGATCTGCAAAGAAACAGGGAACAAGCAGAGCAAGAAAGCAAAAAAGGTCTGGGAGTTTAGATTAGAGAAGAGAAAGAAGAACCTGAACAGAATGAAAAGAAGGAAGAGAAAAAAGGTGCAGAGCAAGGATGTGAGTTAAAAGAACCCTGCAAAGATGCAGAGGTTCAAGGGAGCTTGAGAAGATCTAGCTATGGAGGTTGTAGCAGTTGTGGCCCAAGATTAGCTGGTTGGGTGCTCTTAAATAGATAGAGGCGACCTCACTTGGTGCAATATAAAAAGTAGATGATATTGCAAATTTGCAACCAAGGGCCTTTGTTTTTCTGATTTGTGGGGTTGTTCCATTTATAAAATCTAGGGGTATTTGCTAATTTGCTAAGTTGTTAAGGAGATAAGAACAATTTGATGAGACTTTGGTCGTAAGTATTCACATTTCACAATCACACCTTACTCACTTTTTCATGGACTGAAATTTAAATAAGGACAGGCCTTGGAGAGAATGTTCAAGAATTAGCAGTGCATCTTGGTGTTCCCACTACTTGGCATTTCTCTCTCTCACTACGAATAAGGTCACCTAGTGCTCACACTAAGCACCGCCCCTATCAACACACACACTCCTTCGGTGTATGCCTTTAGGATATGTCTCTCAAGTCAAGGATGCCTAGTGCTGCACACACAAGTTCACTGTTTGATAAGGTAAAAGTTAACAAATGCTCTAAGAATATTAATTAGTAAATTATTTATTAAAAAAAATCATGAAAAAAAAATTAATATTTTGATAACTTTTTCAATTTCTTATGAAAGTGGTATGAAAACTTTCCTAATATGGTTTATTAATAATTACTCTAAGTGCACTCATTAACTTGACCATTTTGATAATTCTATAATTAGTTGGGAGAGGAAGGATTTGAATCCATTGAAAACATCAAAACTCAAAAGGTGTTAGTTGTGGTACAAAACCCTTGACACATATAAGGGCACTTATTCACGTAAGTTTAACTAACGAAATGAGTTTTTTCTTCTTCTTCTTCTTTTTTTTTTTTTTTTTTTTTTTCTTTTTTAAACTGGGCGATATCTATAAACATGCCATTTCATTTATGGGACAATTGAATTTTTTTTTTTTTTTAAGAAGCAAAAATGGGGGTTTTTATGGTTATATTTTTACCCCCGGGCAGGGAGCCAGGTGGCAGTGGGGTGGGTAAGGTGAGGACATCGCAGGCAAACCACGCTGTACCAGCCTGTGTAGGAGTCACCTCACATTTGTGAGTACACCCCCCACCAAGTTTACCCACCAACGGAATCCTGCTAGTAGCGGGACTCGAATCTAAGTGTGTTGCACGAAGCGTCCGAACCTTGCTAACTAAGCCAAGACCCCGTTGGTGGGACAATTAAATTTTAGAAGAAAAAAAAAAGGAAAATTATTAGGTACTCTCATAGTACCATAAATGCGTACTCACTCCTCTCACATGAATGGTGGGTCCTACCATGAATTTAATTAGTGGGACTCACCATTCATGTGAGAGGAAGGAGTACGCATTTATGGTACTCTGGGGGTACACAATAATTTTCTAAAAAAAAAATTGGCTTAAAAGACATATTAGTCATTTTACATATGATAGATATACAAACTATATCTTGAAAATGAAAGACTAAATTGTAAATTATATAGGCAAAAATCTTGTAGTTCAATTGGTTGATACCTCCTAGTGACATATAAGACATTTATGGTTTATATTCCTTATTTCTATTATAATTATCTAATTATCAACAAAATAAATGTAAATTTCAGCCTTTCAAGTTTGCGGCCATTTTAATTTTGTTCTGTAAATTTTAAATTTTTTTATTTGAACCCCTAACATTATATAAATTTTGATTTGAGTCATTTAAGTGCCAAATAAACTCAAAATTATTACATTTGGTCCAATAAAACAAGCTATATCATTTATACAACTAATTAAATTTCGTTTAGTAAAAAATAGTAGTTGTGAGATATAATAGAATTATTTAAAAATAATATTTGATTATTTATTTATCTTAATTTTTTTTTAAAGAAGAAAAAATCTTCTCACTCTCTCTCACCCTCACCAAGTCACATTGCACCATCCATGCACTTCTAGTACCTTAAAGTCTCTTTCACCCTCAATTGGTAATATCATTGATGGTTAAATAAGAGATTTAAGGTTCAATCCTCGTCTACACCAAAAATCGATTGGTGTCTTGATCTGATAATAAAGAACTGTCATCAAGAGATAATGTCATAAGTTGAAACTCTCTAAATAAATAAATAAAAACTCAAATACATTTGTGGTGCATTTGTTGAGGTAAATTCATGTTTTCATTAAATTTGAATAAAATTTGAGGTTGTAACAGGAAATTATTTGTTTATGTTGAGTTTTTTTGGCAAAATATTAGTAATAGCTAAGGTTTTTGGTACTATATGATAGGAGTAACAAGAGAAGTAATTACCAAGCAAAACAGAGGGGAGATAATAATAATAATAATTAAAGAAGAAGTAGTAGTCTTTGTCCATGCCCAAAATAGGCGCGCTTGGCAAGTCTTCAAACTCCTCCTTAGAGGAAAAACTTTCATTGAAGAACCAACCACTAAGTTGGAAGCTAATATATTTCTTCTTAAAAGGATTAGATATTGTTGATTGGAAACTATTGGGTTCTAAAATTTTAAAATAATTGGCAAACTATGAATACAAACTTGTTTAGATATAGATTTTAGATTCTATAGGGTATATTAAACAATGCTTAATGTGCTACAAGTCTGAATATAAGAACAAGGAAGCTGTAGGTTTAGGGAATTCGAAACATGCTAGGTTTGATCAATCAAGACTGTGGTTTGACCAATCAAGATGTGTTTTTGCAGAATTTTAAATGAAGCCCATCAGCCCAAGGCCATTAAGCCCATTAAGTGATTAGGGTTTCAAATCTAATTCACATAGTATTTAAAGGAAACCCTAAGGCACATTTTAAATAATGAGAGAAGAGTGCTTCTTGTGCCTCCTTTCTAGATCTAGGGTTTCTTTACCCAAAGCTTTCTCAAATTTTCTTTTCTTTGAAGAAACTCAAAATCCGATATTGTAGAAGTTACTGCCATCACTAGTCATCAAAGGTGGTCTTGGAGTCATAGATTGGAAGTCTATGTGTGAGATCTAAAGCATGAACAGGTGGTTCATATGAGAACAAAATCTAGATCAAGGAAGTCTATAGATTCAGAGCCCAGTTTGGTAATTGAGTTAGATTTACTACAAATTAATATTTTGATCTATAAATCTCAACTTGGTATAGTGGATTGTTCTCTTGGGGTAGTTCTCCCCGAGGTTTTTTTTTTTTTTTTTTTTTTTTTACCTTGAAACGAGTTGTTTCATTGGTTTTCTTGGGTTCTCACATCATTGAGTTATTTACTTTTCTATTGTGCATGATATGATTTATTATTGTTTAACTTATATCTGCATAATTGACATAAGTAACAACTTGGTTATTAAATTAGGTTAACCAAACTATGTTTTTCAGTGCTCTAAAACTTAACAGAAGCTAACATATTTTTTCTTAAAATGATTAGATATTTCAAAAAATAAGGGATAAGTTCAATTTTTTTTTTTTTTTTTTCCTTTTCAAATTGATAGTTATAACAATGAGAGATGTTAGATTTAAACTTTGAATATTTTCCCTAAAAATACCAGGAAATACTACTTAGCATATATCAATAAAATGAATAAGCTTTCATTTTAATTTTTATTATGATTAATATATTTATTGTTTTTTATTGTATGATTTTAGTAGGAGCAAATGATCCGAAGATATTCAAATGCCCATAGGCCTTGCCCGACGATGATCAAAGGCCCACACATGTGTCAACTGAACTTTGACACGTGGGCTAAGACCGAGGAGGGAAGATGTCGAGATCACTTAGAGCCGGACTAAAATTGAGAATAAGAGGTCCGAAGAAAGAAGGCTAGCTAGCCCATTGACCGGACCTGAGGGGCAAATGCACCTCAGGAGTACCTTATGTAACTCCCTGCACCAGAAAGTAAAGCTTTGTGGAAGACACCAGAGTCGTGCAAGTAATGGACAAGGGAAATATATGGGAAGGTGGCTATGACCTCCACATTTAATGCTCTATTCCAATTGAACTTGCCGCATTTATGAGTAAAAGACACCTGAATAGTGACTCCACAGCCCATAACTCTCTCTATCACCTCTAGAAGGGCTCTAATGGGAAAAGCATCCAGTTTACTCCCCTGACATGTACAGATGGAGAGCTGAGATGTAATGGAATGGACTATATAAGGGAAGAGAGAGAATTAAAGATCGTACTGTAAAAATATTTGCCTTGACTATTAATGAGCAATTCATCCTCACACTTGCCCGAGGAAGAATTTACATTAAATTGGAGCTTCTTTCATTCATATTAAATGTTTTAGTCCTATTGTTCCCAAGCTTGTAATTTCCTTAGCATTGCAATTGACTCGAAAACCCACTCTCTAACAAATTTATTGTACTAAAATTGAAGAATTGGGAGCCATTATTCTAAGTGGGCCTAGGCTTTTCATTTGAGTCTTTACAATTTTATTGTAATTATTCATTTATTAAAATATAAGTCTTGTTCAAAAATTTGAAATCATTTGTTTGTTTATGCAACTATGCCATGTACTCGAAGTATAAACTTTTTTTTTTTTTTTTTAACTCATGTAATATGTTTATAAAGCATTTACATTTTAGTTGATAATTTTTTTAATATTAAATGAATACAAATAAATTTGTAAAAATTAGTAATTGATTAAAAAATTATCTAATAAAAATAATTTTTAAACATATTACATGATTTAAAAATAAAAGATAATATAATTAATCCTTCAAGTACACGGCATAATTGCATAAAAAAATTTCAAGTTTTCGATCAAACTATATATTTTATTTTGAGAGAAGACTAATTACAAGAAAATCATACAATGAAAAACTATAAATATATTAATTATAATAAAATTTTTAAAAACCGTTTATTTATAAAGATATATGTTAACTAGCACTTTTCAGTGTTTCTAACAGAAATGTTCAAAGTTCAAAACGCGCACCCCTCATTGCTATAACAAACTAAATAAAAAATTAAATTATCCTTTATTTGTTGAAATATCTAATCCCTTTGAGGATAAATATATTAACTTCCAACGTTAAACATTAAAATGTGGAGTAGCAAAGTGGTCGATTCTTAAATGAAAGTTTTGGGCAGGCATTTACTAAACAAGACACAAAATTCAGGGCAGTTGTAATTCAACAAGTTCAATGCTGAATTTACAGTATAAGGCGGCTTTTGGGCAGTTTAATTATCCTTTATTTCGGCATTAACTTTTTTCATCTTCCAGATTAGTGAAGGCTTTTTGGTAAATAGCACTTCGACAAATGCATCCACAAAACGCAATAATTGCTTTGAAAACACGCGTTTTCAAATTCGTTACGGGTGTCCTTCATTTTCCAACCACGTGATTTCATAAGTTGTTAATGCGCACCATAAAGTGCACTACGATTTTCTTCTCTTTTTGGACAATTTATTTTTTGTCTTTTTTTGCATCAATTTTATCCATTAACGCGTCATTTCAAAATAAAAATAACATCATTAGAAGGAGAAAATAGGCAGTGTTCTTTTAGTGGATACTCCGGCTACAATAGATGGTTTTGAACGAATGGTACAGCAGATAGATTATATAGCCCACAATTTTGACAGCATTGTAGTGTACTGAATAGACAGCATCCACAGTTTTTGACACTCCGGCAGATTGTGTACTGAATACACAGCATTGTCAATTTTGAGGTTGTGCATGGGCGGCGTCACTTTATGCTCAGGGGGTTCAATTGAACCCTCTGACTTGATTTTTTTTTTTTTTTTTGTTAATTTATATATAATTTTTTTTTATTAACATAATTTACCCTTAAAGATATGTTTGTACACTTTGACTTAAATTTTACACGTTCTAACCATATATCAGCTCAGCCAAAAATCAAACAACAACATAAATCACAAGTCTCTCTAAGAATAAAAAGAGAATATTTGTAAGTCGTAGATGTATCTTTTTATTATAAATTTGTATTACATGTGCGTGAGTGTGTGTCTAATACTAATTGCATGTGTTATTTTTTTATTATTATTATGTTATTTGTGTGAATTGTAATGCATGTGAATATGTTGTGTACTACAAATATAATATGACTTTATATAATTTAATAATTAGAAAATATGGAGGGTTTGTTACATGTGTGTATATTATTATCATGTTAAATAAATTTTTGTTATTAAGTTAGTGATTGTTTAAGAATTTTATTAGTAATGTAGATACTTAGTGTATTATTTATGTATGGATAAATGTGGCTGTGTGAGCCAATTTAATACAGTGACAATGGGTTGAGTTTTTTTTTATTTAATTTGAAACATTTTTTATAAAAATAATGACAAATTCATAAAAATTAAAAATGTTATACAAACTTAATAAAATAAAATGGTCACACTTACCAACATTAACAATAAATAATGACAATTGATAATAAACTATATTGTAATGATTTAAAAATATGAAAACTTAGAAGAAAATTGTAAAACTTCATATATTTGCGTTTTTTTTTTTCTTTTCTTTTTTTGTCGATAACTCAATATATTCAAATCTTTTTTTTAATTAAATTGTGTTAGGTTCAAGTTTCATAATGACCCCACTGAACAAAATTCCTAGAATCGCCACTGAGTAAAGCCCACAATTGATAGAAAAAGAATCATGCACAGGCTAACAGAGAAAGTAACTTGTTGCCAGTAATGTAAGAGCCAACCTATGATTGGTGCGGCCTTTCTTAAGAGAGCCATGTCACAGAGTATAGTACATACCACTTTCAACAACAGCCACCATTTGAATCTGCTAAATAGTGCAATAATGCTTAAGCTTATAAATTTGGGAAGACTTGCAAAGGGCAACGTTACGTGCCAAAAACAAAAAACGAAAGCAACAAAATGGTACAAAATTGCTTTAAATTTATCGAGACAATGAGACAGATTCTAAATTTGTCAACTGTTGAATTAGCTTCCATTAATTTTGGATCCACTGGCCAGATTGAAATCCTCCGAACAATTATTTGCATTTGGCCATTCAAAAAAATGTGCACTGTTGTTTCCAAAATAGTAACAAAAAAGGCAATTACTTTCATCAATCCTAAACTTGCAAGTAAATACTCAATTGCCAAAGTTGGGTTTTTGCTAAAAAAATTAGTGTTACTAGCATGTAATTCATACAAACGCATGGATACATTTAAAATTAAACACAATTTTTATTATAAAAATATAAATAATTAGTTAAATTATTAGGAAAAAAAAAGCATATAACACATGCATACATATAGATACATTTAAAATTAAACACAATTTTTATTATAAAAATATAAATAATTAGTCAAATTATTAAAAAAAATAGCATGTAACACATACATACGTATAGATACATTTAAAATTTAACACAATTTTTATCATAAAAATATAAATAATTAGTCAAATTAAATAAATAAAAAAACGCAATTAGTCACATATTAAAATTCTCAACTAAATTTAATACTACTTATGATCTTTTTTTTTTTTTTTTTTTTTTTTTATTTTAATAAGATAGAACGTATTGTGATATTTGTTGTATGATGATTTTTATTGAGCATATGTAATTAGTTTTTTTTTTTTAATATAATAGTTCATTAATATTAGATTCTTAGTATTTTGCATTCATTAACTCAATTGATACAAAGATTAAAAAAACTTAAGTAGACACATGGCACAAACTTAAGTAGATAATTATGATGTAATCCCCCACATAAATTTAGACACATGACACAAAATTGGATTCTCATTTCAAATTCTAATAAATATTCTCTAAACTTTGCCTCTTAATATATATATATATATATATACACAGATTAGCGAACTAAAATCAACAAAATAATGTTAAAGTACCGGGATGCTCAAGCGCCAAGCGTGTACCATGAAAGTTGAGAAACCCAAATGATGTGGAGCTGATTGCAATTCCATGTTCACTTCATCAATAAAGTGGGAATGATGTGGAGCACTGGAGCTGCTTGCAATTCCATGCAAACATTCATCACGCAAAGAAGTAAAAAGTCATAAAGCATAAAAGTTGAACAAGTTTGGATAGCATTTAGGAACACAGGGCCAACCAAAGACTGCCAACGAAGAAGGCTTATTTATGACTATTAAGTTACGAATTGAATATTGACTCTTACAACTTACACACAGCATTTAGGATCACAGAACCGACCAAGGAAGGCTAGGCTAGCTGTCGGGTGCTGAGGTGGATGAATATTCTATAAAGATGCAAAAGCACACTTAAAAAATTAATATTATGTAACACTTGGGACTTGCGGTATGTTTACCTTGGCTTCCAGAAGAACTACATATTTTGATTAAATGCATACTACAATCCATACTTTGGGATATTTGCCATTTATATCTCAAATGAGGATTGTCATTGCAAAATGACCCTTTGCCATTCTAGACAACAAGTGTTGGAAAAATTATAAAATTTCCTCATTAAGATCAACACGAGAGGAAGGGGGCATAACTCAAACTCGAGTCAAGAGCGACAACAAGATTCAATATTTTGAACTTATCTTTAATCAACTATTATTATTACAAGGAGGAAGCAAAAAAATGCTTTTTTTCCCCCTCCCTTTAATGTTTAAAGATTTGTTAGAATAACTATGTATTTATTATAATTTTTTTAGTTTCCTTTAAGTAATGGGTATCTACATCTAATCATTAATAGGATTGTGTGACTCAATTCAAATGAATATAAAAACCTTTAGACTCTCTTATGAAAATTATATAATCGTAATTTCGGATCCATTGGCCAAATTGAAATATAAATAATTAGTCAAATTATTAGAAAAAAATAGTATGTAACACATGCATACGTATAGATACATTTAAAATTAAACATAATTTTTATTATAAAAATATCAATAATTAGTCAAATTATTAGAAAAAAATAGCATGTAACACATGTATACATATAGATATATTTAAAATTAAACACAATTTTTATCATAGAAAATATAAATTGACGGGACCAACGAATCCGTCTTACATGGACGATCTTATCAATATAGACGAGGACACCCTCAGGCAAGACAAGTAAATACCCACGTTATTGACGAAGATAACCAAGCTATTCAATGCAGCCAATTATGCATGGAGCGGTTACAGAATCAGCTGTACGAGCCATTGGAACACATTGAAACCACATTATAAGACACAAAACGTTACCAAGAGGGACATTAAGGCCACCATAACTGCCCCAATGGCTAGAAGCTGGGAAGACATATAAAAGGCCCTCACAGTGTCAACACAAGGTACGGAAAAAATACTCAAATAATTTCATTGCTATTTCTACAGTTCTATTTTCATTTACAAAGAGTTACCTTGTATTGACTTTGGCATTAGAGATGTTGTGACAAGCACCACACTGGTGACCATTTTGAGGATACGCTCATATAGGTTGGTGATTGATTCCATCTTCCCATTCTAACTGACGAACTTACGCTTCATCAATTTGGCGTCGTCTGTGGGGAACTTAAGCATTTTTCGTATTCCAGTCCGAAAACACAGTTTCTATTTTTCAAATGGAGTCTAATCAAGATTCCGCAGCCTTGGTTCAGCAAGTCCAAGCTCTTGCGGTCACTGTTGAAGAACTTACTAGACAAAATCAAGAAATGAAGCTACGGCTTCAATAGGAGGAGAATCGATCCAAGGGCAATCCAGAGGATGAGGGAGACAACCACAGAAGAAGTAATCAGCAAAGACCTACCAATCCTAACGAACAGAATTCAAATCTTCTACGAGAGATGAGGAAAGAGATAGATGAGTTAAGAAATGCCATCAAGGAGAGAACGGACTGGTGCGTGGATAGAATGGTCAAAGCCACGGATTCGCCATTCACTACGGCAATCCTAAAGTGCCTAGTACCGACAAAATTTTGTCTTCCT
The DNA here is from genome assembly GCA_030445155.1 of Quercus variabilis. Taxonomy (NCBI): domain Eukaryota; kingdom Viridiplantae; phylum Streptophyta; class Magnoliopsida; order Fagales; family Fagaceae; genus Quercus; species Quercus variabilis. The sequence continues at coordinate 37,623,123 of CP129445.1, forward strand.
CAAATTGAACCGTTCAACAGGATAAAAGACTCTTAGGATCATCTTAATACCATCAAAACGACGCTGGGCCTCCAACAGCTCCCTGATGAGATACTATGTCGTTCCTTCCCTACTACTCTCAAAGGAGTTGCAAGGGAATGGTTCACAAAATTGCCAACGTTGTCCATTTACAACTTTGACCAGTTGAGCAATGCCTTCTTACGTCACTTCATTGGGGGGCAGCATCCTAAGAGGCCAGCAGACTACTTACTTGCCATTAGGTAGGGAGAGAAAGAAACCCTAAGGTCTTAGGTTAAGCGCTTCACTTGTGAGACCTTGGAGGTGGACGAAGCTGATGACAAGGTACAATTGATGACCTTTAAAGCAGGATTGAGATCCAGAGAACTTGTGGCTTCACTCGCGAAGAATCCTCCAGAACAATGGCGGAGATGCTCCTCAAATCATGAAAGTACATGAATGCTGAAGACGCATTAGCTGCCATAAGGGATGAAGAGAAGCTAGGGGACAAGAGAAGGAAGGATGATGAGCGTAGGGGACAAAAGAGGGAGTGTCCAAATTGTCGGACTAGTGACGGGAACAGAAGGAGAGATGATAAAATCTCTCAAACGGTAAAATTTACCCCTCTAATTATGCCTATTGACAAAATTTTAACATAGATTAAGGACGAGCACTTCCTTAAATGGCCAAGGCCATTGCATTCATCTCCCAACGTCCGTGACAAGAAGAAGTACTGCTAGTTTCACAAGGACATAGTCACTACACCGAAGACTGTCGAGACCTTAAAGAGCAAATAGAAGAGTTGATACAGAAAGGAAAGTTACAAAGGTATGTGAAGAAAAGGGAGTTTAGCAGATTCAAGGACGGTAACAAAAATCAGAAGGAATCCTCGTCCAGAGATGAAGATAACACCTCTCAGCCTCCCTACGATATTATCGGGGAAATTAATACAATAGCAGGAGGACCGTTCCTGGGTGGGTCATTCAAATCCCTTAAGAAATCATGTCAAAGGCAGGTGAATAGCGTCTACATGATACCTCCGTCCAAGCAAAGACAAACAGACCAGGATATGTCTTTCAATGAAGCAGATGCCAGGGGAGTGAAGCAGCCTCACAATGATCCTTTGGTTATAATGCTGACTATAGAGGGATTCAACACCAAAAGGATCCTCGTAGACAACAGTAACTCTGCAAACATCATCTACCTCCGTGCTTTTCAGCAGTTAAAGTTAGATCCAAAGAGACTGCGCTCATTTGACTCCCCTCTCGTCAGTTTCAGTGAAGACAGGGTATATCTCAAGGGCATAGTGATGTTGACAGTAACAGTGGGGACTTACCCGAGGCAGTTAACCCATCAGATAGACTTCTTGGTGGTAGATTGCCCCTCATCTTACAATGTGCTTATTGGGAGTCCCATACTCAACAAATGGAAGGCAGCCACGTCCACCTATTGCCTGAAGGTGAAGTTCCCAACGGATAGCAGGGTCAGAGAAGTAAAAAGGGATCAGGTCTTAGCCAGAGAATGCTACCAGGCTATCTTGGCTGTGAAGGAGAACCACACATGGATGATTGAAGAGAAAGAAGAAGACAAAATGGAAGCCCTGGAAACATTGGAACTGGACGAAGGAAAGGCAACCAAGACGACGAGGATAGGGACGACACTAAGTCCTGAGATGAAATCAAGGCTCGTCCAGCTCCTAAAAGAGAACCAAGATGTCTTCGCCTGGAGCCACGATGACATGCCAGGGATATCCCTAGAAGTCATTTAGCATAAGTTAAACGTGGACCCAGAGAGGAAGCCCATCTAGGAAAAACGGAGAGTCTTTGCTCCAAAATGAGACCAGGCAGTTACAAATGAAGTTAACAAATTGTTGACGGTAGGGTTCATCCAGGAAGTATACTATCTTGATTGGCTCGCAAACGTCGTCCTAGTGAAGAAAGCAAATGGGAAGTGGAGAATGTGTGTAGAATTCACGAACCTGAATAAAGCATGCCCGAAGGATAGTTTTCATCTACCTAGGATAGACCAGCTTGTGGATTCTACTTCCGAACATAAGTTGCTGACGTTCATGGAAGCTTTCTCAGGATACAACCAGATAAAAATGGCTGAGGAAAACCAAGAGAAGACTGCTTTCATCACAAGCCAGAGGCTCTAATGTTATAAGGTAATGCCTTTTGGATTATAGAATGCAAGAGCTACTTACCAGAGGTTAGTGAACAAAATGTTCAGCAAACAGATCAACAAGAATATGGAAGTATACATGGATGACATGCTCGTCAAGAGTAAGGAAGAACTCGCCCATTTGGATGACCTAAAGGAGGCGCTCGTCACCCTCAAACAATACCAAATGAAGTTGAATCCTAATAAATGTGTCTTTGATGTAGCTTCAGGCAAATTCTTGGGATTCATGGTGTCCCAAAGAGGAATAGAAGCAAACCTAGAGAAGGTGCAAGCCATAATCAACATGGAATCACCTAGGACCGTCAAGGAAGTCCAAAAGCTCACAGGAAGAATTGCAACTCTTAATAGGTTCGTCTTTAGAACGACGGACAAATGCCTCCCTTTCTTCAAGACCTTGAAGCAAGCATTCGCCTGGACAGACGAGTGTGAAGCAGCATTTCAGGAACTCAAGCATTACCTAAGCAACCCACCCCTCTTGAGTCCTTCCAAAGAAAGGGAAAACCTATATTTATACTTGGCAATATCAAATACAGTCATGTGTGCAACTCTGATTTGAGAAAAAGACAAGAAACGGCTCACAGTTTACTACATCACCAAGCTTTCCAAAGGGCTGAGTCCAAGTATCCAAAAATTGAGAAGATTGCATTCACGCTAATAGTTGTCTCATAAAAACTGAGACAATATTTTCAAGCAAATACAATCCTGGTGATGATGGACCAACCTATCAAAAAGTCCATGAAAAAACTTGAAGCAACTAGAAGAATGGTCCAGTGGACAATTGAACACAGCCAATTTGACATCGAGTACCATCCCAGGATAGCCATTAAGGCACAAGCCTTGGTGGACTTCATCGCCGAGTTCACTTCCCCAGACGAGGACAATCTCACCAACGAAGCCGAGAAATGGACAATACTGACCGACGGTTCATTAGCTCGAAAGAAAGGGGGGTAGGGGTCGTCATAATCACCCCAGATGGAGAAGTACTAAAGTATGGAGTTTAGCTGAAATTTTCGGCCACCAACAACGAGGCCGAGTACGAAGAAATTCTGACGGGATTGAGACTCGGAAAGGTGTTTGGGGCTAAGAACCTGTTAGTCCAAAATGATTCAAAACTGGTAATTGGGAAAATCAAGGGAGAATATGAAGCAAAGGAAGAGAGAATGCAAAAGTACCTCAGGCTGACGAAATATTTGACTTAGGAGTTCAATGAAGTGGAATTTGTACAGATACCTAGAAGCCAGAATATGGTGGCAGACAAAGTCTCGAAGATAACATCGTTAGAAGAAAGGGCGACGAGCGTGGACTTAATGATGAAAATCTAAAAAAACCCCAGCAATGAAGAAGTTCCAACATTCACAATCCAAAGCACAGACAACTAGAGAACGCCCATCATATCTTTCCTCCAGGATGGGCACCTCCCTCCGAATACAAACGAGACCAGGAAGATCAAGAAAAGGGCAGCCAAATTTACGATCCTTAATGACACCTTATACAAGAGAGGCTTCTCTATGCCTTACTTGAATTGTGTTAACGAAGGAGAAGCCAAGTACATCCTGGAAGAGATCCATGAAGGAGTTTGTAGCGACCATGCTGGCCCTAAATCCCTGGTGAGCAAGATCATTCGAACAGGTTATTTCTAGCCTACTATGTAGGTGGACGCAACAGAGTTCGTCAAGAAGTGTGCCAAGTGTCAACGGTTCGGGAATGTCCAACGACTTCCAGCAAAAAGACTGACAATAATAACGTCCCTGTGGCCGTTTGCACAATGGGAAATCGACATCGTCAGCCCACTGCCCCTAGGCAAAGGTCAGGTAAAATTCTTACTAGTTGCTATTGACTACTTTACGAAATGGGTTAAAGCAGAGCCACTAGCAACCATCATTGAAGCGAGGATCCGAAACTTCATGTGAAAGAATATAATTTGAAGGTTTGGGATTCCGACGATGATCATATCAGATAACGGACAACAGTTTGACAGCCAAGGCTTCAAGGGCTTTTGTTCAAGCCTAGGCATCAAGAACCAGTTCTCATCACCAGGACATCCACAAGCGAATGGAAAGACGGAGGTGACGAGCCGTACGCTACTCAAGATCATAAAAACCAAGCTAGATGATGCGAAGGGTGCCTAGTCAGAATAGTTGCCCAATGTCTTGTAGGCTTACAGAACCACAGTGAGAACCTCGATGGGAGAGACACCCTTCAAACTCACCTATGACACTGAAGCAGTGATCCCGATCGAGGTACGAGTAACCAGCACCAGGCGAGAAGTATTCAATGAAGAAGCCAATGATGATCATCTGTAAGTCAACCTGGACTATCTAGAAGAAGTAAGAGACAAAACTCGTAGCAGAATGGCGGAGTACCAACAGAAGATGACTGACTATTACAACAAAAGGGTAAAACTCAAGCAACTTGACATAGGCAACCTCGTCCTGCACAAAGTAACCCAGGCAACTAGAGATCCTGCTCAAGGAAAGCTCAACCCTACATGGGAAGGACCCTACCAAGTCATCCATTACTCCAGGCAGGGTAGCTATCGCCTGGAAATCCTAGACAGAGAAAGACTCCCAAGGCTATGGAACATTGAACACTTGAAGAAATACCATCAATAAATGTAGTAGTTAAATATATTCATTATTGAAATTAATAAATGAATTATTCAGCTAAAGATTCCATGGCTAGCAGATTTAATTCAGCAGGAAGTATAAAAATAAGTAACAAGATTCCGCCTAGACGGATGTAAGTTACTAACGATTAAAAGACCCCTAGAGGGGTATAAGTCACAAAGGCCAAAAATGGCCAAGCAGCAAGATTTCGCCTTGATGGATGTAAGCTACCAATGATGAAAGCCAAAAGTAGCTAAGTAATTAAACCTTGCATAGACGAATAGAGAGCTATCAATGGCAAAAAGATCGCTTGAAGAGACAAGAATCTTGCAACAAATCAGAACAGGACTCAAGGAGGAATTAATTCACCAAAGCCCTCGACGAAATCCCCTGCCGAGGGGCTGGTTGCAAGAGATTAATGAAGTAATAGACGAAAAGCACTAATGAAGAAAAGGGAAAGTCACAACTAAAAATTTCACTAAGTACGCAACATGGACGAATGTAAGATACCACGTAGCATATCATAAGCCAACAGGTATGCAACCACGAAAACAAGTAAGTACGCAGCTACAAGTTAAATTAAAAACCAAAAACAAAGGGTAATTATCATTGTTTTTACATCTAAAGGCCCATAAATAGTGGGCTAAAAATATTATCCTCAAGGAAGATTAAAGGAAAATCGTTCAGAAATTAGATTTACAAAACTGCCCTAAATATAGTGGGCATCCAAAAAGAGAAAATTTTCATTAAGTATCAGGTCCGGGCGTCAGCAGTAGCACTATCATCGGTAGGAGCATCATTGGCTAGAGCGGTCTCGGGGGCTTTAGGCTCAGTGGTAGAAGATTCAGTAGCCTCGTCAGCAGCCATCTCCTGGTCCACCTCCTCCAGATCCAGCCTCTCCATATCCACCCTAGAAGGATGCTTTACAAGATATCTCCTTAGGAGCTCAAAACCTTTAAAATACCAACTGAGGAGCACAGTGTTGTACTTGTCAGTGGTTTGGAAGGCTGCAACGGACCTAGCGGCGATGGTCTTGAGACTTTCCTTGGCTCCCAGAAGCTACTCGTCCTTCTCTATGGTCAATTAACGCTCGACTCTGAGGTAGTCATTCAGTTTCTTGACTTGCTCTTTTAAGGTGGTGGCCTCGCCCATGGAGTCAATAAGGTTCTTCTTCAGTGTGGAGTTCTCCACCTCCAGAGCCTCCATCCTGGATGTAAGGGACACCACCTTAGCCTCCTGAGTAAAATACTCAAAAGTAAGGTGAAGACTCTCCCCTAACACCTGAAAAGAAGGTCAGAGACGTCAGTATAATGAGAAAAGAAAAGAAATTCAAAGTTGCATAAAACAATTTACCTGGACGAGCTTATAGACGTGGCGAGCCGCAACGTTATTAAAAGGGACGCCAGCTAAGGCCTTCAAATCCATGGCATTCACAACCTCATGAGCCCTGTTCACCACCATCTTCTCGTCATTCCAAACTATAGATGAATGAGAGTCGGTCTTCTCCTTCTCTTTTTCACACAGTTGCGGCCTTTTGGAGACGAGAGTGCCACCAATTTCTTCCACGGATGTCGTAGGAGATGCCATCCTCATCATCTCACCCATAGAAACGATTGGATTGACGGAGGCAACTGGATTGACAGAGCCACCCTTCCCAGTTATGCGCATTGTCTTCTTCCCTAGGTTTGATAGAGGCTCGTCCTTCTTCGACCTTATCTTTGCATAAAGAGCCTTATTGAATTTGGTCGTCATTTCTGCCAGAAGGAAACACTTGTTAAAAATAAAATAATAATAATAAAAATAAAAAATAATAATAATAAAGAAGAGAATTGGTACCGACGAGTTCAACACTTACTCTTTTTTCCTTCAATCTCAATATTGCGCAAAACGTAGGAAGACGGATTAGGACCAAGATGATAAAAAGCAAGAGTCCGCAGATCTACCAAGTCGTCATAACTCTCAATCGTCTTGGCGTACTCAATTGCCTAATCAACGCATTCCTTGTGCCTACTCTTAAGTCTAGGTCATCTTTTCACTATGACAAACAAAGGATAAAGAAGTCAATGACGACAACAACGAATACGATAGAACTAAGGCAACAAGAAGAAAAACTGACACATGTAAAGTCGGGGTTCCCCATCGACGAAGCAACCTCAGAATATCACCCTAATCCTTGCTGGAGGGAGTCTTAAAATCATCCCTGGACACAAAGAAAAATCTTGATTTCCAGTACTTGAAGGACGAAGGCAACACTCTAACAATCCTAGTCCTCATCTCCCAAGGTACCAACTCATAGTATCCATATTCCTTGGACTCTTTCAAATGATATAGGTAGACAAGCTCACCTACCTTAATCATGTCCCCGTTAGCAACCAACCATATTTCCAAACCTTTAACCACTATCCTCCACGAGTTGGGCATTAGTTGCCCAGAAGCAATCCCAAAATGACTTAAAAGCTCCATCAGGAAAGGATGGACGGGGAATCTAAGTCCACAAGTGAAGGCAGCCTCATAGAAGCACACCTCACCAGGAAAAAAGTGACAAGCTCTATCCTCGTCACTAGGCCGACGAACACGAACCCTCTCCTGAAACTGAAACCTATCCTTAAATCTACCCACAGTTTCAGCGTCCAGCCCAAGCCTCTTCGAGAGAATGAAAAGCCCTAACCATACAAGGAGCAGAGACAGCCGTATCCCCCTTCACTGGATCACCGCTAGACGATAACCTAGTCTTGAGGTCACTAGATCTAACTTCAGACATTGTTCTTCCCTCTCTCTACTAACCCTCAAACCAATCAATTGATCGCCATATTAGACGCAACAACTCAGCCAATACCACACTCAGACCACTAGCCTCAAAAGCAAAACTTTCAAGGTCTGGGAAATTGCCTAATGACCCCCCTAAACGTGAGAAAAGAAAAGAAACTGAGGGACAAGCAATCCTAACCTCAGAGTTACTAACCATGAAAACCCAAAAAGAAGCGCAAGGAGGAACAATACAAGCTAAACCCCAAAGAAATCGAAAGCAAGTAAAAGGAAAAAGGAAAGGAAAAGAAGGAAATCAGAAACAATATCACAGCAAAATGAGGAAAGGAAAAGCAAGAAAAGAAAAGGAACTTAAACAATGGCAGACCAAGGAAGCGCTACCACTCGTCACACCAATTCGAAGAAAGATAGCAGAAGGAGGCTAACGAAGAAGAAGCAATAATGAAATTTTTTGAGAAAGATGAAAAGAAAAAATGAGAAGGGGAGGAGTTTAAAAACCAAGGCTCGAAAAACGGAAAAACTATCGGGAAACCCAATAGTCTCACAAGTTGGAGCATTAACTCCACCAGTCAGCACGTGCCACGTATGCCACAACCTGTGAAGCGCCGCCACTTTGCACTTAATATGAAGCAAAACCCCAAAAGTCATTTACAACCTGTAACCCTTCATATTCTATGATCGTCATGACATGCACGACGAGCATAGAATCGAAGGGCAGCTGACAGGACCAACGAATCCGTCTCACATGGACGATCCCATCAATATAGATGAGGACACCCTCAGGCAAGACAAGTAAATACCCACGATATTGACGAAGACAACCAGACCATTCAATGCAGCCAATTATGCATGGAGCGGTTACAGAACTAGCTGTACGAGCCGTTGGAACACATTGAAACCACATTATAAGACACAAAACGTTACCAAGAAGGATATTAAGGCCACCATAACTGCCCCAACAGCTAGAAGCTGGGAAGATATATAAAAGGCCCTTACAGTGTCAACACAAGGTATGGAAAAAATACTCAGATAATTTCATTGCTATTTCTACGGTTCTATTTTCATTTACAAAGAGTTACCTTGTACTGACTGTGGCATCGGAGACGTTGTAGCAGGCACCATACCGGTGACCATTTTGAAGATACGTTTATATAGGTTGGTGATTGGTTCCATCTGCCCATTTTGACTGACGAACTTACGCTTCATCATAAATAATTATTCAAATTAAAAAAAAAAAAAAAAAACGTAATTAGTCACATATTAAAATTCTCACCTAAATTTAATACTACTTATGATCATTTTTTATTTATTTTTAATAAGATAAAACATATTGTGATCTTTGTTGTGTGGTGATTTTTATTCAGTATATGTGATTAGTTTTTTTTTTTTTTTTTTTTTAATATTATAGTTCATTAATATTAAATTCTTAGTATATTGCATTCATTAACTCACTTGACACAAAGATTAAAAAATTTAAGTAAACACATGGCAATAAATTGGATTCTCATTTCAAATTCTAATGGAACATTCTCTAAGCTGTGCCTATAAATATATATACAGATTAGCAAAACTAAAATCAACAAAATAATGTAAAGTACCAGGAGGCTCAAGCGTTAAGCGTGTACCACGAAAGTTGAGAAACCCATATTGATGATGCTAGGATCGTCAGTAGAGATGTTCATCCAGACTGGGATCGTCCGCAATCGTTCTAGATCCTGAAAACACCTCAAATTACAAAGAACGTGGTCACCGGTGTGGCACCAGCCATAGAGCCTCTGATGCTAAAGTTAGAAAAAGCCTCAAAACAAAGGAAGATGATATAGCTTTCGTAAGTGAAATCTCTAGTAAGTGTTTTTCGTACCCCTTTGGACTTTTGTTTCTGAATATATATATATATATATATATATATAGGTGATTTCCTTTCTCTTCTAGCCGTTGGTTTTATAATAATGATGGTGTTATTGCAAAATCTGTAATGTTTGTGCCAAGTGTTAAGTTGACAGATACACCTTCAACGGTATCGACATTCAGTGCTATTTTTGTAACGGCTTGTCTTGATTGAAGGACGATGGCCAGGTCGTTGTTAGGCAATCCCCTTAGACGGCGTTAACATTGGGGTTGTGCTTGTGGATCGTCCTTACCGTATGAATGAATATACTTTTGGGGCTCTTAGTTGCCCCGCCCCCCCCCCCCCTCATTCCAAGGTCGTCCATAATTCGGATGGTCTTAGGAAGATGAGACTTTTTTTTCTTTTTTTTTTATGCTTAGGGATGTGTTCTCCACATTAATTTCCTTGTGGCGGCGTGGCACGCATTGTGGCCATGTGTCCAGTTCTGATCGGTGCGGAGGTTTTGCTCTTGGTGAATACCTTTTCAATTTCCCGCAATTTCCAAAGCATACTTCAATACTTTTCTTCTCTTCCCTTTATTTCTTTGCCTTCCTTTCATATTTGGCTTCTCTGTGTTTCAGCTTTTCCTTTTGTTTCATTTGTTGTTTGCTTTTTCTAAGTTCATCGCTGCTATTGCCTAGGTATTTACGATTTTCTTTCCTTTTCTTCTTTGCTGTTTTGTATTTCTCTACGTTGTACTTTCCTTCTTCAAAATGCTGTTCTTATTCTGTTTTTTCAAAATGCATATATTTTCTTAATGATGGATTACACTGAGTTTAGACATAGTTCTCCCTCCATCGCCTTTCTTTTTGCTCGCTTAGGAGGACTATTAGATTCTTCTGATGACCGGTATCCACGAATTGCGGATTTTGTGGTAGGGGGTAGTGGTTTGGAATTAGTGTTGGGTGATTTGCATCCACTATTGCTACAGTCTTTTTCTTGGTTCAAATCTATCTGTGGGGTCCTTAGGAGGGAAAATATGGGCTCCGTTGTGAGATCGAGTAGTTAGGAGAGGGGTTTAACTTCTGGCGCGGTGGTGGACGGGGCTGAAATGGACACAGCTACCCCCGTGCCTCCTCCTTCGTCTGTCCTTCCCTCTACTTCCACTTCCATTTCTCGTCCATTCCATGCCCTCAAGGAAAAATGTGACTTGAAGGTAGATGTCTTCAGTAAATTTAGGGACAGGTTTCAATTCCCTGAGGAAACTAGAGTTCGTCTTCCCAGGAAGGGTGAAAAGGCTTGCGCATTCGCCCATGGTGAGGTTTGCTTTTACGAGGTGGCCTTCTTGTGTAGTTTAAGGTTTCTCGTCCACCCATTTATTATGGAGCTTCTAGATCTTCTACAGATTGCCCCCGGGCAACTTATGCCTAACTTTTGGAGAATTTTCATAAGTTGTATGGTGATCTAGACGACAATAGCAAATGGAGAGATGATCACTGTGAACAAGCTTACCCATCTTTACTATCTAAAAGTGTCTAGGGAATTTGGATATTATGAACTTGTTCCCTGGGATAGGAGATCTCGACTTATAGTCGACCTTCCTTCGTCCTTCCGTTAGTGGAAGTCAAGATATTTCTTCGTGTCAAGTGATGGTTGGGAGACTTTGTCAGACGACTTTTGGGGGAATGTCCCTAGGTTGTTGCGCCGGTGGGAGACCCTCGTCTTGGTGCGTTTGCCTTTTGTCTCTTTTTTCTAGCGTCATGAATGTACTAGGTCGTCCTTCTGACCTCGAGCGATTTTTGCTTTGTTGTGCAGTGAAGGAACGTCCAGGACTTGATAGCCAATTTGAGGGAAAGGCTCAGGAAGCAATTAAATACGCCAAGATGATCGACGACTTCAACGAGCTTGTTGATCCGCGCACTTTGGCTCGTCACTACTTGGGGCCTGAGCCTTCAGTCTACGTCCTTCAAGTGATTGATCGAGAACAACGAAAACGTAAGTAGTTTTGATATGCATGATTGTTCTCCTTTACTTTCCAATTATAACTCTTGGCCCTTCTTTGTTTCTTGTTGTAGAAATGACAAGCAAATTTAATAAGGATATGTACGTGAAAATTAGGGGGAAGAAGAACGAACCCCTTTCAAGCATTGGCCAGAAAACTTTGAAGTTCACTAACAGAGAAAGAGAGAAAGAGATGATGGAGAGGGGCTCGTCTACCCCCACTCTGGATGAAGCAAGGACAGCTTCTCCTACAGTTTCGATTGAAGAGGTCCTTGCTCCGAAAAGACAAAAGACTGGGTACAAGGGTAAGGAGAAGATAGGTTCCAGCATTTGGGACAATGCGGATGCTGCTGTAGCCTGGGCAAACGAATTTTTAACTCCTGAGGAGTGGAAAGAGATTTCTCTTGTCCCTTCCCATAAGCTGGTGAACCAGCACGTACATAAGCTCATGCAGGTATCTTTCTCTTGCCTTGTCATCATCATTATTATTATTATTTTTTTAATTTAAATTTTTATCCTTAGGTGTTAGGGGAGACGATGCATCTTACTTCACAATTTTTGGCAAGTGAGGAGAAGGCTATAATGGCTACTTCGAAGGTAGAGGCTTTAGAGGCCAAGGCTTCGAGCTTGCAAAAGGACTTAATCGCAGCAATGGATGCACATAATACCTCCGAGGAGCAAGTCAAAGTCTTGACCGAGCAACTTGAAGGTGAAAAATCTCAGATGAAGTAGAAGGACGTGCTTCTTGCGTCCGCGGGTAAAGGATGAAAGCTGCTGTAGCCAAGGCCGTCCTTTTCTTCCAGACAACCGATGAATACAATACTATTTTGTTTCAGTGGTACTTCAAGGGGTTCGAATTGTTGAGAAGATATTTGATCAAGCATGGACAAGGAGTCAATCTGGATGATCTAGATTTTGAAGCTGTAGATAAAGAGATTGAAGCGGACGAGGCTGCTCTGGCAGTTCAAGCTTCTATGGCTTCAAGCGAGGATCCTCCTGCAGCTGATGGTGATGATACCCCTTCTGCATAATCACTTAGTAGTATTTTTTTTTTTTTTTTATGTGTCCTGTGTGTTCTGGGCTTTTCGGATGAACAATCTTTTTGGTCCTCGTATGTTTTAGGGTTCTTCTTTTTTTTTTTTTGGGAACAATTTACATCTTCGAGCATATATATATATATATATATTATATTTGTTGCTATTTTCCATACTTGTTTTTTTTGTAGACTCATAAGAATTTGTGTTGAATTACCTCCTCGTCCTTTAAAGGAATTATTTTCCTCGTCTGTCTGTGGACTTAGATAATTTTTGTAGGAGTATTCTTGGACGATGGATGTTCCTATTATGGACTTTTTGCCATCTTTTTATCTAGGCAATGTGTATCTTTTGGGGGAATTCTATCATCTTTTTGATCTAGACGATGTACCTTCGTTGAAGGTGTTTTGTCGTCTTTTCGATTTGAGCGATGTACATCCTTTGAAGGAATTTCATCATCTTTTCTATCTGGACGATGTACATCCTTTCAAGGAATTTCATCGTCTTTTCGATCTGGACGATGTACATCCTTTCAAGGGATTTCATCGTCTTTTCGATTTGGACGATTAGCCGTTTTAGGGTTTGAATTAGAACACGAGAATTGCTGAACGAGGCTATTGAAATGCTGAATGATCACTTATGAAGCCCTGAATGATTACTTATACAATCTTGCTTAAATACATAACTTGTAGAAAGCATAGAATCAATTTGCATTAATAGAAAGTATGGAATCAAATTATGTTAACTGCTTACAATTAGATCGTGGATTCTTTCTCGTAATACCTATTTAGGTGCTCAACATTTCATGAATGAGGTAGCTTATTTCCTTCCAGGTCTTCTAAGTGGTAGCTTCCTTGTCGTGAATAGTGGACGACTCGGTAAGGTCCTTCCCAAGATGGACCCAGTTTGCATTGTGCAGGATCCTTTGTTGCAGGAGTAACTTTCCGGAGGACAAGGTCACCGATGCTGAATCTTTTCAATTTCACTCTTTGATTGTAGTATCCTGCCATCTTCTGCTGGTACTTGGCCATTCTCTGGGAGGCTTGGTCTCTAACTTCATCCAGGCAATCTAGGTTCAACCTCAGTTGGTCGTCATTGCATTTTTCGTCAAAAAACTCCCTTCTGATGCTAGTGAGCCCTACTTCGACTGGGATGACTGCTTCTGTACTGTATGTCAGGTTGAAAGGAGTTTCTCCTGTTGGCGTTCTTACCATCGTCCTGTAAGCCCATAGGACGCCTGGTAATTCCTCGGGCCATACTCCCTTTGCCCCCATTAACCGAGACTTGATGATCTTGAGCAAGGTTCGGTTTATTACTTCCGTGTGTCCGTTGGCTTGAGGATGTCCTGATGAAGAATACTTGTTCTTGATCCCTAGGCTCGAGCAAAATAACCTGAACCCTTGACAATCGAACTGACGACCATTGTTTGATATGATCATCCTAGGAATTCCAAACCTACAAACAATATGTTTCCAAACAAAATTTTGTACCTTAGCTTCTGTGATCGTTGCAAGAGCTTCTGCTTCGACTCACTTTGTGAAATAATCAATTGCAACGAGTAGGAACTTCATTTGTCTCTTTCCTTGTGGTGAGGGGCCTATGATGTTGATCCCCCATTGTGCGAATGGCCAGGGTGAGGAAATGCTCATCATTCTTTCCCTTGGGACTCGTTGAACATTCCCATATCTTTGACAGCTGTCACATTTCTTCACAAAGTCTGCTGTATCGTGGGCCAGAAGTAACCTGCCTTCATGATCTTTCTGACGAGGGATTTTGACCCCATATGATCTCCACAACTCCTTCGTGTACCTCCTTGAGGACATATCTGGCTTCTTCTTCTTCTATGCATCTTAAGTAGGGTTGAGAGAAGCCCCTTCTATAAAGTTGATCATTCAATATTGTGAATCGGGCAGCTCGTTTTCGAATTTTCTTAGCTTCTTCAATGTTTGATGGTAGTCGTCCATCCTTAAGGAAAGACAAGATTGGGCTCATCCATCCCTAGGCGGTATGCACAGAGAAGGTTTACAACTCTTTGATGTTGGGGAGGTTTTGTTCCTCTAGTTTCTGATCATTTGTCTTGTCCTAGACATCTGCTGATGCGCTCCGTGCTACTTCGTCGACTTCTGCATTCTGTTCCCGCAGAATCTGTATAAACTCCACACAACTAAAGTTGCTTACCAGCTGATTCGTCAGTTTAAGATATTTTTGCATCCTCATCTCCTTTGCTTCAAAATCCCCTCTGGCTTGTCCTATGACGAGCTGTGAGTCACTCTTGACCACAATATTTTTAGCTCCCAGTGCCTGAGCTAGTATGAGCCCTATTAACAGGGCTTCGTATTCTGCTTCGTTATTGGTTACAGGGAATTTCAGTTGGACCCTATATTTGAGAGCATCTTCTTGGGGGGAGATAATAACGATGCCTGCCCCACCTCCTTTTTGTATGGACGATCCATCTGTGTTGATCGTCCAAACTTCTTCCCGATCTTCTTCCTGCTCGTTGATGGTGAATTCTGCTATAAAGTACACCAATGCTTGAGCTTTTATGGCTGTTCGTGAGTGGTATTCAATATCGAACTGGCTAAGTTCGATTGCCCATTGAAAAATTTGTCCAGCTGCCTCGGGTTTGTTCATTGCTTTTTTGATGGGCTAGTCCATCATCACTTTGATTGGGCTAGCCTGGAAGTAAGGACGAAGTTTTCTTGAGGCCACTATTAGGGTGAAGGTGATCTCTTCTATTCATGGATATTGAGCCTTAGCTCCCTGGAAAGCCTGGCTGACGTAATACACGGGAAGTTGTATCTTGTTTTCTTCCTTGATTAAGGCTACACTTACTGCCGTGAAAGACACTGCCAAGGATAAGAACAAATCTTCACATTCTTTGGACGGACTCAAGAGTGGGGGATTGCTCAAGTATCGCTTCAATTCTTGGAATGCTGTCTCGCATTCTTCCGTCCAGGCAAATACCTTCTTCAAGGTCTTGAAGAAAGGGAGGCACTTGTTTGTTGCCCTCGAGACGAACCTGTTGAGGGCTGCTACTCTTTCTATGAGCGATTGTACTTCTTTAGTCATCCTTGGTGAAGACATCTCGAGGATGACCCTTACTTTTTCAGGATTTGCCTCAATTCCCCTTCGTGAAACCATAAACCCGAGGAACTTCCCTAAAGAAACTCTGAAAGCATATTTGGAGGGGTTTAACTTCATGCTGTACTGTCTGAGCGTGTTGAATGTCTCCTTAAGGTTGTCCAGGTGATCCTCTTCCTCTTTGCTCGTAATGAGCATATCATTGACGTACACCTTCACATTTCTCCCAATCTATTTGCTGAACATCTAATTTACCAATCTTTAGTATGTGGCCCCTGCGTTCTTCAAACCAAAAGGTATGACCCTGTAGCAATAAAGTCCTTGGCTAGTGATAAAGGCAGTTTTTTTTTTTTTTTTTTTTTTTTTTTTTTTTTTTTTTTTTTTTTTATCTTCTTCGGCCATCTGTATCTAGTTGTACCCCCAAAATGCGTCCATGAAAGTGAGAAGCTTGTACCCGGCGGTATAGTCTACTAGCTGGTTAATTATGGGCAAAGGGAAGCTATCTTTTGGGCAGGCTTAGTTTAGATCCGTGAAGTCGACGCACATCCTCCGTTTCCCATTCGCCTTCTTGACCATAATGACATTGGCCAACCACTCCGGATAGTAAACTTCTCAAATAAAGTTTGCAGCAAGTAGTTTGCTAACTTCGTCCATCACCGCTTTGTTTTGTTCAGGGGCAAAAACCCTTCTTTTCTGCTGGACGGGCCTCTTTTCTGGGTCTACATTTAGGCGATGTTGAATGATGTTTGCTGGAATCCCTAACATATCTTCATAGCTCCAGGCAAATACATCAAGATTGTTCTTCAAGAAGTTGATGATTCCTTCCTTCGTCCTCGGATTTAGATCCGTCCCTACTTGAGTCGCCTTTAATGGATCCCCCTCGACTAGCTCTACTGTTTCTAGCTTCTCCATAATCTTAGGTGTCTTATCTTCAATTACCCACGTATAGTTTTCTTTCGAGGCTAGGACAGCCTAGTAACACTCCCTTGCCAACACTTGATCTCCTCTTATTTCTCTGACCCCCTGCTCTGTTGGAAACTTCACCTTTAGGCAATATGTAGAGGTAGCAGCTTTCCAGCGGTTAAGGGTAGGTCATCCTATGATCACATTGTAAGATGAAGGGGAATCTACAACCAAAAAATTGTGTTTGTTGGTTACCTGGAGCAAATATGAGTCGGCTGTGACCATCAACGCCATTATCCCATGGGGGTACACCTTGTCTCCACTGAAGCTGACGAGAGGTGATTCAAAAGGACGAAGTCTCTTTGGGTCTACCTTCAATTGCTGGAAGGCGGATAGGTAAATAATGTCCGCTGAGCTCTCATTATCTGCCAGAGCTCTCCTTATGTTGAAACCTTCAATCATAATCATGATGACCAGTGGGTCGTCATGAGGTTGCTTTACTCCCCTGGCATCTTCCTCTGAGAAGTACATGTCTTGGTTTGTTTGTCATTGCTTTGAGGGTGGTAGGCTGTGAACACTGTTTATTTGCCTTTGGTGTGATTTTTTAAGGGATCTGAACGACCCTCCTGTGGATGGTCCTCCAGTGATGGTTTTTATCTCTCCTTTTGCATTCTGTGGACGAAGTGGTTGATCTTCACTTCTTTGGAATCCTCCGTGCTGATCCTTCTTATCGTATCTGCTGGCTTCTCTCCTTTTCACATATCTTTGAAGTTTCCCTTTATGGATAAGTTCTTCTATCTGCTCCTTCAGGTCTCGGCAATCCTCTGTGTAATGCCCGTGGTCTTTGTGAAAACGGCAATACTTCCTCTTATCACGCACAGTAAGTGGTGATTGGAGTGGCCTGGGCCATTTAAGACATTGTTCATCTTTAATCTCCATCAAAATCTGATTGACGGGCATCACCAACGGCGTGAACTTCGTTTGTCGAGGATTTTTATCTTCTCTTCATCTATTCCCATTGTCATTACGTCAGTCAGCCCGATCTCTCTTCTACCCCCTTCAATTGTCTTCTTTTTCCTTCTTCTTCTCCTTTGTCTTTTCTGCCCTATCTATGGCTGCCAAGACGTCTTCAACGTTCATATATTTCTGCGCCTTCAAAAGCGCTTCTACCATCTTCTTGGGAGGATTCTTCACCAAAGAAACCACAAAGTCTGTGGACTTTAATCCAGCTTTAAAGGTTGTAAGTTGTACCTTATCATCTGACTCATCCACTTCCAGCATTCCTCGTGTGAAGCGCGTCACATAGGACCTCAAAGTTTCTTTTTCCCCTTGTTTGATTGTGAGCAAGTGATCAACTGTCCTTTTTGGACGTTGTCCGCCAACAAAGTGACGAACAAATGAATTGCTTAGCTGCTCAAAATTATCAATGGACGACGTAGGCAATTTGGTGAACCATTCTCGAGCTGTCCCTTTTAGGGTAGTGGGGAAGGATCGACATAAAATCTCGTCAGAGGGTTGTTGAAGACCCAAAGTCGTCTTGAAAGTATTCAGATGATCCAACGGATCTTTTAATCCGTCAAAGGGTTCGAGTTGGGGTAGGCGGAACTTGGAGGGCACTTGGGATTCTTGGACAGCTGCAGTGAAAGGAGAGTCAGTCTTCCTGACGATTCTATCCAATCCTTGATCCGTCTTCCCCCTAATGGCGTTTCTCAACTCATCCATCTCTTTCCTCATTTCCTTGAGAAAATTTGAGTTTGGTTCTTCTGGAGTGCTGGCTCGTCTCCTATGACTGTCTCCGTCTTCATCTCTGTTGACTTCTGTGTGGCTATCTCCCTGTTGCAGTCGTTGTCTAATCTCTTAATTTTGCTTGGTGAGTTCTTCCATCGTGGCTGTGAGTGCTTGAATTTGTAAGGCCAATGCAGTAGGATCTGGGTTAGAGCTGGACTCCATCTCGTTAGAATACAACAATGTCCTTAAACTGAACACTCAAGAATATTTTATTCCCCACAGACGGCGCCAAACTGATGATGCTAAGATCGTCAGTAGAGATGTTCGTCTAGATTGGGATTGTCCGCAATCGTTCCAGATCCTGAAAACACCTCAAATTACAAAGAACGTGGTCACCGGTATGGCACCAGCCACAGAGCCTCCAATGCCAAAGTTAGAAAAAGCCTCAAAACAAAGGAAGATGATATAGCTTTCGTAAGTGAAATCTCTAGTAAGTGTTTTTCGTACCCCTCTGGACTCTTGTTTCTGAATATATATAGGTGATTTCCTTTCTCTTCTAGCCGTTGGTTTTATAACAATGATGGTGTTATTGCAGAATCTGTAACGTTTGTGCCAGGTGTTAAGTGGACAGATACACCTTCAACATTGCCTGACAGCATCAACATTGGGGTCGTGCTTGTGGATCGTCCTTACCGCATGGACAAATATACTTTTGGGGCTATCACATATGATGTGGAGCTGCTTGCAATTCCATGCAAACATTCATCACGCAAAAAACTAAAAAGTGATAAAGCATAAAAGTTGAACAACCTTGGATAGCATTTAGGAACACCGGGCCAACCAAAGACTGCCGACGAAGAAGACTTATTTATGACTATTAAGTTACGAATTGAATATTGACTCTTACAACTTACCCACAACATTCAGCAACAAAAAAAAAAACTTACACACAACATTTAGGATCACAGAACCGACCAAGGAAGGCTAGGCTGGCCTTCGGGTGCTGAGGTGGATGGAATATTATTTAAAGATGCAAAAGCACACTTAAAAATTAATATTATATAACACTTGGGACTTACGGTATGTTTACCTTGGCTTCCAGAAGAACTACATATTTTGATTAAATGCATACTACAATCCATACTTTGGGATATTTGCCATTTACATCTCAAATGAGGTTTGTCATTGCAAAATGACCCTTTGCCATTCTAGACAACAAGTGTTGGAAAAATTATAAAATTTCCTCATTAAGATCAACACGAGAGGAAGGGGGCATAACTCAAACACGAGTCAAGATCGACAACAAGATTCAATATTTTGAACTTATCTTTAATCAACTATTATTATTACAAGGAGGAAGCAAAAAACATCTTTTTTCCCCTCCCTTTAATGTTTAAAGAGTTGTTAGAATAACTATGTATTTATTATAATATTTTTAGTGCCCTTTAAGTAATGGGTATATAGAACTAATCATTAATAGGATTGTGTGACTCAATTCAAATGAATATAAAAACCTTTAGACTCTCTTATGAAAATTATATAATTAAGAAAAAAAAATATTTATTGATATATAACAATTTTATTGCTATTTGAAAGCTATAGTAAATCATTATTTAAAATTTTGGGACCATCCTTGTATATAATCAATCTCTATTTAAAAATTTTATTTTTTTGGGTAACTTAAAATTTACTCCATTATAGTTTGGTTGGTCACAAATCATTCCACAAACTTCCAATTACTATAATTGACCTTATAAAGTAGATTAAAATGAAACTGTTAGGATTACATCCAAATTATTTTATTTGCATTTTTTAGACAAACAAATTATTTTCTTGTGGTTTTGGTTTGACCCAATAACAATTTTGTTCCATAAGTTTTTTCAATTGTTTCATTTTGATTCCTAAAGTGTGGATTAAAATGAAATTGTTAGGGATACTTTTTACGAAACCCTAATGATTTCATTTAGTCCAAGCATTAGGGAGTCAAATATTACAATTGAGAGTTTAGGACTAAATTGTGATAGGACCAAACAACACTTAGACAAATCATAATTTTCCTCTTTTCTTTTCTTTTTTTTTTTTTCTTTTTTTTTTTGGGGTATTGGTTGGGTATATAAAAAAGGGGGGGGGGGGGGGGGGGGGTGGGGGTGGGGGGGGCGGTATTGGTACCCAAATTGTGGATTATTCCATCCCATCAATGTTAACTTGTTTGTAGGCCACCTTTTTGGGCAAACAACACTTAGACAAATCATAATTTTCCTCTTTTCTTTTCCTTTTTTTTTTTTTTTTTTTTTGGGGTATTGGTTGGGTATATAAAAAAAGGGGGGGGGGGGGGGGGGTGGTTGGGGGGGCGGTATTGGTACCCAAATTGTGGATTATTCCATCCCATCAATGTTAACTTGTTTGTAGGCCACCTTTTTGGGATTTTTTTTTTTTTTTTTAAGATCATTTGTGTGGGCCTTTTAGGCTTGTTTTGTCCTTTCTCCATCTGTGAAAGTGACTCTAAACAACTTGCCGTCTTGCTACACGCCATCCTAGATTTCAATACCACTTGTTAGAAGAAAACACCTTGGGGAGACTCCAATTGAGTACTTAACTATGTTGGAGTCTCTCCAAAGTGTAAGCTCTCCAACACACCCTCATCCCTAAACCACCATCACAGTCACCACTCAATCATAATTGCCATGACTTATCCTCAAAAACCCAAATATGGTCAAATACCTAACTAGCGACACCAACAGCCAAACCTTAACAACAATTTGATTTAATTTTAAGATACTAACCTCATAGTTGTGTTTGCAATTCTCTTAGGATTTTTTTCCCTATTTAGGCAATTGCAAATATAAGGAAAGGCTAAAAGCCCCAAGGGAAAATTAATGCTGGATCTTTAATCTTAATAACAGTTCATAAGGGAATTTTTTTTATTTTATTTACACTTGTTTTCAAGAATTAGAGCTGTAAATCAACTTAGTTGTTTAACCACTCGAGTTTGGCTCAAAAAAGCTTATTTTGCTTATTTATTTAGCAAACAAGTCAAGCTCAAGTTCAAGTTCAAGTTTAGCCTTAATAATAAAACAAGCTAAGGTCAAACATAATAATATATTTGTTAACAAATTTATGATTATGCAACTCGATTTATGTAATATAATATTATATGTTTATATGTGTACAAGTTTAAAAATAGGACCTGGTTAATGAGTGGCTTTAGGGCTTTTGTTAATAGACAATTTTAGGAAAGTTTTAATATTACTTTCATAGAAAACTTTAAAAAATTGTCAAAAAAGTTAGTTACTTTTTTCTTTTCTAGTAAAATATTTTTTTAAAATATTAATTTTCTAAACCAATGCTCTTAGAATATCCATTAACTTTTCCCTTAAAAATTTAGTCTTATTAACTTGACATTGGATTGTGTAAGTTTGGAAATAAGATATCAAATTATTATTTGTAATTTATTGATAATTTATTATAATTTAACAATATAAGATTATTGATGAATCTAATTTTTATAATTTTATAGTCGAAAATCCTTCTATCTAATTAACTCAAATAGTATAATTTCACCTACAATTTAGTTATTAATTATTATAATAGATTCATGACGATATAAAAAAATAAAAAATAAATAAAAAATTAGTCGAAGTGTTTTCTATATATAAGAAAAGAATAAGTTAATCAATTAACTTGTGAACAAATACAAGTTTGTTCTACAAGAAAAATGAACTAAGTTTAAACAAATATAGCATATAGCTTGTTGATGAGTTCCAACTCAACTCATGTTTGAAATAAAATTAAATGAATAATTTTAAACTTTTAATATTTAGCTCTGACCTACTTGACTAGTTGACTTCTTTATCTAAAATTACATTTTACCTTCTTTTTTTTCCTTTCTTAATCAACACCCTCATTTCCCAACTCACTGATTCAAGGAATTTTCCCTTTAAATGTAATCCTAATTTGGATGGTAGGGTGTTAATTATGTGACACTTTAATTATTATTTTTATTTTCTTATTTTGATAATTCGATGGTTGTATAGTAATGGGAAAGAGGAAATTCAAACCCTATCTAGTTTTTATGTTTGGATATTGGTCAAACCTTCATTCTTCTCATAAAGTTAACAAGTTTTTTTTTTTTTGAAAGGATAAAGTTAACAAGTTGAATTTAAGGTGTCATATTATGCGAATTATAAATACCATAATCAATGGTAATATGCACTTGGCCCTTTTGAAGTCTTGGTCTTGTTGGCAAAGTGGGGTTGGGTGGAGCCCACCTAGACCTTAGCCCAAATTGGCTATAATACCTGAACCGTTAGATCCGTTGACCCCTTCTGCCCAAGTCTTTGCATTTTGGAAGCTTTTCAATAAACTTTTTTTCTTTACTGCTGGATTAGGTGTGAATGATTGGAAGCATCTTTTCGAAAGATTTGGGTGAATTTAAGAATTGGAGTAGAAAGAAAATGAGTGTGCTTTCCTCATATGGTGCGTCATATATATCATTATATCCGTCAACAAAGTGCGAGTGACCCAAACACGCATGTGAATAGATGATAAGGTTTTGTGTGGGAAATTGCTTACTCAGGCAGCCATTATCTTGAGAGTAAGATACCCGGATCTTGTAGTTTGGTTCAATTATTCAGTTCACACATAAAAGTAAGTCTTTTTAATATGTTGTTCTTAATAAAATGCATTGTTAATATGATTTTGGGAGACAATCAAACCTATTTTGGGAATGATTCCAAGGAAGTGATTGGAGTAGTGTGTTTTATTTAATTTCTTGTGGACCTAAAACTGCACCTATGAACCAAAATAAAGCCATTTTCAGATTCAGCACAAACAGTCTCAAAATCTTCTTGTACTCTTTCGGTTTTTCCCATTTCGAAATGCCATGGATTAATTCACAAGCCAAGAATGTTTAGGATCAAGTTAATCGAACCAATTTCTCAACAAAACAAAAAAAAGTTAATCGAACCAAAAATGGGCCACTACTTTGAAAGGCTGCCCTAAACATAGTATTTTCAAAAAGTTTATGCCATTTTATCTTTTTCTATTTCTTATTATTTGCAAAATAATGGCCAATCAATTGAGGAAGGAAAATTCAAAGTAAAACATTAGAGACTATTATAATTTAAAAAGATTATATATTGCCTGGAAAGTTTATCAACTAAAAGCCACATATACTAAAAAGACAAGAATTATCCAATATTTAAAGGAAGAAAGAGATGAAAAATCTCGGATTTACTTACGAAAAATATCTCAAATAAAAAGAAAATGCATCATTTAACATCAAGTGAATAAATTAGGACAAACACAAAATAAACGCAAACATAAAATATATTGCCACTAAATTATAAAAATTACAAGCAAAGATACAATTTCATCATCTTCTATATATCTATAAGACTGTGTAAACAACAAACAGAAGAGGGTTTCTTACTTTTTCCTTTCTCCCTTCTCTCTATAACATAAGAACTCAAAATCATTCATTACAACTAAAGTTAGATGGATTATTCCCCAGCAGAAACTCGCAAAAATATGAGTCCTGTAGGTACAAACCCAACAACCCGTCTATATTCTTACATCTTTAATAAACCACACCAACCGCTATATATAAGATTGAAGCTTTATCCCGAACCTAAGATAATAGAATTACATAGCTTCTATATATGGGGCAGCCTTCTCCAAGTTATGATAAATGAAAAAGGCTGCCTAAGTATATACTATCTCCATTCAAATTACTGAAAAGAAGATAGTGCGTCACTTTGGTATTTAGACACTTGATGATCATGTCTAGGAGATATCAGAATTCCCATCAGAATTATAGGAGCTCCGAGGTGGGGTTGAAGGGGAAGAGTTTCCCTCACTTCCACCTTCTCCTTTGATCTTTGCCACTACTTCTCCCACCTTAGAGACCACTGAAGCAAAGGTGTTGGTCAAGCTCTCAAAAATATGAGCTTTTACCTGACCTCTCCGAGGGGGAAGGCTAGTTGTTTTCATCTTCTGGGTATTGGAGGAATCAGACTCCATAAGTCAAAAAGCAGATGAAGTCGTGTGAAGAAACAAAAAGAACCAAGTTTTGATTACAGAAGAGAAAGAAGTTGAGGAAGAGGAGGGAGGAGATGTTATTGTACAAAAGGATAAGAAAGAAGAAGCAGGCAGTAAAGTTTCTTAAGAAAGGTGCAGAGAAAGGGTATGAGGGTGTGAGCTGAGAACTCTCAATTCTGCAATGAAGCAGAGTTCAGGAGGCTTGAGAAGCTCTCCTTGCGAAAGCAGAATTGAGCGGCTTCGGTATGAGTGAGGGCTGCGCTATTTATAGGACCTCAACTTTGATAGTGGCACCCCACTATTTATCTATTAACTCCTGCTTTCCGATTAGCAATCGAGGGCCATTTTTGGCTTTCTCGATGGGGTTATCCCACTTATCAAACTTTTAGGCGTGCCTGATTGGTAATTTGCTATAATATTGTTGTGACTATTTTTTTTTTAATTTTTTTTTAGCATATGTTGTGACTAATTCTATGACGCGTGCACCTTTGACTGCACTTTTTTTATAATTATTTTATATAACTTATTATGATTAATTGTTTATTATTTTTACGTGAATTTATTAATATTTTTTCTTCATTACTCATAATATATCGTATTAGAATTGTAACAAAGTCTGGCACAAAAACGTGTAATCCTAGAATTTTTCTAATGTTATGAGATAAGAACCATCTGATTGTACTTCTATCTCTTTCTTTCTTTTTCTAGTTAAGAATGAAAATAATATTAAGGAGAACAAACAAATGGACTAATTACACGTAGTACTCGCATTCCACACCACTTACTTACCCCTTCACTTTTTTGTCCAATTAACACTGAAGTGTCTCCTTCTCCGGGACCACCATTGTTGTCTCCTAACTTTGATTTCTTTTTTCTTTTCAGTTTATTTGAAAAAAAAGAAAAACGTCTTGGATGAGTATATTCAAAATCAAAAACTCAGGTAGCAATGTGACACACACATTACGTATATAAAAGTGGGATTTTGGTATTGCAATAATCCTTCGTCAGTGGTGCATGGCCCCTTATTAAGGCCACCTAATGGTTCTTACTTCGCACTTTCCACCGCCCCATTCATCCGGTCCTTGTGCACGACGTATACAGGTGATTCAGTCGTTGCACTAGAGCTCATTGAGGGACGAGTCACATATATGTACGTAGCCATGTAGGAAACAAATTAAGTTTGTAAATGGTGTACGGTTTTGTGGATGCAAGAGTAAGACTCCTTGGTTCATCCCCTGTTTTAATCACATAGACATTTTGAGTTTGGAGGAGACATTTTTTAACATTTAGAGCTTGTTTGAATTGAGGAGAGAGAGAGAGATAGCTAAAAATATGTTAATTTTGAGTAAACTCCACTCTACTATTTTTTCCTCCTCAATTCAAACAGCCCATTAAAAATGTGTGAAACACACTCTTTGCTTCTAAGTTCTCTTTCTGTCATCAAAAGAGTAATCAATTGCATGCAATTGTCAAATTTAAAAAAAAAAAAAATTAGAATAACTTATTTCAAGTACGCTTTTCTCTATGCATGATTGCAACACTATTTACATTTTAACCACAGAAATACATGATAAATGTAGGTATGTGAGAGCCTAGAGTACTGCTGGGAACAACCCAAAAATTGCCCATTCTGGTCAACGATAAGCATAGAATTCATAGTGGTTGATAGCTGTAAACGTAATAGGGTCATAGACTCATAGTCCAATTCCAATGTTTTAAAAGAAGTAATAATATTAATTGTTTTTTTTTTTTTGTTTTCATAAAAAAAATTTTTAAATGAATTGTTAACCAATATTCTAAGAGTATCCCTTAACATTTTCCTTCTTTTTATTCTAGCGGTGCATTTTTTACAAATTAAAAAACATAGAAATTGGGTATTTGTGTTTTAACCTATTGAATACTGCAGCTTTAATATTTTTGTTCTTTTATTTGTTCAATACCATCTTATAATTTTATGTCCTTTTATTTATTCAATACCATCTTATAATTTTATGCCTAAAAGAGTAAAAGCTAAATATGAAGGACCTAGCTACAAGTGATTCACTTCGCATAAAATAGCGTGTTCTCCGTTTTTAAGTCAATACCTGGGCATTCGCTGCAATTTCATCTATGTCAACCCAATTGTATTTATTTATTTATTATTATTATTATTATTATTTTTTTTTTTTTTGAGGAAGCTATGTCAACCGAAATTAATAATATTTGACTCTGAAAAGTCAAAACCACCATTTGTCAAATCTGGGAAATCCTTATTTTAAAGTTTCTTCTATCCAACATACCTAGGATAAGTTATAACAGGTAGGTAAGCTATGTGCAGCTAGTCAAATACTCAAATCCCACGCAGCTTCTACAGCATTGCTCTGTAAATGCTAGCCGCCTTGATGTTGTTGGGATTCTCAATACTAGCCTGTATTCACGTGGAGGGGGGAAACCATATACTAGCCAAAGTCTTTGAAGAACAATTTTGTAGGCTCTTTTCATCTAGCTTACTGTCCTCCCTGTTTGGATTTTGTTCTAAGGGAGCAAGTCAGGCTGGCCATCTTAGTTGTAATTTTTGTTGTTGATAAAAATCTTTCTCTATTCAATTTTTTTTTTTTTTTTTAAGTACGAAAAAGAAATGTGCTGAAAAATACAAATTTACAAACCCTCGTCTTTCAATGTTATTAATCTGTTAAGGTCAAATTTTTTATGTGTTGACAAATCCAAGTTAAAATGCATTTTTATTGCTATTGAGTTGTTAGTTTATATTATCGGCGATTGGTTTGAAAATCCACATTGAAGATACAAGAAAACTACTTAAGAGCCTGCTCAATAAAGTGGAAAAATTGATACCTCGATACCAAGCTTGACTCCATTTGATAGGTAAAAAAACATTTTTACTGTAATTGAGTTGTTAGTTTATGTTATCGAAGATTGGTTTGAAAATCCACATTGAAGACACAAAAAATTGCTCAAGAATCTTTTCAATAAAGTGGAAGAATTGTTGCCTTGATACCAAGCTTGACTCCACTCGATAACTCGAGGTTTATTAAATCTTGATACCTATCTTGAATTCTTAATACAACATGACTGGTTGAGACACAATTTTTTTGAATTTTTCTGTTGTGACTCATGATGATATGGTTGACTTGGAATCCGTGTACTAGGGTCCATATTCTTTGTAGTTGTAACTTTGATATTTTATAGTGAATTATTTGAGTCGGTAATAACTTATGTAAGAGTTTTTCTCATTGTGAACATATTGTTAGCGTTTAAATTTACTTTCTTCTGCACTTAGATTTGGCAATGTGGTTGTGCCCATCATAAATTGAATTAAATCACTGCATAATTTAACAAATTAATCAACATGGATAATTGTTGACTTTAATTCTGGTCAATTTCAACCCAACAAAGTTATGAAGTTCATAAGTTAGATTTTGTGTAGTACATATTTTCGTTATTGTGACACTTTGTAATTTCCAAGTAGTCTTCTAAATAGGGGCCATAAAAACTTTGGGCCCCAATTAAAAAAAAAAGGAAAAAAAGAAAAAAAAAGATTCCCAAGGCCACTTTCTCAAGACATAATAGGCCCATTATCAAGCTAAGCCTTGTTAAAAAAGTATCGATCTTGCGATTCATCCTTTCCCCATCGTCTTTTATTTTGGATAAGTTCATCCTTTCCCTTCTTCTAGCCAGAAGGATCCAAAAATGGGGTCCGTGGGTGGTAAGAGAATTTGAATTATGGTTGTACTCGTAAAGGAGAGGACGTAACTCCTACTAAGTGAAGAAATTATAAAGTCCACCAGCAAGACTATTAAAGTACTCCTCCCAACTAATGAGACGATATCATTTGTGTAAATTTGTGAGTGGACTTCCAAATTAGTATAATGAATAAAAAAAATTTAAAAATTTAAAAAATTACCAAATAATATTACATTTGCATAAATAACAACATTTTATTAGTTGAAAAGTCAAGGAGAACCACTTCAACAGTCTTCCTAGTATACCTAATAATTTCTCCACTAAATTAGACTTGTAATAGTTTGATTTCATATATTAAAAAGATACTAAGAATTCAAATAACAAATAAAACATAGATCAGTTTCAAAAAATAAAACACAAATCGACATTTATTATTATTTTTATGTGATAGATATATTGTACAAAAAATTTCGTATCGTATGTATCAAAAGTGCTCAAGAATCGTACAATACATAGGTGTGTATTGTATAAATCATATCATATCATAGAATCATATGTATCACACGATATATAGACAAGTGGGTTTAAAATAATTTTTTTTTGGGATAAAATTTGAAATTTTATTTGAGTCTAACAAGTTATTAGACTTATTTTTAACCCAAAATTATCGGACTACTTAATTGAACTTAATAAAATAATATTTCCATGATTTTTTCCCCACTTTTTTTTCTTTCTTCTACATAATTTGGATTACACATTTAACTTTCATATTTGCAATTTTCTTTTCTGTACCATGAATAAGGTATTAATTGAAATTATTATTATTATTGTAGGGGCTCCTTTTTCGGAGGTGGGCCCCCGACAATGAATTTGTAGAGGGTGGGCTCAAGAGCTAGGCCCTAGTGAAGGACACAACGGCCATGCATGGTTATTCGTGGGTTGTGATAGTCCTAATACGGGCTGAGGGGACACAACAGGGCTTCTCGGATGTATTATGGAGGTAGCAGTTGTTCCTATCTTATTCGAATAAGTTTTACAGTCTCTCAAAGGAAATGCACTGTTACAGTATATATCTCTCCCTGGTTCTCTCCTCCCGTCCCCCTCTCAAGGGGGACTTCTTACATTATATATCCCTCTCTCAGCTGATCTTAGCCCTACATTTGTCGATCAATCCGGTCTCCACTTGAGTGCCTGTCCTATCAGCCGCATTCCCATCTCTCTGTGGGTTGCGGCGTCCAAGGTAGCGCTGTTTAGAGGTCCTATCCTCATTAATGCGGCCAGGACATTAGTTGAGGGCATTTAATGTGGAGGTGATAGTTCGTCTGGGACTTGCTCCTCCACCATGCTTCCATGTCCGGTGCTCGGCACCTGCCATACGCCCCTTGGATTCCCTGGGAGATTCCCCTTGATGGACTGCAGCTTGCGTATTTCCTCACTTCGGGTTTCCGAGGATGTAACCATCCTCGGCGTGGCTTCTTGGACTACAAGACCTTCGCGCCTTGTCCTCGGACCTAAGGCACGTCCTCGGATCCCAGGTGATCCTCGGCATGGGCCTTTAGGCCTGATTCAAAGTGGGTCGGGGTTGCCAACTCTTCGTGGCCCCACAATAGCCCCTCAAAATCTTGCTGTCCGCATCCTCGGGCGGAGAGGAGGATTTTAACACCCTCGGATCTGTCCCACGTCCCATCGAGTCCTACTCTTTGTCAGCGTTGAGGACTTTTCGCCTGCTCAAGGCGCGTTACTGGCGCTTCGACGTGGGTGTCGTGCCTTGCATTAAATTCGGGCGGCTTTATGCTCCCCACGTTCAACGGGCTGATGGTGATCAAACGGTGGGGATGGACCTAGCATTTATGGGCGGGAAAACTCGCGCGGCTCTCCCACCTAGGGTATAAATACCCATTTAAACCGCTTTTTCCCTTCTCATTCGCAATCACGAGCTCTTGCGCCTTCTATCAGAGTCCAGCCAAATCTCCACCTATACCTCCAGCATAAAAAGTCAATCCGAGGAGCTCTTCCTCATTCCTGTAAGTCGCTCTATCCCTCTCTGAGCTTTTTCCTTTCTTTTCCTCCCTCTTTGATTCGCTTTCCCCCTTTAGTCCCTTAAGGCGTTGTTTGGGATGGGTAGACTTAAGAAATACGTTTTTACTGAGGAGGCGATGAAGGAATTCGTCGCCAAATGCAAGATACCGGCCAACGTGGGCTTGAGGTATTGTGAGTATGGGGAGTGGTTGCTCCGGAGGCGGACGGGCGAGGTGGCGATACCCATTATCGCCTTCCTTGAAGGGGGTATGAGGATCCCCATGGGGCCTGTGATGAGGAATTACCTTATATACTTCCGGTTAACCCCCACCCAATGTGCCTCCAACATGTTCAGAATTCTGGGCAGTGTGGACGCCCTAAACGAGAAGATGGGTCTGAGGCTGACCCATCATGATGTGAATTATTGCTACAATCTTCAACATCTGAAGGGCAAGTCCTACTATATGAGGACGAGGGACGACAGGGTCCGGCTCATCCAGTGTCTCCCCGAGTCCAACAAGGGGATGAACGAAGACTTTCTCATTGTGTCTGGAGAGTGGCACGATGGCCTTCACTGTCCGACGACAGAGGGGACACCAGGTGGGGCAGTGGGAATAGGAGGGGACTCAAAGGTTCTACCTTGTTTACCGTATCATTCCTCTTTGTTCTGCTTGGTAACTAACGTGGATATGTTTTCTTTTTGCAGATCCGCACACCCTCGAGCCCAACTTCAGCCTGGTTAATAGGGAAGATCTACAGACGGTGCTCAGGTCTGCGGATTTTGAAAACGAGGCAGACCACCAGGTCAGGGCGGCTCACAAGATCTTGAGGTACACTCCGCTCCAAAAGTCGTTTGCGGCCCCCAAGTACGTGATCAAAGCAAACGATCCTCGACTGTCAAAGATAGAAGTGACCGAGGAAGGATTTAAGTTTCCCGAGGATCCCTCCATTTCCGAAGGCGTCACAGTAGCAATCCCCCCCTTCCCACACGTTCTTAGGGGCCGTGGGAAAGGATAGAGAGAGAGAAGGGGAAATTGCTAACCCTGGTTTTGCCGAGGAGGACTTCAGTGTTTTCGAGCAACTCCACCAGTCCGAGGACCCCTCCGGAGACTTGGGTGATCCTCGCTTGTCCGAAGCAGAACTACAAGAATCAGGGACATCTTCTCGGTCCAAGATGGGTTACAAAAAGAAGCCCCAACCCAGTTTGTCCGAGTTGCGCGAGGGACAGCTGGGGAAGTCTAAGCCGAGGCTGCCTCCTCCTCCCCCCAAGACCCGCACTACCCATACCAGGTCGAGCTCATCCCAGTCTCGGCTACCTCCTTCTCCGCCTCAGACGACCTCTCCGTCAAGGCGTGAACCGGCCGATCCTAAGCAGAAAAAGGATAAAGGCAAGAGGGTTATAGAGGAGAAGTCTGGGCCCACACGGGAAGGCGACGATACTCGGCAGCCATCAAAGCAGCTGAAGATCGGCCACAAAGACCAGGACAAGCAGGTCGAGGACCAACCTAAGGCTCAGGCATGGCTCCCCGCCCCAATGCTCCATGGGAGTCCTTTGAGGGATGACGCCTCCCTCAGGGATTTCAAAGAGGGCGAGGGCGCGTATGTGGCCAACGCGGTGGAGAGGTGCCTACTGCTTCCTGCGGACATGGCACAGCTTGGAGCCATGAGGAGCAGAGAGGTCTTCCTCTGCCTCAAGCGATACTTGGGGATGGTAAGATCTTGGACACTTGTGCTTTATCCATTTTTAGCTTTGCCTTCCTTTCTCTATGAGCTAACTTTGCTTTGTACCTGTTTTGTTTGGCAGGTTGTCCAGGCAACTTACAGGTTGGAGGAGGCGGCCAACGACCATGGGAGGGCCATGGACGCCAAGCGTGAGAGGCGCTTGCAGGCCTCTCGGGTCCTCAAGACCTCCGAGGAAGACCTTGCCAAGGCCAGGGAGCAGCTGAAGGAGATGGCCAAAGAACGGGACAACGCGATTTCTGGCCTTGAGGGCGCCCAGAGGCAGGCCGTGGAGCAGACGAGGAGCTTGGGTGAGGTCGACGAGCAGCTCAAGATCGCCCGAGAGCTGATAGATGACCTCTAGAAGGAGAAGGCTGCTGCCAAGGAAGCCAGGCTTGAAGCGGAGAAGGGAAGGGAGCAGGCCTTGGCAAGCAAGGAGGCTGCCGAGGAGGCAGCCTATGAGGCCGGGGCGACTGAGACGGCAGATGCCTACAAATCCCAAGTCCCCGGGTTGTGTAGGCGCTACTGCTCTGAAACCTGGAGCGAGGCCCTGAAGCAGGCTGGGGTGGAGGCCTCTTCTGCCCTGTGGAAGGAGGAGAGTGTGTACTACCCCTCCGTCATCCGCGTGGCTACCATAGGTGGCTCGGAGGTCGAGGAGGCCACTGTGGAAACTCCTGCAACTCCAGGGGAGGGGGCCTTGGACGCTGGGGCCACTGGCGAGCCAGTTCAAGGGAGTGATCCCTCCCCGGTAATTGAATTAGGCGGCGGCTCCGATGAGGACAATCCCCAGCAGGTCGTGGAGTCCGCCCCTGACACCCAGGCCCCACCTGTTGAGGGGGTAGCCGTTCCTGCCGTGCCTCCCAGCGAAGCGAGCGACTAGACTGAGGCACCCCTTCCTTTTTTCCTTTCATTATGGAACTCCTTTTGTGTAATCTTTTAGACTTAATGAAATGAAAGCTTTGTTTCTTTTTCTGCGTCGTGGCTGTTTCCTTGCTTGCATATTATTCATTTTTGTTTGCCAATCGTGGTTCGTAACTTGAAATTTTAGACCGAGAAAAGTTTTATTAATGAAATGGTTTATAACTTAGATTATATCCCTGCCAATCATGGGTTGTATCAGTTGCTATAGCACGTCCTAAGGAACAGGTAGAATTTTCGAAGTAGACACTAAGGTTCTTTTGAAGTAGAAGGCTTCCCCACAGGACTGAGTCCTAGGACCGCACAGTTCTTTGGTTCTGTCTAACACTTAAGTTTTCTGAAGCAACTGGTTTCCCCATAGGACTGAGTCCGTGGACCATGCAGTTCCTTGGTTCTGTCTAGCGCTTAGCGTTCTTAAGTAGCTAGTTTCCCCATAAGACTGAGTCCGAGGACCATGCAGTTCCTTGGTTCCGCCTAACACTTAGTTTCTTTTTTAAACTGGTTAGTTTCCCCATAGGACTGAGTCCGAGGACCATGCAGTTCCTTGGTTCTGTCTAACACTTAGTTTTCTTTTTAAACTGGTTGGGAGGTGAAGAACGTAAGCAAAAGAAGCCAACAACATGAATTGAAATAGTTCCTTTATTAATATTAGTACCTTTTTAGGTTATTTACATTCCATGGACGAGGTACAGGCTTGTCATCTAGATCCTCCAAGTAGTATGCTCCTATCCCTGCTATTGAGGTAATCCAGTAGGGCCCTTCCCAGTTGGGTCCCAGCTTTCCCCAAGAAGGATTCTTGGCAGCTCCAACAACTTTCCTCAGCACCAGGTCCCCCGGTGCTAGCGGTCTGAGTTTCACGTTGGCGTCGTATCCTTGTTTGAGCTTCTGCTGGTAGTGGGCTAATTGTATCATTGCTCGCTCCCTTCGCTCGTCCACCAGGTCCAGGCTCCGCTCCAGCAGTCCATCATTGTTGGCCGGAGTGAAGGAGCTCGTCCTTAGTGTCGGGAGATTTGTTTCCAGGGGGATCACCGCTTCGGCGCCATAAGTCATGGCGAAAGGCGTTTCTCCCGTTGATCGCCGAGGCGTGGTTCGGTACGTCCATAGCACATGGGGCAGTTCCTCTACCCATCTCCCCTTGGCATCGTCCAGCCTTTTCTTAAGTCCATTCACGATGGCCTTATTGACGGCCTCGACCGTTCCCCTGGGGGTAAGCCGGCGTCGAGTATCTGTTTGTGATCCCAAGTTCGCTACAGTACTCCCTGAAGGCCTTACTGTCGAATTGGAGCCCGTTGTCCGAGATGAGGGTGTGAGGGGCCCCGAATCGCGTAACAATGTTCCTCCAAAGGAATTTCTTGGCGTCTACGTCCCTAATATTGGCCAACGGCTCGGCCTCGACCCACTTGGTAAAGTAGTCCGTGGCCACCAACAGATACTTCTTATTCCCTGGTGCCTTGGGGAAAGGCCCCACAATGTCCAAGCCCCACTGGGCGAATGGCCATGGGCTGGACAAGGGATTTAGGACCCCTCCTGGCTGATGAATACTCGGGGCGAATCTCTGGCACTGGTCGCACTTCTTGACATATTCCTGGGCCTCCTGCTGCATCCCCGGCCACCAGTAGCCTTGTGTGATGGCTCGGTGGGACAAGGACCTCCCCCCTGTGTGGCTTCCACATATTCCCTCATGCAGCTCTTCAAGTAGCGATTCCGCCGCTTCAGGGTGGACGCATAGCAGGTATGGCCCGGAGTAGGAGCGTTTATACAGCTTGTGGTCCTCGGACAACCAGAACCGAGTAGCTTTCCTCCTAATTTTTTCAGCTTCTGACTTGTCCTCAGGCAGGATGTCATCCTTGAGGAATCCCACTATGGGGTCCATCCAGCTGGAACCCACCTCGATCTGATGGATGGGGATTCCTCCCCTTAGCGCTCCACTTGCCCTTCCTAAGTGCTCCACGAGTATTGTCCGAGGCAGAGACCCTGCCGAGGAGGTTGCGAGCGTGGCCAATGAGTCGGCGTGGCTGTTCCCGCTTCTGGGGATGTGAGACAAGCTGTAAGGGCCAAACCCCACCTGCAAGCGCTTAACTTGGCTCAGGTACTCTTGCATTCGTGGGTCCCTGGCCTCCATCTCCCCATTCACCTGTCCTACCACTAACCCTGAATCCGAGAACATCTCTATTGACTTTCCTCCCATCTTTTGCACCATGGTCATCCCTTGTATTAATGCCTCGTATTCGGCCTCGTTGTTTGTGGCCGCGAATCCGAGTCTCAGGGACTTCTCCATGACGTGACCTTCAGGGGACACTAGGACTAGTCCCACTCCTGAACCTCGCTGGTTAGCCGCGCCATCGACATATACCTTCCAGCATGGTGCCTCAGGGGTGGAGATTGCCCCAACTAGCTTATCACCATGATTTCCCTCCTCGGCTATAACCTCCGCAGCTGGTTCGGCGAACTCGGCTGTCAAATCTGCCAGAACCTGGCCTTTTATGGAGGTCCGAGGCATGTACCCGATGTCGAAAGCCCCTAAAATCGTATTCCACTTCGTGATTCTTCCCGTGTAGTCGGCGGTCCGGAGCACAGATTTCAAAGGCAATTGGGTTAGGACGACCACGGTGTGAGCTTGGAAATAATGGGGGAGCTTCCTCATGGCGTGGACCACAGCCAGGATAGCCTTCTCTAGGGGTAGGTATCTCACCTCCGCTTCGTGCAGCGACTTACTGACGTAGTAAACTGGCTTTTGAACACCGCCGTCTTCTCGTATCAATACTAGACTTACAGCATGGGGTGCCACAGCAAGGTATGCGTATAGGACCTCATCGGCCTCTGGATGGGACATGATAGGCGGCCGAAATAGATAGTCCTTGAGTTGCTGGAAAGCCTCGGCACATTCCTCGGACCATTCAAATCCTTTCCATTTTTTGATCAGTCTGTAGAAGGGCCTGCACCTGTCAGCTAACCTGGAAATGAACCGGTTCAGCGCTGCGATCATCCCGGCAAGCTTTTGGATCTCTTTGGGATTCCGGGGAGGCTTCAAGTTGTGGATGGCCTTGATCTGGTCGGGGTCAACTTCAATCCCACGGTGGGTGATCATGTACCCCAAGAATTTGCCAGAGCTGACGCCAAAAGAGCATTTTAAGGCGTTAAGGCGCAGCTTGTGCTCCCTCAGGACGTCAAACGTGAAGCCGAGGTCCTCTAAGTGCTTGGACTCCTGCTTGCTCTTTACCACCATATCGTCGACGTAAACCTCGATGCTTTTGCCCAACATTGGCTCGAACATTCTTGTCATCATCCTTTGGTAGGTGGATCCTGCATTTTTCAGGCCAAACGGCATGACCTTGTAGTGGTAGTTCCCGATGGGCGTGACAAAGGCTGTCTTCTCTTGGTCTTCCAGGGCCAGTGGGATCTGATGGTAGCCCTGAAAGGCATCAAGGAAGCTCATCCGAGGATGGCCTGCCATGGCGTCTACTAGCTGGTCTATCCGTGGCATTGGGAAGGGGTCCTTCGGACATGCTTTGTTCAGGTCGATGAAGTCCACACAGACTCTCCACTTTTCGGTCTTCTTCTTGACCACCACCGTGTTGGCCAACCATTTAGGGTAAAAAACTTCTTTGATGGCTCTTGCACGCTTAAGCTTATTGACCTCTTCCTTGATCGCGTCAGCGTGTTCTTTCGACGGGCGCCGAGGCGGCTGCTGCCTCGAGGTCACAAATGGGTTGACATTGAGGTGATGGCAGATGAAAGAGGGATCAATCCCAGGGGCATCGCAGGGGTCCCATGCGAACACATCAAGGTTCCTTTTGAGGAACTCAAGCAATTCCTCCTTTTCTTGTGGAGGCAGTTGGGCTCTGACCTGGAAGAACTTTTCTGGGCTATCGCCGATCAACACCTTTTCCAGGTTCTCGCACATAGCACCCTCGGCAGGTGCATTAGGAGGCGCCGCCGGGGTCTTTGACTGCTATAAACCTTCCTCGGCGTGAGCCGAGGGCTGTGCATCAAGCCGGTAGGATATGGCGGCGACCGTGCACTGCCTAGCCGTGGGCTGGCAACCTCGGATCTCCAGGACCTGATCCCCAGACGGGAATTTCACCTTTTGATGCAAGGTGGAGGCAACTCCCCCTAGAGTGTGGAGCCAGGGCCTCCCCACGATGGCTGTGTAGGGGAAGTATGTGTCCACCACCACGAAGTTCGCCTCCACCACTTCTGAGCCCGTCTGTATGGGTAACCTTATCATGCCCTTTAGGGTGACGAGCTTTCCGTCGAAAGTCATTAGGGGGGAGCTATAGGGCATCAGATCCTTCGGTTTTAGCCCCAGCCCCTTGTAGAGGTCTAGGTACATGACCTCGGCCGCACTGCCCCCATCCACCATCACTCTTCTCACGTCGTAGCCCCCAATTCTGAGGGTAACGACTAGAGCGTCATCGTGGGGCTGGACGGTCCCCGTCTTGTCTTCCTCCGAGAAACTCAAGACTGGTGGACAATTCCTCCTAGCCCTCTTTGGCCCTGTCCAGGAATCCTCGGCTGGCTGCCGGACTATAGACAGCACCCTCGTGGGTTGCGTGCCTATTCTTCCTGGTGCCGCCAGGATGACATTGATCGTTCCTGTGGGCCGCCCCATGACGAGGTCCCTCCGAGGTTCCTGGAAGTTCTGGTTTTGCTGGCCACTGGAATGGTAGAGGAGGTGCTTCAACCTTCCCTCCTGGACTAACTGGTCTAAGTGGTTCCAGAGGTTCCTACAGTCCTCCGTATTATGCCCGTGGTCCTGGTGGTACTGGCAGTAGCGGTTCTGATTGCGCTTGTCAGGCTCCCCAGCCATCTTGGCCGGCCACCTGAAGTACGGTTCGTTCTTTATCTGCTCCAGCACCCTGTGTACGGGTTCTCGGAACACAGCGCCGACCGTTTGAGTGTTAGTTGTTCTAGATTGCCCACCGAAATCCCTCCTCGGACGGGCGTTATCATAACGGTCCGACCTGAAATCCCTCCTCTCCTGAGGGATAACCTTCTCCTTGCCCTTGCCCTGTAGTAGGTCCTCTTCTACCCGCTTGTACTTGTCTATCCGATCCATCAGTTGCCGTACGCTGGTGGCGGGCTTACCAGTCAAGGACTTCCTCAGGCCATGCCCTATTGGTAGTCCGTTCTGGAATGTATTGATTGCGACAGCATCGTATTTGCCGTCCAGGTCATTGTAAACCTCCCAGTACTTGTCCGAATAAACTTTGAGGGTCTCCCCTTCGCGCATGGATAGTGATAGCAACGCGCTCATGGGCCGAGGAGGCCTGCTATTTGTGACAAAGCGGGAACCGAAAGCCTGGGTCAGCTGCCTATACGAGTCTATGGAGCCCGACCTTAGACCGTTGAACCACCTCATTGCCACAGGTCCCAAGCTGGATGGGAAGACTTTGCACATTAGCGCTTCATTCTTGGAGTGGACAGCCATTCTTTGGTTGAATTGGCTCACGTGCTCCACGGGGTCCGTCTTGCCGTTATAGGCGATGAAGGTTGGCTGCTGGAACCACCGAGGAAGTTCCGCCTCCTCTATGCGATGCGTGAAGGGCGACCTGGAGAGCTGGTCCAGCGCCCTGCTCATGGCGTCGCCTCCTAAGCCCCTGGGGGTTGGGTTGGTACGCCCACGCTTCTGGTAGCGCTCCTCCTCGTGGGAGAAAGTCTCGCTGGGGGGCGTCCTTGACCTTTGCCTGTATTCATCGTCACTTTCGTCTTCGGAGAATGGATCAGGGCTGGGCTCGGACCGTCTTCGCTGCACACGGCGCAGCTTCCTCTTTAGATCATCTATCTCACGCTGCATGGCCACCTTGTCATCCCTTCTCTGGGAAGTGTGGCTGTGGGCCTTTTGTGATTGCGCGGCCTGGCCATCGTCGCGCTTCTGGGGAACGTGCCCCTCCCGGCGGGTTTGGCTTCCGTCCGCCGTTGAAGTATGCACGCTTCCTTCCCAAAATCGCCCATTGTCGTTCTGACCGCCCCCCGGGTCGCCATAGTTGCCCTGATGCCGCGACTTCGCCGGTTCGGGTCGATTGGGAGTACTTTGGTGAGGGCCTGATCCTACCATGCTTGACTATCGTTCCTGCTAGCGCACAAGTTCTTCCCACAGACGGCGCCAATTGTAGGGGCTCCTTTTTCGGAGGTGGGCCCCCGACAATGAATTTGTAGAGGGTGGGTTCAAGAGTTAGGCCCTAGTGAAGGACGCAACGGCCATGCATGGTTATTCGTGGGTTGTGATAGTCCTAATACGGGCTGAGGGGACACAACAGGGCTTCTCGGATGTATTATGGAGGTAGCAGTTGTTCCTATCTTATTCGAATAAGTTTTACAGTCTCTCAAAGGAAATGCACTGTTACAGTATATATCTCTCCCTGGTTCTCCCCTCCCGTCCCCCTCTCAAGGGGGACTTCTTACATTATATATCCCTCTCTCAACTGATCTTAGCCCTACATTTGTCGATCAATCCGGTCTCCACTTGAGTGCCTGTCCTATCAGCCGCATTCCCATCTCTCTGTGGGTTGCGGGGCCCAAGGTGGCGCTGTTCAGAGGTCCTATCCTCATTAATGCGGCCAGGACATTAGTTGAGGGCATTTAATGTGGAGGTGACAGTTCGTCTGGGACTTGCTCCTCCACCATGCTTCCATGTCCGGTGCTCGGCACCTGCCATACGCCCCATGGATTCCCTGGGAGATTCCCCTTGATGGACTGCAGCTTGCGTATTTCCTCACTTCGGGTTTCCGAGGATGTAACCATCCTTGGCGTGGCTTCTTGGACTACAAGACCTTCGCGCCTTGTCCTCGGACCTAAGGCACGTCCTCGGATCCCAGGTGATCCTTGGCATGGGCCTTTGGGCCTGATTCAAAGTGGGCCGGGGTTGCCAACTCTTCGTGGCCTCACAATTATTATTATTATTATAAGTCTAAAAAGTTAGAATGCCAAAAATAATTATTAAAATAAAAGAATAAGAAGATATAATAAGTGTTGATGATGATAAAGAAAATGTTAATGAGTAAATAATTTTACAAGATGATGAATATTATAGAACCCCTTTCCTTCTCCCTTGTGTGTGTATGTGTGTTTGTTTCTTAAAAAAAAGATGATGAGTATTATGATAACATTGAGTTAGATGATGAATATAATATAATAAATTATTATTTTGGATCATATATTATGTATTATTACTTGTAGGGTCGGTTTTTGTTGCCCAAGCCCAAAAGATATGGGTTGAAGGCCCAACGAACCCGAAACAATAAATTTGTAGAGAGTGGATCGAAAGTTTAGGCACTGGCCGGCCTTTGCCGAGCCGGAACTACTTTATATCTTATTGAAAGAACACTTAGACCAATTTACAAGTGAGGGATGCTCCTCGGCCAATGGCCGAGGAGGCTTGTTTCTCAGGCCTCTCTATTTTCTTTTTTCTCTCCCTTTTACACTTTGCTCGTATTCCTTATATATTACTCTCTTCCTCCTTCTGTTGATCATTCATTGGCCTCTCCTCTGGCTGCCTGTCCCATCAGAGGTCGTATCCGTGCTCAAGTGGTTCACCCTGATCGATGTAGCCCTGCCCGGGGGTTGCATCCCCATTAATGCGACCAGAAGGGTTAGGTGAACGTACTAAGTGTTGAGGTGACAACTTGCTCTGGGTATGTCCCCCCTCCCCCTACAGTTATCCTCAGTATGCCGAGGACGAGGGAGTCCTCGCGCAGATCCAAAGAAGAGTTTTCTCCCCAAATTGGCCTCGGATAGTCATCCTTCCTCGGATTGGGCCATTTGGGCCTGGCTTGGAGTGGGCCAAGACTGCACAATTTCCTGGCCCCACATTACTTTTAAATTTAATTAATTTGAATGTGTATGTTATAAATATAGATTACTTTGATTTATTTAGTTAGCTTTGTTAAATATTATTATATAAATAATTATTAAATTAATTAGTAATTAAATATATTTCAAATTTATAATGAATATATCTTTTGTATGTATATCTATAATTTTTTTTAAAAATTATTAAATATTTTTGTATATATATATATATATATTGAAGACGAACGATTCACTCATTCATTAATATGTAAACGGTCATAATGCAAAGCATCTACAGCAGGTGGGGGCTCATCCTCCATCTAATACATAACATCCACAATGTTCCTAGCAAATCTAGCTAAGGAATGAGCCACCATGTTCCCTTCCTTTTTAACACAACTAAGACCAACAGATTGCCAACCCAAAAAATAAAATCTAATGTCAGCAACAATATGTCCATAGAATGATTTATTTACTACAAATGTCGAAAGTGCTCTCATGACATTTGAATTATCTCTCTCAACTACTAGATTTGAGAATCCAACTTCCATAGAAAATTCCAAGGCTTGCGACAAGACAATACTTTTGCTTCATCGTTGTTGTGCACATATTCTCCCTTTGCTGACATACCAGCCATTACCTCACTTGCATGATTTCTAATTATTGCGCCAACACTAGAACAATTTATGTCTGAGAAGACCGCTGCATCAAAATTCAATTTGTAGACATCTTCCGCAGGAGGCTGCTAGTAGCTGCTGCTTCTTGGTGTGGCATTTGAGATGACAATATTTGCAATCTTCTAACAGTTCAACTGCTCTATTATTCAGCCACCGTGGATCCTTCATATGTCCTCCATGTACAACCATGTTCCTTTGATTTCATAAGAGCCAAGCTTGAACAAGGAAGAGCTCTATCTTTGTTGTAGATAACCTATCCGCCAAAGATTCAAAAAGATGCATAAAATCAAGTTGGTTAGTTTGAATTTTCTACAACACAGTAAGGCTTCCTGCATAAACATCTTGGGCTGCTCCATACCCCCATCTAGCATGAACAGCATCCTCGAGTTCCCTCTGACAGCAGTGACAGAAAATTTCCGGAACAACTTTACGCTTTGCTAGATTCATCCATGTGGGAAGGATATCATGGCACGCCCTTTAACCAAAGATTTTTATTTTCCTAGGTATTTTTAGCTTCCATAATGTGCTCCACATTTGTTGCCTACCATTCCTATTTGATGATTTGGCCCAACCAGCTTTCCTTAAAAGCTGTTGCACGAGATGGTATCCAAACCGAACTGAATACTCTCCCCTCTTATTATGCAACCGTACCATTGAATCCTCCACAACCCTTCAGCTCAAAGGGATTCTGCAAATAGCTTCAGCCTCTTCCCGATTTAAATGTGCCATAATGATTTCCCTTTTCCATCCATGGAGGTCCCAGTTAATAAAATCCGATACTCTCCAACCCTCCTCCATTTCATGCACCGGGTGTAGAATTTTATTTGAAGGATAGTTTGGAATCCACTTTTCTTTGGTGACCTCAATGGACTCTCCATTCCCTACTCTCCAACAACACCCACTCTTCAAAATTGGTAAGGCAGCCACCATACTTTTCCATGAAGGAAAAGTATTAGGAGAGTCTTTCCCATGAAGGAAATTACACCGAGGGAAATATCTAGCCTTGAAGCATTTGAACATTAGAGACTCATTATTTTTCAGCAACCTTCAACCTTGCTTGGCCAACATAGCAAGATTAAAATACTTCAAATCTCTAAAACTCATTCCCCTTTCCTTTTTTGGTTGAGTTAAACAATCCCAACTCTTCCAATGAATTTTCTTTTCATTGCCTATTTGCCCCAACCAAAATTTAGCACACAAGGAGTTTAGTTCATAACACAATTTCACTGGTAATTGAAATACCCCCATGGTATAAGTAGGAATAGCTTGGGCAATTGCCTTCATAAGCACTTCATTCCCCGCCTTGGATAACATCTTCCCCTTCCAACCTTGCAATTTTTTCCAAACTCTATCCTTTAAGAAAGAAAAAGTTTGGTATTTTGCTTAACCCACCAATGTCGGTAGACCCAAATAAGATTCAAACCCCTCCACCTCCTTTACACCCAAAAGTGACACAATCTCATCCCTGTGGCTGCCACTGGTATTGCTCCTAAAGTAAACTGATGACTTCTCCATATTAATACATTGGCCTGAAGCATTAGCATAAACTTGTAGCATCTCATTAATCACCTGCATCTCTCCAATAGTTTCTCAGCAAAAGAGAATAGTCATCTGCAAACATTAAATTTGAGATTGTTGGCACCCCTCTACAAATAGATACACCCTTAATTTGCCCATCCATCTCAGCCTTTGCCAGCAATGAAGTAAAACACTCAGCACATAATAGGAACAAGTATGGTGATAAAGGACCACCCTGACGAATCCCCCTAGATGGCCTGATGTTGCCATATGGCTTCCCATTAATAAGAATGGAAAAAAGAAGGCGTGGTGATACAACCCATCACCCAATTAATCCAAGTGACTAGAAACCCTACTTTGCCATAAAACCCTGCAGGAAGTACCACTTAACTCGGTCA
This sequence comes from Quercus variabilis, assembly GCA_030445155.1. NCBI lineage: Eukaryota > Viridiplantae > Streptophyta > Magnoliopsida > Fagales > Fagaceae > Quercus > Quercus variabilis. The sequence continues at coordinate 37,666,008 of CP129445.1, forward strand.
TATGCCTTTCTAATGTCAAGCTTCAAGGCAAGAGATCCCTTTTTGCCTTTTTTCCAAGAGTGCATGGCATGTAAAGTTTCATAGGCCACCAATACATTGTCTATGATGAGTCTCCTTGGGACAAAAGCACTCTAGGTAGGGGTTATAATACGTGGGAGAATATGTTTCAACCTGTTAGCCAAAACTTTGGATATAATCTTGTAAATAACATTGCATAAGCTAATAAGTCAAAAGTCATACATTTTCTCAGGTGACTTTATTTTAGAGATCAACCCAAATATAGGTATGATTTATAGTAGGAACCATGACACCAGAATTAAAGTAATCCAGGACAGCATTAACAACACTATCACCCACTACATGCCAAAATTTTTGGAAAAAAAGTGCATTCATACCATCAGGCCCAGGTGCCTTGGTTGGCCCCATTTGGAACAATGCAGCCTTGATTTCTTCAGCAGTAAAATCACTGGTTAGAACCTGTTTCATTTCTAGGGTCAGCTTGTGAGGCACAATATTGAGATAGTCATCAATCTAAGAACATGTACTTGCAGTAAACAAGTTATCAAAATAATCAGTCGCCACCACAGCTATTTTATCCTCCTCCTCCATCCAAGCACCCTCAAAGTTCTTTATCCCCTGTATATGATTTCTCCTTCTACGTTGTGAAGACTTTAAATGGAAAAATTTTGTGTTCTTGTCCCCATGTTTCAGCCAAGCCACTCTAGATCTCAGAGCCCAAAAAATTGCCTATTTTAGAAGTAAGTCATCCAATGTTTTGCTTACACCCAAAAATTCAGCTCGCGAAGCTTCAGTTGTCTCCTCCATATTTAACAGTTCCAGTCTTTTTTGTAGTTGCTTAATTTCCTCAGTGTTCGGGTTTGTTCTAAGTCCTTAAAGCCTCACCACAATACTTTATTTTTTGTTGAATCATCCCCAACCCGTGACCCTCAAACTCACTAGTCACCCATGCATCTGACACAATCTCCTCACATTCCTCCCAAAGCAACCTATTTTCCTCAAACTTAAAACCTTTTCTACCCTTTCTTGGCTTCATGTGTTCCGTCTGAAGAATAATAGGAAGATGATCTGACTCATGAGGGGGAAGATGAGTTATAGAACATAACTGGAACTTATTTTGCCACTCCTTTGTTACAATAGCTCTATCTAGCTTGAGTTTTGTGTTTGCATCCCCTGGTCTTTTATTATTCCAAGTATAAGGATATCCTTTAAACCCCAAATCCTCTAACTAGCAAACCTCCAAGGTAGCACAAAAAGCATCAATTTGGCTCATTTGAGGCAGTCTTTTGCTGAGCTTTTCTGTAGACTAAATGATTGCATTAAAATCACCAATGCACATCCAAGGTCCCTCCACAAAAGTTTTAAGATGCTCTAATAATTCCCAAGACTTATATTTCATGTTTGTTTCTAGCCAGCCATAGAAACATGTAAGCCACCATTCAAACCCATCTTCTTCCTTCACTTTCACTAGGATATGATTATCTATGTAATTAATCAAATCTATCACTACCCCTTCCTTCCAAATTAAAGCCAACCTGCCACCCATATCTAGTTTTTTAACAATGATTTTATTTGGATAAGGCAACTCACCACACAACCTATTAAACCCTTCTCTGTCCAACCTTGTTTCCATTAGAAAACACACATTGGGAGCTTGTTCCCTCACAATTTTGCAAAGGTTTCGACCTATCCAAAGGTCCTCAAGCCCTTGGCAGTTCCAACTTAAGAGTTTCATTTCTCCTGGCAAGGGTGGTCATCCACCCTTGTCAATCCATCTGCAAAACTTGAAGATAATTTCTCACGTTTCACTTTCTAAACTTCCACATCTGCACGTGAAAAAGAGAGATTAGAATTTTGCTCACTAACTCTTTTCCCTAGTATTGGGCCCTCAAGTGCTTTAGTGAAGCTTCCTAGCCAATAGTCTATCCTCATAATTCTAGTCCATGTAGACTTTTGTTTAGGCCCATGATACCCATTCAGCCTAGCTACTTGATTTGCTTGTGGCATCTCCAATTTGATTCTAAATTACCCACATCCAAAACCACATCATCCGACATCAGCCTACCTTCTAATTCTTTTTCCTCAGGACACATCATCTGACTAGTCGGTGTTATCTCAGAGTTATTATTCAAGTTTCCCACTCCCGTAACAACATCAGTAGGACTAGATTTTCGTTTATCCACAGCCTTTATAGGTATCGTATTATCATCAACCTCTTCTACTCCTTATTTCTCGTGGCACACCATCTGAACTCACCTCTATCCTTTGATTCTCGGCCTGATCATCTCGTTGAGAGAAATCCTCTCCCATATTTTTGGACTTCCATGCACCAGCCTCCTCCTCTACCTTTTCCTTTTGTGGTGGTGATCGCTATCGGCCACCTGCAACCTTCAGCCAATCTCCATATTGGTACTGTATCTCCCCTCCATTTTTCTCCACAGTATAGTGACTAGCACAATGGCGTAAATTATGTCCAAGAAGTCCACAAAAATGATAGAAAATAGGTAACCTTTTATACTTAAACTTTACCCATGTGCGTACACCATCAGAGTTTGAAATAAAACCTCCATGCCTTAAAGGCTTTAAAATAGGCACTGCAACCTAGACCCTCATGAAAAATTCTGCATATCTTGTCTTCGACGCCTTTCAACATCTTCCACAATACCCAACCTACTGCCTACTTCAGTCGCTACTTTAGAAGAAAGCATATCAAAAGGAGCTCCCCAAATCTAAACCCACAGAGATGCACACTCCAACTTTACATTACTTGCTGTCATCCGCTCATGCCATCTCTTGAGCATTAATAATAGATTATCAAAACACCACGGCCCCCATTTCAACACATGGGTCAGATCAAAATCATTCTGAAACTTGAACTGAAATAGATTCATTCCCACCTCTATAATCTGCAAGCCGAACTGCATCCCCCATGCTCTTCTCATCGTGGACAATGCCGCCCTTTTATTAAAAGCCTTGCATGTCAAAAATTTACCAATTAAACTCAGATTGCAACTCTCAATCTCAGGTAACTTGGCCTCCTCAGATATCATAATAATTTCTTCCTCCTCCGCCGTAAGCTTCATATTCCCCAAGCTCTCAATCATCTCCTCCGCCATAATAACAGAATGGACAGTCACTGTCAAAAAATTGAAAAAATCAGACCCTCCGGTTGCTCTAAGGGAGGGAGATTCTCGCTTAGAAAATGAGAGAGAAGACTCCTACGTGAGGAGAGTTTTGCTGCTCTAGGTGAGGTTTTTTTAACAATCTTTATATTTGTGTATATTAGAATACCGTATACAACACAAAAAATTAAAAATCATTGGCCTTCTTGAGAAACAAGAGAACAATTAAAATGCTATAATTTTTTTTTAAAAATGAACAGATAAAAGAAAAGGGACAGATAGTTAATAGACTCATGGATGTTGTCCAGTTGTCCTCTTCTTTCTTTATATATATATATATATATGTGCTTGTACAATCAATGAAAATAATAATTTTTTAACTTGACTTTCAGTAAGCCAGAGAGGTACTACGCATCAATGGAGTCCAAAGCCTCTCTCATTACACCAAAAAGAAAAAGAAGATACAGGAACATAGAAACAGAGATCAAAAAACACAGAAAGAAAAGCAAGGAATTGCTTCAAAGTTCAAAGTTCAAAGTTCAAAGCATGAGAAAGATGAGCTTTAAGAATGTTGTTCATACTTGGGTCAAAACTTTTTCCAGATCTAAATCCAAATCTCAACCCTTCTCATCTCTCTTTGACTCTGCCGACACTCTCAAAAGACAACAAGAATCACAGTCAAAACCAGCCTTCAGTCTCGAAACCTACATGACCCAGAAAATCAAATCCATCAACGAAGCTCTGGACGCCGCCATTTCACTCAAAGACAAAGAACCCCGCGAGCTCCACGAGGCCATGCGCTATTCCCTCCTTCCCGGTGGCAAGCGAGTCTGCCCACTCTTCTGCATCGCTTCCTGCGAGCTCGTCGGCGGCACTGAATCCATGGCCATGCCCGCCGCCTGCGCCGTCGAGATGATCCACGACGCGGCTCTCATCCAAGACGATCTCCCTTGCATGGACAACGCTCATCTCCGCCGTGGAAAGCCCACCACCCACAAGGCATTCGGCGAAGCCGTCGCCATTCTCGCCGGCGATGGCCTCTTAGCCTTAGCTTTCGAGCACATTGCCTTGTGCACACCAACAGCCGTGCCCCCAGCGAGAATAGTCCGTGGCATTGGGGAGTTAGCGAGGTGCATTGGATCTCAAGGATTTGTTGCAGGCCAAGTGTTTGATATAAGTTCTCAGAGAGAGTCTAACGTGACGTTGGAGTATTTGGAGCAAGTTCATCTACATAAGACCGCAGCAATGCTTGAAGGAACAGTGGTTCTTGGAGCTATGTTGGGAGGTGGGTCCGATGAAGAGGTTGAGAAAATTAGGAGTTTCGCGAGATATGTTGGGTGGGGTTTTCAGGTAGCGGATGACATTCTTGATGTGACAAAATCGTCGCAGGAATTGGGAAAACCGACAGGGAAGGACTTGGTGGATGGGAAAGTTACGTATCCAAGGCTAATGGGTGTAGAAAAGTCGAGGGAGTTCGCGGAGAAATTGAACAAGCTGGCTCTGGATCAGCTTTCTGGGTTTGATACGCAGAAAACGGTGCCGTTGGTTGCATTGGCCAATTACATTGCTCGTAGGCAAAAGTAATATAGGTATGTATCAATGTTTCCAACCAACCCAAACCAAGATCTCTTTTACATCACTATTATTAATGGAATATTTATTTTTACGACTTTATGCTTGGTATAATTGAATTGTACTCTTCTTGTATGTGTGCATGCAAATTCTGGCACACAAGGACACAAAGATAAATACTACTTGTATCAATGAAATTGCAGATTTGTTAGACCCTCATCATTCATCATTTAGGACAAGAGTGCCTACTAATCTTATATTCCATAGAAATACTATAATCTGTTTGGTAAAATGAAATGTAAAAAGCCCTGTAACATTTGGGCTTCAAGAGAACAAGAATTGGCTTTGTTACAATTATGTACTTTCATTTTTTTTTTTCAGCGTCTAGAATTTTGTTGCTTAGGATTTTACGTCCTGTTGATGAAATATCTTAAAGTACTTAATGTGTTTTTATTATTGAATTTATGACTTGAACCATGGACTGGGAAAGTGGAAAGCTTTAATTCATTTGGGTGCTATTTTTCTTTTTTCCTGAAGATTATACTTTTGTTATTTGCTTTTCCATCTTTGTGTAATATCCAATTGGGGTTTTGGCTTGTGGTGGCTATTATAATAACAGTTTTGGAGAAATTTACAGTTTATATATATATATATATATCTTGGATATTTGGTTTAAATCAGATTGGTCAAATTGTGGGAAGGCCTGACTTGGCACCAGTGGCATGGGTGAGAAGGTTTGTGACCCCCTTTGGTAACATTCAGCTTTTTCTGGAGGAGTTGGGTCAAAGCAGTGGCAGCATGTTTGAAAGATTTGAAATGGATCCTCTTAATTCTGATTTAATTAACCAGGTGCCACACACACAACTTACTCTCCAATAGAGAGAAATATTTATGGGTTATTCACACCATTATTTGTCAAAGGAATGATTAATGTTCCAATCATGCCAGCTGATAATTGATGTAAAGGGTGAAGCCCCCTGAATCCACATGTTAATATTCTTAGCCGGTTTTTGGTCATGAATTTGGAATTAAAAATGGCTGACTGAAAACGAACATGACTTCAGTAAACAATGAAGTGATGCTATTTCTCCATTGTCTGAACCAACTTCTGTACCATACACCTGATCATATTCTGAATGCTGAAATAACTGGGCAGCATTGATCACATTGTCTGGTTGCTTTTACATCCTTCAAATTGGAGTGGACCTAATTTGCTTAGTAAATAGCATATTTGTTTGAGTAGAAATTTATTGAATCATTGAGGTGATTAAAATGCCTAAACATATCTAGTCTTTGGTGCTCTTCTCACCCTAGACAAAGTACGAATCATACTTATTTTTTTGCCTAAACATATTATAGTGATGTGGTTAATTACTTCTGCATGGGGGGATATCATAATCTTCTAATTTTGTAGATATTATTAAATGTACACTCAGATGAGCAATGTATTTAGTAAGAAATATTATACTCATACATTTTACTGACTTCGAAAGAGATAAAACTATGCTTATTAGATATCAATGTTAGATGAATATGAATAAATTAGCTTTTCTGATTTAAATCGAGAACCAAAACTTAAATTGGAGTGGTGATGTTTTGGGGTTGAAAATAATGGGACCATAACTTGAAGTTTGTTAGCCTCTTTTCTCTTTACACACAAGTTCAGAGCAAAATAAAACATGATTTTTGCTAATCAATGTCTACATTTGTAGTTGCGATAAACATATGTATAATTGTTGTTAACTATTCTGTGCATTGGATGAGTTGGCGTCTAGTTTATCATATTGTTAATGTCGAACTGAGTGAAATCACTGTCACATTAATTTATAATTTGTTTTTTCAGTAGTAAATTGGTAGTAATATAACATTTCCCCACAGAAAAGGCTATCTAAATACATGAAGACAAAGACTTCATTCTGAATCTAAAAACAACATAATTTCATCAAAGTAGTAGCAGTGGCATTGAAGTGGCAGAGTTTTCTTCCACTTTAACTTCCACCTCTTATGATCGTGATACTTTTCACTGCTTCTACTACCTTTAAGGCCACAAAGACAACAGTTTTAACGAAGCTCCTAAAAATCTGAGCTTTGATCTGACCTCTCTTGGGGGGGAGGCTTGCGGTTTTGGAACAAGCAGAAGCCATAGAAGTAAAAGTAGATGGTAATCTACAAAGAAGCAGAGGGGACAAGCAGAGCAAGAAAGCCAAAAGAACAGGAACTTAAATTACTGAAGAGAAAGAAGCTGAATAGAGTGATAAGAAAGAAGAGGTTGGTAATATTTTTATAGGAAAGTGCAGAAGAGTAAGAATGAGAGTTGAAGGATGATGAGAAAGAAGAGGTTGGTAATCTACAAAGAAGCAGGGGACAAGCAGAGCAAGAAAGCCAAAGAGAACAGGAACTTCGATTATTGAAGAGGAAGAAGAAGCTGAATAAAATAATAAGAAAAGAAGAGGTTGGTAATGTTTTTATAGGAAAGAGCCGAAGAGAAAGAATGAGAGTTGAAGGGTGATGAGAAGGAAGAGGTTGGTAATCTACAAAGAAGCAGGGGACAAGCAGAGCAGGAAAGAACAAAAAAAACTGGATAGAATGATGAGAAAGAAGAGGGTAGTAATGTTTTTATGGGAAAGTGCAGAAGAGCAAGAATGAGAGAGTTGAAGGAGCTTGGTGAGAATATCTAGCTTAGAAAGTTTGTGTAAGTTATGGTTAGAGCCGGCGCTATTTATAGATTCTAATTTGATAAAGGCACCCCCTAGTGCAATTGTAATTACTAATTGCATCATGAGGGTGCCTCTATGAAATATCAAGTTCTCGAAATTTTTCATCAAATTAGGACGTCATCAACCAACAATCCACGCGGTTGTGTATTTTGTATAAACGCGGTTAGTGTGTGTAATTCCATGAATGAACAAAAAGGGGCAAAATTGTTATATGGGGATTAAAATTGATAGGGGAAACTTTTGACAAAATGGAATGGCGGGTTTAGTACTTTTGTTGCGGTCCTACCTCGTTATAGGCATTAATTTCTTGTCTTAACTACTCTCTAGAGCAGAAAATAAAGGAGACCTAATTGGTTTCTAAGATAAACAAAAGATGTCAACCCATTTCCCACGCCACGTCAACCTTTACAACAACAATCCACTCCCTCCCTAAATTGCCTTGGTTTCTCCTAATTAACAATAGAAACAAGAAAATAATATTCAGTGAGGTTTTAGAAATTTCTCCACAAGAGCCTAGGCTTGGAAAGTTAAGGACCTGTTTGGTTACTTATGGGTTTGTATTCATTTTCATTTTTCATTTTTCATTTTTTATACTCATTTTCTCTTCCCAAATCCTATATTCATTTTTTGTTTCTAACTCATTTTCTATTTGGCACCATTTTTGGACTAGTTTTTGTTTTTCTCAAATCCCTTTATTTTCTAACAAAACCATTTGTCACTGTCACCCACTAGAAGCCATTGACACAACTTTAAAAATAAACCAAAACCAAAACCCTCCAAAACCACTATCACAATCCAGTACCCAGCCTAGATCTCCACTTCGCAAGTCATAATCCCACCGGAAAAAACCAAACACGGCCTAGATCTCCACCAGAAAACCCATCAATACAAACAAATTTCATCAAATCTCAACACAAGAAGAAAAAGGGGAGAGAGAGAGAGAGAGAGAGAGGGAGAGAGAGACTCAGCAAAACATAGCCCACAAACAAAGCCCCAAAAGCAAGCAGCAACCTCAGAAATAGGCCACTAGCAGAGACCATTGGCCATTAGCAGTGACCATCGACCATGGGTCCAATCAGATTTCACTCGCTCGCTCGCGAGAGAGAGAGAGAGAGAGAGAGAGAGTGTGTGTGTGTGTGTGTGTGTGTGTGTTATATTGAGGAGACAAGTAACTGTTAGTAGGCCTCATAAAGTTGGTCTTTTTACTAAAATGTTATGTATCCATTTTCACTAAAAATGAAAATACTCAAAAGTTGTTTTTATTTTCTATATTCAAACCCAATTTTTTTGGATACTAAAAATGAAAATTGAGTACAAATTTGCAAACCAAACCAAATTTTTGTGGTGGATCCCACAAAAAACTAAAAAATGAATACAAAAAACACAACTTTTTTCTTTAAACCAAACAAGCCCTAAAGTCCCATCACAGGCAAGTAGGCTGACTCTTGTGAAATCTCTCTTGCGGCAATCCCCTCATACATGGATTCACATTTTTACTTTCCAAATCAGTAATAAGCTCCAAAATTTATTACTCTAGGAATTTCACTTCCAGAAAAACAGCAAATTCAAATTTCTATAGCCCAACGTCCTAGGCAAATATATGCAAACCAAAAGATTGTGGTGGTTTTGGAATTAGGAAAATGGAGGATACAAACATGGCACTTTTAGTTAAGTTGGGCTGGTCCAAAGCCTCAAATCAAGACGAAGTTTACGTCAATATTCTTATAGCTAAATACTTGTAAGGAAAAAACTTTCCAAAGGTGATTGCTTTGGAAAGGTATCTAGAAAACTAAACCACTAGTGAAGAAATGTGCTTACTATCAAGTTCTTTCAGTTTCTGATACCAACATTAGGGAGGATACTTGAAATCCGCCTACCTCTGGGATCAAACATACAAGTTCGAAAACCCTAGTCCTTTATTTTAACAAGAACGGAAAAACTTATAGAAAATCAAAATACATGTGAGACTCAGACTCTTGTTTTGGAAAATTACTTGGGATGTTCTCCCCAGCAAAGTAGCGTTGAATAGGAGATGGTCCAAAATGGACCTAAACTGTGTTCTTTGCAATCAACCCTCAAAATCTTAGAGCACCTTCTTATCCATTGCCCCTTCATAATCACCATTCACCACCTGGTCTCTCACAGTTTGGAACATCAATGGGTCCTTTTTACCAAGTGATCTTATGAAATGCATTATTTTCCCCTCAAAGTCTGAAGGTCCCAAAGGAAGAATGCAATAAGTTTACCTTGTTTACTACCATACTCTTTGATAATATGTGGAGGATTCAAAACCAAACTACTTTTGTATGTCACATCCTTGTACCAAAGAAGGATACTGAAAAAATAAACAAAGCCTATTTTGATCACATTGTTGCATTGTCTGCTTTAAAGTCTCCCGTGGCTACCAAATGGCTTCCTTCTCCTCCAAACTGGGTAAAGATAAACTTTGATGTAGCAATCCCTCACTCTTCCACAATTGTTGTTGTCTATAGAAATGAAGTTAGAGAGGATCATTTTACCTGTTCCTCTCTACTACCACCCTCTAAATATGCGTTTGGGTGGAGATTAAAAATTAAAATTATTTCACTATTCAACTTATTTTTGCTACTATTTATGTGCCCCACTGCACTTTTTGGCACTATTCATGGACTTCACTATATTATTTTAACTAACTTTTACCTTTATTTACAGTACTTTCAGCAATAATTTTTCAGTTTCAGAAAATAAGTGGTATCCAAACCCACCTTAAGCCTATACAATGTGAAGTTTAGGCAACTATCTTAACCTTGAAGCTTACAATTCATCGCAAGCTTTGCTATGTAGTGTTTGAAGGTGATTCTAAAAGTATGTTTAAGGCCTTACAGCTTTGCCTCTTTCCTCCAAATTTGTTGTCTCCCTTTATTCATATTATTAAGTTGTCTTTGAGTTTCCTTATTTGCTGGGACTTTATTTTTGTAAACATAAACATTAAATTTTTGGCACACAATTTGGCTCAATGAGTTGTTCATTGTATTTGGGATAAAGCTTTAACCATCTCTTTTCTTTATGCTTGGGTTTCTTTCCCATAAGAAAGAGATGAGTCTAAGCCCTCTCTCCTTTTCCTGTTAACGTATGAGAAATGCTAACGGATGCCCTTAGAGTAATGGTTAATAATTCATTTAAAGAAAGTTTTAGTAGGAAAAGAAAAAAATCAATTAATGTTTTGACAGCTTTTTCTATTTCCCTAAAAATGGTATCAAAACTTTCCTAGAATAGATTGTTAACTATTACCCTAAGGACATCCGTTAGCATGACCCTTAACATATTGTTCTTATATTTAACAAAAAGTTATTCCAAATTATTGGGATTTGGGACATTATTGACCATCCATGTATAGAATAACAAAATCAAAGGTGGAGTGATGCACAAGCGAGCAAAGATAACCCTAATTTGAACCAACTAGGATGTCTATAAGATAGTTTGTTTCCAAAGGCTAAGATATATTCCAAATTACAAGGGTAGAAAGCTTGGTTGCTTTTGCCGATGATTGATTAACTCTTTTATGCAGTTTTTGTTATTGTTAGGGTCTTTGTTGTGCGTGGCCACCTATTAGCCATTAGAGGGTTGGTCTTGCTATACCAGGATTTGTTTTTGGGAGTCTAACTCAAAATTCAACGTTGGTTCAAAGAATACCGATGCTTTTGGGGCACTTCCTTAGTCTACAAGAGAAACCAAACCAAAAATCTGATAAGCGAAACACATGTGATAAATGAACTTTGATTTGTGTTCAACAGTAAGGCAAATATCAAATTAACATAAGTCCAACAATGAAAAGAGAAAAAAAAAAAAAAAAAAAAAAAAAAAAAAAAAGGAATTCAATAGGATGAGACAAATTATTCAAATTATTATACTTCCAACGATAAGACGAAACACAATAATGTCTCAAGTGATAAGTTAGAATTTGGATGACATAAAGAGGTAGACTTCAAATGTTTTGAAGAGAGAGGATGTGTCCACCTATGCACAACAATGAGTTGTTCTAATTACCTTATGGTCCATTTGGATTGAGTGGGAGAGAGGGGGAGTATAGTAAAATTAGTCTATTTTCAGCCAACTCTATTATACTTTCCTCTGCTCTCCCCTCAATATAAACATGCCCTTATTAACCAACTTAAAGGGGAATGAGTCTCCTCAATGATAATTATTTCCCTCCTTTGAGAAAGATATTTAATGAGGTATGGAAGAATATTTTCTTAGGACAAAGTTTAGCTACAAAATTAGTTGTAGCCTTAAGCTATAACTTTACTTAATATCTTTTTATTTGAGGTGAATTTTGACAAACCCACCATTGTATTACATATTCTTCTTATATCCTACATGCTTGCAAAATTTTTAAAAAATTAAAAATCAACAACTGTCATCAATAAATTGTTTATATTGCAAGTTTTTATAATTTAAAATTATGTATAAAATATAAACTTATAAATCATAGAGTAAATAATATCCGATTGACACAAAATTTGACATGTGTATTAAGAACATAAAGAACATGTAATTTAACAATTAGATTTTCAAAATATGCAATTATATTTATTTTGTTAAGTAAGGTTGTAGTCTTAAGTTACAACCAAATTTGTAGCTAAATTTTGTCAATTTTCTTATGTAATTGAGTTTGGATGGTGATAATGATAGTGATAGTGCAGAATGAATTTCTTAGTGAGAAGAATAAGGTCTCTCTTTAAACTAGTTTGGAGAGAAATTTTTTAAACTCCTTCTATATCTTGTTATTGGATGTGAATTTTAAAAACCTAACTGTTGGATTATTACATATTCTTTATGTTCTTAACATACACATCAAATTTCATTCAGATAGGATGTTATTTATTATTTTATCAATAAACTTATTTTTTATGCATAATTTTAGATTACAAAATCTTAAAATTTAAACATTAGATTGATGACATAGATATTGATCTTTGCAGTAACTTTGAAAATATATATTGTTTTGGTCTGAAAGAGGTAAGGAAGAAAGATTTAAGTCACTTGATCATCTTTGCTAAAAGATATAGACTGTCCTGATTGTTAGAGCTAGTGTTTACGGTTTAGTCTTACATAATGCTAAATGTTTGATTTTACAAGAGAGAGATGGCGGTCAGTTTGCTTAAAACCATTTTATTTTCTATTAATTACAAGCATGAAGTAATTATATACTCTTCATAGTTTATTTACATATTATGAAACATAAATTGGGCATTTGGGCAATTGTTTATTGACAAATTCAATACGGATGCTTTAATCTTTGTCATTTTATTTATTCAGTCCCCGTATATAATTTTGTGGCCAAAACTAAAAGCTAAATATGAGCAACCTAGTGCAAAAACGCCACCTGCATGTGTTTTGATTTGAGTTCATACTACACATTCGCAGCAACTTCGATCCAATTAAGTCAACCAAATGAAATGCCGGTCTCAAAGGGAGAGTGGGTCGGATATACATTATACAGACGCTACCGCCTACTTGCTACTTGTAACATATATCATTTTATTTGATAAAGGGGCACTCCTTTTTTTTTTTTTTTTTGGATAGGAAAGGGGTACTCCCTTTGTTAGACTGCAAAGCGACATTCCTTAGTAGCAATCAACCTATTTGTCCTTGAATAACGTTATTAAATTAATGCATGGTGTGACACATAGATAACAAAAAAAAAATTATGTTATATTTGATAACAGTTTTTATTTTTTATTTTAAAAATTTGTTTTTGAGATTATAAAGAAAAAATAATTTTTTTTGGTATTTTTAAAATAAAAAACATATTTGGTTAGTTAAAATTTAAAAAATAAAAAAAATTGAAGAAAAAAAAAGAAAATATTAAAATATTTTGCTACTAGAATTTGAAATTTAATGCTAACTCATTAAATGATATAGATTTATTAAATTAAATACGTATTTTCATTGATTTTTGAAAACTGAAAATAGAATTTTATATGTTTTCAGTTTTTTTCACAAATTAAGTTTTGAAAATAGTTTTTATTTTCTATTCATTTTGAATTGCCAAAAAACATTTTTAGTCTCAAGAATCAAAAATTATTTTTAAAAATTGAAAAAAAAGAAAAAAAAAAGTTATTATACATACCCTGATTTTCCAATTGGTATCATATCTATCAAAACAAGATAGTGCTGATTACGTTCTTAATTTCTGATTTGACCGTTGTCTCACATGTATAGAGTAATTCTACGGTACCCCCCTCCCCCAAAAAAGGGGGGGGGTACGGTACCCACTAATAGGTAACCTGCTACACCAGGTTACTTTTTTCTCACATTTGACGGTTCCATTCTCACATTGTGTAGCTCCAACATCACATGTGACAATTTTTTTCTTACATTTGGTGGTTTCCTTACTTTTTTCTCATATATGACGATTCCATCCTCACATTGTGCAGTTCCAACATCACATATGACAATTTTTTTCTCACATTTGGTGGTTCTCTTACTTTTTTTCTCACATTTGGTGGTTTCATCCTTACATTGTGCAGTTTTAACATCATATATGACAGTTCTTTTATCACATTGAGTGGTTCCCTTATTTTTTTTCTCACACTTAACGGTTTCATCCTCACATTGTGCAGTTCCAACATCACATGTGATAGTTATTTTCTTTACATTTGGTAGTTCCCTTACTTTTTTCTCAGATTTGATAGTTTCATCCTCACATTGTGCAGTTCCAACATCACATGTAACAGTTTTTCTCATATTAGGTGGTTCCTTTACTTTTTTCTCACACTTCACTGTTTCATTTTCACATTGTGCAATTCCAACATCACATGTGACAGTTCTTTTCTTGCATTTGGTGGTTTCTTTACTTTTTTTATCACATTTGACGATTTCATCCTCACATTGTACCGTTCCAACATCACATATGACAATTTTTTCTCACAATTGGTGGTTCCCTTACTTTTTTTTCTTACATTTGACAGTTCCATCCACACATTGTGCAGTTCCAACATCACATATGATAGTTATTTTGTCAAATTAGGTGGTTCCCTTACTTTTTTCTCATACTTGACGGTTTCATCCTCACATTGTGCAGTTCTAACATCACATGTGATAATTCTTTTCTCACATTTAATGGTTCCCTTACTTTTTTCTCATACTTGATGGTTTCATCCTCACATTGTGTAGTTCCAACATCACATGTGACAGTTCTTTTATCACATTTGATTGTTTCCTTACTTTTTTTCTCACATTTAACGATTTTATCTTCACATTGTGTAATTCTAACATCACATGTGACAGTTCTGTTGTCACATTTGGTAGTTCTCTTACTTTTTTTTTTTTTCATATTTGATGGTTTCATTTTCAGATTGTGTAGTTCCAACATCACATGTGATAATTCTTTTGTCACATTGGGTGGTTCCTTTATTGTTTTCTCATACATGACGGTTCCATCGTTACGTTTTGTAGTTCCAACATCACATGTGACGATTCTTTTCTCACATTTGATGGTTCCCTTTCTTTTTTCTCATATTTGATGGTTCCATCCTCATATTGTGTAGTTCCAACATTACACGTGACAGTTTGATAGTTCCCTTACTTTTTTTTTCACATTTGACGGTTCGATCCTCACATTGTTTAGTTTCAATATCACATTTGACAGTTCTTTTTTCACATTTGGTGGTTCCCTTACTTTTTACTCACATTCAACGGTTCTATCCTCGTATTGTGCAGTTCCAACATCACATGTAACAGTTCTTTTCTCACATTTGGTAGTTCCCTTACTTTTTTCTCACATTTGGTGGTTCCCTTACTTTTTTCTCACATTTGATGGTTTTATTCTCACATTGTGTAGTTCCAAGATCACATTTGAAAGTTCTTTTGTCACATATAGTGGTTCCTTTTTTTTTCCCCCTCAAATTTGATGGTTTCATTATCATATTAAGCAGTACTAGCATCGCATCTGCTCTATTTTTGTCACATGTGACAATTCTTTTGTCACATTGGGTGGTTCCCTTACTTTGGACGGTTCCCTTACTTTTTTCTCAAGTAAAAGTGTTCAACATTTTTATTAGGGTAGTCAAAATAGGTTAATTTAGTAAATAATATATATTTTTTGAAGTATATATATACAATATTTTCAAGTTAGGGTGGTCCCAAAACATATTAATTTAAAATAATTTTTTATATAATTTTTTTTTTTTACAAGTGAGGGTGGTCCTTGGACCACCCTCACATACAAGTAGAGCCACCAGTGATTTGCAAGACCAAAATGACAATAAAAAATTTTATACAACCACTTGATTTGTTTGATTTGAAACTCGTTGATTTTAAAATTAATGGATTTAAAAAGCCTTGATTTGAAATCCGTTGATTTTTAAATTCCTTGTTTGGGTCTTTTTATACAATGACGGATTTGAAATTCTATTGTTTGGATACTTAAATTTGGATTTGGATTTGAATTTAAAAATCAATAAAATATTTTTCCCAATTATTATTTTTCTTAAACCTTCTACATTTTAATTTTAGTAACATTTTTTTAATAAATACATGAGTTAATAAAAAAGCCATTGATAATCCAATTGACAAGATGATGACTAAAAATTTGTTATCATAGCCAACTAAATTTTTTTTTGCCAACTATTGGCAACTAAAATGTTCTATATCAACATAAAGAGAGAACTCAAATGCATGAGTTTTTTCTCAACATTTAAAATCTCAAACTAAAAAATTGTTTCAAAGTTCCGTTAAAAAGTTTTATTTCAACAAAGATTATAAAATATCCAAAATATATGTTTTTTACACAAAATTCAAAACAAAGAAGCCATTGATAGACCAATTGACAAGATAATGATTAAATATCTTCCATCATAGCCAACTAAAAAAAATGTCTCACCAACTCTTGCCAACTAAAATATTTGAGAGAGAGAGAGAGAGAGAGAGTACCCAAAATACATGGGTTTTTTATTTTTATTTTTTAACAACATTCAAAATCTCAAACTAAAAAATTAAATTGTTTCAAAGTGGATATTTTCTACGCTTTTTTCTTTGGCAAGGTTCAATTGCATAATTTATTGATGCCAAATGTTGATGTGTTGTTGTGTAATAGGAGAATTCATCACTTTTCTCCTTCCTCAGTCATAGCTTCAACTGCATCGTCCATATATTTTGCACCAACTCTAGGAGCTCTATTCCTCCCACACAAGATCTCAATGTCCTCCAATTGTCAATAACTTTGTTTTTATAAGCACATGCTTTTGTATTTTTCTAAGGAGAAAAAAAAGAAGCAATGAGTTAACTTAAATAAAATAAATTGGAAAATAAAACAAAGGAAAGGGAAAGAAAAAAAAAAAAAAAAAAAAAAACAGGACATTATGTGATGATTGTATTAGTGATAAACTTATGTAAAAATGAAAGGCATTATGTATCTGCAGAATTTTCTCAAAACAATTTTTAAACATGGACAAAACGAGTCCAAATCCTCTGTCTCATCAATTGTGCTTCACTTCATGCTCCACCAATAAAATTTGAACAACTAGCCTCTTTCATTAAATAAGATATCTCATTAAATGAGACAACTAGTTTCTCTTATTAAAGTCAAAGTTATCTCATTTAATGAGAGAGGCTAGTTGTCCAAGTTTTATTGGTGGAGCATGAAGTGGAGCACAATTGATGAGACAGAAGATTTGGACTCAGACAAAACTTGTTATGGCTTGAAAACTACAATACCAGGAAGTAGTTAGCACACGGTCATATAGTTGAGTTAAACTTGGAAAGTCATTAAGTAGAACAAACATCACATATGACCCCCTCTTAGCCATTTATTTTAAAATATTTTGAAATTTGAAATTTCATATTTTACACAAGTGATACATAAACTAATGTAATTTTAATTTTTTTTTTTTTTTTTTTTTTTTTTTTTTTTTTTGCATTGATTGGGCAAATTTTGGGTGTTATAATATTTTTTCTCTCTTGATTTGAATGCTATATGAAACCATTTTTCCACAAGTTCATATACGAAAAAATAAATAATTCAGTAGTTCTATTTGTATATGCCATAGATGGTCCAAAGAAAACATACCACCTACTTGCACTTGGAGCTAAATATAGTGTTTTTTACCTCATAATAACGATAACGTGAAATGATATACAACCCAGTTTCATGCACTACAAACAGGTCTCTTGTTGTAAAGTATCTAAAGGAAACTGAAAAACTACAAAGAAATCCATTATAAGCATCTTGACTTCTACTTACTCTGCTACTTGCTCATCATAAGAAGGAAAAAAATTCATTTACAAAGAAATCCACTACAATGTGTTTCTTCAAATCTATATTTGAATACCATCATGGCAATAATTGAAAAAGAGAATCAAATGCATCTTGCAATTGGTCTACATGTCTAGGTTATTCATTCCTAAGTTTTGAACATGACAACTTCTAACTTGTAGGAATTTCTTATTGTCCCTTTTGCAACTCAAGTGGCAACTAAAGTATCTGCATTTACATGGTATAACTATCAACATTTAGAAAAATGAGATGTTCATAAGAGCACACCTCATTGCATAGAGAATTCTGGTAGTTTTCTGCACATCAAAGGGGAATTTATCAAATAAAGCATATAATAAAGACATTATGACTAAAGTGATAAACACAGAAGGAACACAAGAGTTAAAAATAAATTAATATCCTTAAAATTTATAACAAAATATTGATAAGTTTTTGATAAGGTCCAACTCAAAGATTCATGCCTTTTGACAGCAAGTTTTTTTTCCAACTAATTTGTTTATTTATTTTTTTGATAAGTAATTTTATTGAAAAGTTCAACTAATTTATTATGTAGTTTCTTTTATAGGTAAGTTCTACACGCCTCTAAAGAGCACCGAGTCAAGCACATTCGTGCTACACCATATTTCCAAAGGTCACAGGTTTAGCGTATTGTAACTAAAAGGCTACTATAATGGTTTATAAAAAAATTTTGTGATCCACAGTGGCTTAACAATAGGTTATTGCTCTCCAAATTAGTGACTTAACCATTGTCCTTCCTAAAGATCATATATTTACAATATTTTAATAGTTGCAAGTCAGAACTATAACAGCCTAAATCTAAGAGTTAGCCATGGAGTACTAGGGCCATTAAGTTCAAAGCAATTTTTAACACTTTGCATAATGAAAGTACCATTGAGAACTCCAGGAAATGAAGAAAGGTATCAACTTTTTTAGGTACAATGATATTAATCATGTCAACCAGGTTTAAGACAAAAATTTCATGTATCAAGCATTTTCATGTTAATAAATAATAAAAAATGAAAAGTAACAACAACAAATGAAGACAAAATTTGATGTATCTTATTTATACCTTTAAACTTGTGAACCAGATCAATACCGTCAACAACCCGAATTCATGAATCTGCAGATGTGATGAGAACTTTTGATGAACTACCTGGAGCAAACTGTTTAGATAAACTGATCAGCAACTGAAAAGTATCAACCAAACTTGTCTCTCAAAGTAGGCATACAAACCATCTTTACAAGTGAAAATCAGCTGAACAAGGAGAGAGTAAAATAGAAAGAAATCGGCAAGTTAATTGTATTTGAATTTATAATAATCTCATAAAAAGTACAAGATGGTAGAGCCACCAGATTACCTGGAAACCAGAGATTTTCTTGTGATGAGATTTCTTCTTCTTGTTCTGCAGATTGATTTGGCTTTTTTGTTGCAACTTATTCTCTGAAAGTATGAACAGATAAAGAAGTTATTAACAGTTAGTGCACAAAAAACTTGACCAAACCAACCATGCACACAAAGAGAGCTTTCTAAACCAGCACTAGATGTATTGTATAAACGGCAACTCCCCTTGTGTGAACCAGCTAGTGCACCCTTCAGAAACCAACAAATTTCTTAAGCCATCTGAAGAATTGTATTTTATATAACTTGAACTTTAGTCTTTGATATCAACAGTATTCATGATACCAATTGTATGTTATATAAGTTCTCTGCTTTTATGAATTAAAACATAATTTTTTCTTCTTTTTTTTGCTAAATTACTATGTCTGTTAGGAGTTAGGACAGCTTGTTTCTATTTTTTTATGGAAGAAAGATGTTGCAATTCTCTAGAATTATTACTACTTTCATTCCAAAGTTCCATAAGTTCTTATTTTGACTATATATTATCATTTTCAAAGGTTTACATATGGAAACTATGATGATGATGATCATAATAGTCATCATGATAGTTTCCACGTGTAGACCTTTGGACCAATAAAGGCTATTTCTTAAAAACACTAAGAACACGAGTAAATCGTTAACATAGAATACTAGACATGATTTTCTTTCTTTTTCAGAAGAATTAAGACATTATCTTCAGGCTCAAATGCAAAGCTCGGCCAAGCATGACAAAGCATAGCTATTGCCATGACAAGAAGCCAACCGAATTCAAACACATCAAAAACATTACAATGGCCTATTAAATAACTAAGGAAAGGAAACATTATGCATAGAGGAAAAAAAAAATTAAATAAATAAACAAAAGCCCTTTTTGGCATTTTTACAAACATGTATATGCATAAGCACTCCTATAAATAAAATAAAAAATAAAAAATAAAAACCCAAACTTTAAATGCAAAAAATTCCTCCATCCTGAATCCTATTTACTAACTCAATCACAATTCAACATTATCTTCTCACATCATAAAATCCAAGAAAATCAAAAGAAGAAAGAGAGGAAAAGAACCTTATGGCATGTACATGTCAAATATCAATTACATGGCATAAATTTCTATTATTAATTGAATTGGAAAAACCAAAGAAATTTTTTTCCCCAAACAGATACATGACCTACAAAGAATTTAAGAACCCATATTTTGCCAATCTAGAGGTAGGGATCTAGACTAAGAAATACCAACCTGAGGATGGTTAGAGTCGAAAATTTTTTCTGCTAGATACGGATTTGTTTTCTTGAAGAACGATTTTTTTGCCATGAAAATCACTTCTTGATCTCAGGTCGTATGATTTCTCCTCACTCAGCAGGGCAAGAAACGACAGAATCGTATTGTAGAGATGAATTACTTGCAACAAGCCAACAACCTATCTCTATCTTCAAGCTGCTTCTGATTTGCAGATCGGAAACCTTTGTAAAATTTTGTAGCTTTTTCTATCATACCTAGAATGATAGAAAAACAGGAATATAATGTGACCATGAATATAAGGGAGTGGAGTGAACGCAAGAGCAAAATCTGAGAAAGGAAGAAGAAAGAATCGAAGAACCAGAGGAACAGGAAGAGAACGCAAGAGAAGGAGAAAAGGCTGAGATAGGAACCATCCGAATTTTTTTTAGTTTATATACACTGACCTACTTTACCAGTAACAGGTTTCCATTAAAATTAAATGAATGGCTTGGATTGAAACAATGAAAAATTAATGGCTAGGATTAGGGAGGGTACCGTACCCCCCAAAACAAATAGGGGGTACTGTAGAATGACCCCACATGTATAACATAAAAACCTTAATTAATGTTAACTTGAGAGGTTTAGGACCAACGTGGCATAAATGTGCATGCATGAGTTTGAACCTTGATTACGTATTGCATGACATTGCCGTCTAGCAAATATAAGGTTTTTTTTTTTTTTTTAATTTTTATTTTATGTGTATGAAGGTTTTGTAAAATATTTGACAAAATAGTATTGTTCCAAGTAGTTTCTAAAGCCTTATAATATTCATAAGATCTTGCAAGAATAATTTGGTCTTTTGTGTTCAAAACACTGCAAGGATAATTGTTTTATTAATGCCTGAATATAATTGGTTGATCCATGATCGTATCATAGGCATGCATGCTTAGGATAATCCAAGATTAAATTTAGTTGGTCAACAAAAAGAATAGTTAAGTTTTAATTGGAAGATAAAATCATATTGGTTGACTGGTTGTTTAAATATACTAAACATACAAGCACTTTGATAGGCCAAAAATAGATTGACCCCTATGACAAATTAATTAATTAATTATCCAAGTTAATTAATTAAGTCAATTTAACATGTAATAGCGTGATTGGACAAACAAATCATCAACTAAGGTAAATGCAGCGAAAAATAAGTTTGACAAAGGAAAAATCGCTGAGGCAAAACTCCACCAGGTGAATTTAAGGTCACCACTTCTGAGAATCCACTATTATCAATAACAAGCGGTTACAAGTAAAAGGAATCTCAGTACCTAATACCAACCTACAGTTGAATCCTTACTTCAATACCCAATTGGACTTATATTGTAGCGGCAATCTCTCCATTCAATGTACGAATCTCAGTACGTGACTAACCAATGATGCACGAAACCCAATACATGACTAACACACCAACTTGAGAAAGATTGTTGGCAGCAAAGTTCTTCAGTTCATCGACAATGAAGATCAGGAAGCTCCTTGGTCACAAAATCCTTGACGTAAAAACGCAATAGCTTCTACAAAGAATATGATGAATTAGGGAAATTTTTGTCTCCAGTCACACAATGCATGTAACAACAATTGCAACCACCTTGTGACGGCCCATAAAATAATCCTTATATATGTCTAGAGTTGTGAGAAAATAAACCCTACAAAAATACTCAAGGATATGCATGTAATCAGATCTGGAATTTCTAATTTCGTAATTCTCTACAGATACAACTTGTGTCAAGCTTTTGTCGAGCTTTAGCAATAATTCTTGATAGAAAGAATTCTATCGAGTTTTAATGAGTAGCACATTCTTCACTTGTTTCTTACTCAGATTTGCATGACTTCAATACTAAATATGAACACTTGTTTCTTGAAGTACTAAACTCATCCTAAATCTACTCAATTACAAGTAAAGTGCGTTTTGTCAAAGGATTAGCTAGTTACATAAATGTCCCTAACAATCTCCCCATTTGGCAATCCGTGACAAAACCACAACAAACAAATGAATTATGAGAGAAGTCTTAAGTCACTAAACTCATAACCACTTATTGACTTAAAAAATAAATCTAACCCTAACATAAACTATTGAAAAACTTTGCAAGAAGAGAGTTCATGGCATGGTAGACTTTCACAACCTGTCTTTCTGAAACACTTAAACAAAACTCATCAAGGCGTCATGTGTGAAATAGAAATAAAGATTGCATACATAAAGAAACATGTGTATAAAAAAAGAAAAGAAACAACACATGAAGAGATAGATGAAGAAAAACATACATCATAATATATATGAAAAGGTAAGTACAATGTATGTCAATAAATGGTCATAAGACCAATGTACAAGATGTAAAAGAAAGAAAAGAAAAGTACATAAGAACCTCACTACATCCCTCAAAAAGTATACACACTCCCCCTAACAAAAATATCATATATCCTATGCTAACTCTCCCCCTAACTACAAGACTACTCTCATTCAAAACTACTCCCCCTTTTTGTCACGAATAACAAAGGGCAAGTCACTGAGAGGTCATCATCTCATCATCACTAAAAGAACTAGCATCCTCATCCTCATCATCACCATCCTCATCTGCCAAAGCCTCTAGAGAAAGAGATGGAGAGGAAGCGAAACCACCAAGTTGAGCCTGTCATCGTGCTATACGACCGACACGGGTGTTCACCTGACACATCTCATCAGTGAGAGATTCAAGGCAAGCATCCATGCCCTGAACCTACACCATGATGGCCTCCAAGATCACACTAGCTACTGAAGTAGAAGGAGCAGAGGTTAAAGGAGCCGAAGAAGAAGGAGCTGTAAGATCTGCGTGATCGATCGTCTCCATTTGTAGCCGCTTCAGTCGAAGTTGGGCCTCGCTCCGCCGAACAGAACTGGCGCTGATGACACCCATGGTGGTGAAATAAGGAGAATTAGGAATGGGGATGGAGAAGTGGCGAAAGATCCGCATGATAGCTAAAGGAAAGATGAGTTTATCACGGGTCACCGTATCTTGATAGGCATCGAGGATAGAAGTGAGAGGGGAAGTCAATAGAGAAGTCCTCAAGAAAAGATAAAAGAAAACGAGCACGAGGCTTAGTGATAGAGTTATAATGAGACAATGGAGTAAGAGTAAATGTCATTACCATGTTAAGGAACCTCGAACCTTTTGCAAAGCTCAAGCATGGGGTGTTTTGCTTCCCACCCCATATGGAAGGTGTCTTACAAAAGTGAGACAGAAGCTCATCTTTGGACACAGTCCTAAGACGCTCACAGCTAAGGTAGTTAAGATATGCTACCCACGTAACATGTAGTACCTCGGATATAAGATCCGAGGTAACTACGATACATGTACCTTAAAATGTCATGGCAAACCGATGTACAAAGGTATCAATACAATGTATATTAGAATAAAACTCCTGTATAAACATGATGGGACACCTCAAGGGTTTCTCACATAGAGATTCCCAACCTCGAGTCCAAATGACAACAGGGAGAGGTATGTCGACAAAATCCGACTAGACAACATGGAGCTCTGGATGAACGCCATGTTTCTGAAAGTTCTCCAAGAAGTCCTTTTAGGCCTTCCTATCACGGAATTGAACGTGAAGAGGGGGGGGGGGGGGGGGAGGGGGGATAGGATCAGAAGAACAAGACTTGGAACCAAGAGGATTCTAAGCCAGGGTGGACTTACACGCTTTAGGTGCCATAGCACAATCTATCTGAGAGAGAGAGAGAGAGAGAGAGAACACAATCATAACCAGAAACAAACAGATAGAAAGAAAGAAAATACGTATGCATAAAAAATGCATGAACATGTGACATGCAAAATTTAAATTGCATCATAAGTAAAAACCCAATCCAAACCTACCAGCACACATTCAATAATAATCAAACACACATCTAAATGCATGAAACATTATTAAAATGTAATGAGAATGCAATGCATGAGCATATAACATCAAATCAAAAACACCCAATCCAACAATTTTACAAAATCTCAAAAGCCCAAAAAAAAAAAAAAATCCAAAAACCCAAAACCTAGGTAAAAAATGCATGAATGCATGAAAATGAAGGGATTAAGGAAGCTTACCAAGTGATCTGAACTTGATAAAGGCCAAAAATGTAGTGGGTAGTGGGATTTGAGTGACGAAGAGAGATATGGGGAAAGTGAGAAGAAAATCTATCGAGAGAGAGGAGAAAAAATGAGAACAAATTCGCGCTCAGACTATATAAGGAAATCGCAACTTAATGGATCGAAGTATCTATCAAGGATCTGTTGAGCACTAAATCTCGACAGAAATGAATCTATTGAGGTGTTATTGAGGATCTGTCAACGGCAAAAACACCTCGATGGATTGAGAATCTATCGGCCAGACAAAGAGCTCAGAAATTTTGCTTGATGGATTGAAGAAGCTGTCGAGATTCTTTTGAGAAGAAACCCAAAAAGCTCGATGGATCAAGATTTCGTTAAGATCTGTTGAGAAAAGAAGAAAGAAGTGCTCAATAGAAGGGAATCTGTTGAGGATTTGTCGAAAAGCTGTCGAGCTTGAAGAAAAAGAGTTTTTCAAATAAAGGAAAAACACATAGAAATGAATGTAACAAGCAAGCTACTCAACCATAGATCCAATCAACATATTAAGCTCTTAAAACATCTTTCAACATATATGCAAAGCATTCATAGATCCAAAACACACACACACACACACACAAAACAAGTCTAACCAATTTTATATTTTAAAAACAAGTTAAGATAGTTTAGTGAGCATATATTAACACATGTATTCCTTGTAATGGTCAAATCACATTGTACCTGCACATGTATCAAAAGTAGCAAAGAATTTGCATGTTGTGTGTGAAAACATAACAAGAGTGCATAAGTGTCTCATATTATGACGATCTAAGATATGAAAAAATCAAATACACTCACACGCAATCATAAATACTTGATGGAGACTATCACTTTTAAGTTACATCCTATAACTCTCACATCTCCTAGAAACACGCTTGCAACCATATTTCAAAACATTTTGATTCTTTTGCTTTTGCATTCTTTGCATATTTTTCTTTTTAAGTATAGCATGCATGGGCATATAAGAAAGAGAAAAGAAATACCCAATTATGTAAGCTTAGATATCACAATTTTGTTATGCCGAAGCACACAAATGTTATTTATGATTGGGGAGCTTTAGTGGTGAGATCGCTATTTATGCCTTTCTCTTATGATTTTTTAGTTCTCCCCATCAAAAAGAATGATATAAATGTTAATTATAAGAGATTACTTAATTGTACTTATCACAAACACGAGCCACAAAGCTCACTTGCTTAATTGTGCATTGAGATGCTCATCTAAGGTACAAGAGATATAAAGTTTAGAAAATTTTGTTTCAATGGCTATCCAAGGTACACAAGTACCAATATACACAAACACACACTATTTTTGTATTTTTCTAATTTTAATTTTTTTTTAAATTATTATGAAAAGCAAAATGAACAAAAACTGAAAAACAACCAAAGAAAAACATAAAAGAAAATACACAAAGCATAAAACTAAACTGATTCAAAACAAGAAAGCAAAACAAACAAGTAATGCATAACCAAAAAGGGAGAGAGAGAGAGAGAGAGAGAGTGTGACTGAATTAGTTTGAGCCTTTTTCCTTCCATACCTTAGAAGAACCTTTCCTTTGCGCAAACCTTTTGATTCGGAGGTGAGGGGAAAAACATGAAACCGTTCAAGTTCGAAAGGAATATGAGGGCCTTGAGTAGATTTTCAAGAGGAGTAAAAGAGAATGGAAACTGATTCTTGTTTCTGGACTAAAGCATACTATTGCTTTATTGAGTGCTAACTATTTGTAGCAATTTGGACGAGTATGCCCTGAAGCTTCATAGTGATGACAAAAATACGACTTCTTTTGTTGAGACTTTTTATTTTTGTCCTTCTTATTCTTAGGGTTTCTAGTTTCTTTCTTTTCAACCTTAGAGGGTGCTCCTAAAATAGATTTGCCTTTATCTAAGTTCTCACTAGCTATTTCAATTTTAGCTTCATCATTTTTAGAATTAATATTATCAGTAGGTGAGACAAAAACAAAAACAGTTGTACTAGATGAGGCAATATTAGGAGAAGAGAAATCATACCCCAAACTGGTTTTATCAGAACCAGCTTTCTGAAAACTTAGCATCTCATCGAGCTTTACACTAGAAGTCCTCTCCAATTGAGCTCAAACTTGGAATAATTCCACTTCAAGCTTTTTTGTCCTTTCAGCAAGGAAGTTGTTCTCGAACCGCAAAGCTCCAAGGGTTTGATTTGCTTTATCAACCTTTGTAAAGAGCTTCTCTCGATCTAGCTCCACATCACTCAGCTTCTTGGTGGCTAGCTTATAGAGTTTCTCATGCTTCTTGAAGACTTTATACAACTTTGCATAGGCTATATGGATGTCATCCTGCTCATCCATCTTTTCAAATTTTGACTCCACCAAGTCTTCTTCTTTATCTACTACTTCTACAATCCCCTCAATAAAATCCACTGTGGCAGTGAAGGCATTTAAGATTCCCTCGTCATCACTGTCATCTGATACAGTCTCAGGCTCAGTGTCACGCAAGGTAACAGCAAGAGCCTTACTTTTCCCAATTGACTTAAGATAAGTTGGACATTCTTTTTTCATGTGTCCAAAACCTTGACATCTGAAACACTTTGGTCTAGAGGGAATAATGTATTATCCGCCATCCTTAGCATCCTTCTTCCCTTTGTCTTGACATTTGAATTGTGAAGAATTGGATTGCTTGCGGTCCTTATCAAATCTTATCACATTAGAATTTTCATAAACTTCTTAAACTACTTAGTGATGTAAGACTTCATCTTGGAATCTTCATCATCAGAAGACTCATTAGTCTCATTACTTTTGGCCTTCAATGTCATGCTCTTACTTTTAGTTCCTTTTCCAATTCTAGTTAAACCCAATTCATAAGTTTGCAAGTTGCCAACTAGCTCCATCAAAGGAATTTTGTCAATGTCCTTTGATTCTTCAATGGTAGTGATCTTAGCATGAAATCTCTCAGGCAGAAATCTGAGCACCTTTCTCACTTAGGTTCGGAAATCTATTATCCAAGATTGAAGACTGAGTTAACTATGTCCTTCAACTTAGCATAGAACTTATCAAACGTCTCATCCTTCTCCATCTTAATCTCCTTAAAGCTAGTAGTAAGCCTTTGAAGTTTTGAATCCTTGACAGACTTAGTCCCTTCATAGGTTGTCTAGAAAATGATCCATGCTTCTTTGGCAATTTCAGTTGAGGATATCTTCTTGAACTCCTCATTGGTCACTGCACTAAATAGGGCATTCAATGCTCTGTTCTTGAAATTTGCTGTTTTGATCTTGGCCTCATCTCAATCAACTGGCGCTTCCTTTGGCTTAATCCAGCCAATCTCCACAGCTAGCCACACCTTCTCATCTAAAGACCCTGCAAGAAAGCTCTCATGTGTACTTTCCAGTATGCATAATTAGTGCCATCAAATAAAAGAGGTATAATAAAAGATTGTTCTCTATCCATGACAAACAGGAGTTAATGGACCACACAGCAAAAATTAAATCTAATCAGAATGTGCCCACTTTGGTACCACTTAATAAGCCAAAAATGAATTAACCCTTATGACAAATTAATTAATTAATTATCCAAGTTAATTAATTAAATCAATTTAACATGTAATAGCATGGTAGCACAAAAAAATCACCAACTAAGATAAATGCAGTGGAAAATAAGTTTAACATAGGTGATTTGTTTATGAATGGGGAAAACCACTGAGGCAAAACCCCTTCTAGTGAATTTAAGATCACTGCTCCCAAGAATCCACTATTATCAATAACAAGCGATTACAAGTAAAATGAATCCTAGTATCTAATACCAACTTATAGTTAAACCCTTACCCCAATACCTAATTGGACTTGTATTGTAGCCGCAATCTCTCTATTCAATTCACGAATCTCGATACGTGACTAACCGATGATGCACGGATCTCAGTACATGACTAACACACCAACTTGAGAAGGATTGTTGGCTAAAAAGTTTTTCAGTTCATCAATAATGAAGATCAGGAAGATCCTTGGTCACAAAACCCTTGGTGTAAAGACTTAGTAGCTTCTACAGAGAATATGATGAACTAGGGCAATTTTTGTCCCCAATCACACAATGCATGCAACAACAATTGCAACCACCTTGTGACAGCCCTTAAAATAATCCTTATATATGTTTTGGGTTGTGAGAAAATAAACCTTACACAAATACTTAAGAATATGTGTGTAAACAGATATGGAATTTCTAATTTCGTAATTCTTGACAGATACAACTTGTGTCGAGCTTCTGACAAGTTTCAACAATAATTCTCGATAGAAAAGATTCTGTTAAGACTTCTATCGAATTTTAATCTGCAGCACATTCTTCACTTGTTTCATGGTCAGATTTGCATGGCTTCAATATTAAACATGAACACTTGTTTCTTGAAGTACTAAAATCATCCTAAATTTACCCAATTACAAGTAAAGTGTGTTTTGTCAAAGATTAGCCAATTACATAAATACATTCCTAACACACTTGATTATTCCATGTTGATAATGTTGTCTTTTTAATTAAAATTCTAAATAATTGTATTTATCTAGTTGAATATGTAAAGTTGTAATTTACAACTATTTTATATTAGCTTTAATTTCGTGCCAAATTTTATTGTAATTATGTTCAAACTTATGTACCCTGTATTATTTGTGGGATTTCATTAAGGGTTGTGTGTGAGTAAGAGAATGTGAAGACTCAAGGAAATTGAAGACTAAAGCTGTTTTCTCAAGTATCTCATGAGTAAGCTTCCCACGAAGTGATGCATGTGCCCTGCACATGACTAAAATGCGAAGAGTCAAGATAGGATAGAGACAACTGGTTTTTGCGAGTGTCTCATGGGTAAGGCATTCTCACAAGATACCTGCGAAATATTCTATTTTGCTGAACTGTCATTTCTGATACACATTATCTATACCCAAATTATATATACCCATATTACCCACAGATGTTAAGAAGTGCTTCTGAGAGAAAACCCTAGTCACAAACCTTAAGAGTTAGAGATTGTTATACCCATAATTCTTTACACAATTCATTGTGGATTTTCCTCAACTCCTACCTCTTCATTTTCATATGCTTAAGAGGTTGATAGCCCAAAAATTTACCATACCCTTTCAAAGTGTTAAGTGAGGTTTTTGTGCTGCAGGGAAGCATTGGAAGAAACCAGGCTTTGGCAGATGCAATCGGGCATATTGCATGATCCGAAGAGCTAGACAAGACACAGTTCCGAGAAGCCTTGTTAGAGTAGGAGCTTGGAGGGCTTAGGTGCGTTTGGTAGATTAGGCTTGGAGGGTCTCTTGCTACTTGTATATCCCAACTGATTGTCTAATGGATCGATTACTGCTTGGAAGGCGATGGAGAGGTTTTACGCTGAGTTCTTAGATTTCCTCTTCGATAACACATCGACATGTTATCTTGTGTTTGCGTTCTTCTTCCCTACTCTTTTACCTTTCAGTTTACTGCTGTGTTATATTGATTATGGGTTAGAGTAGTCTATTTGTTTATCCGCTCGCATTTACTCTATTCTGCACTTAGTATAAGTTAGAGTAAAATCTATCGAGCCGTAATTTTTAATTGGAGGTCTAAACAGCTCTTGTGTTTTTAACACAATTTCTAGATTTCAATTGGTATCAAAGCGGGTACACTTGTTGTGGTTTAATTACCTGAGTGTGATCCTTGACTCTTTTGTGATGGATTGATCACAATCACTCAATGCCCCAGCATTCTTTGATGGGTGCAATTATGCATTTTGGAAGGTTTGTTTGAGGGCTTTCTTGTGTGCTATAGATGAGTCGGTATGGGACTCCGTTGAGAATGGGTATGTTAAACCCACAATAGCCAAGTCTAAATTGGACAAGGCAGCTCTTGCTTTGGCTAATGCAAACAGTAAGACTATTAGCACTATATTCTGTGGTGTGTCTACTAATGAATTCCACAGGATATCGCATGTGGAGACAGCCAAGGAAGCTTGGACTATTCTTAAGACTACCTATGAAGGTACCAAGAATGTTAAGGACACAAAGTTCCAGATGCTTACCACCAAATTTAAAGAGCTCAAGATGGGTGATGATGAGTCTTTTGATTCATGCTATGGGAAGCTCAATGAAATTGTAATTGCTAAGCTCAATTTTGGAGAGAAGATTGAGGATACTAAGGTGGTGAGAAAGATTTTGAGGTCCTTACCAGAGAGCTTCCGTACAAAGGTCACAGCTATAGAAGAAAGTAAAGATTTGAATGAGATTAAAAATCCAAGAACTCATTGGATCTCTCCAATCATATGAGCTGGGACTGCCTTCTCACAAGATAAACAAATCTCTTGCTCTCAAAACCGTCATTGAGAGAATGGATGACTCTTCAGAAGAAGATGATGTAGAGAAGAAGGTCGCATTTCTTGCCAAGAACTTCCAAAATTTTCTAAAGATGAAGAACAGTGGGAAACCATTCAACAAAGGGAAGTTCTCATCCTCCAAAGGTGAAAGGAAGGAGTTCAAGAAGAGAGATGGGAAGGATTCTCAATCCCCTCAAGAAATCGTGTGTTACGTATGCAATGGCCGTGGACATCTCAAGAAGGAGTGTCCCAACTATTTGAGAGGGAAGGGTAAAGTGTTTGCCACTACCTTTAATGATTATGACAACTCAAATTCAAATACTGAAGGAGAATGTGACAGTGAAGGAAATTATAAGGCCTTTATGGCTATTGCCTTCATTGATTCAAAGGATGGTCTAAGCAATTTGGTTGATGAACTTGGTAATATTTTTAAGGATGAGGAAATTGAAGAATCGAAAGATGAAGATGTGTGCCAAAATGAAGGGGAGAACAACCTTCAAGAAGCATATGATTCTCTACTGGAAGATTGTGGAAAATATGTCAAAGTTGCTAACCTTGCTGTGAAAAAGATGAAAAAGGTTGAAGAAGAGCATAGGTGTATACTTATGCAACTCAAGGAATCAAAGTGTGAACAAGAAAGACTCCTACTGCTGTAAAAAGAAGTAAAGCCTGAGATTGAGACCCCTACTGCTGTAAAAAGAACCATTTGTGCAAAACTAAAGGAAAAAGGGAAGTTATTACCCAAAAATCAAAAAGTGCCTCAAGTGAAGCATGTGTGTCCTCATTGTGGTGTACAAGGGCACACAATGCCGAATTGTTTCAAGCTTCATGCACTCAAGAAGGCTGATTCTCTGCATGGCCAAAAAATTTTAAAGAGAAGATCAAAGGGAGCACAAGCTAAGGGAGATAGTGAGGGACATCTCATTGGAGATGTTATGGAAATGCTGAAGAACATATCACTATGCCTTGCTAGCTTCACTCTAAGGTTTGAAAGTTATGTTGGTCGTACCCCATCATCTAAGGCTCTCACCCAAAATACTCGTAAAGAGTGGGTGAAGAAGAGTACCTATTCATGATCACTCTCTATGCCCATGCATTAATAATTCTAATGTTTAGAGTCATAGGTTCATGCATCATGACATACATAATTCTCTCTTGTCAATGCTTCCAGTTTATAACATGTTTCTTTTACAAGTTTTGTTTTGTACTTGTTATTTTGTTGATCTTACTTTACTTGTTCAATTTTTGAGATTTTTTGAGTGTGTTCAAAAATTCAAAAACCCATAAAAATTCAAAAAATCTCCTAAAAGTTTGATCGCTTGTGTTGTATATATCACATATGAGTTTGGCCTAGTACCTTCGTTCTAATGGCGTAGTGCATTTACAAGCTTAGCTTGTTTTGTATGCACATATATCTGTATGGGAAAAATCTGGAAAACTATGTGTAACTGTTGTAAATCGATGTTCAAGTTTGTCATAAATGATTGGTCAATAGTCTTGATAGTCTTGATACTTGCATAGACTTGTGCCTATATCCCTTCCCACCTTTATTTTTATGTTTTTGCTTAAAGAGCTCAACAAATGTAAATCTCAAAATGAGAAGAGATAATGAGCTGCAAAACCATCGCACATACTAGTATTTGACTAGGAATAAGGGAAAACGACTTTTTATTGAAATGTAAGGTGCTTAAAAAGCCAATAGCTTATTCTCAATATTGAAATATCAAAAAGTTCAAGCTCCTATTTCAAAATGAGATGTATTGTTCAAAAATGATCAAATGTTATGATTTGTATAGAAGCCAAATGAAAAGTTTCTAAGATTTGTAATCATTTTCTTGTGAGAGGTCATATATGTTCATTTCTATAATTGAGATAAACCACTTAACTTAGTACCGGTTGAATATGACTTGATTGAATTGATCATTGAAGTTTCACTCTGGTCTAAGGACTATTCCACATTTGAAACTCACTCACAACACACAAGTTTTTGTTCAATTAATGCTTATTTCATTTGTGTGATTGTACATGCTTAAATGTAATGTGTATGCTCAATTGCTTGCCGATCAAACCCAAAAATATTTTTGAGTATTTTATATGTTTTTGAAAGTGTTTTTAGACTTTCGTGCTTTAAGTTTTTGTTCAAAATGCATTTTATGTGTTGTTCTTCAAAAACTTGTTCAACAGCGTTTTTGCGAGAAGCTCACAACTAAGAGTATCCCGCGAAAAGAGGTTAAGGGAAAACTAGAAATTTCAAAATTCATACAGAGAGTATCGCAACTGTCTCGCGACTATTTCGCAACTAATCCCTTCCCCAAAATGATTTTTAGGCAAAAACTAGAAAAACACAAGTTTCATACAAAGACTATCGCAACTGTCTTGCGACTGTTTCGCAACTAAAAGTTTCTCGCAAAAGTCTTTGTGCTTCAATGGTGTTTTTCGCGAGTAATTTTGTGACTATCTAACTTGCAAAAAATGCATGTTTTCAGTTTTATAGGGCTGATGTGACAAATTTTTAAAACACTCTCTATTTCTCTCTCATTGCCTCACTTGAACCTCTCTCAACCCAAATATGTTTTTCACTCAAACCCTATCTTTTTCAAGCTTAATCTCTACATAATTATCTCAAAGGTATGTTTTCTTAACATTCTTTTCATTTTTTTTCTTAGATTTTGTAGAAATTGAGTTAGGGTTCTTGAATTGGGGATTTTCGAAAAAGGGGTTGGGAACTTCGTTTTAGGCAAAAAAATTTCAAAATTTTGATTGGGCTATGTCCCATTTGATTTGATTGTATCTGTGTTGGCCCCTTGTGGCATTTTAATCATGTATTCAGGCATATTTCCATGTGTTCATGCATTGTTCATTTGTGTAGTGTAGTTGTGCATTCTAAGTGTTTAATAAGATGCTCAAGTGGCATTTTTGAGTGGTTTTGGACTCCAACGAGTTCCAATTCCTAGGTTTACCCTTGATTGAACTTAATAAACATATTTTGATCAATGGGTGTTTGTTTTATACACTATGCCCATCATGTGCCTCACAATGCCTTGCCATGCATCACCAAGGCACACACCATGCACAATTGCTAATTTCTTGCACTTTGGTAATGTTCACATTGTTTAGCATTTTAAGCATGTTGTTTTAACATTGTTGTGTTCTGTTTTAAGTGTTTATACTTATGTTTGAACTAACTTGAATCTAATCAAGTTTGTGCTTTATTTTTGTGCTCTGCACTTGTTTTTTTTATTTTGTTTTTTTTTTTTCCTCTATTTCCTTATACAGATGTCTCCCACCAAAAACTCTACTTCCAAGAAATCCTCCAAACGTCCTCGCACAAATTCTGATAACTTCATATCAGCTAATGTAGACATGGCTTACAATGACTGTTACAAACGAGCCACAATAATTATAGAAAGAGTTGTCAAATTGGATATCCTTGAAGACACTTTCATTCCTGAAGTGTTCAAGGAGAGGACATGGACGAAGCTGTTAACTCCGAGTGGAAATGTGTACTCGGAAATCATTAAAGAGTTCTTTTCCAATGCTAGTGTGGACAGAGATCATATTAACACCTAGATGAGACACAAGGAATTTGTGATTACAAGGGAATCAATCCAAGACTTCCTTGAAGTTCGTCCTCCTTCTCAACCAATCACCGTGCAATACGATGATAGTTTGGAATCTATTAAGGAAATGGTAACAATTCTTGGTGGTACACTAAACAAGAAGTCAATGAACACCGTTCCATTCAATCTGGAGATGAGGACTCTAGCATATGTGATGATCCACAATCTGTATCCGATCACCAATTTGACGACATTGTCTGCTCCAAGGACAATTTTCTCATACGACCTCTTTACACATAAAAAGATCAACATTTGTGGACACATTTTCCACCTCCTAACCAAGAGCATCACTAAAAGGAGCTCAAGGACAATCATGCCATTCCCCACTCTTATCATAGGACTCATTGCAAAGGCAAAGCTCAAACTTCCAAGTGGTCTCACTATTGTGCCTAGAGATTACCCCATTAGTGCACACATAGTGACTCGAAGCACAGCTCACATTAGAGGAGGAGATTGAGAGATTCACCTCTGCACTAGAGAGTTCTGTACAGCCATCCTCTTAAGCACAGGCACAGGGACCTGATAGATTTGATCACCTCATTACTAGAGTAGACCAGATGTTTGGCATGCTTGACTCCCATATGCAGCACACCACGGACCAGTTTGCATACATCTAGGGTCAGATCACTACATTATCTTCTCAGATTGATAATAAATCGATGGCATAGGGATCCAATTTAAAGTCCGAGCGATTCTAGCCTCTTTGGACATTCCGGTCAAAAAGGAGGAGAAAATTTTAACAGGGAGCTTGCATAGTTAAGGGGGAGCAGAGCTTAGTCATAGATATTGGTTCATTATTGGTAGTTTAGCATTTTTATGTTTGGTTTAAACTTTACTAGTATTTATAACTCTTGGATAGATTCATTGCTTTCTTTTGAAGTTTGAGTACTCTGTTTTTATATTTCAGTTTAATATTAAGTACCTGTGTTTCTTTCATTGCTTTGTAGCAATTTTTTTAGTACTTTTAGATGTTGCAAAACTATCTTAAGTACCTCACACTTGTACCCTAGAAGGATTTTGTATCCTAGATGCAAATACTTCGTGTATTTTGCATTGGTTGTGTGTTGAACATGCAAATGATCATTATGATTGGTCTTAATTGTATTGCATGTCTGGATGAGTAATTACTAGCTAAATGTTCATTGTATTCAGTCTTTAATAACTGTTCCTGTATGATCAAGATATGCTTAACTGCTTTATAATTTATAAACTTGATCGCAGTTTACTTGCTCGTATACGTACCATGTATTCAACTTGTCACAGGCTTAATGAAAGTTTTGTTTGTGTGCGAGTGTTTCAGGTTATAAGTATATATATGCAAGTGCTTCAAAACTTCTAGACTAGGTGTGAGTGAGTTTTGACACTATTCCCAAACTCACGTTTAAGTCTAAAGTCAGTTTTAGGGGTTTTGTCACAAAATAGCCAAAGAGGGAGATTATAAATTACAATTATTTTATGTTGGCTTTAATTCCGTGCCAAATTTGATTGTAATTGTGTTCAATCTTATGTACCTTGTATTATTTATAAGATTTCATTGTAAAGGTTGTGTGTGAGAAAGAGAGTGTGAAGACTCAAGGCAATTGAAGACTAAAGCTATTTCCGCAGGTATCTCACGGGTAAGCTTCCCGCGAAGTGATGCATATGCCCTGCACATAACTAGAATGCGAAGAGTTAGGATAGGATGGAGATAGCTGGTTTGGTAAGGCCATTCTATGAGATACCCGCGAAACATTCTGTTTTGTTAAACTATCACTTCTGATACACACTATTTGTACCCACATTATATATACTCACAGATGTTAAAAAGTGCTTCTGAGAGAAAACCCTAACCATAAACCTTAAAAGTTAGAGATTGTTATACTCACAATTCATTGTGGATTTTCCTCAACTCCTACCTCTCCATCTCCATACACTTTAGAGGTTGATAGTCCAAACACTTACCACACCCTTTCACAATGTCAAGTGAGGTTTTGGTGCTACTAGGAAGCATTGGAAGAAGCCAAGCTTTGGCAGATGCAATCAGGCGTATTGCAGGATCCGGAGAGTTAGACAAGACACGGTTCCGAGAAGTCTTGTTGGAGTAGGAGCTTGGAAGGCTTAAGTGCATTGGGTAAATTAGGCTTGGAGAGTCTCTTTCTACTTGTGTATCCCAACTGAATGTTCAAATAGTGTATAAAACACTATGAATGTTTAGACCCCCAATTACAATATTGTCAATTCAAGCTTAATGTCAAACAATATATGTGCGAAAAATGAACACAAGCTAATAACAAAATTGATAAACAATCTAAACCATTTAAAATAAATTAAATGGTAAAGATTAAGGGAAGAGAGATGCAAACACAAGGACAACGCAGCGATGTGTTATCGAAGAGAAAACCGAAACCCTCGGCGTAAAACCTCTCCACCGCCTTCCAAGCGGTCAATAATCCACTAAAGAATGAAGTTGGGATACATAAATAGCAGAAGACCCTCCAAGTCTAATCTACTCAGTGTACCTAAGCCCTCCAAACTTCTTGCTCCAATGAATCTACGTTGAACCTTTGTCTTCTTTAGTTTATCGCATTCCGCTATAGCCCATAAAATCAACCAATAACCATTGGTCCCTTCCTAACTGCTTTCCAAAGCACCAAATAGCCTTCTCACAAATGTGGGTATGGTGAAAAATAATTTTGGTAAGAAACTCTCAAGGATGTAACAATAAAGAGGGTGAAAGTAGAGGAATTTGAAAAGTCTCTACATAAAGATTATGAATGAATCATGTTTTTCCCTAGGGTTTCTCTTTCAAAATTCTCTCTAGAAGCTCTCTACATTTCGTGGGTATAAATGGTATTTATACTAGGGTGAGAAAGGAATGCGAAAAGTTAGTTTTTCCAAAATAGAGCTGGATGGCGACTTGGCCTTGCGACTTGACTAAGTCACAAATTCAAGCTGCAAGCTAACTACATGGCCAGTCTGGACTTTTTATCCTATAGTGCTACAGCTGGCATGACGGTTCAGCTTCTCTGCATACTTCACTCATGTGCAACTTCTGGCGGCTTGCCAGCCACAAGATCCAGTCGCGAGTCCCTGCTTCATTGTATAATCTTAAGCAATTCTTCACACTCTCTCACACACTACGCTTACAAGATTCCCACTTAAATACAGGGTTTCTAAATGCTGAATTACAAGCAAATTTGGCACAGAATAAAGCCACCAAGATGGTTGATTAAATTCAACCTTACACCAACTGATTGTTTAGTGGATTGATTACTGCTTGGAAGGCGGTGGAGAGGTTTTACGCCAAGTATTTCGATTTCCTCTTCGATAACACATCGGCATGTTATCTTATATTTGCATTCTTCTTTCTTACTCTTTGACCTTTCAGTTTACTACTATGCTATATTGATTATGGGTTAGAATAGTCTATTTGTTTATCCGCTCACATTTACTCTATTCCGCACTTAGTATAAGTTAGAGTAAAATCTATCAAGCCTTAATTTTTAATTGGAGGTCTAAACAGCTCTTGTGTTTTTAACACATTTTTAAGCTTTCAAAATAATACATTACTATTTTGTTTGATTAATTATATTGGCACCCTCCTCCCCATTCTTTTTTCAAAGCCAACTTTGATTCTGCAATTTTCAAAAAATCTAAAGTGTGCCAGTATTGGGGTGGTTATACGCCAACTCTTTTGAGGATGTTATGGTTGCATTTAGTCGGAGGATCACTTTCCACCAAAATGTTGAAACAAACAAGGCGCTAGCGCTTAGGAGAGCAGTGTCCTTTGCACAGCAGATTGGGTTCGACTCACTTGAGTTTGAAGGTGATTTCGAATTGGTGGTGAAATCTCTTCTTTGAATCTACTCCTAACTTGTCCAAGTACAAAAGATTATACTCATACATTTTACTTTAAAAGAGAGAGAACTATACTTATTAAATTGTAGTGTTAGATGTTGTATATGACTAAATTGGCTTTCTAAATTCATGTCAGTGACCAAAACTTAAATGGAAGATATAGTGGGATACTAGTGTAAGATAGTTTCTATTGAAGTGGTGATGTTTTGGGGTTGAAATTTCTTAGCCCAGTTTCTCTTTTACACAAACAAGTTTAAAGCAAAATAAAATAGGATTTATACTAATCAATGTCAACATTTGTAGTGGCAATAAACATATCTGCAATTTTTTTTTTTTTTTTTAAACACTAGATGGATTGGAGTCCAGTTTATTGGGTCCAGTTAATGTGTGCCTTAAGGCACACATTAACCATTCATTTTGGAAAAAATTTTATGAAATTTTGAAAAAGTTGTCAAAATAATTAATTACTTTTTTATTTTTCCATAAAAAGTTTCATAAAATGATTTATTAATGTATGTCTTAAATGCACATGTTAGTAAATCCCCTATTATATTGCTAACGTCGAACAAGTGAAATCAATAACATCAATTTATAATATATATATATATATATATATATAACTTGTTCTATCAGTAATAAATTGGCAGTAATATAAATTTCCCCACAGAAAAGGGTATTGAAATACGTATTGTTCCCCCTCAAAAAAAAAAAAAAGAAATACGTATTGACAAACACTTGGTTCTGAATCTAAAAACAACATAATTTCATCATAGTAGCAGTGGCGTTGAAGAGGCAGAGTTTTCTTCCACTTTAACTTCCACCTGTGAATTAATGATACTTCTCACTGCTTCTACTATCCTTAAGAACACAAAGACAACAGTGTTAACGAAGACCCTAAAAATCTGAGCTTTGATCTGACCTCTCTTGGGGGGGAGGCTTGTGGTTTTGGAACAAGCAGAAGCCATAGAAGTAAAAGAACAGGAAGAGGAGAAGGATGAAAGAGTTGAATGAGCTTGATGTGAAGATCTAGCTTACATGAAAGTTTAAGTAGTGCGTAGTGGAGGATTTTGGGGGCTATTTATAGGCACCCCACCAAGTGCAATTGTAATTACTAACTTGTGCCATATGGCAGTGGGTTGCGTCTTTCAAATGTTTCCTAATTTTCTAGAATCCTACGGCATGTTATCAAAAACAAAGCAAAAATGACTCCTGACGCGATTTTGTCACAAAGGTCGGGATGCGGTTTTGTATTTGCCATGTGTATTATTTCCCATATCAAGTTTCGGGTTGGACAGGGGGACTCGTAGTAATAGTAACACAAAATATGACGTCTATAAGATATATATAGCCGCTTTTCAAGGCCTAAATTAATAAGACAAATTCTTATCTGGAATACAGGAGTGGAAAGTTTGGATTTCTCATCTAATTGTTTTACTCTTGTGAGTCTTCTTAAGTCAATCTACCTATCCAAACTGCATGTATGATACTCTTGGTAGTAAAGAATATATTTTTCAAAAATTCTGGGACGGCATATAAACCTAACTTTTTCCATATTAATCCACTTGACAAATTGTGAGTGAGAAAAAAGTTGTAAGCTTATATGAAAGCGAAAGACAACCAGTAATTTGGTATAACAAGTTAAAGCTTCTGTTGTATCAATAGTATGTACTTAATACCCTTTTATTTACTATTGTGGTGGGCCTTTTTGCAATGTTGGGCGGGGCTGCCTCTTGCCATATTGGACCCAAGTGTTATGAGTAAGGGAGTTGAGACCAGTCCAACTATAATACATTTTGGTTTGGCTTGTGCACAAACTATGCCATTGGCCAAGAAATTCGTTCACATGCTCACGGCAGGCAGAACTACTTCGAATGAGTCATGGCAAGTAAACATGATAATAATACTAAAAAGTACTTTTGCCTTTAGACAAAGTGAAAAAATAATCCCAATGAAAATGATAATCACAATAATAAGAAACACTTTATAAAGAAAATGGTGGAGATAAATAAGTAAGACATGAGAAAAAGAAAAGGTCAATCTGTTATGCCAAGTTATATCACAGGACCAAGACCAAGGAGGGAACCATTCTCCTCAATGTGAATAATCTCCCAGGGAAAATCCTGCCATTGAAATTAATCACTTTAAGGGAAACAAACCTGAATGACTTGTGCCCAAAAGAATCCTCTTGCTTTTGGTAGAGAGTAGGACTTTTAGAGGGAGAGAGGGGATCAACCTATTGGTGCATGCCAACCATTCTAACTCTCTATTTTCTTTTCTTATTTTCTAATTTTCTTTTTTTTTTTTTCTTTCTTTTTCTCTTTTTTTCTCAATACTTGTTTCTATCTTGTGGTTTTCCTAGAGGTTTCTATTACCCTATTTGTGTCCCTCATTCCTGTGCATGGCAAGGGCCTTTATATAATGCCTACC
Source organism: Quercus variabilis (assembly GCA_030445155.1). Taxonomy (NCBI): domain Eukaryota; kingdom Viridiplantae; phylum Streptophyta; class Magnoliopsida; order Fagales; family Fagaceae; genus Quercus; species Quercus variabilis. Next base: position 37,706,630 of record CP129445.1, read on the forward strand.
GTGACAGGAGTTTACTATTTTAGCCGTTAACTACCTTTGTCCAGTGTAGGTGTCCTTACCGACTACCATTGGTTTGTCAGTTGCCCAGCCACCACCATTATCTGTGCTGGCTGTGCCACCAAACAAAAGAAGACTATTTTGTTTTTTTGTTTTTCGTGGCACTCTTGCCGACCACGGTGTAGGTGCTCTCTCTCTCTCTCTCTTCTTATCCCTCATGGCATGTATCTAGTGGTTTCAACACATCCTTATTTCTTTTGTGTGGTATGTCATCCTAGTAGGACATCTCCCCCAAAAGCGCCTAAGCAGGAACCCAATAATAGGTTTTCTCCTCTCCCTACCACAAGACCATACCTTCTTACCTCTGACCCATGACCCACCATCTCCTGTATTGGCTGGGTACAGGTTGGTGAAGCCTAGGCCTTACACGTGCTTAACTTCTGCGTGTGTCCAAAGCTTGCCCACTGCGTTTGCCATGGTCTGAAGGCTCCTCTACACATTCTGCTGCCCGTCCTTAACTTCTTATGGCATGAGCTATTTTCTAATTCCTCATTCTCTATGGCCCACTCCCTTTGGGGGTTGGGTTTTACTTGATTGTGGGCTTTTACTCCTTCAGCCCATTCTTTTGCTCTTTCCTGTAGTCTTTACATTTCCTGCTGCACCATTCTACCACTCCTGCTGTGATGTTATTGGACCCAAACTTGCTAGGCTTCTTTGGGCCTGCTGCTTATTCTTCTCTCAATGATTCAGTATGGTCATTGGGCTTTTTGTTACATTGCTTGCGGGCTCCTACATCACATTTCTTCTTGGGCATCCTTGGCCCATTTACTTTCCTTAGGCATCCTCGACCCTTTCTAATTCTGTGTTCCCATGGGTTTTTACTAACTCCTTTGAGCTTCCCTAGCCTAATTACATTATCCTTCATCCTTCATCCTTTGGGTCTATGGATTTTCCATCAACCCCTTACTTTCTTTACTTGCATTACTTTGGGTCTGCAGTAGCCCATTCCCACTTTTCTACATCACATGCTGCCCATGGGTTTGCTACTTCTCTCTTTCCGGGCTCCTTTAGGCCCATTTGCTTCCTCAAGGCCTATTTATTTATTTTACAGGCCTATGATCCATCATTCCTGTCACTTAGGCTTAATGGCTTTTCTTTCCAATTACTAACTCGTTTCTGCCCATGTTGTTGGGCTTTTTCCTTCTACTGGGCTTCCCAAAATGAGCATCAACAACTATCAATTTATTTTGTTTTAGTTTCTAGCATATGCTTGATTATTCTTCATGCATTAGTTATATATTATAAAACATATATTGAGTATGAAAAATTATGCAATATTTTGAGAGTACAATATTGATTTACTCCTTACTATTACATGAATAATGGATCTTCTCAATTTTTTTTTTTTTTTAAAAAAAACCTTTATTATGTTAGAGGAGGGAATAAATCATTATTATATTTCTAAAATATTGTATAATTATCTCATTGTACATTTGTGTTCAGCCTCATTTATAACTTAATGTCCAAAAGCCAAATATGATTAACCTAGTGATTCACTTGCAAAAATACTTTGTTATCCTTCACATTTGCAACAACTTTGTTCTTTCCAATAGGGGTGTGCATGGGTCAGGTTGGGTTGGGCTGAGGGGATTTTTCAACCCAACCCACCATTGTGAGTTAAAAAAAATCCAACCACCCATCATAGAGGTCCAACCTAACTAACCCAATCCTTATGCATCGAGTTGAACTCATGAGTTGGACAGTTTTGTTTTTTTTTTTTTTTTTTTTGGGTAATTACTATTGTTATTATTAATAGAGTCGATAAACAAAATTTACATTAATAGTATCCTAAGTTCCTAACTCAATTATAAAAAATATATATCTAACTGAGTTGATAAACAAAATATACATGAAATAGCATCCTAAGTTCCTTACTCAATTATAAACAAAATATATCTAACTGAGTTAATAAACAAAATAGACATGAACTAGGATCCTAAGTTCCTAACTCAATTATGAACAAAATATATCCAACTGAGTTGATAAACAAAATACACATGAACTAGTTTTATGAGTCACATGGATTTCAAAAGAGTTCTATCCTAATCCCACTGAGGACCAAAATATCCACGCTATCCAACATTCCAATTAATCATCCCCTTCGAGCATTCACATCAAAGTTGTGAAAAATGCTAAAAGCTAAATTTAGCGTCTCATTCCATAAAAATCACACCACAACGAACCTGCTATACTCAAAATATTTAGCATCTCAATTACAGTAGACTGTCATTTATAATAATCTACTGTAGCTCAAATCTTATAAAAAAAAAAAAAAAGTTCTTTATTACTACTCTCTGAATATTCATTCACTTTTCCTCTTTCTTTTTCTCTCACCAACTCACTTTTTTTTCTCTTTTCTTCTTTCTTTCCTTGTGTTGTTTCACCAGCCTTTCTCCACGAGGTTTGATTTTTCCTTGATTTGTTTCAAGATTGGGTAGTTTTTTTTCATAATAATCACTTGATTTGGCACGGGTTTTCAGTTTTAGGTTCAATCTTTGAGGGACCACGCTAGAGCCTACTTCATTTGGCATGGTTTTTTGCTGGAGGGGGACGACAAAGAGTACGTGCCAGAGTGTGCTGTAGTTGATTTTGGGTCACGGTGGTAGTGTTGGTGCTGTGATGGTGTTGAGATGTTGTAGTTGATTTTTTTTTTTTTTTTTTTTTTTTTTTTTTTTTTTTTTTTTTTGCGGTGGGTTATGGCTGACATGATGGTGCTACTTGTGGTGAATGTGGCTAATGGCTGGTTGCTATGAATTTATGTGGGAAAGTTTTATTTTATTTAATAAGTTAACTATAGTATTTTAATGGGATGAATGTAAAAATAGAACCTTTGATGTTGGGTATATTGTAAAGTGGGTTGTTAAAATGGATAAAATGGCTTTTTGAGTTGCTAAATGCTAAAATTTTTAAGAGACTTGATGGGAATGCTCTTCCACTATTATGGTGCCTTGATATGCATTCCAACAAATCTTCCTCTTCCAATGTTATTGTGCTTTGAGATGCAAACTATGAGACAAAACCAAAAAAAAAAAAAAAAAAAAGACAAAATAAATTATACAATGGAATTTCAAAATCCAAAAGGCTTATATAACAATTAAAAATTATAATTATGAAAAATTACTTTGTTGAAAAATTATCCAACTCAAGACCCTTATAGGATTCAACTTCATCAATTGATGCTCGAAGATCAATTATATTAGTAGCTCTTAACCAATTCTAAGCACAGATCAACATTTCTACTATGTTTTGAAACAAAGAGCTTCAAAATGGATCCAACACAACCCCAATATTAAATGCTGACTTAGAAGCAATTGTAGAGAGAGGAATGGCTAACAAATCACAAGCTACTTTTGAGAGAACCCGATATTTTGAGGAATTCAACTTCCACCAATCCAAAATACAAAAATTAAGAGAATCTTCTTCCACTCCATCAGTCAAATATCTATCCACCTCTGATTTCCTTTCCAAACTATCTTCCTATGCCAAATGCATCTTATAAATTGATTTCACCATTGCATGTGGATCTTGCTCAGGTTTAATCTCAACATTGTTTGAAGAAGAGTCATCTTGACCCTACCCATTTGAATACCCATCACAAACACAATAGTGTTCACACATATGAACAAGGGCCCTTTTTCAACTTTTTTGCCATGTTCTCCACCACTGCTCCTCAATTCTATTTGATAAAAACCAAAACGTTACAAACCTCAACTTATACCTTGGGTCTTGCACAATAGCAATAAACAACATCAAATTAACTTTCTCATTGTACCCCTAATACTTATCAAATTTCTCATGCATATCCCTTGCCATCATACTGAAAAGAGGACCTTCACTTTCACGTAAGTTTGTCAATTCAGTCTTCATCACAAAAAGCTCATGAAAAAATAACTTAGATGTGACATATAAAGAACCAGAAAATTGTAATGTAACCTCGAAAAACAACTTCAAAAATTTCACAAACACCTTCACATTATCCCAATCCTCAAAATCAAGTGGTCCTACTACTTTTTTTTTCCCACTTCCATCAACCAAGAAGTAACGAATAATTGTGATAATCATCCAAGAAGTAACGAATAATTATGCGTAGGGACGAACCCAAGATTTTAAGCTAGAGTAGGCCAAAGTATAAGGAAAAAAAAACTCCATATAGGCATCCATATAGTGTTAACAAATTAAAAATACACAAAATCGTTATTTCTTAATATATTAAGATGCAATCATCTACCAACAAAGACCAAGAAACAAAAACAAAATAATAAAATAATAAAATAATGTTTTTTTATACTAAACTAGCTAAGATTTTTAATTTTATTTTTCAAAGTTAGAGCATTCGCAATAGTGGTGCTAAAACTTTTAGCTTTTAGGACTTTCAAAAGCTAATTTATCTATTTTACCATCTCACTTTACAATACACCCAACATCAAATGTACTATTTTTTTACCACTTCATTTAAAATAATGTAAATAACTCATTAAAATAATAAAGGAAGAGAGATAATTTGAGTTTTTTAATTGAAAGTAGAGAGATAATCTTAACAAAATATTTTATTTTATTTTCAATAACTTACTACAGTCAACTATATTTATACCAATTTACTATAATTGCAAAAAATTTAGCTTTGGCTTCTCCAATAACACATGTTTTTTTTTTTTTTTGGTTCTTGGTGTTAAAATTTTTTTTTTTTTTTTTTTTTTTGCTAAAATACAATCACCATTGTGAATGTTTTTATTGTTTTTGTTAAGTTTCTAGGTTAGATGGTTGCTAGTTGGAGGGGACCTAAGGTTTTGGAAAGGGAAAAACTACAAAAATGATGTATATAATTCGTCAAATTTTTCAAAAAAACAAAATTGGACCAAGGGGCAGGCCCCCTTGGTCTCCACCTGCGTCCGCCCCTAATGCTAATCGTCATCAATGAAATGAGCAGTAAGGCACATGTATTAATATTTTGAATCGAAGTCTAAGTATCAGTGGTGAGGAAAATCCTTTGGGTAGACTTTGCCAAAAAAATTTCAACCTCTCCCCTCTCCATTGTATAAAGTCTGATGAAATCTCTCGCAACAATAATGTGAGTTGAGACAATGAACCTAGGCTACAACACACAACTATAGTGTCTAAACCCTTCAAGCTTAACAAATTTAAATTACAATTCATCCACAATAATCATCCAAGTGAGTGCTTCCTTACACATGATCTCATTGTCGCTTACAACAATAAGACTGTTACTATTAGCACCATCCGCATCATCCCTATTTTTAGGTTTGTAGACACTTGATTTTGCACCAAAAATTTAATCAAGGAAGATGGCTAGAATGACCATTCATATACCCAAAACTCATGATTGCATTACATGCATTAATTCATTCATTGCATATTATAAAATTGATATTGAGGTTCTAATGGTCAGGACGATATGCCCGATTTCCAAATCAAACTGTCAGATTGAAAGATATCACATGATCAAGTTTGCACAGTCTGCATGCATTTTGTTTAGGTGGAACCAACTACGCATGATTAATTTAAATTAATTCTGATTGGCTAGACAATTAAAATTAATTAAATAATTTTATGATTGGTTGTTAGTTAGTGTTAAAAATAGGCTTGCTTGCATGGGAATAAAGGGAATAATCAGATAACAAAATTTTGGATAATCAAGACTTTTTGGAGTGTTGATTTTCAAGATGATCATTGCTGTAGAGACCTGAATCATCAGAAAAGAAGTTTAATTTTTAGAATATGGATCAAAAACGTATCTAAGTGCAAGTCTTGGCTCAAAAAACCTCAAAAAAAGAGTCCAAAATGGACTAAAACTCAAACGTGGGTCCAACACCCAAGAGGGCCATTTGGCACTCTTGGAGTGCCGATTGGCACAAATGCAGGCCACAGCCCGAGGGCTCCTAGATTAAGATAAATTTTATCCTTTTCTATTTTTTAGAGATAAGGATGCATCCCAATTCGTATTCTGATCATTCAACTAATATTTCGAAGCATCCTAGCCTCTATAAATAGATAATGCCTTTCAAAATTCAGCACACTTTTTCACGCTTTCTGAGCACTCTCTTACTAGCTCTTCTTTTCTTTTCTTTTCTCTCTTACGTTAAAGACGTTATGGAGGCTCTTACCATAGGAATTTATTTTCTATAAGTGAAATATTTTAGGCTTCAAAGAGTTGAATAAATTTTTTTAAATCCTAAAATATCCTTTCACTAAGAAGAGCATGCTCATGCAAGAGGTAATCTATTTCTTTTCCTTTTCTTGTCTTTTCTATTAATTTTTTTTGATGATGTATGAATAGGTTTAAGATGTTTTATTATTTTTTATTCTAGATATAATTGCCATGTTTTGTTTGAAATTTTTTCTTTAAATATGCTCAGATGATTTGTTGTTATGATTTCTCTCTTAAATCTCAAAATCTACTAATTATCAAAGATCTCTTTAAACTAAAAACTGATCTGAATTTTTCAGATCTGATTTTTTTTTAACACACGAAACTGATCTGTATTTTCATTAAATACAGATCTGATTTTTTTAAACACATGAAAACTGATCTGTATTTTCATTAAATACAAATCTGATTTTTTTTAACTCCAAAAACTTATATGTGTTTTCATTAAATGCAAATCAGATTTTTCTTTTAACTCCAAAAACTTATCTGTATTTTCATTAAATACAGATCTGATTTTTTTTAAGAAAAAGTTTTCTTTGGTACAATTGCAAGATTTTGAAATTTAAAAGAAATAAAAGTTAGGTTGAAGTTTTGTATATGTGATGCACGTAAAATAAATTTATCTAATGTGCATGAATCCTCTTTCAAAAAGTTTTTTTTTTTTTAATTTTATGTCCAACAACAGATTTGATTTTTTTTTTTTTTTTTTTTACATATAAACCAAAAAGTCTTTTTTTTTTTTTATTGTTCCAAACATATCTGATTTTTCTTGATAAAATCATTTCTTTTAACATCACGCAAAAACAAATCTGACATTTTTTAACAAAAATCTTGTTCTTTTCTTTACATAAAAACAAATCTGGTTTTCTTTACAAATCTAAATTTTTTATCTACATAAAAATAAATTTGATTTTTCTTTACAAATCCTAATTTTTTAAATTCACAAAATAGATCTGAATTTTTATAAAAAAAGAGGATACATTCATAAGATAGATTTATTTAAGTTAGTGTTTGTCATGTATATGCAATATATCATTCACATCATGCAAAAAGGGTATATAAGTCATTAGAGTCTAGAAGATCAGACTCTATCTTGGTGGAATGGGTGTCTAACACCTTCCCATTCTGTAACCTAGCTCTTGAACTTAGGATTTTTGGATAGGTGGATCTATGCTTTGTCTTTCTTTTTATTTTTGGTAGATTGTAACTAGGACAAAATGTTTTGTATTCTTTTGCATAGATTGTAACTAGGACTCAAAACCTTGTAAGGTTCAATTTATCAAGATTGTATTTATTTTTATTCAATCAATGACAATGAAACATTTTGATTATGTAAATTTGTACTCCCTCCGTCCCTTTTTTTTTTTTTTTTTTTGTCCTCTATTTCATTTTGAGATGTCCCAAAATATTGTCCTATTTCTAAAAATAAAAGTCATTAATTTACTAATGTTCCTATTATACCCCTATTAATTTATTAATTCAATTTTTTAATAAATTTTTTTAAGGATAATTTTGGAAACTTATACATTTTTAAAAAGTAGACAAGACAATAAATGATGTTCCCTTAAAAAGTTTGACTTTTCAAACAGGACAAAAAATTTGGGACGGAGGGAGTATTTATTTTTTCTTTTTTTTGGTATAAAAAATAAGTGGTGACTCCACACCACTTACCCAAAAAAAAAGGTACCTTTCAAAGCACCCAAATCTTTTTTTTGAGAGCACCCCAAATTTCTGCAGTCTCTCACACGGTCTAAAGGCTAAAGTCATTTGAGTCATATCATCCTTAGTCCTATTAGGATATTTTTTACACCGAATTTCCAAATGAGTTTTAAGTTAGTAATGCCATAAGTTTTTGACCTAGCAACATAAGTTTGGCCACAATACTTACATTCGGCTCTCTTACCTTCAAATAAGATGAAGTGCCCATGTATATGATGTTTGGTTAGTTTTTTTTGTACCTTCTATGGGAGGGAGATTTGAGGTAGCAGCATAAGTATTTGTTGCCGCCGTTTGAGGAGCCTCGTTCATGGGAGTGGGTGCTGCAGGAACCTCATTTTGTGCTGCATTGAGTTTCAAATGTCATCTATAAATATAAATATATTAAAAAAAAATAAAAAAAAAATAAAAACTCAAAGATTAGTATTGATGTAACTCCCTAAAGGCAAATAACACTAATGAGTAATAAACAATATTAACAACAATAAAGAAAGGGTCAGATAGAGACAAACCTACAAAGCGAGAGAGAGAGAGAGAGAGAGAGAGAGGGACATGACAAGTTAGCAGAAGAAAGAAATTGCAGAATAAGAAAGAGACCTGTGAGTTGAGACAAAGCAAAAACATTTAAAAATCAATAAAAAGAAAACTAAGAAATCAACAAAGAAAAAACTAAACACCAATCCACCACAATGAGAGAGAGAGAGAGAGAACAGAGTACCTGTACCTCACACTGGAAGAAAGAACCACCGCCAAAAGACAGAACCATTGCTGAGGTGGTGACCTAATGGCAGTGGTGACTCACTAGAGGAAGAGAGGGTTAGTGCTCAAGTAGGAATGGAGTGGGAGTACTAGTGGCAGAGAGCAACTATTTTAAAAGAATTTTATTTTTACACATCAAAAAGTTACTTTTCTATTTTAACACACCATTTTACAATCCACTTACTTCGGATATTCTACAATTCCATACAACACATTAAAATAATATATACAATACATTAAAATATCCTTAAAATTTTCATACAATACCAAAAAAAAAAAAAAAAAAAAAAAAAAAAAAACCTACACTACCACCTACAACACACCACCACCACTACCCACAACCCATCCCACCAAATTGGAACCCCATCACCGCCATCACCACCACCCAAAATCAATAAACTACCATAGTAACCAAAACCCAAAATCAATTAGCCAGCACTGGTCCACCACAACCAAAACCCAAAATCAACCCAACCACCACCCGTCGCCGATCAGCCCACAACCACCGCAAACTATCAAAATCAAACAACCACAAAAAAAAAGCCCAAAAAAAAAAACCACCACCACAACCATCGCAATAATCATCGCCACAAGCCAGAACCTCCAATTAAGAGAGATCCGAAGCTCTCGATGACATGGCTAAGGAAAAAGATGGTGAGATCGATGCTTAGCTAAGGAAGAGGATGAGACCAACTTGTGGTTGAGGAAGTGGCTGAGATTGGTGCTAAGATTGGAGGCATGGCTAGGATCGGCAAAAGAGAATGAAGAGACAAAGAAAGTTAGAGAGGTTGAGATTGAGAGGAAGTCTAAGAAGCACACTGGGAGAGAAGGAGAATATAGGTTGAGGAGAGAGGAAGTTTGCAAAGCGACATTCCTTAGTACCAATCAACCTATTTTTCCTTGAATAATGTTGTTAAATTAATGCATGGTGTGACACATAGATAACCCAAAAAAAAAAAACCGTAATTTTCCATTGGTAGTATATCTATCAGAACAAGAGAGTGCTGATTACGTTCTTAATTTCCGATTTGACAGTTGTCTCACATGTATAACATAAAAACCTTAATTAATGTTAACTTGAGAGGTTTAGGACCAAAGTAGCATAAATGTGCATTCATGAGTTTGAACCTTGATTACGTAGTGCATGACACTGTCGTCTAGCAAATATAGGGTTTTTTTTTTTTTTTAATTTTTTAACTTAATAATACTATTTTGTAAAATATATGACAAAATAGTGTCATTCCAAATAGTTCCTAAAGTCCCATGATATCCATAAAATCTTATAAGGATAATTTGGTCTTTTGTGTTCAAAACACTACAAGGATTATTGTTTTATTAATACTTGAATATGATTGGTTGATCCATGATTGTATCTGATGATGCCAAAAAACTACCAGTGAGCCACACGGTTCTTGCACGCTCGAGATAACACCTGCACAACAAAAAGAGAAGACCTAACAAAGGGCACCGGTGTGGTGTCGGCCAAATACACTCTGAAGGTCAAGTTAGAACTTTTCTCACATCTCTAGAGTACTAGAACGGGGGTAAATTATGCGTACCTGGGTTTGTGAGGGTATTGGGGCTTTTGTAATAGTAGAGGGTTGACATCTCTTGCTTGGTTTAGAAGTATTTTCCTTATAGGAATTCTTATAAGCGTATATTGCAGAATCTTTTCCTTGTAGGAGACTAACACCGAGTGTAGGGCACAAGACATTTTCTTATACACACATGCGTGGTGGCCAAGTCAAGATTATGTCAGAACCGTGTATCTCCTTCAGCTTAGTGGCGTCAGCTTTCCATCCTCCCCAAGTTGTCCTCATCAGCTTAAGGCTGTAGACTCCCTACTGTTGTCGCTTGTTAATGGACACAAATAAAGCCGATGGGCTTGTTTGGAACATCGCTCTATGCCTTCCCATTAGTGAGTGTATACTTACAACTTTACCCTTATCAGCTACCCTAGTTAGATCTTATTATTAATTTTCTTTTGCTCAGGAGAGAGAGAATCATTTATGGGCAATTGCCTCGAGTAGCTTTTATTTAATGATTGGACACGTGGCGTAACTCCATTGGCTCCATTTCTGGATGAGGGCGTCGCTTCGTCTTCTATGCATACCTCCCTTATATATACCTCACCTCCCCCCTCATTTTCTTCTATTTTGCTGTTGTTGATTGCCAAAGTGAACCCGTCACTTTAAGAGCTTTGCCCATGCCATCTTGCTTTAGCCAAGACCATCCTCTTTCAAAAGTTCGTCAAATTTACTTTGTAAGTCACCTTTGCCTTTACTGCTTCATCTTTTCTTTTATTTTAGTTGTTCTATGAAACTTTTTTTTTAAGAGGTCGTCAACTTAGGTTCTTAGAATACCTCCGTCGCTTGTAGGTAGTCAAATGTCTAGAGAGGCGATGAATGAACAATTGTCAGTCTGCAAAGGAGCAAGCTACAACAAGGTCTTCCCATCAGGTCATAAGCCCGATGAGGGCTTCTCCTGGTCATCAAAGAGGGAAACGTCAGCCCAACCTTCTGATGAGGAAATGGAAAGTTATGGAGAAGATGAGGTAGTAAGTGAGGGGGAAGGTATGGATGACGATGAGGAAAAGGAAGAGAGTGATGAGGATGAAAATGTCGTCAGTAAGGAGGAAAGGAGAGAGAGAGAGATAGATGGGATGAAAATGACGGCACTAAAGAGGACTTAGAGAGTACTTCAAGAAGCCCAGGAGATGATTCTCCCCAAAGAATGGTCGATCAATGACTTCCTGCCAACAATGTCAGACAAAGTTTTCAATTCCCTACGTGACAGTTATCAAATTTTGGACAACATCCCAATTCGTCTCCCTGGAAAGTCCGAGAGGTGTTATACAGAGAAGACCGTGGACATTGGCATGTACGACACCATGTTTGCGGCAGGATTGGGACTGCCTTTGACAGTACTTTATCGTCAGTTGGCCAATTTTTTGGGGTTATCCGTCAACCAAATCGCCCCCAGCGTATAGAGAATTTTTATTGGGGTGAATATTTTATGAGGTCACCTAAATGGAGGGAACCGTCAATTAACTCTTGACAAGTTCTTCTGGTGCTACCACCCCCAACAAATTGTCTCGTCCAAGGGAATATATCACTTCTCTACAACGAAGAATGAGCTAAAACTATTGTCCATTATGCTCAATTACAATAGGAATTGGAAGGGCAGGTACTTCTTTATTAAAGAGACGAACTGGATGTGTCGTCAGGAAGAGTGGGAGATGATGCCCCATGGTTTTGACAACACTTGGGCCTATGTTAAAGATTCAGGTTAATCCCATTAGGTTAACCCCATCTGCTTCTTTCAATTTATTTGTTGAGTTTCTAACATCATCTGCTTTTCCCTTCCATTTTAGCTAGTGTTCGTCCACATATCACAGGTGAGCAAGAAGACTTTATTCGTCGAGTAACAGAAATCCCATTGGACGAGCAGAAGTGTCGAGATCTCATTACACTCAACACTTTGTACACTTATTGTGGGGGTCCTGAGCTAACATCAGAAGCCCGTCGTCTCAACGCTTACTCCTATCGTTGTAAGTTACACATTTTAACTTTTTTATATTTTCCCTTCAGCTTATCTAATGTTGTCGCTTGCCTTAATACTCCTTATTTGCCTTTTTGTAGAGACGGAGGCAACTAGGCTGAGGGCACAGGTAAGGGCTACTACTGCGCGCAAAAAAGAGGAAGGAAAGGCCAAGGAAAAGGAGGGGGCATCCTCGTTAGCCCCTAAGGCTGTCGATAAAGGGTCACCAACAAGGAAAGCTAACGGGAAGGACGACTGCCCATCCAAAAAGGTACCCCCAACTCCCGAGGAGGTTCCCCTTAAGAAGTTATCGCCTCCCAAACACAAGGCAGGTAAAGGACTAATGACAACATTCGGCCTTATCATCCAGGAAACAGACTGTTGTCTTCTTACAAACAAGGACTACACCGTTGAGATGATGAAGTCCATCATTAAGGACAAGGATGTAAACCCTTGTGCTAAGTAAGGGACGGAGGAACTGGGGTCGTCAAGACTCTTTGACCTTGCCCGAGTACGTCTCTCCCTCACTTCTCTCAACCTATTCATTTTTTATGCTTAAAAGCTTATGGAAGCCATGTTCTGTAAGCGATGGTTCATATGAAGGCACTGAAGGATAGAGGCATCGCCAAGGAAGGAGTGATCACCTGCCTGCACAAGCGCATCAAGAACATGACTGACGGGCAAAAATAGTATAAAGAGGCCCTCTGAACCCTTAAACAAGAGGTTAAAGAGTTGAAGGAGAAGCTAGAGGAGAAGGGTCGTTAGAAGAAAAAGGAGCAGGACGCTAAGGAGACGGCTGAAAAAGAGTTAGCTGCCCTTTTGGGTCAAGTGGAGATGGCCAAGGGTGACGCCATAAAGGAATTCAGGGCGTCACAAGCATTCATTGATTCCTCTGCTGAATACTATGGTGACGGGTTTAAGGATTGCCTTAAAAAGGTTAAATCCCTCTACCCTCACCTAGATTTGTTTAAGGTCTCTATGGATACCCTGTGCCATCGACACCTACAAGCGACACCACCCTTGACAAGAACGATGGCCTCTCTGAGTCCGAGGTGAACCCGGAAGATGTGGGTTTCGATCTTGCTCAGCCTGCTATTATGGATAAGCCCGTCGTTCTTCTGACCCCATCGGCCAATACTCTTAATGCTAGGGATCCTCCAACTCAAGAAGCTCAAGGTCTTCCTTCTAAGGGCGACGAGATCCCACAAGACCCCCTAGCCCCTTAAACTTTGCATTCTTTTCTTTGTAAAGTTTATCTAATTTCAGGACAATGTTTTATGCCCCTCTTTTTTTGGGGGGCTTCATTTGTAAAACATCATCTTATTTATGGTATTTTATATATACATTGCTTTCAACATGTATGCGTTGCTCTTTATCTATATGCTCATTTCTCTACTTGTATGATATGTTTTCATAAGTTAGAGACGAACTCGTTTTCCTTACACGATAGGATCGTCCACCTAAGGACGTCTACTTTGTAGACTTGCTTTCATTTCTTGGCTTTTTACTGAGCCCGTCAGCTTAGTTAGGTCCATCCACTCATTATCGATTAGTCCCTTGTCTTGTGGTCTTTGTAATCATAATTTATTCTCCTAAAAGAACTTTGCCCATTTTATGGACTGATAAATCCATCTACCTTATAACCTCGTCCATTTTCATGGACTTGTCTAATTTATGGATTGGCTAACAAACTTGTCCACTTTTGTGGACTTATTATTAAACTCGTCCACCTTGTTAAGTAATGGCAATTTTATGAAGCCATCAACTTCAATGACCTTGTTTACGTTATTAAGTATTGGACTCGTCCACTTTGTGGACCAATGAACCCATCCACTTTATGGACTTAATAAACTTGTCCACTTTGTGGACTTGATAATATTTCATCCTTCTGGGATGAAGTCGTCCACTTTATGGACTTTAATAAATTCGTCCACTTTATGGACAATAATAATAAGCTCGTCCACTTTGTGGACTTGATAATATTTCATCCTTCTGGGATGAAGTCGTCCACTTTTTGGACAATTTTCTTTAGACAAACACCTAAGCCATGTTTAAATAAACTCCTCTTATTATGATAAATCATGCATTCATAGAAAAAGTAGTTCCTTAAAAGAAGAAGACCTGCCCTTTGGGCTCTAAAAGAGTTATTGTAGCGAAACTAAAGTAAATAAAAAAACTGAGGAGTATAGCTAAAATTAACTTAGGTAAACTAGAAATAAAGGGGTGCTACTTTTCATGCCATCCTCTCTACTGGTAATACTTCCATAGGTGCTCAGCTTTCCATGGATGGTGTAATTTCCGTCCGTCCAGCATCTTCAGGTGGTAGGTGCCTTTCCTCTGCCATGACGTGATTTAGTAGGGTCCTTCCCAGTTAGGGCAGAGCTTCCCCTGGGCAGGGTCTCTAGTGGCGCCCATGACCTTCCTTAGAACAAGATCTCCAATCTGGAAATCTCTGTATCAGACCTGGGAATTGTAGTGCTTGGACATGCGGTCCTAGTGCTGTGCGAGTCTTTATCTGCCGTTTCCCTGACTTCGTCAACTAGATCGAGCTGTAGATGCATAGCCTCGTCATTCTTTCATTCGTCATGATTGTCCACCCTGTAGCTTGTGAGTCCAACCTCAACTGGAATGACTACTTTGCTCTTGTATGTTAGCTGAAATGGTGTCTCTCCTGTAGAAGTCCTTGCTGTTGTCTTGTACACCCATAGTAAGCTTGGTAGCTCTTCAAGCTATATACCCTTTGCCCCCTCAAGCCGAGTTGTGATAATTTTGAGCAAGGATCAATTCGTGACTTCAACATGTCTGTTAGCTTAAGGGTGGGAGGGGGAGGAGTAGTGATTTCTGATCCCTAATTACGAGCAAAAGTCCCAGAAGGAGTCTTGGTCGAATTGTTTCCCGTTGTCTAAGACTAAGACTCTAGGGATCCCAAACCTACATACAATGAACCTCCAAAAGAAGCTTTGCACATTGTTCTCCGTAATAGTGGCTAAGGCTTCAGCTTCTACCCATTTTGTGAAGTAGTCTATGCCCATTATCAGGAACTTCAGCTGTCGCGCCGCTGTTTAGAATGGCCTCATGATGTCTAATCCCCATTGAGCGAACAACCATGGGGCTGTCATTGGAGTCAATTCTTTGGATGGCTGTCTGATGACATTGCTGAACCTTTGACACTTGTCCCAAGATTTGACATAAGTCTAAGCATCCTTCTGCATGGTGGGCCAGTAGTACCTCGCTCGGACAAGTTTATGTACCAACGACTGCTATCCTGAATGGTTTTCGCAGATCCCTTCATGTACTTTCTCATGAAGTAGTCTACTTTTTTAGGATGCAAGCACCTTAGGTATGGGTGGGATAAGCATCTCTTATACAGATGTCCTTCATCAAGACAAATCACACTGCTTAGACCTTCAGCTTTCTTGCGGCCTCCCTCCCATCTAGTAAGATGTCATTTTTTTAAATAAGAGACCAATGGTGTGGTTCAGTTACTCTCAGAGCCTATCTCCTACATATCAACAGAATCTATTAGTGGGGAAAATTGAACAAAAGAGAGTACATTATCAAAGGTGGTCAAATGTTCTACCGAAGCGGCTTTGGCAAGGCGGTTGGCTTACTTGTTCTCCCCTTTTAGGATTTGGACGATCTTGGCCTTCAGCTCGTCTACCCTTCTCCTTACTTGCTCTAGGTATTTCTTCATTCTTTCATTTTTGCACTCATAATCCCCATTCACTTGGTTGGTGACGACTTGAGAGTTACAGTAAAGAACCACACTTACGGCTCTTGCTGCTTTGGCAAGATTAAGTCCTACCATTAAAGCCTCATACTCTGCTTCATTATTAGTGGTAAGCAAGTTGAGGCGGACCATATATTCAATCTTTTCTCCTTCAAGAGAAAGGAGCACGACACCTACTCCCCCAACCTGCTTATTAGACGACCCGTCTATATATATACTCCATTGAGGGCATTCATTTGCTCCCTTGTCTTCCCCGTTTGTGAATTCTGCTATAAAGTCAGTGACGATTTGTCCCTTGATGGTAGCACGCGGGCGGTATTGAATGTCAAACTCACTCAACTCTATTACCCATAGTGCCAATCGACCAGCAACTTCAGGGTTGCTCATTGCCCACCGTAAGGGCTTGTCAATTAGGACAACCACCGTGTGGGCTTGAAAATACAATTTCAGTTTTCAAGCTGCCGTAACTAAAGCGAATGTGAGCTTTTCCATGGGTAGATACCTTTCCACTACACCACGAAATGCCCGACTGGTGGAGTATATGGGCTTTTAAACCTTGTCTTCTTCTCTAACTAAGGCCGCGCTAAAGGCTGCGAGGGAGACGACTAAATAAAGGAAGAGCTCTTCCCCCAGTTGCAAAGGACTTAGCAGTGATGGGGAAGAGAGGTAGGCTTTTAGATCCTTGAAAACTTGTTGAAACTCGATAATCCATTCGAAAGACTTCTTTAGCATGCGAAAGAAGGGTAAACACTTATCCGTCGCCCTTGATACGAACCTGTTCAAGGCGGCTAATTTTTCGTTTAAACTCTGCACTTCTTTCACGTTCTTTGGGGAGGCCATCTCTACTATGGCTCTGATCTTATCCGGGTTGGCTTCAATACCTCTTTGAGACACCATAAAACCAAGGAATTTTCCCGCTGTCACTCCAAATGCACACTTGCTTGGATTAAGCTTCATGTTGCAAGAAAGAAGAGTGCTAAAAGTTTCCTCAAGATCCTTCAAATGGTCCTCCTCTCTTTGGCTTTTTACCAACATGTCGTCAACGTAAACCTAAACATTCCTTCCGATTTGATTTGCAAACATCTTGTTCATGAGCCTTTGATATGTCGCATCCGTATTCTTAAGGCCAAATGGCATCACTTTGTAATAGAAAAGACCTTAACTGGTAACAAATGAAGTCTTCTCCTGATCTACTTCGTCCATCCGGATTTGATTATAACCTGAAAAGGCATCCATGAAGCTCAATAGTTAGTGCTGAGCTGTAGAGTCTACCAGTATGTCCACTCGAGGGAGAGGGTAGCTATCCTTAGGGCATGCTTTGTTCAGGACCGTAAATTCTATGCCCATTCTCTATTTCCTGTTGGCTTTCTTAACCATTACCACGTTTGCTAGCCAATCGGGGTAGTATACTTCCTTGATAAAGTCTGCCTCTTGTAGCTTGCTAACTTCTTCTGCTATTGCTCGGTCTCGTTCTTGGGTAAACACTCGCTTCTTCTGACGGACAGGTGGAAAAGAAGGTGACACATTCAACCTATGTACCATCACTGAAGGTTCGATTCCTGGCATGTCTTCATGACTCTAGGCAAACACGTCCTGGTTTTCCTTAAGGAAAGCAATGAGTGCTAGGCGAACCGTTGGGCTAGTAAGAGTGCCAATCCTCATGGTTCTGTCTAATTTGGAGCTATTGAGGGGTATCTTCTTGAGCCTCTCTACGGGTTCTGCCCCCGTCCGGTGTTCTTCTATGCTCATGGTCTGTAGATGGTTGTCTATCTCTAGCATCGCAGTATAGCATTTGCGTGTAGCTATTTAATCCCCTCACAATTCCTCTACTCCGTACTCAGTGGGGAATTTGATCATCAGGTGGTAGATTAAAGTTACGGCCTTGCATAAGTTAAAGGTAGGTCAACCTATGATGGCATTGTAGGCAAGGGTGCAATCAACAACAAGGAATGTAACATCCCTAGTGATTTGCTGAGGATAATCTCCAATTATGATAAGCAATGTGGCTACGCTGAGGGGGTATACTTTTGTTCCTCCAAACCCAACAAGTGGAGCATTGGTTAGAATTAGTCGTTCTCTATTGATCTGCATTTGTTAGAACGCCGGGTAGTAGAGAATGTCTACAGAGCTTCCATTGTCAACCAAGATCTGGTATATGTTATAGTCTTCTACTTGGATGCTAACGACGAGCGCGTCATCATGCAAGTGGTGAAGACGTTGGACATCTTCTTCCGAGAAACCAATAATAGGGTTGTCGACCCGTGGCATCTTTGGGACGATGCCTGTTAGCTGAATGTTCTGAACCATTCTGAGGAAAGTCTTTCGAGCCTTTTTGGACGAGCTGGTGGTCGTCGTGCCTTCCACAATCATCCTTATGTCTCCTAAGGATGGTCTAGGACGCTCGTTGTCTCGTTGGGGAGCCTGCTTTTAAGGAGGTGGATTTGCTCTCTCCTTGCTGACAAACTTCTGTAAATTCCCTTGCCTGATGAGGGCTTCAATCTATTGTTTCAAGTCGTAGTAGTCGACTGTATCATAACTGTGATCATGGTGGAAATGGCAATATTTGTCTTTAGAAATTTTATTGGGATCTCCCTTCAACTTTCCAAGGAAGGTTAGGCTCCCTCATCCTTGATTTGCATTAGGACTTGGTCAATTGGGGCAATCAGTGGAGTGAAGCTTATGAATCTCCCGTAAGGGGCTTAAAGCGCCTGTCATCCTTTCGTTCTCTAGTTCTTGCCATCTTTCGCCCTCTGTCCTGTCGTGTATCTTCTTGCCTTTCTCTCTTCTTGGGTTTCTCCTCTCGAGCCAAAAGCGCGTCTTCAACATTCATGTATTTGGTTACCCTGTAAAGCACATCCGACATAGTTTTTAGGTCATTCTTATATAGTGAAAATAGGTACTTATCCTTTCACAGCCCATTTGTGAAAGCAGCTACGAATGTCTTGTCGTTTGCTTCATCGATTAAAAGCGCCTCTTTGTTAAAACGTGCTATATAAGACCTCAGTGTCTCATCTTCCCGTTGCCTGATGCTCATCAAGCATGTAGTAGACTTTTTATACTTGTGTCCCCCGATGAAGTGCGAAGCAAACTGGGCGCTTAGCTCCTTGAAAGTGTTGATGGAGTTAGGCGTCAACCTGCTAAACTAAATTCTTGCAGAACCCTTCAGGATGGTAAGGAAAGCCCTACACATTATCTCATCTGCTACTCCTTGAAGATGCATTAGGGTTTTGAAGGATTCCAAGTGATCTAGGGGGGTCTTTGGCTCCGTCATAGCTTTCTATCTACGGCATGCGAAACTTCAGTGGAAGGGGGAAGGAATTGACGGATGTAATGAACGGTGAATTGGTTCGATGGACCAAGTCATCGAGGTCGCTAAACACTCGCCCTCTGAGGGCGTTCATCATAAAGTCCATCTGTTCCTTCATAATCTGCATCTCTGTGACAATGTGAGGAGGAGCCGTGTCTATGATGGAAGGGCGGCTCATGCCCTGTCGCTCTAGTGTGCTTAAGGTGTTGCTACCCTCCAGCCCCTCTTAGTCCCTTCTCCCGGCACTGGTGCCCTCTTGGTCCTCCTCCTGAGTGTTATAACCTATGTTCTTTTGATGCAGCTACTCTTCCAAATCATGATTTTGCTTCATGAGGCGCTCCACGGTACCGACAAGAATCTGAACTTGCCTCTTAAAGGCAGTTGTGTGGGATTCATCCACCTGAACATTGTTCGTGGTCGCCATCAAGCGAGTAAGCACCATGCAACAATTGGTCTAGGAAGTGTTCGTATGGCTTACAGGTTGCTAAGAATAGTGCAAAAATTTTCCCACAGATGGTGCCAACTAGTGATGCCAAAAAATCACCAGTGAGCCACACGGTTCTCGCACGCTCGAAATAACACCTGCATAACAAAAAGAGAAGACCTAACAAAGGGCACCGGTGTGGTGCCAGCCAAATACCCTCCGAATGTCAAGTTAAAACTTTTCTCACAACTCTAGAGTGCTAGAGCGGGGGTAAATTGTGCGTACCTTAGTTTGTGAGGGTATTAGAACTTTTATAGTAGTAGAGGGCTGACATTGCTCCTTGGTTTGGAAGTCTTTTCCGTATAGGAATCCTTATAAGCGTATATTACGAAATCCTTTCCTTGTAAGAGACAAACACTGAGCGTGGGGTACAAGACATTTCCTTATACACACATGCATGGTGGCCAAGTCAAGATTATGTCAGTCTCGTGTATCTCCTTCAGCTTAGTGGCTTCAGCTTTCCATCCTCCCCAAGTTGTCCTCGTCAACTTAAAGTTGTAGACTCCTTACTGTTGTCACTTGTTGATGGACACAAGTAAAGCCAACGGGTTTGTTTGGAATGTCGCTCTATGCCTTCCCATTAGTGAGTGTATACTTACAATTTTACCCTTATCAGTATCATAGGCATGCATGCCTAGGATAATCCAAGATTAAATTTAGTTGGTCACCAAAAGGAATAGTTAAATTTTTAATTGGAAGATAAAATCATATTGGTTGATTGGTTGTTTAATTATAGTAAACATACAAGCACTTGATAATTCCATGTTCATAATGTTGTCTTTTTAATTAAAATTCTAAATAATTGTATTTATCTAGTTGAATAGTACATTACTATTTTGTTTGATTAATTAGATTGGCACCCTCCTCCCTATTCTTGTTTCAAAGCCAACTTTGATTCTGCAATTTTCAAAAAATCTTTAGTGTGCCGGTATTGGAGCGGTTGTACACGCCAACTCTTGTGGGGATGTCATGGCTGCATTAAGTCGGAGGATCACTTTCCACTATAAAATGTCGAAACAATGAAGGCGCTAGCGCTTAGGAGAGCAGTGTCCTTTGCACAGGAGATTGGGTTCGACTTGCTTGAGTTTGAAGGTGATTCCGAATTGGTGGTGAAATCTCTTCTTTGAATCTACTCCTAGCTTGTCCAAGTACAAAAGATTATACTCATTCATTTTACTTACTTTGAAAGAGATAGAATATACTCATTAAATAATAGTGTTAAATGTTGTATATGACTAAATTGGCTTTCTAAATTCATGTCAATAACCAAAACTTGAATGGAAGATATAGTGGAATACTAAGTGTCTGTTTGTAATCCGCTTATTTTGTTAAAACTGAAAACTTTTTGCTGAAAATACTATAGATAAAGGTAAAAATTAATTAAAATAGTAAAGTGGAACTTATGAATAGTACTAAAAAGTGCAGTAAAACTCATAAATAATAACAAAAATAAGCTGAATAGTAAAATAAGTAAACAAAAAAAAAATTGCCAAACACAAACTAAGTGTAAGATAGTTTATATCGGAGTGGTGATGTTTTGGGGTTGAAATTTCTTAGCCCAGTTTCTCTTTTACACAAACAAGTTTAAAGCAAAATAAAATAGGATTTATACTAATGAATGTCAACATTCGTTGTTGCAATAAACATATCTGTAATTGTTGTTAAGCATTGGATGGATGAGTCTAGTTTATTACATTGTTAACGTCGAACCGAGTGAAATCACTGTCACATCAATTTATAATACATAATTTGTTTATTCAGTAGTAGATTGGTAGTAATATAACATTTTCCCACAGAAAAGGCTATCAATAATCAATGATTCAATTTACATAAAGACAAACACTTCGTTCTGAATCTAAAAACCACATAATTTCATCAAAGTAGTAGCAGTGGCGTTGAGGCAGAGTTTTCTTCCACTTTAGTTTCCACCTCATATGATGTGAATTTGTGATACTTCTCACTGCTTCTACTACCTTTAAGGCCACGAAGACAATAGCGTCAACGAAGATCCTAAAAATTTGAGCTTTGATCTGACCTCTCTTGGGGGGGAGGCTTGTGGTTTTGGAACAAGCAGAAGCCATAGAAATAAAAGCAAAGGAAGAGGAGCAAGGATGAGAGAGTTGAAGGAGCTTGATGAGAAGATCTAGCTTGCATGTAAGTTTAAGCAGTGGAGGATTTTGGGGGCTATTTATAGGCACCCCACCAAGTGCAATTGTAATGACTAACTTGTGCCATGTGGCAGTGGGTTGCGTCTTTCAAATATTTCCTAATTTTCTAGAATCCTACGGCATGTTATCAAAAACAAAGCAAAAATGACTCCTGACGTGATTTTGTCACAAAGTTGGGATGCGGTTTTGTATTTGCCATGTGTATTATTCCCCATATCAAGTTTCGGGTTGGACAGGGGGACTGTAAAACAAAATATGATGTCTATAAGATATTTATAGCCGCTTTTCAAGGCCTAAATTAATAAGACAAATTCTTATCTGGAATACAGGAGTGGAAAATTTGTATTTCTCATCTAATTGTTTTACTCTTGTAAGTCTTCTTAAGTCAATCTACCTATCCAAACTGCATGTATGTTACTCTTGGTAGTAAAGAATATATTTTTCAAAAATTCTAGGACAGCATAAAAACCTATCTTTTGCCATATTAATCCACTTGACAAATTGTGAGTGATAGAAAAAAGTTGTAAGCTTATATGAAAACGAAAGACAACCAGGAATTTTGTATAACAAGTTAAAACTTCCATTGTACCAATAGTACGTACTTAATACCCCTTTATTTTCTATCGATTTATTTTGTTCTAGTTTCTAGCTTATGCTTGATTATTCTTTGTGCATAAATTATATATTATAAAAAAAATATTGAGCATGACAAATTATGCAATATTCTGATAGTTCATTAATGATTTTACTCCTTACTATTACATAAATAATGAATATTCTCATAAATTTAGTTTTTTTTTTTAAAAAAAAAAAACCTTTATTATATTAGAGGAGGGAATAAGTCATTATTATATTTCTAAAATATTGTATAATTATCTCATTGTATATTTGTGTTCAGCCCCATTTATAACTTAATGCCCCAAAGCCAAATATGATCAACCTAGTGATTCACTTGCAAAAATACTTGTTATCCTTCACATTTGCAACAACTTCGTTGTTTCCTATAGGGGTGTGCATGGGTCAGGTTATGTTGGGCTAAGGGGATTTTTCCACTCAACCAACCATCGTGGGTTAAAACAAATCCAACCACCCATCAAAGGGGTCCAACCTAACTAACCCATCCACAAATCGGGTTGAACTCATGGGTTGGACTTTTTTTTTTTGTAATTACTATTATTATTATTATTATTATTATTATTAAATTGAGCATTAGAATGAAAAAAAAAAAATATATATATATATATATATATATCCCGCTTGAGTTGATAAACAAAACATACATGAACTAGTATCCTAAGTTCCTAACTCGGTTATAAAAAATATATATCTAACTGAGTTGATAAACAAAATATACATGAAATAGTATCCTAAGTTCCTTACTCAATCATAAACAAAATATATCTAACTGAGTTGATAAACAAAATATACACGAACTAGTATCCTAAGTTCCTAACTCAATTATGAACAAAATATATCGAATTGAGTTGATAAATAAGATATGCATGAACTAGTTCTATGAGTCACATGGATTTCAAAAGAGTTTTATCATAATCCCACTAAGAACCAAAATATCCATGTTATCCAGCATTCCAACTAATCATCCTCTTCCACTGTTATGGTGCTTTGAGATGCATTCCAACTAATCTTCCTCTTCCACTGTTATGGTGCTTTGAGATGCAAACCCTGGGAAAGAAAAAAAAAAGTCTTATATAACAATTGAAAATTATAATTATAAAAAATTATTTTGTTGAAAAATTTCCTAACTCAAGACCCTCATAGGATTCTACTTGATCCATTGATGCTTGAAGATCAATTATATCAGTAGCTCTTAACCAATTCTAAGCACAAATCAACATTTCTACTATGTTTGGCAACAAAGAGCTTCAAAATGGATCCAACACACGATCCCTAGATTAAATGCTAACTTAGAAGCAATTGTAGAGAGGAATGGCTAACAAATCATGAGCTGCTTTTGAAAGAAACCGATATTTTGAGGAATTCACCTTCCACCAATTCAAAATACAAAAATTAAGAGTACATTCTTCCACTCCATCAACCAAATATCTATCCACCTCTGATTTGCTTTCCAAACTATCTTCCCCTGCCAAATGCACCTTATAAATAGATTTCACCATTGCATGGGGATCTTGCTCAAGTTTAATCTCAACATTGTTTGAAGAAGAGACATCTTGACCTTGCCCATTTAAATACCCATCACAAACACAATAGCGTTCACACATACAAACAAGGGCCTTTTCACCTTTTTTTGCCATGTTCTCCGCCACTGTTCCTAGATTCCATTTGATAAAAACCAAAACTTTACAAACCTCAACTTGTACCTTGGGTCTAGCACAATAGCAACAACCAACATCAAATTAAGTTCCTCAATGTACCCCCAATACTTATCAAATTTCTCATGGATATCCCTTGCCATCATACTCAAAAGAGGATCTTCACTTTCTTGCAAGTTTGTCAATTTAGTCTTCATCACACAAAGTTCATAAAAAAAGTACCTTAGATGTGACGTATAAAGAACCAGAAAATCGTAATGTGACTTCAAAAATTTCACAAACACCTTCATATTATCCCAATCCTCAAAATCAAGTGGTCCTAATATTATTTTCCCACTTCCATCATCCAAGAAGTAACGAATAATTGTGCACAAGGACAAACCTAGGATTTCAAGATAGAGGGGGCCAAAGTATAAGGAAAAAAAAAAAAAAAAAAAAACCTCTAAATAGGCATCCATATAGTATTAACAAATTATAAATACACAAAATTGTTGTTTTTTAGTACATTAAGCTACAACCATCTACCAACAAAGATTAAAAAAACAAAAAAAACAAAAAAAACAAAAAAACAAAAAACAAAATAATGTTTTTGTTTAATACTAGATTGCTATTTTTTTTTTTTTTTTAAGTTAGAGCATTCATAATAGTAGTGTTAAAAACTTTATTTTTAGCACCTCAAAAAACTAATTTATCTATTTTACCATCTCACTTTACAATACACCTAACAACAAATGTTCTATTTTTTTACCACTTTATTTAAATTTATATAAACAACTCATTAAAATAATAAAGAAAGAGAGAGGATCTAATTTTTTTTAATTAAAGGTAGAGAGATCATTTTAATAAAATATTATATTTTATTTTTAACAACTTATTGTAGTCAACTAATATTTATACCAGTTTACTGTAGTCGCAAAAAATTTAGGTTTGGCTTCTCCAATAACATATGATTTTTTTTGTTCTTTGGTGGTAAAATAGTTTTTTTTTTTTGCTAAAATACTATCACCATTGTGAATATTTTTATTGTTTTTGTTAGGTTTCAAGGTTGGATAGTTGCTAGTTGGAGGCGGCCTAAGGTTTTGGAAATGGAACAACTACAAAAATGATGTATATAATTTGTAAAAATTAAAAATAAAAATAAAAACAAAAACAAAATTGGACCAGGGTGCCAAGCCCCTTAGGCCCCACATGGGTCCATTCCTGATGCCTATTTGGAGTGGAGATGTTTTGGGGTTGAAATTTCTTAGCCCAGTTTCTCTTTTACACAAACTAGTTTAAAGCAAAAAAAAAAAAAAAAAAGGATTTATGCTAATGAATGTCAACATTCGTAGTTGCAATAAACATATCTGTAATTGTTGTTGAGCATTGGATGGATGAGTCTAGTTTATTACATTGTTAACGTCGAACCGAGTGAAATCACTGTCACATCAATTTATAATACATAATTTGTTTATTCAGTAGTAGATTGGTAGTAATATAACATTTTCCCACAAAAAAGGCTATCAATAATCAATGATTCAATATACAGAGACATATATTAGTCATATTAGCCCATTGTAATAAGCGCAAGTCCATTTCTGCTTGTACTAGTAGTCTAGGGTTTAGCCGTCTATATATACTCATGTTAGGGTTCATTGTAATACAGGTTATTATACTACACCCTTATACAATAAAAATGTAGCCCTTAAGGGATTCCTCAGTAGACGTAGGCCGTTAAGGCTGAACCATGTAACCCTCGTGTTCTCAGTGTTCCTATTCTATGCTTTCCCTTTCCGCATCCACTCTAACATATACAACATAGTATAACACATCGCGTTGCTAATAATATTATTTAACATGGTATCAGAGCCAAACTCTGTTCTTGGCATCAAACAAAATCTCTAGCAAGCAAAGAAGATTCTCATGTGCGTAACATAGATCCATAACAGTGCCTATGCTTTCTTTCAGATCTGGATCTACAGCATCACGCAGCTCCCACAGAAACTCCGCTTCTGCCTCGCTGCTACATCTCTAATCTCTCAAGCAAGTCGAACCACTGACCTTATAGATTTGTGCAAATCAAGCCTTCGCCTGAAGAAACCAACCCCACAGGCGTGCTCCTCAGTCTCCCGTAAGGAAAATCCAAAAATCTGGTCACCCGAAGCCTTGCCACTCGCCATAGTTCTTCGGAAAATCTCCCACACGTCACCATAGATTCTTGACTTCCAGATCGTCTTCTAGGCACACACGCCGCTCTGTCGGCCTCCTCGTCCACCGATCTACGAAACTTGCGATTCTGGCCATCATCGGACCATGCACGCGCCTCAGGATTTTTGGTATCTACTCCACATGCCAGCCACATGCCGAAGAGTGTCAGCTTAATATGACTTCATTTGATGACGTCAACCAACGAAGCCACGTCAGCCTTAGACACGTCATCAGTCACGTTGCTAGCCACGTCAGCAGTATCGCCTCGTCAGCACCACGTCACCTAAATGACCGTTGACCCAGACCGGCCCGACATGGACTACCTAGATCTGACCCGTGAGCACTGACCGTTGACTTTGACTAGGATCCGTTGACTTTGACTTTTTGCATTGACCTTTGACCAAAGTCAAAATTTTCAAAATGACCTATTTTGCTCAGTTTTTCACGTAGATTCCGATTTTGGACTCTGTTTCTTTATTTGAAACCCCAAAATTGGTCAATTGGCACATTCTTCATTGTGGTTTCTTCAAAGACATTCTTCAAGACATCTCCAAGTGATCTTCTCATGCTTATCCAACCTCAAACTTTCATCGAGCTTCCACCTTGAGTTTGAGGGAGGGTGTTAGAGATATATATTAGTCATATTAGCCCAATGTAATAGGCTCAAACCCATTCCTACTTGTACTAGTAGTCTAGGGTTTAGTCGCATATATATACTCATGTTAAGGTTCATTGTAACACAGATTATTGTACTACACTCTTATACAATAAAGATGTAGCCCTTAAAGGATTCCTCCGTGGATGTAGGCCATTAAGGCTGAACCACATAACCCTCATGTTCTCAGTGTTCCTATTCTATGTTTTCCCCTTCCGCATCCACTCTGGCATATACAACATGGTATAACACATCGCGTTGCTAATAATGTTATTTAACAATACATAAAGACAAACACTTCGATCTAAATCTATAAGCAACATAATTTCATCAAAGTAGCAGTAGTGAGGCAGAGTTTTCTTCCACTTCACTTGAACTTCCACCTCATATGATTGTGAATTTATGATACTTCTCACTACTTCTACTACCTTTAAGGCCACAAAGACAATAGCGTTAACAAAGATCCTAAAAAATTGAGCTTTGATCGGACCTCTCTTGGGGGGAAGGCTTGTGGTTTTGGAACAAGCAGAAGCCATAGAAGTAAAAGAAACAAGAAGAGGAGCAAGGATGAGAGAGTTGAAGGAGCTTGATGAGAAGATCTAGCTTACATGAAAGTTTAAGCAGTGGAGGATTTTAGGGGGGCTATTTATAGGCACCCCACCAAGTGCAATTGTAATTACTACCTTATGCCAACTGGGTTGCGTCTTTCAAAGATTTCCTAAGAGCATCCATAGCAGCCGTGTCAAATGTGCCAAATCTTACTATTTTGCCACATGTGAACAGTACCCTCACAAATTTGCCACTATACAGACAGCTGTGGCATAAGTTTTTATTATTTTTTTATTCCTCTTTCTCTCTCATCTCTCTATCAGTCTCACCCTCAAACCCCAATCCTCTCCTCTCAAACCCCACTCTGTCTCTCTGTCTCCCATTCCCTGTTTCTCTCGGCGCCGTCGCCCTACTCGGCCTTAGCACCTCTGTGCTCACCAAGACGCTAATGTTCACCGCCGCGTTCCCCTCCTTCAAAGATCCAATCCCGTGGCTCATCGCGCTCGCTTTCTTCTTCGCCCATGGGTTCATCAAGACCGGGCTCGGGAACCGAATTGCTTACCAACTCAACGTTGGTGCAAATCTGACTTTCAACACGATCAAGCAGAAGATAGGGTGGACCGATTGGGCTAAGGCGACAATCGTGCCTGGGTTGGTGTCGTTGATTGTTGGGGTGATTTGTAATGGGGTCCGGTGGTATGGGTGTGGGGTTTTGATTTGTGGGAGTGGGTTTTGGGTCGTGGTGGTGCAGTGGCAGCGTGGGGTCGTGGTTGTGGCTAGGTATTAATCAATCAAAGATCTCTCTCTACCTCCAAACCAAAACAGAACAAGAAACACATCCAAAACCTTAAAATTTTTCAACAATAGCAAAGATTAACGGCTCTCTGCAACAAACCCATCCAGAAAATCCCACACTCCAAACTTTCTTTCATGCCCTTAACCCCATATCTCTCATCCTCTCTCAGAATTCAAACTCCAACCAACTCATCCCTCTCAGACTCACCATAAAGAGCTTTATCATGGAGAGAAGACCCAGATACAATTTGATTATGGTTCTATGGGTTGTGGGGCCTGGGGATTCCGATTTGGTGTTGGTGGGCTATAGGTTTGTTTTGAATTCTGTTTTGGGTTATGGAGGATGTGGTGGTTGTGTGGTGGTGGTTGTTGATTGTTGGCAGCAGTGCGGTGGCTGTTAATTGTGATTGATGAGTTGTAAATATTATTTTAATGTGTAGGAAATATTATTTTAATGTATAAAATTGAATGATAAAATATCTGATAAATGGAATGTTGTAAAATGATGTGGTAAAATAATAAAGTAGGTCTTTGGTGTGGCAAAATGGCATAATTTTTGTCACATCTGCTATGAATGCTCTTACTTTCGAGAATCCTACGACATGACATTTAAAACAAAACAGAAATGAATCCTGACACGATTTTGTCACAAAAGTTGGGACACGGTTTTGTGTTTGCCATGTGTATTATTTCCCATATCAAGTTTTGGGTTGGACAGGTGGACTCATAGTAATGGTCACACAAAATAGGATGTCTATAAGATATAGCTGCCTTTCAAAGCCTGAATTAATAAGACAAATTCTTATCTGGAATACCGGAGTGGAAAGTTTGGATTTCTCATCTAATTGTTTTACGCTTATGAGTCTTCTTAAGTCAATCTACCTATCCAAACTGCATGTATATTACTCTTGGTAGTAAAGAATATATTTTTCAAAAATTCTAGGACTACATAAAAACCTCAACTTTTGTCATAATAATCCCTTGACAAATTATGAGCGGTAGAGAAAATGTTGTAAGCTTATGTGAAAACGAAAGACAACTAGTAATTTGGTATAACAAGTTAAAGCTTCCGTTGTACCAATAGTACGTACTTAATACCCCTTTATTTTCTATCGATTTATTTTGTTCTAGTTTCTATCATATGCTTGATTATTCTTTGTGCATTAGTTATATATTATAAAACAAATATTGAGCATGAAAAATTATGCTATATTCTGTGAGTACATTAATGATTTTACTCCTTACTATTACATAAATAACGAATCTTCTCATAAATTTATTTATTTTTAATAAATAAATAAACCTTTATTATATTAGAGGAGGGAATAAGTCATTATTATATTTCTAAAATATTGTATAATTATCTCAATGTACATTTGTGTTTAGCCCCATTTATAACTTAATGCCCGAAAGCCAAATATGATCATCCTAGTGATTCACTTGCAAAAATACTCGTTATCCTTCACATTTGCAACAACTTCATTGTTTCCTATAGGGGTGTGCATGGGTCAAGTTAGGTTGGGCTAAGGGGATTTTTCCACTCAACCAACCATCGTGGGTTAAAAAATATCCAACCACCCATCATAGGGGTCCAACCTAACTAACCCATCCACATAGATCGGGTTGAACTCATGGGTTGAAAAGTTTTTTTTTTTTTTTTGTAATTACTATTATTATTATTATTAAATTGAGCATTAGAATGAAAAAAAAATATATATATATATATATATATATCCCACTTGAGTTGATAAACAAAATATACATGAACTAGTATCCTAAGTTCCTAAGTCAGTTATAAAAGATATATATCTAACTGAGTTGATAAACAAAATATACATGAAATAGTATCCTAAGTTCCTTACTCAATCAGAAACAAAATATATCTAACTGAGTTGATAAACAAAATATACACGAACTAATATCCTAAGTTCCTAACTCAATTATGAACAAAATATATCAAATTGAGTTGATAAATAAGATATACATGAACTAGTTCTATGAGTCACATGGATTTCAAAAGAGTTCTATCATAATCCCACCAAGAACCAAAATATCCACGTTATCCAGCATTCCAACTAATCATCCTCTTCCATTGTTATGGTGCTTTGAGATGCAAACTTTGGGAAAGAAAAAAAAAAGGCTTATATAACAATTAAAAATTATAATTATAAAAAATTACTTTGTTGAAAAATTATCTGACTCAAGACCCTTATAGAAATCAACTTGATCCATTGATGCTCGAAGATCAATTATATCAGTAGCTCTTAAACAATTCTAAGCACAAATCAACATTTCTACTATGTTTGGCAACAAGGAGCTTCAAAATTGATCCAACACACGATCCTAGATTAAATGCTAACTTAGAAGCAATTGTAGAGAGAGGAATGGCTAACAAATCACGAGCTACTTTTGAGAGAACTCAATATTTTGAGGAATTCATCTTCCACCAATTCTAAATACAAAAATTAAGAGAACCTTCTTCCACACCATCAGCCAAATATCTATCCACCTCCGATTTGCTTTCCATAATATCTTCCTCTGCCAAATGCATCTTATAAATAGATTTCACCATTGCATGGGGATCTTGCTCAAGTTTAATCTCAACATTGTTTGAAGAAGAGTCATCTTAACCTTGCCCATTTGAATACCCATCACAAACACAATAGTGTTCACACATACAAACAAGGGCCTTTTCACCTTTTTTGCCTTGTTCTCTGCCACTATTCCTAGATTCCATTTGATAAAAAACCAAAACTTCACAAACCTCAACTTGTACCTTAGGTCTAGCACAATAGCAACAACCAACATCAAATTGAGTTCCTCAATGTACCCCCAATACTTATCAAATTTCTCATGCATATCCCTCGCCATCATATTCAAAAGAGGATCTTCACTTTCATGCAAGTTTGTCAATTTAGTCTTCATCACACCAAATTTATGAAAAAATACCTTAGATGTGACGTATAAAGAACTAGAAAATCGTAATGTAAGTTCAAAAAACAACTTCAAAAATTTCACAAACACCTTTGCATTATCCCAATCCTCAAAATCAAGTGGTCCTAATATTATTTTCCCACTTCCATCATCCAAGAAGTAAAAAATAATTGTGCTAATCATCCCAGAAATAACGAATAACTATGCATAAGGACAAACCTAGGATTTCAAGCTAGAGGGGGCCAGATTGTAAGAAAAAAAAAATCTCCAAATAGGCACCCATATATTATTAACAAATTATAAATACACAAAATCGTTGTTTTTTAGTACATTAAGATGCAATCATCTACCAACAAAGATTAAAAACAAAAACAAAACAAAACAAAAAACAGAACAAAACATAACAAAATACTAGATTGCTAGGATTTTTATTTTTTTTGAAGTTAGAGCATTTACAATAGTAGTGTTAAAAATTTTAGCTTTTAGCACCTCAAAAAACTAATTTATCTATTTTACCATCTCACTTTATAAAACACCCAACATCAAATGTTCTATTTTTTTACCACTTCATTTAAAATAATATAAGAAACTCATTAAAATAATAAAGGAAGTGAGAGAATTTGATTTTTTTAATTAAAGGTAAAGAGATAATCTTAATAAAATATTGTATTTTATTTTTAACAACTTACTACAGTCAACTAGTATTTATACCAGTTTACTGTAGTTGCAAAAAATTTAGCTTTGGCATCTCCAATAACATATGGTTTTTTTTTTTTTTTTTGGTTCTTTGGTGGTAAAATAGTTTTGTTTTTTTTTTTTTTTTTTTTTGGCTAAAATACTATCACCATTGTGAATATTTTTATTGTTTTTGTTAGGTTTCTAGGTTGGATGGTTGCTAGTTGGAGAGGGCCTAAGGTTTTGGAAAGGGAACAACTACAAGAATGATGTATATAATTTGTAAAAATTAAAAATAAAAACAAAAACAAAATTGGACCAGGGGGTCAGGCCCCTTAGGCCCCACGTGGGTCCGTCCTTGATGCCAATTGTTATCAATGAAATAAGTAGTAAGGCATATGTAATTAATATTTTGGATCCAAGTCCAAGTGTTAGTGGTGAGGGAAGTCCTTTGAGTAGACTTTGCCAAAAAAATTTCAACCCATTCCCTCTCCATTGTATAAAGTCTTATGTAATCTCTCGCAATAGTAATGCGAGTTGGGACAGTGAACCTAGGCTGCTACACACGACTATAGTGCCTAAGCCCTTCATGCTCAACAAATTTTAATTGCAATTCATCCATAGTAATCATCTTAGCGAGTGCTTCCCTACACATGCTCTCATTGTAGCTTACAACAATAAGATTGTTACTATTAGCACCATCAGCATCATCACTCTTTTTAGGTCTAAAGGCTAAAGTCATTTAAGTCTTATCCTCCTTAGTCCTATAAGGATATATTTACACCGAATTTCCAAATGAGTTTTGATGATATTAAAAATAGCCAAGTTGAGGACCTCGTCTTATTAGATGGACGATCCCGTGATGAGTCGTGCCTCTGGACCAAACTTGCAAGAAAGCTTGAGAAATAAGTGTAATACACCGGTGTGGTGTTTGCCAAAACCATTCTGATGCTTAAGTCAGAAAGGAAGAAAATGATTTAGAGAGAAAAATGACTTTGAGTGGTTTTTGGGTGAGTATATGTGTGTACCTTGGGATTGTGTTGTTCCTTTCTTTTATAGTTGTTTTCCCGTTTTATGGATGATGTACATTGATAATAGTTTATATTTGCATATTATATCATTCTTAGAAAGCATTATCATACTTATTTTAAGTTAATTCATGCAATTTATATTTGGTTTTTGAATAATGATGAATAATCAATTTTGTGCTTAGTTAAATTTTATTGCGTGAATTTATCTTTTGTAGGAGAATGGAATTAAATAAGTGGATTTGTGCAAAAAAGAAAGCTAATGGACTTTATTTTTACAAGGGTCATGATGAAATTAAAGAAGGCCAACCCAATTAAATTCAAGTCCAATTGGAGCAAGGAATGAAAGGAAATTTGCACCAAATCCAAGTCCAATTTGGATAAGGATTCCAGCCTGCACATCAATCAGTATTTTTTACATAACTTTTGGCTCAGATGTCCAATCAAGATGATTTAAGTTGTGCTGGAAAGTTAACTTAAGGGATTACAACTTTTTAGTTTACCAAAAGTACAATTATGATGTTAAATGGGCCAAAATCATTGCAAGTGTATGAACCGTACCAAAGTATAATTTGACAAAAACAAAGGTCGAACCCACAAGGACTTGCCTGCACATCAATCAGTATTTTTTACATAACTTTTGGCTCAAATGTCCAATCAAGATGATTTAAGTTGTGCTGGAAAGTTAACTTAAGGGATTACAACTTTTTAGTTTACCAAAAGTACAATTATGATGTTAAATGGGCCAAAATCATTGCAAGTGTATGAACCGTACCAAAGTATAATTTGACAAAAACAAAGGTCGAACCCACGAGGACTTGAATGAACGTAGGAAAATTAATCAAATCTTAACCAAATTAATTCTAATCTAGTTTAATAAAAATTGGTTGTTTGAAATTAAATATACTAAGCAAATAATTAAATTAAGCAAAGATATAATATAAAGCAGTAAAGAAATGTAAACAATCTAGAGAAAGGAATTAAGGTTTTGGAATCCGTCTTATTAATTCTTATCAGCATATATTTATGATCATTAATTTTTTTCCAACCACTACATGATAATCTAGAAATCAATCTTGTTACCATGGAGAATATTATCATTAAAACTTCTATTTATATATCTAAATTATGCTCTTCTTCACTTCTTAGGTATAAAATCAAATCATCATTAGTATCCGTAGACAAACAAATCACGAGAGATATCCAATTTTAAAATCAAGAAATAAAAAACCAAGCATTCAATTAATTAAAACAAATCCTAAATCATGGGAAAAACATGATTGAACCCATATTTAGAATCCTATCTTACTCAATTGATATGAAGCAAAAACAATTTAAATCATTAAAGAACAACTATTGTAAGAAAAATCAAATCACATATATATTAGTGATAATCCTTAACAAGGTTTCATTCTCAACCCTAATTATAAATTTAGCTACTCATGGTAATTGAAATAAAACACAAGAATAAAATACTAAACATTAAACTAGACAAATAAAATAGAGAAAGAAATAGTCACAATGCTATCATGAAGAAAAACTACAAAGAAGCCACATGCGACACTGCCTCTTGCTCCAATTTTATGTTTTGCATCCTAGCATTAGCACTAGCCTTCCTGAATTTTGCCCTAAAGAGCCTTTAAATAGGTCAAGAAATCATATTACAAGTTGAATTCCCATTTGGAAAAAATCCTAGATTTTTAGGCTTCATTTAACTGACAATTTTGGCCCATTTAACATCAATTCCGACTTTTGGTCAACTACAAAGTTGTAGACCTTTAAGTTAACTTTCAAGCCCAACTTGAATCATCTCAATTGAACATCTGAGCCGAAAGTTATGCTAAAAATATTAACTAATGTATAGGCTGGAATCCTAATCCGAATTGGACTTGGATTTGGTGCAAATTTTATTTTATTCCTTGCTCCAATTGGACTTAAATGTAATTGGGTTGGCCTTCTTCAACTTCATCATGGCCCTTGTAAAAGTCCATTGGTTTTCTTCTTTGCACAAATCCACTTATTTAATTCCATTCTCCTACGAAAGGCAAATTCACGCAATAAAATTCAATTAAGCACAAAATTAAATTAGTGTATGAGAACTTGGATACATGATAAAGAAAATCGTCTTGTTAGTTTTGATTATCCATCCACCATGGGAGAAACAAGAGATGATTCAAAACTCTTCAAGAGTTTTTCTCACCTATTACCATCAATCCTCCATCTTGCATAGTATTGCCTACAACTACTGCTGCACATTTTGAGTTAAAGCCACAGATAATCCACCTTCTTCCTACTTTTTATGGATTGGATAGAGAAGATCTTTATATGCATGTGAAGGATTTTCTTGAGATTTGTGCTACTTGTAAGTTTCAGAATTTCACTGATGACTATGTTCGCTTGCTTTTATTCCCTTTTTCCTTGAAGGATAAGGCAAAAGCATGGCTTAATTCTTTGTCACCTGGATCTATCACTTCATGGGAACTATTGGTCACAAAATTCCTCTCTAAATTTTTCCCAATGGCCAAGACCAATGCTTTGAGGAGAGAAATTGCAAATTTTTATCAAGATGAATAAGAGAAATTTTATGAGGGTTGGGAGAGATTTAAGGACTTGATCTTAAAGTCTCCCCATCATGGTTTTGAAACATGGAGACTAGTACCATATTTTTATAATGGTTTGACTCAAACAAATCATAATATGATTGAATCTGTGAATGGTGATGGATTTTTTAGTCTTATAGATGATGAGGCATACAAATTTCTTGAGAATTTATTTGAAAGTTCACAATAATGGGATTTTTCCAATCACAGAGAGAGATCTGCCCTTGCAATTAATTGGACAATCTCACTCGTAAGGTAAAGCTTTAGCTTTAGGTAGAGTGATGAATTCTGTTAATCATGTTTAAAGTGAAACATATTCTATTTGTGCGAGTCTTATGCATACAACACAAATGTGTCCTTCCACAATTGGTTATCCTAATTTTTATACTAAGCAAGCAGATGCATTGAATAATTATGGAAAACCATTTGCTAGTCCATTTTCAGAGACATTCAATCCAAATTGGAGGAACCGTCCTAATTTCTCATGGAGGCAAAATCAGCCTCCCACAAATGTAGGTGGACAACAAGTGCATCAACAAAGTCAATTTCGTCCACATACTTAAGCATATCCTCCCATTCCTCAATCAACTCCTCAGTTTGTAGCACTACCAAGACAACAATCATCTTTAGAGGAGTCTTTCAAAACTTTCATGCAATCAACTAGCCAAGCCATTCAAGAGGTGAAAAGTTTCCACCCATTTGAATACTCAAGCTATTTCAAAGTTGGAAAATCAAGTTGGCTAGTTAGCAACCCAAGTTAGAGAGAGGGAAAAAGGAAAGTTTTCTAATCAACCTGTACCTAACCCAAATGGGCAGTATGCCATCAATGGTTCTTCTAATTCTACTCATGAACAAGAACATGTTCAGTCTATTACTACCCTTAGGTCTAGTAAACAAGTTGATAATCAAGTGAAAATGCCAAAAGTGGAGGATGATGAAAATATTGTGTTAAAGGAAAAAAGAACTCATAGTTCACATGATGATCATGGAGAAAAGAAGGACAACCCACCCTCCATTCCAATTCAGGATCTTAGTTCTCCCCTTGATAAGAAGTTTGTTCCTAAAGCTCCATTTCCTCAAAGGTAAATTAGTCCTCAGAAAAGTGCACAATTTGGAGGCATGTTAGAGGTTTTTAAGCAAGTGCAAATAAATATTCCATTTCTTGATGCAATTCAACAAGTTCTTACTTATGCTAAGTTTCTAAAAGATCTTGCGACAATGAAGAGAAAGACACATGTCCCTAAAAAGGCTTTTTTGACAAAGCAAGTCAATTCAATCATTCAGAATAAATATCCAATGAAATAAATATAAGAACCCTGGATCTCCTACAATTTCATGCAAGATTGGGGATTGTCTCATTGAGCGAGCTTTGCTAGATTTAAGGGCAAGTGTGAACTTAATGCCATATTCAATTTATTTACAACTAGGTTTGGGGGAGCTGAAACCCACAACCATGATACTCCAGTTAGCTAACAGATCTATGAAAATTCCTAGAGGTATTGTTAAGGATGTGTTGATTAAGGTAGATGCATTCTATTTTCCTATTGATTTTGTTGTGTTAGACACTAAGCTTGCTCTAAATGCCAATACATAAGTCCATGTCATTTTGGGTTGCCCTTTCTTAGCCACATCCAATACTTTGATCAATTGTCAAAGTGGTGTGCTAAAGATTTCTTTTGGAAATATAACTGTCGAGCTTAATATCTTTGACATAAGTAAGGAAGTACCAGACAATGAGAATATATGTGAGGTTAACATGATTGGGAGCCTAATCCATGATACTTTCATACAATCAAGTTGTGAGGATCCCCAAAAGGCTTGCTTAACCCTTTTTTATTGCAATTTGGATATTGAAAAATTAATTAAGGAGGTCAATGCATTATTGGATTTTGTTCTTCTCTTAAGTACTAATAGCTGGCAACCAAAAGTAGTCCCTCTTCCATTTTCTTCATCCCCACTCCCATCTACTGTAAAACCACCATGGATGACTTTTAAGAACATCAATTGATAAGTATACTTCAAGAGCATAAGGAAGCTACAAGTTGGAAAATTGTTGATACTAAGGGTGTTATTCTCTTTGTGGTTTGTTAGGATTAGTGCCATTAAATCCTATTGTATGATATTATGTATGATATTAAGTTTGACATTGTGTATGACATTATGTATAACTTAATATTGTGTTTAATGAATTTGTTTTATTATTATCTGAAATAATGGTAACATGAATATTAGGACATGAACATTAGGACATTATCATTTGGTCCATGAGATGCATAGTATGTGATTTATGTGAAAAATCACAGAAGATATAAATCACAAGTTCTTTGTAAACTCAGAATTATAGTTCGTAGTCGATGATGAAATTGGGCATTTCATCTGCGAAGACTATAACATATCAACCACGATGATTTGTCTTGATAATGAAAGTGAAGACTTTTGGTTGATGTGTTAATATGTTTTAAGAGTTAAGACATATTGAACTAGACCGCTGTGAGATTTATTATTTTCCTAATGACTGTCATATGAATAATAAATCTCACGACTTGTATTTGCATGAACTCTTAATCCTGAGAGAATAATAGACCTGATCATAAGGTGTAAGTTGCTTTAATATATCAGGAGTGAGATCTATAGTAATGGTCAAAACCTCAGTATGTTGGGTAGCCACATTTAGTGTTAATGGAACATGTATTCTCAAGATGGAATTTATAGTCTCTTAATGGAGATATAAAATATTCCCTTGAGATAAGTTTAATGAATTTGTTATTCAAAGAGTTAGGCCTAACCACTTTAGTGAGACTAAAATATATATTTATGTAATTAGATTTCATAAATATATAATGAATAACATTAAGGAATTAAACCGGGTACTCAAGAATTAAGACGTAGTAATTTACAAAGTGGCAGTCCACATTAATGACTTTGTATTACTATGAATATTTTATGAACGGTTGCATGTATAATAAAGTCTTGGGATATAATTTATAAATAAGACCTAGAGTGCAACTATATTTATATAGTGGTATTAAATATAGTTAATGGTAACTTTGGACTTGTCAAGAGTTGACAGAAAAGCTCAAAGCCCATTGAAGCTAGTGTCTTATTGGTCCCACTCCAAGCCACATGCTTAAGCCCAATTGGAAAGGCCCAAAAAGCCAGGCCAATTAGATAATTGGTTAGATAAAAAGGGAAAAACGTATAGATTTTTCTGTGTAAGAAAAACAACATTGTAATGGTGTGGCAGTGAGTGTATGTCACTCTCTAATCATCCCTTTGTAACCAATTGAGAGTCCACACTTCTTAGGCGTTAGTGGAATTGGAGTGAAGACTAAAAGTATTCCTAAGTGCTTCAATCTTCAGGTTTTGAAATTCACCGCTTCAAGGTATGCTCACTTGTTCTCTAATTCTGAAATTTACTTAACGCATGTTATCAACTTCAAATGATGTAGATCCATTATTTTTCCGCTGCGTTCATATTTATTTCCATCATGGTTATGCATAGAATTCACTTGGAAGGGATTGCTAAAGCCTCCCAATATGTTTTTGACTTAGGTAAGTTACAATCTCATTGGACTAGTCCATTTATAATATGCATTATTTATCTCCATGGTGTTGTTGAGGTTTGGATGGTCTTGTTTATCAGGATTGATCTCTAGTTTTGTTAAATCTTTTTGCAAAAAAAAAAAAAAAAAATCTTTTTCTTGTTTATTTTCTGCTTTTAGATTAATATTTGTGTTTATTTTCGTGTTTAGTTTTATATTCTTTTGTTCTAGCTGATATTTGACAAAAAATTAAAATTTATAACAATCAGCTTGATCAAGGTACGTCTCTTCTTTCTCCTTACCTTACTTGTTTCATTACTTTCATGCTCAATTCATTGCATATGCATGTAGCCACTCAGACACAACTTGTTTTTGAAGGATAAAAGTGATTAGAAAATCTTAAAGATAACAATGTGGAGACTATAACCCTTGTGAGTTTTGAGCCAACCATTATTTTTGGAGGGTTCTTTTTATTTTTTTTATTTTTTTCTAATCTTAAAGCTCATTTGGAAGTGCGTAACATATTTTCCTTGTTGTAGTCTCATTGTTCTTTCTTTTGGCCAAGAAAAAATTAATTAATTTTATGCCACACTTAAATCTTTTGAAGTCATTGATGTTGAATGAATTATACTAGTCTTTAAGAGATGAGATTAGGTCATTTTTGTCTACTTTGAGCCATATATGTGTTTTTCATTTTCTTTCTTGATACATTATCGCTAGTCACCATGTTGAGCCTTTTAATTAGCCTTTCTTTCTTAAAGCCCTTATCCATAGTGTTTCAAAATAAAATTTGATCAATTTGTTTCAATGTGGTGGTTTGTGCAAGAATTCAAAGAAGAAAGAAAAAAAAATTCAAAGAAAAAAAAAAGAAAAAAGAAAAAGGAAAAGTTTCAAAAAGAAGAAAATAAAAAGGATTCTCATCAAATTTTGAAAAGTGAAATGAAAGAAAGGAGTACTACTTTGAAGAAGAAGAGTTGAAAAAAAAATGTTGAATGAAAATTTTGAAAAGAGTTGACATTCTAACTAATCTTGAAAACACTTCTTATATTTATCTTCACCCATTTTTATTTCATATCCTTTGCTTTTAGCCTTCATTACATCCTAATAAAGTCCTTATTTGATACTAAAAAATTTGTAATTCAGATATTGATATGACTGAATAAAAAGTGTGGTATAAATTCTTTTTGGCATCTTTTCATGAGACTACTTGTTCTTTCTTGATTAAGCCTTTTTTTTTTTTTTTTCATGTGATTTATATGTGAGGTGTTTGATTTTGCTTGCATTATGCTGCTCACATATATTGTAAAGAGTGTTACACCTCATTTTAGAGTGATTTCATTTGTTAAGTGATAACATCGGAAGATTTGAGTTGAAGCATACTTTCAAATAGAGATTCAAATCAAGTTTATTTTAAAACTAAGAGTATGTTTGGGTTGGCTACCACTTTTCACTCACATTGAGTTTTGATGGTATGAGAAATTTCTTTAGCATTTTTAGTGTTTTTGAACTTGAACTAATCCTTTTTGCACAAGGCTAATGAAAAAAAAAAGGTTTTGTTTGATTTCCTTTGTTTTGTTTTTATTTTTATTTTTTAGTATTCATTTTCAGAATTTTGTGGGTATATTCCCTACAAACTCTTACGATACTACAACTCGTCCACTAATGTAAACTAGAGGTTTAAAGACTCGTTGCATATGCTAAATACAATCAAAATTTCCAGCGAAAGTGAATTAGTTAGAATTTCCTTTTTCTTTGTTTTATTTTACTTTTTATCTGTTTTGCTCTAGGACTAGCAAAATGTAGGTTTGGGGGTATTTGATGTGCATTGATAATAACTTAATTTTGCATATTTATATCATTGTTAGGAAGCATTATCATACTTATTTTGAGTTAATTCATGCATTTTATATTTGGTTTTGTAATAATGCTGAATAATCAATTTTGTGCTTAATTAAATTTTATCACGTGAATT
The DNA here is from genome assembly GCA_030445155.1 of Quercus variabilis. Lineage (NCBI taxonomy): Eukaryota > Viridiplantae > Streptophyta > Magnoliopsida > Fagales > Fagaceae > Quercus > Quercus variabilis. The sequence continues at coordinate 37,747,785 of CP129445.1, forward strand.
TGTCTTTTGTAGAAGAATGGAATTAAATAAGTGGATTTATACAAAGAAGAAAGCTAATGGACTTTACTTTTACAAGGGCCATGATGAAGTTAAAGAAGGCCAACCCAATTAAATTTAAGTCCAATTGGAGTAAAGAATCAAAAGAAATTGCACCAAATCCAAGTCCAATTTGGATTAGGATTCCAACCTGCACATCAGTTAGTAGTTTTGACATAACTTTTGGCTCAGATGTCTAATCGAGATGATTCAAGTTGTGCTAGAAATTTAACTTAAAATGCTACAACTTTTTAGTTTAGTAAAAGTTTGAATTCTGACGTTAAATGGGCCAAAATCATCGATTAATTGAAACCTTAAAATCTGGGATTTTTTCCGAACATGAATTCAACTTGTAATAGGATTCCTTAAGCTATTTAAAGGCTCTTTAGGGCAAAATTCAGAAAGGCTAGTGCTAGGGTTGGGATGCAAAATAGAAAATTGGAGCAAGAGGCAGTGCCGCATATGGCTTCTCTATAGCTTTTCTCCATAACAACATTGTGACTATTTCTTTTCCTATTTTATTTGTCTAGTTTAATGTTTAGTATTTTATTCTTGTGTTTTATTTCAATTACCATTAGTAGCTAAATTTATAATTAGGGTTGAGGATGAAACCTTGTTAAGGATTATCAATAATATTTATGTGATTTGATTTTTCCCACAATAGTTGTTCTTTAATGATTTAAATTGTTTTTGCTTCATATCAATTGACTAAGATGGGATTCTAAATATGAATTCAATCATGTTTTTCTCATGATTTAGGATTTATCTTAATTAATTGAATATTTGGTTTATTATTTCTTGATTTTAAAATTGGATATCTCTTGTGATTTGTTTGACTACGGATATAATTGATGATTTGATTTTATACCTAGGAAGCAAAAAAAAGTATGCTTTAGATATTTAAATAGAATTTTTAATGATAATATTCTACATGGTAGCAAGATTGATTTCTAAATTATCATGTAGTGGTTGGGAAAAATTAATTATTGTAAATAAATACTAATATGAATTAACAACGTTGATTCCAAGACCTTAGTTACTTTCTCTAAATTGTTTACATCTCTTTACTGCTTTATATTATATCTTTGTTTAGTTTAATTATTTACTTAGTATATTTAATTTCAAATAACCAATTTTTATTAAACTAGATTAGGATTTATTTGGTTAAGATTTGATTAATTTTCCTACATTCATTCAAGTCCCTATGAATTCGACCTTGTTCTTGTCAAATTATACTTCAGTACGATTCGTATACTTCCAAGTACTTTAAAATTTCACAACAGTGGATAATGAATTCTGGCATTTAGGAGCAACAGGTAGTGTGTCATGAATGGGAGCTTTGAGGTACATAGTTCACTTATTACCGTTGCTCTGTCCATTACGTTTTATCATTAATGCACGCAATAAGTGTGTAACGTTTGTGGGATCATCAGTGGCATTGAATGACTATTCCACATTTATTTTCTGACTCATCAACTGCCCCCCTGTTCATGCTCTCATCTTTAAGATGTGGCAAGAACAAAATCATCCATCGCTTTGTGTTCCAAGTTCAACCCATGAATTGTGAGATGATGTCCTGTCTGCCATGTGCCACATGTAGGTCAGGATGTCCTCGTCGTTTCAGTTTTTCTCGGTTTTCTTGCACACAATCTCTTATTTATTTTTGCTTTTTCCCTCCTTTTCATTTCATTTTTGGTCAGTTTTTCTTTGTGGTGTTTCATCTGCTTCGAAGTTCTTCTTCTAACTCTTCTTCATTTCCTCTTCATTTTCTAGTAAGTTTTTTGTGCTTGCTTCTCTGCTTTCGTTCTTTCATGGTAGATTACTCTTTAGTTTGGTTAGATTGTCCCTCAGTTTCTTTTTTCTTTGCTCAATTGTGTGGTCTACTCGAGGCTGTAGATAGAAAATGTCCTAGAGTTGGGTTGTTTGTAGAGAAGAACCGTCCATATAGGTCTATTTTGCTTTTCCTGTGTCACTTAGTTCATCATTTTGTAAGGATCAACCAATCTTTGACAATGTCAAAGGGAGGTGAGGTTAGGTCTCGCGAGCTCGAGACGTGTTTGTCTTCATCCAAGGATCATGGTGTCCTTGAAGTCACTTCTCCTTCTACTCCACATAAGGCTTGGGGTATACATTGTTCTCTTAATGCATGGTGTGAGGACATAGATAACAAAAAAAAACCTTAATTTTCCAATTGGTATCATATCTATCAAAACAAGAGAGTGCTGATTACGTTCTGAATTTCCGATTTGACAGTTGTCTCGCATGTATATCTCAAAAACCTTAATTAATGTTAACTCGAGAGGTTTAGGACCAAAGTAGCATAAATGTGCATACATGAGTTTGAACCTTGATTACGTATTGCATGACATTGCCGTCTAGCAAATATAGTTTTTTTTTTTTTTTTAATAGCTTAATAATACTGTGTTGTAAAATATATGACAAAATAGTATTATTCCAAATAGTTTCTAATGTTTTATTAATACTTGAATATGATTGATTGATCCATGATTGTATCATAGGCATGCATGCTTAGGATAATCCAAGATTAAATTTAGTTGGTCACCAAAAGGAATAGTTAAATTTTTAATTGGAAGATAAAATCATATTGGCTTTGTTTAAGGATTAAGTTTAACTACAAAATTGATTGTAACTTAAGGTTACAAACTCACTCAATAAAATAAATATTATAACATATCTTGAAAATATAACTGTTGAATTCTATGTTTTTTACGCCCTTAATACAAATTTTAAATTTTGCATCAATCAAATATTATTTCATATATGATCTATATGCTTACATTTTGTGCATAATTTTAAATTACAAAATTTGCACTTTAAAAAAAATTTATTGATAACATAGCTACTGAACTTTAATTTTTTTAAAAATTTTGCAAGCATAAAGGATATAAAAAGAAGATGTAATTTAATGATAAATTTATCAAAATTCACCTCTAATAAAAAGATATTAATTAAGTTTGTAACCTAAGGCTACAACTAATTTTATAGCTAAATTTTGTCTATTGTTTAATTATATTAAACATACAAGCACTTGATAATTCCATGTTGATAATGTTTTCTTTTTAATTAAAATTCTAAATAATTGCATTTATCTAGTTGAATAATACATTTACTATTTTGTTTGTTTATTTAGATTGGCCCCCCCCCCCCCCCCCCCCCCCCCCCCCATTCTTGTTTCAAAGCCATTTTTTATTCTGCAATTTTTCAAAAAATCTTAAGTGTGCCGGTATTGGAGCGGTTGTACACGCCAACTCTTGGGGGGATGCTATGGCTGCATTAAGTCGGAGGATCACTTTCCACCATAATGTCGAAACAATCAAGGCGCTGCCGCACTTAGGAAAGCAGTGTGCTTTGCATTGGAGATTGGGTTCAACTTGGTTGAGTTTGAAGGCAATTCCGAATCGGTGGTGAAATCTCTTCTTTGAATCTACTCCGCTTGTCCAAGTACAAAAGATTATACTCAATTCATTTTACTTTGAAAGAGATAGAACTATACTTATTAAATAATAGTGTTAGATTTAGATGTTGTATATGACTAAATTGGCTATCTAAATAAATGTCAATAACCAAAACTTAAATGGAAGATATAGTGGGACACTAAGTGAAAGATAGTTTCTATTGGGGTGGTGATGTTTTGGGGTTGAAATTTCTTAGCCCAGTTTCTCTTTTACACAAACAAGTTTAAAGCAAAATAAAATAGGATTTATACTAATGAATGTCAACATTCGTAGTTGCAATAAACATATCTGTAATTGTTGTTAAGCATTGGATGGATGAGTCTAGTTTATTCTGTTGTTAACATCGAACCGAGTGAAATCACTCACATCAATTTATAATACATAATTTGTTTATTCAGTAGTAGATTGGTAGTAATATAACATTTTCCCACGGAAAAGGCTATCAATAATCAATGATTCAATATACGTAAAGACAAACACTTCGTTCTGAATCTAAAAGCAACATAATTTCATCGAAGTAGTAGCAATGGCGTTGAGGCAGAGTTTTCTTCCACTTGAACTTCCAGCTCATATGATTGTGAATTTGTGATACTTCTCACTGCTTCTACTACCTTTTAAGGCCACAAAGACTAGTGTTAACGAAGATCCTAAAAATTTGAGCTTTGATCTGACCTCTCTTGGGGGGGAGGCTTGTGGTTTTGGAGCTAGCAGAAGCCATAGAAATAAAAGCAAAGGAAGAGGAGCAGGGATGAGAGAGTTGAAGGAGCTTGATGAGAAGATCTAGCTTACATGAAAGTTTAAGCAGTGGAGGATTATATTTCGGGGGCTAATTATAGGCACCCCACCAAGTGCAATTGTAATTACTAATTACTAGCCTGTGCCAAGTGGGTTGCGTCTTTCAAATATTTCCTAATTTTCGAGAATCCTACGGCATGTCATCAAAAACAAAACTGAAATGACTCCTGAGTCCTGACGCGATTTTGTCACAAAAGTGGGGACGCGGTTTTGTATTTACCATGTGTATTATTTCCCATATCGACTTTTGGGTTGGACAAGTGGACAAGTGGAAAGTTTGGATTTCTCAGCTGATTGTTTTACTCTTATGAGTCTTCTTAAGCCAATCTACCTATCCAAACTGCATGTATGTTACTCTTGGAAGTAAAGAACATATTTTTCAAAAATTCTAGGAGTACATGAAAATTTCAATTTTTGCCAAAATAATTCATTTGACAAATTGTGAGTGGTGGAAAAAAAGTTGTAAACTTATGATCCGAAGCTCCAATGGCATGGTTGAGGAAAAAATGGTGAGACTAACGCTTGGCTGAGGAAGAGGATGAGATCAGCTTATGGCTGAGGAAGTGGCTGAGATTGGTGCTAAGACTAGAGGCATAGCTGGGATCGGCAAAAAAGAGTGAAGAGATGAAGAGACTTATGGCCTGTTTGGATGTTTAAAAAATGAGGGGGAGTAGAGTAAAGAGAGGGAGAGTAATCTAATTATCTTGTTTGGAAGTTTTTTAAGGAATGAGGGAGAGGGGTTTGGAGGGGTTTCAACTCCCTCTAGCCCCCCATTTTTAATTCCCCCAAATTGGAGAGATTTGGAGGGAGAGTAGAGTACATAAACTATTAATCAAGTAAATTACCTAATTTACCCTTATTATATTAACAAAATTACACAAGGGGAATGGCTAATTATTCCCTTCTCCCTTACTAATTTTAAAAACATCCAAACAAGGCGAAGGGGAATCATTTTCCTCTACTCTCCTCCCCACTACTCCCCTCCCCTGTACTCCCCTCTACTCTCCTCCCTTTCTAAACTTCCAAACAAGCCATTAGAGAGGTTGAGATTGAGAGGAAGTTTGAGAAGCACATAGGAAGAGAAGAAGAATATAGGTTGAGGAGAGAGGAAATTTTAATAAAATAATAAGATAAATTTATAGCATTCTTGACCGTACAATTCTAAATATAGAACTACACTGTAACAAATGCCAATTCTTTTTGACATTTGACACATCTCATGGGGCATGACACCAAATGCCAAAAATTTGACATTTGACACACCTAATGCCAATGCTTTTAGGGTTTAGGACTTTGGGTTTTATATAAAAGAAGAGCAGAAGAGGAGAAAAAATTAAATAACAAAATTATTAATTATATAATATATATTTACATATATATTTTAAATTTTAAATATATATATTACATATAGGTGAGTTAGATCAGGCTAAATGGATTTGTGATTGTTATGACCCAAACCACACACTATAAAAATAAAAAATTCATAACTATCACCAATCCCTAAAAACCGACCTAACCTACTGGATTCAAATCGGGTAAGTTTTGGCAGCTTAACTATGCAACCCTACCTTCTAATTTCTCCATCCATGCCGTTTAGCGCAAAACCTATATTTCCATGAAAAACGTGGTCTGATTTAGAATGACCTATGCATGGTATCACATTCATCAAAACAAGCGATTGATGATTACTTTTGATAGGAGCAAAATTAGAAAGAAAGTGGCCACAAAGGCAAATTAGTACAAAATAAGAAGACCAAGACAAAGACTATCCTCTACTAGACAAAATTAGGGACCGCCATGACCCAAGAGTTAGATAAGGATTAAGGATCAATGATTAAAGTGTGTCTGCAGCTTTGTTTGCTTCTCCAAGTATCCAATTGCAAGTCATAACAAATAACAAGCTTGCATCAGCAAACCATGGAGTTACAGCTCCCCGCAGCCTATTCATTTTTACATTCGGTATAAAATACTCTTTTTTTCTTTCTTTTTCTTTTTTTTGGGTGTGTAAATTCAGGCACACAAAGGATAAGCATTATTCTCTCTTTCCATTATTTTTTTTTTTTTTAAATACATAGGTTAAGCATTTGTTGTGTTGAATAATTTTTATAATTTAATGTGTACATACAAATACCCTCATACTTCTTTCTCAAAAAAAAAAAAAATATCCTCACACTTTTAGTATTAATATCTGTTCAACTGATCTTTGATTAATGTTAGATGAAAACTTTATGATCTAAATTCTATTTTATCTTGCCAAGAGATTTATAACTCAATTGACACTTCATCATACAAAAAATTCTTAGATTTTAGGAAGAAGGGGTTCAAGTTGCAAAGTTAAGAACATATTAATGTAAATGTTTCCAACAATCTTTGAAAAAAATATATCTAAAAAAAATCTACTTTTCTTTTTGAGGAACCTCTATATATATATATATATATATACACTTAGTCTAAGGAAATGTAGAAAGCTGGTTCATGGGGCAAAGCCGAAGGCATGGCCAAAAATAGCAAATAGGTAGTGCATCATGCATTGGTCTGTGTTGCGACTTAAATAATGCTCCCAAGTGCAGGATTGTCGTGAAATAATAATTCGGTAAGTCTGAGGACAAATCTACAGGAAAAAGGGAATTGATTAGCAAACTACAAGAGAATAAAACTAAAATAATAAAGTTCAATTCAAGAGATTTTTGATGGTTTAGTAAAGGTAATTTAATTTGAGAGAAAATAACAATATATTAAGGCGCTAAGGTTTAGGGATTTACACACAGCACAATTATTGGTAGTCTTAACAATATTTATTTTATAACTCAACTAAAATTCACACACAACCATTTTACTCATCAAGAATTAATTGTCTAAGGTAGTTTCAAGAAATTAATTGAGTTTAGACAAAACAAAACTAGTGAATTAGTTCGTAGGGAATACTAAGCATTTGATGTGTCCAGAGTCTACAATAAATCAAAGAATTATACAGAACTTAACATTTTCCTAGATGAGTAAAACAACCGAAAACATAAAAATGTAAGCATTAAAACCAATAAATAATTGTTAAGAACATACCAATAAATGGTTAGATTTCACCCCTTACCTTAGCAAGGCTTCTAGCAAGTCATAACACAAATAAAACTCTAAAAACTATAAAGAAACTTTAAAAAAACCTAAATTATGTTCTACAGTAACTCTCTCCTAAATTTTGCCCTTAAAAAACCTTTAAATAGGTCAAGGAATCCTATTAAAAGTTAAATTCTCGTTTGAAGAAAACTCCAGGTTTTAGGATTCACTTAACGACATTTTCAACCCATTTAACTTCAAAATTCAAACTTTTGGTAAATTACAAAGTTGTAGCCCTTTAAGCTAAATTTCTAGTCTAACTTGAATCATCTTGATTGAACATCGGAGCCGAAAGTTATGCTCCAAATACTAACTGATTCGCATGCTGAAATTCTAATCCGAATTGAACTTGAATTTGGTGCAAATTTCCCTTGATTCCTTACTCTAATTGGGCTCGAATTTAAATGGGTTGGGCTTCTTTGACTTCATCATGGTCCTTGTAAAAGTAAAGTTTATTAGCTTTCTTCTTTACACAAATCCACTTATTTAATTTCATTATTCAGCAAATGACAAATTCAAGATTAAAATTTAATTAAGCACAAAATTGATTATTCAATATTATTCTAAAACTAACTATAAAATACATGAATTAACTCAAAATAAATATAATAATATTTTTTAATAATAATATAAATATGCAAAATTAAGCTATTATCAAAGGTGTAGCAAATAGGTAGTGCATCATGCATTGGTCTGTTACAGAGGTGTTGTACTGACCACAATTATATTAGGAATAGGCCCATTATTAACATTTGGATTTGGGCTTCAAAAGAAAATCCCTCAAGTTTGTACTTTGTTCTCACCCATATTTACTGATTAGGTAAGTTAGGCTCTCACATTTGGCGGGAAAGCACGTGAGAGAGAGTGACAATGGCGAACAAGCAAATCAGCCAGATGGGTCTGCCAAAGTCGATCGCCAACGTCTTCGCAGCTCGTAATGTCTTCACCGCCAAGGTAACTAACTTAACTACCTTTAATAACCTGTTTGGATACCGGATTGTTAGCTATTTCATTTTCCCCCAAAATCTATTAATGCTACTTCTTAGTATGAAACATCCAAACAGCCCGGTCGCATTGGACACTGTTTTGTTTTACCCATAAGGTAGTCTTCGATATTGTAAGCATGAGACATAGTGCCGAAACTGTTGGGAAACTATTTGTTGTCAAATTCTAGCAAAGAATTTACTTCACTAATTTCATGTTTCTTTTTTCTTTTTTCTTTTTTCCTGGGTGTAACTTTTTTGTGCAAAGTTCAACTTGTCCATGGTACTAGTAGATGAATCTAATCTATACCCAAGATGCAGCTAAGTTAACTTTGAAAAAATGTAAGTTGTAAAGGATGGCTATCCTCAAAATTTCATGGTAGATTATAGTTCTAATTTTTAGCCAAATTAATAGGAAAAAAAAATTAATGGGTATTATTGGGATATGAATTTAGAAGTAAAAGTTTGAGTTTACAATGAATTTTTAGGCAATGAGGAATAAAAATATGGAGAATTGAGTTTTTTTTTTTTTTTTTTCTCTTTTGGGTGTGTGGAGGAATTACATATAAGTTGTTTGCTTTCAGGATGCATTATCTTTAACTGAATTTGAGTTGATGGAATTGTTAGATGTGGGGTTGGCACAAGTAACATCTGCAGTAGCTCACATCAGTGAAATCGTGTGTCCACCATATCAAACTGTAAGCGTTAAAAATTTTGTTTTTATTTTTCAAATTTGTTTATGGTTTGTTGAATAGAGGTATTTAAAGAGAAGGATTTGGGCTTCAAATTTTATTTTAAATGATTAGATTGAAGTATGAATTTTTTTTTTTTTTTCTATCGATGAAATTTATGCATGGATTTGAGCTTATTAATATGTGGATTTGAAATGATTACAAATAAGAAGTCATTTCAAATCCATAATATCACAAGGTGTTTCTATTTGAGCAAAATCTTTAAACCTCAAATAGTCTTGTGTTGTTAATTTATATAAAGCAATTTATGCTAGCAATTATTCTTTTAATCCTGTGATTTCGAATCATCAAATCAAAACGTGACCTTATTGTGGTGGTTCAATTGACTAAACTGGTGCATTAAAGGACTTCTTTCTCTTCTTTGGTTTTGAGTTTCTCAAAGGTGCTGGATTTAGTTGTTTCTTTCCAGGCATTATCGCTGATGGAGCTACGGGTTCAAAATGAGCACTTGGCTGGCCATCTTCCCACTCATATGAAAGGATTAGATGAGGCCTTATGTGGTGGAATACCATTTGGTGTCTTGACAGAGTTGGTTGGTCCAGCTGGAATCGGAAAAACACAAGTATTTGTCTTTCATAAGTATCTTACTTACTCTCAAGTGCATCTTCCTCTCCCCTCACTTCATATATTGATAATTTTATGTGACCATCTCCACTCTATTCCATAATAACATATTTTATAGTTGGAAGGAGCTTGAGTTTTACAATATAATCATGTGTCCTAGTAAGAGAAGTTTTTATCAATTGGAATATTCACGTGTGAGTTGTATTTAGTTGAGAATTCAAGTCCCACATCGGGTTGTAGTAATAAGAATGAGTACTTGATTTAACATTTTTGGCCCAATACTGTTGACTTTAGCTATGATACCTCCAGATTGTCTACATTGGATTTTATTAGTTTTGTAAATTCATTTGTTGAGAAATTGTGTGCTGATCATGATAAACGCTATTATAACACCAACCTAGTAACACCATGCGGTTCAAGGCACTATAGCACAACGTAGTCCTTGTCAAGGATTTAAGTGGGGGAAATTATGATACCTTGATTTTATGGATCAGATTGGTTTGGTTTGTACGAGTGTGTCTTGTGTGAGGTTGTGTTGCGTCCCACGTTGGGCATGTACTAAGTAGATATGGGCCACATAAGCAATTACGAGCTAGTTCTAATTAAAATTTGACTAGTCCTTTTTGGGTATAGTGCATATATAGTTAGCTCATTTATCAAGTCATAACATAAGCTTTTAGGATAAGATGGTATACCAACATGTTGTATCAATCCTTCACAAAGAGACTCCCTAAGGTGTTGCTCTTAACCCTCACAAACCCAATACACATGCAGGGTCTGGGCATCTAATTGATGTGATCCTTAGATCTAAAAATTTAGTACTTAGAGGCATCATTGACTAGTCAAAGCATCCAATTTCTTTTTTTATTTTTCCTATATACACTGGCATGAGTTAACATGTCTGTGTAATATAGCATAAACCATCATTCTTTTGGCATATATACATGTTCCTTTTTGCTGAAAACGTCATTCAGCTAGGAAGCACCAATACGGACACAAAGTAGACATGATACAATATGGACACAGTGTTACATCAATTTTTAAAAAGCTAGGATACCATATAGCAAAGAAACTTTAATTGATTAATATATAAATTTATATTAAACTGATTATTTAAATTTTTAAAGATAAATCTACGAATGCTAAAAAGCATAAATTATTTCGAAATAATAAAACTAATTAAGAAGCTATTAGAGAGAGAGAGAGAGAGAGAGAGAGAAGTAAAGAAGCATCTGTATAGGATGCTTATCTAATACAGATATGGCTAGTCATTTGAAGAATCCATGTTTCCTAGCCTTTCAGGTGCAATGAAGATTATTGAATCCCTAAAATGGGACCAAGTTGGTCCAATTTGAAGTTTCTTGAGGAAAGGAGAAATTCTGAAAGAAATTTGGTTCATGGTGATGATAAGGTGCATAGCAGCCTTTAATTTAACCGAGTTATCCTGTCCTAGAGCTGATCAATGGAAAAGGAAGTGTCCTCTATAGTTGAGATTTAAGGCTCTCTTGAGCTTTAGATGAGCTGTAGATGCTAGCGACCGATTCTGTATAGCTTAAAGTGAAAATTACAAAATAAAATACAAGGTCCTATATTATGCATCACATGCACAAATTATTTATCAGTATTAGTTTTTGTTGGCGACAGTGCGTTTAGCTGTGCCAACTAGTCATTGGATGATGATGAAAATAATTACAATAATAAACTCTGAAGCCTTTATTAGTACTCAATTTCCTTTCCTTCTTTTAGCACCTTTTGTACTGTGAAAACCATATTCACATTAGCATTGCTTCTGCCATTAAGAGATTTACAACAGCATAAGCATATCACTTTTGGCACCTATTGTGTGATGAAATACAACTTATGTAAGTAATTTCTTCTTTTTATTATCTTGATAAATGAGGCGTTTCATTAAAGGATACAATTCTGAGCTTGCACACATATATGCTGTTAGCATCTCTAATATTCTTTCTGGAAATATGTAGTCTAGTTGGTTGAATTTTTAGTTGTAGTTTGTTTCATCAAATTGCAGTTTTGCTTGAAGCTCTCTTTATTGGCTTCATTACCTGCAAGTTATGGAGGTTTAGATGGCCATGTAATATATATTGACGTAGAGTCCAAATTTAGTTCAAGAAGGTAATTGAAGCACACCATTGAGCTACCATTTTTTCTGGTATTCGTATTTGCTTATAATGATTAAATAAGAAAAAGCACTATTTTCAAGTAAGTTTGCTATCCTCAGGTTGATAGAAATTGGAGTGAAAAGTTTCCCTGAAATATTTCACAGGAAAGGAATGGCACAGGAGGTATGCTGGAAAACTTAATGGCCTGTTTGGATGGAGGGGGAAAGGAGGGGGAGTGAAGGGGAGTAAAGTAGTGTTAACTAAAAATAAGCTAATTTTGTGCTAAATCTACTTTACTCTACTCTACTCCCCCTCAATCCAAACGGACCATAAATTGTTTCTCTTTTCAATTTTTTACTTCCTTCACATCACTTCATGTTAACAAGAGACTATTTTTCCTTTTATATCTCAGATGGCTGGTAGAATCCATGTTTTGCGGCCAGCATCACTTTCTGAATTCACTGAGAGGTAAGTGTTAAAACTTCATTTTTTCTAAGGCCTTAGAAAGGATAGAACAAGACTGAAATCTTTAGATGAGTGTAGGCCTCCTAATCTTGTTGGTTTTTTTGGATTCTTTGTATGTGTAAGATATATTGAGGAGACAGTTAACTATAGCATGTATACTTGAACATTTTCATTTATTCATGTACACATTTCAATCTTTCTTTTATATAATCATTTCTTACTTATCCCAAAAGAAAAGAGAAAAAAAATAAACTAGTGACAACTATAGATGGGATTGATGGATGACAAGATGAAATTCACTGGATTTCTAGTCATTTGCATTGAAAACCCGCTCCTCTTGTTTTTTTTTTTTTTTGGTTAAGTGAAACAAGTTCCTCTTCAGTTTGTAATGTTTGGCGTGGTTTGATTTGGAGGCTTTCTATGAGGCAACTAAGTAGATTATCAAATGGGACATAATTTAGATGGCAGGGACGAAAGAAAAATGTCTGCACCCAGTGCTTTGAGTTTAGCTTTAACACAGTGGAATAATTAAACAGGGTTTCTGAAGCTGACCTTAACTAGTTAAGATCATGCTTATAAGATGGGCTGAGTATCTTTTTCTCTAAATCAATTTGAAACGTCCCCAAGAAGCCAGCAGTAGTGCTGCTCAGTTGCATGTCTTAATGGCATGAGACATATATATGGTGAGAGAAATAGTTACTGAACTTACTGAGGGATTCCCACTGATGGTTAGTGTTTTAGTGAAATAGTTCATTGGAAGTTTGGAACATAACTGCGTCTGGGTAGTGCGTTTATATTAATTATTGACATTTGCCTCTGATGCGTGGAATGGACTTACAGACATCTTTCAGGTTATCTGGTGATCCCTCAGCACCACTATCATGCCAGTTGAGGGTTAAGTTCTTACTTGTCTCCTGTCAAGCACAATATGTAAATCTGTTCTCTTTTCAATATCTACCTTAGAAGGTCTTGCATTTACTTTTTTTTTTTTTTTTTAAATGTTATGTTGGTTATCAAATGTGGAGTTGTTTACTTTGTATGCCTATGCTGCCCCTAGATTTCCTGGTAGGTCGATATTCCTTGGTCGTAGCAACTCATTTTTTTACTAATTTATCAAAAGACTACTGATATTGGTCAGTGAACCATCTGTTATCAAAATTGTTACCAGTTTGCAACAAATCAAGGTTTCGCTCCTTCAAAATCAAGTGAAGTTGCTAGTTATTGATAGCATGGCTGCTCTGGTTACAGGGTAAGTTCAATTTTCCAGTAATGATTGATCTAGTCTATCTAGTTCTAATCAAATCCAGATATGGTCCTCCACTTTAGACAAGTTCTCCATCACAATCAACATGCCTTCCTTTGCTTTAGGATAACTGTAATCTTGTCCATAACCTGCTGTTTTAAGGATTTAATTTATCATATGAAGACTGAATCCTGAGTGTAGAAAGCTTTGAGTGTGAATGATGATGCTTGTCCACTTCAATTGATCTTAAAGAGTAAAATAGTCTAATCCTCCACCCCATACCACACCCTCCCCCTCCCTCCTAGATTCCTTTATATTATGAATAACTTGAGTTCAGAAACAAGGCAAGTTGAACTGGTGTTTTCATTTGACACTTTTAACAAGTAGTGGCTTGGGAATATGCATGTTTTGATTTGTTGTCCCCTGCAATTTCCTATTCAATTTTCCCAGATATTTGTGACTGTCATTGTCAAGACTCCCCACCATATGCTCCATTACACGAATGAATGTCATTGATGTGCTCTGGTTGGCTACATAGTTCCTTTCTTTATTGGTGCTATGTTTGCACATCTCTTCTATGTTTAGAATATATATTTTTAAAATATACAATTGCCATGCATCATACATTGTTGGTTGGTGTGTTAATATACTATCGGTGGTTGCTCTACATTGTTCAGGGAATTCGAGCATGGGGCTCCCAGACAAAATACATTGGGTTGGCACGTTTCTTTTATCAAGTGAGGATCATACCATCTTAACTGCTATATTGTGGAATTTCTTAGCTATGATGACTCTCTTTTCAATGATGCTCTATCTCTCTCTCTCTCTCTCTCTCTCTCTCACCCCCAACCCTAATCTCTAGGTCACTAGCTGAATTTTCACGAATTCCTGTTGTGGTGACAAATCAAGTGAGATCTCAAAGCCGTGATGAGACCTGCCACTATTACTTCCAAGGTTGGATGACATAATCAGATTATAAAATCGTCCTCCTGATGTATTGCTAAAGTATAGATTATTTTGTACAGTGCAAAGTTGGAATGAAACCATTGAGGATCGCACAAGACATGATTCTCATCTTGTTGCTGCTTTGGGAATTAACTGGGCTCATGCTGTTACAATTCGTCTTGTGCTTGAAGCTAAATCAGGTTGGTCTACACTTGCTAATTTTTAATAAATCAAAAGGAGCCTAAGTATACATCTCCTGTGCATGCTATTAGAATAAAATATTTTCATTCAATTTTCTTGTTTTGAATTTATTTTTCTCTTAGAATGTTATCTTGCTGAAGATGGTGTAAGAGTGGACTATGTTCCCTTCTAATTTAACAGGAAAAAAATTAGCGATTTTGGTTTATGTTTTACTTATTTGAGGGATTTGAGGTGCCCGGCCTCCTTTTTTCTTCTTGTTTAATAATTAATGTTTTATCAAAAAATGTTTTTTTTTCCAGAAAAGATTATGCCTATCTCTTTCAAACTTGTATGCTTTCATTCATATTGGTATAAAAAAAAACTAACTAGAATTTATGTTCTTGAGATTATGAAATGTCCTTCAAGAGAAGTCCAGTTAACTTGTTTATTGCAAGATAAGATCCCCTCCAATTCCCTCCAACTTTAGATGTAAGACATGTGATTTTAAAAATCAAATGAATGTAACATGTCACACATCCAATTAAAAATGGGAGGGAATTGTAGGATTCAATTGAAGGGGACCCTTTCCTGTTTACTGCTGGATTATTGAGACTACCTTATATACATAGTATGTAACAAGTGAAAACCATAGATTTTGCCTTTCCACTGGGTACTTGAGATTTCTAATTTTTATTTTTATTGCAGGTCAGAAGTTTATTAAGGTGGCAAAATCTCCAATATCCCCACCTCTGGCTTTCCCTTTTAACATAACTTCATCAGGGATATTATTGCTAAGTGATGATGGAATAGAGCTAACAGGGCCAGATATTTTCGCAATTCACTGTCAAGGTTTGTCATTGAGATTTTGTTGGGTGAATCTGCAGAAAAATATTAAGTGGATGCCCAAGATTACCATTGGTCACTATTTAAAATGTGGAGCACTTAATGCAGATGGCATCCATCATTTAGTGTTTTTGCTTATGGCTTTCCGGTGGAATAACTTCATAGAACTGATAAACTAAAATCGTTTAACTTTACAGATCATGCTATGTGAACCTTAAATTTCGTTAAATTTAAGTCTATAACACAAAGTTTTAGGACTTTTTATTTTTTATTATATTTTTTACGTGTTTTTTAAATAAATTGATTAAGCCTCAGATCAATGACTCAAAAAATGCAGGCCATAATGACATTATCAATTTTGGTGGGGAAAGCTTGCAGTGATAAATCAAGACAGAAGCTGTATTGATGAAATTTCAGGGATGTTCTTAGAAGTAGATAGAATATACTATGAATCCTGTTACTCATTTTGAACATTCTTTCTAGGTAACTTTGAAGTATAGAAGAGAGACCAATGAACTGAAATTGATGTATTTTCCTCTTAGATATCTTAGAGTTTGTATTATTTTTACATCTGAAACTATTTCAAGCATGAGCTAAATGAAAGCAAATTGCTGGTGGGATGGATTATGTCTAATGTAACTGTGCATAACAAAAGTATAGTGCCTTCCTGTTGCATAATATTAGCTTGCAAAACTTTCACGAATTGCAGTGAAATTGAAGTATGCTTCAACTATAGTAGATGATTCGCATGGCACAAACTGCAACATATTTATGTTTAGCACTTGGAGGCTTTGTTCTTGCTGATTTGTAAGTATTTTAATCATTAAGTAAGAAAGTTGAGGATCCATAGCTGACTCCAAAAATTTGACCGAACAGTAGCAGAATCCTGATGTGTCATTGTGATTAAAGTTATACCTGCTATATTGGAAATTATAATTGTATGTTTTATATTAATGCCATGTTAATCTGACTGCCACACTTGTAGTGTATGTTTTTTGATGCTGGCATTTTATCAAATGAAGATGAAAGATGCATTTTCTTGTGGGAGATGTTAGATTGAGGCAAAGAATTGGAAAAGCTTAAGATACAGGGAAAGGTTGAATTGGAAGGCCCTATTCATGATGGGTGGGTCTACAAGAGTCACCTATATTTGAAATACCATTATCACAATGGATAGATATTTTGGGTTGTTTAAAGTACATGATGCTGGATGCGGGTTTCTAATTTCACTATAGTTAAGGATGTTGGTTTCATTCAAGTAGTGACTGTGACCCATGAGCCATGATAATGATTTTGTTTTATAACGTACTCCTATTTGTTAGAGAATCTCTTAGGCATAAATTGGAACAAGCAGAAACTCACAGATGCTTGAATAGAAAGTGAAAATTTTGAACCTGGAGTTTGAATTGGAAAACTTCAAGGTGATGTAATGCTTCTCACTCGGCATGCTATAAGTTTGGGTTGGGTTAGTACATTTGCTACAAGGCTGAAAGTGAATGAGATTTCCATACCTGCCATGCCATCCATGTGCCTTGGCCTAGTTGTCAAGATACTGTAATTTGTAAATGGTGAACTTTCAATCTTCTCTGCCTCCGTAGTGTCATAATTTGCTTATGCTTCAATATTATGGAAGTGTACTACTAAAAATTTTCTTGGGTAGAAATCAATAGCTATTCCTGTAGGTATTGACTCAGGACACTATGAGATACAAGCCTCTACTTCTTTTTTTCTTTTTTTCTCTTTTTGGGCTTGGCCCTTTTCATTGCTAATAAAATTGTGAAAGAAGAAGAAGCCAGGAAGGCATGTTTTAGCGGAAAACATTGAGGAAGACATGTCAAAGCGTCTGCCAGTTCATTTTTGGGTAAGAATGGTTTGTATGAGCTTGAGCAGGAGTTCTACGGTCCATGTTTTCTGAGTAACATATATAGACAGATGGGGACTTAGGATATGGTTT
Source organism: Quercus variabilis (assembly GCA_030445155.1). Classification (NCBI taxonomy): domain Eukaryota; kingdom Viridiplantae; phylum Streptophyta; class Magnoliopsida; order Fagales; family Fagaceae; genus Quercus; species Quercus variabilis. Next base: position 37,765,252 of record CP129445.1, read on the forward strand.
GCCAGTAAAATTATTTATAGGGTTTGATTTTCTCACTCTCTTTGTACACTGTCCGTGAACATTATATGTTATCATGTGTTAAATGTGAACATTCTTGAAAAAAGTAGACACCTGATATGAAAATGTGAACATTGTGTATACATCACGAGGTGTGAAACAATAATTCCTTTATTTAAAATGAAAATTATCTCCCATGTCCATTATATGAAGTGGGTATAGACATGTAGTACATATATCCGTGAGATCCACGTGCTATGAGATATGCAAATATAGTTGGTGCATGAGATTATTTGGCAATCGAAATAATAATAATAATAAATAAATAAGTTCAATTTTTGTTTTCAGATACCTAAATATTTACTCTCTAAAAATAAGTAACTTTTTTTTTTGGGATTAATTATAAGTGATGCGATTTGCTGCTAGTTTCAAAGATTTTTAATTTTTATAAAAAAATTAAAATAAAATTTTTTTTAAAAAAAAAAAAACATTTTGGAAAACAAATATAAAGTAGCGAGGTGGAAAGCATTAAGTGGGCTATTTTTTTGATAAGCTCAAAACCCTTTTAAAGCAACCCATACGTTTGCCAAACCCTGTTGAATAAATGTGAGACCCAATCAGCCCAAAAGCAAAAAAAAAAAAAAAGAAGGCGAATAAACTAAGACCCAACGAGTTGATTGATCAGAAGCCACTTGTGATTATAGAAGTAAAGATATTTTTGCAATATTTACTATATTTATATAGTGGAGTATCCATGCTTATTTATACATGTTTGTTTGTTTGTTTTTTCCCCTGAAATGCTTATTCATGATGTTAGTAGAAAAGGCATATATAGAATTATAGAAAGCCAAAACAAGGATTAGCCAATCCTTGTTAAGTTCCATAGAGGGAAAGAGGTAGTGCCGACTTTTTGTCTTTCTGAATCCTCTGGAAATAAAAAATAAAAAGTGGTGGAAAGTAGAGAGCTAGTTTTTTTTTTTTTTTTTTTTTAGAATAAGTAGAGAGCTAGTTGATTGTTATAAACTAGGAGTAATAGCAAGTTGAGCAGAAAGCAATGGGTACAAATTAAAAGCTAAGACAAATTCTGGGTTAGTGGAATAATGATCTCTATGTGAAGACAGGGTTTAGGTACCACTAAGGTACTACTTAAACATTCGGTGAATGGGTTTCCAGGCAGATCGTGCCATCAAATTAGGTAACACTTAATAAATTAAAGGCTAAAAGTTGTAAGGGAAGAAAGGGTAATTAATGGAAGAGAGAGAGAGAAGCTCTTGGTTGAAATGAACTAAATTGTTTAAGGAATTTAAAACATTGCCTTTCATGTACTACTCTTTAAATTCATATATTAATAATTTTTTTAATGTACAAATTAATAAAGTTTTGTAAACAAGCCTGGTTGTAAATTTTACAACATCAAATTTTGGTTTAATTCATATCTCATCTTTTTGGCAATTTGAGCTTATTCTATTTCAATTACCTTAAAAATATTTTTATCCATACCTTATTTAGGTAATCTGAACTTGATATTAGAACTTAAATCTTGTTCCCTTCTTTATACACACATCACATGTGGATGATTTTTTTATAACTCAATTTGTTAGTACCTCTTAATGTTTTCAATGGAGACATCTATAATTCAAATCCCCCTTCCCACATTGTAACTATCAAATTATTGAGAGAGAGAGAGAGAGAGAGAGAGAGAGGGTGAGCTTCACTAAGTACCACTCGCTTAATTAATTATACAATATTTCAAGAATACAATAATGACGTACTCCCTCCTCTCACATAATTGTGAATTTTAATAAGTAAATTCATAATAAAACTCAATATTTATGTGAGAGGAGAGAGTGCACAACTATTGTACTCCCAAAGTATTGTATAATTTTCCTATTCTCTTTGTCATTTCTAATGATTATAAATCATATGATAAGGTATAAGAATGCCATATAAAATATAACAAAATGTAAGGAATACACAAGTTTTTTACAATTTTATCTTTTTGTGATCAATGCATAATAAAATATATGTCAATGATGGGCCATTTGAATTTTTTTTTTTTTTTTTTTTTTTTGGAAGAGTTTCAACCTATGGTATCCAGTTCTAATAATAACTCTTTCACATTAGACCAAGACACCAATCAATTTTTGGTGTAGATGAGAATTGAATTTCAAATCTCTTATTTAATGATTAGAGACTTTACCAGTTGAACTAACTGAGGCCATGTGAAAATTATATTACTCCAATTGCAACTTATTACCCTAGCTAGTTTTTTAAAAAATAAAAAAAAATATTGTGAAAAAAGTTGTGTCCCGTATTGCTTGAAAGATTAAAAAAATGGGAAAATTAAAGTCTAATAATTGAAGAGAGAGAGGATTCATGGCACATAAGGAGGGAGAGAGAGAATATAGAGATTAAAAATAAAATAAAATCCTCTTGTTAATAATTAGCAACTTAGCATTACTCGCATGGGTTTTATTTTGTTTTGTTTTTTTTTTCTTTGTTGCTCATGATTGACACAGTGGTTATATGAATGGAGAAGGAGAATTTGAGGGATCTGATGTGATGTGAGAAGTTGATGGCATTGTCCATCTTCTACACATTATAAATTTGTTTAAATATCACTTATTGCTAAAAATTAAAAACTAAAAATATTATAATAAAATAATTTATAAATGTAAAAATAGTGCAATAAGACTTATTTTTAATAAAAATTTTGCTAAAAAAAAAGTTTGTAGATTCAAAAATAGTGTACAAGACCCCTTGCCAATTATTTCAGCTGAAAATTTATTTCAGCCATATCCTAACGTTCACTGTATAAAATAAGTGGTCACACCATGGGGCACATGATCATTATGAATGCCACTGGCACTGCCACCTTGACATCTAGCATATAAGCTATTGATTAATCGAGCTGCCAAACATGTACCCAGAAGAGGATACTTCATTATGATGAGAGTCAATGCATGTGATTTTCAACTTTCAACCAACTAAAGGCTTAGATTGGCTGGGGGTTGGGGTATTGGTAATTTACTACACCTTTCAATAATATCCTTGCATTGCATGCACCGTGCACGGCATCACTTTTTTTTTTAAGCCTTATCTCCACCTGTCCTGATAGTTCAGCAGATCTTTACTAACAATTTCTTAGTATGCACTCCATCAAAGATTCATTGTAAGGACAACTTTATCTTCCTTGTTTATTCTTTGGTAGGAACCGAGGAAAGAGAGCCTTTGGTTTTGAATTGTATATGCGATACAGAATACAGATAAAGAACTGTGAACTCTGTTACTTACTTCTTGTCAGCCAAAGAAGACATAAAGTAGTCTCTACAAACGTTATGGTATTGGTTTCTTAAACAAGAAAAGATCCTGGGAGATGCAGCCAAAGATTGGGGGGGGAGTAGTTTTTAAGGTTTCTCTCTCTTTAGCTTTTCAATATTATACATTGCAGTATTTATCTGGACACATTATTAGATAATATTTTCTCTCTCTCTCTCTCTCTCTCTCTCTCTCTCTCTCTATTTATTATCTTTGTTTGTATAGCTGTTGTTTTTGTGTGTTTGTGATGTGAATCATCCACTGGGCGACCAGCCTGACTTTGACAGAATAAACAATGTGAAAATGATTTTGTTTTTTTCAAACCTTGTCTGTTCTGTCTTTGAATCTACTATGCCTTTCAAGTTTTAAGGCCAAATAGAAATGGGAGATCGAAAACCTTTTTATATTATATAAATTAATTAAGAACGTAAAACCTTTTATTATATATATAAATTACTTTGGATTACGTTCTGATTCAGTCTAACAATAACTAGAGGTGTACTTTTCTCTGGACATTAGTTATCGCATCATAATCTCCTCGAAATTTTATTCTCCTTAGGGTTAAGGGAGTAACTATATTTAAAAGATGATAGTTGCACCATTTGTGTTTATATTTTATTACTCGTATCAAGCGGGAAGTGGCCAAGATATATCAACAATTTTTATATGATTTTTTACGTTTTCTTTTTTAACCTTTTTATAGTGTTTGCAACTGTAGCTTTGTCGCCCATAGCTAGTGGAAAAATCATGGTCTATGCAATGTACTAATTGATTGGATCCAATCCATTCAGCTCAAATGTATATGTTTGTTGTTCAATTATATTATATCATAAAATATTTTGTTGATCATCATATACAAAATTTGATTGAATTTTGTTTAAAGTAAGAAATGGATGGCTAAAGGGTTTAGGATTTGAGATATTATCGCTGCCTTATGTTAATGTTAATGTATGGACAGTTCTCCAACTTGTATTAATTTTTTTTTCTTTTCTAAACAAGGCTCTCCAGCTTATATTTGGTTTAATTACACCCCATATATGCTTTTAGATTGATTCAATTAAACTCTTCCATCCATGTTGCGAAGAATGTTAATTGTTAAGCGTCTCATTGACCAGTAAGCACGTGAGACATTTTTAAAAAAAATCGATAGAAAAAAATTAAGAAATTAAATGGAAACAATGCAAAATAGAAAAGAGAAAATAAAGATTTTCTTTTCTTACAAGTGGGGAGAGAGAGGGTTTAAATCCAATTTCACCACTTGAGAGACCGAATATAAATATCATTAAATCACAAGATTATTAACAAAAATAAATAAATAAATAGAAGAATGAGAAAGAAAAACCAGAGAAAGAGAAACAATGGGCACCTCCCAAAAAAGGAATAACCGAATAGGAGGAGATGCAGGGAATTTTCACAATTCATTTCACCAAAACCATTCTATCCGCATGGCTAACATAGTCATACATAAAGGCCCAAAAATAAAAATCTCAAATCTGCAGAGAGCTTTAACATGTGGATTGGTTGCAGATGGATATTCCTTTATTTGTTGGAACTTTTCACAATAGTTTAGAGTGGTCCTCCTGAAGAACCTTTTGCATAAATGCTTGTGAAAAAGTGCTTTTTGTTTAATAATATGATTGGAAAATGATTTTGGTATAGTATAGATCACCGAACAACATCCGCCTCCCAAAAAACTAAAATCCGGAAGGTTTTATTTTCAAAAATTCCGATAAAAAATTTTGTAACTTAATTGTCATTTTTTTTTTCCTAATAAAGACTTTTATCGTTTAAAATTCTCAAATCATCAAATTAGAAAAAACAAAGCAAAAACAAAAAAATATATATATATATAAAGAATAATGATTTTATTATTATATTATCAGGCATTTTCGATATTCTTGGGCAGATAAATAGGACATATCACCTAATAAATTGTATTTTTCTTCTTTCTTTTTTTGCTAAATTAATATATTGTATTTTTCTATATTTCAGGATATATTTCAATACATATGTTGATATATCAAATTTTATATATTTCTAAATAATATTTCAGGACTTTAATATTTTTTTCATCATCGATATGATATGTCGTATATATAAGTAAGATTTTAAACTAATGGATGTGAGTTAGCACAATAGTTTGGTCATGTCAACTAATTAAGCTAGAAAAATTATGAAGTCAAGTGACACGCTTTCAATAGTTACAAATAATGGAATAGATTATTACATTAATCTCTATTAAATTTTTTTAAAATACTAAATAAATATATTATATTCTGTAAATATTATAAATGTAGTGCAAAACATGTAAACGCGGTAAAATATGTAAGAGATGCAAGACAAGGAAAGTTGGCCTAAAGCCCAATGAACCTATATACATTAACAATTTTTTTTTTTTTTTAAGAAAAACAATTTAATTTGAAATTAATTAATTTTAAAAGAATTATATATAGGATTAAGATGTTGTAAAGCTCCTCCCAAAAACTTTCTCATTTATGGTGTGAACGGGATTTAATATATCAATCAAAAAAACTCACTATCGACTTAAAAGTTACAATATACCTCTAATGATCTCCATACTACAAATTGTTTATCATTGTTAGGTCTCTTACATCTTACAATTTTTAGAACTTAGAAGTAGAACACCAATAATAACAAACCTAGGATTTATCTATTACACCTCTGGGCTTGGCCGACTGAGTTTTTTTTTTTTTTTTTTTTTTTTTTTTTATGGGAGCGGACTGAGTTATTAATTAGATACAGTCGATAAAAGTTTCTTTCATTAGGTTGTTGTTAAGCTTTATATTAAATTTTTCTGGCAAGGTCAATATTTGCCACTCTGAACCCAAAGTCTGCTTTTTAGGTTAAGAAAACAGAGTCCATTTGATGTTTACTTGTTTGATGAGTTTCATGTGAATCTTAACTTTATAAGATAGATTAGTATCTCAAAGAAAAAGTTTCTTAAAAGAAAAACGAGAGTTTATGCTTCGTCCACACAAATAAAGTTGTTTGGTGCAAGCAATGATCATATAAGCCAATTATACAGTGATATTTTATAGTTAGTCGCATGATAATTCCATAGAAATTAACAATGCCCATATTATAATGATTTAAAACATAAACTGAAAATAACATTGTATTTTAAACAGTATAAGATAAGAATACCACAAATGTCAATCAACGTACCGTAGTTTGTTTGATTTGAAGGGTTTGATTAAAAAAATAAATAAATAAACAGAAAAAAACGAAAAAAAACAAAAACAAAAAAGAAAGAAAAAAAAACATGCCTAATAAAACTAGGTTGTGGTTAATTACACTTGGAACGGTCCGGAAGCATGAGATCTTTGACACAAACACAGGAGATCCTTGACAGAAACAAATGCCAGGTGCCTTTGTCTTGTTTCTATAGCCAGAGGCCCAGAGCTTAGCTCGTCCCCACAACAAACATGGCCACAGTGAAAAGGTTCAAGTGCATATTAATATTATTGTATAATTGCAAAGAAAGTTCTGGTACTTATTAAAAGTTAAAACCAATAATTGATAAGTTTATTTTCATCACTTTATTATTTTTATTTTTATTTTTTTTATTTATGGTGTAAAAATACAAAATTATAAACTTCATTTTATAATGAAAATTATACTTTATTGAATTTCAAAAAAAAAAAATTATACTTTATTATGTCTACTTTTATTTATTTACTAAAAGAAATGTGATGTTTATAAAATTTACATTTCTTTTTAGGATGAAAATAAACTTAACCTTTACACCCAAAAAAATTATAAACTTAACCAAATATAGGATCTAGAAAGAAAACAATAACATGTATTTTAAACTAATATCGTATCGTTTTTCTCAAAAAAAAAAAAAAAAAAAAAACTAATATTGTCCTGTTGAGATTTTAAATAAATAAATAATTGGTAAGAGATATGAGATGGGGAAAAAACGTAATGGGAAAAGGAAAGTAAAAGAAAGGGGAATTAAAATCATAAAGGCTTAATTATATGTTATATTCTTTAAATTAACTTGACTCATTTTTAATCAGACTTGGTGGTAGCCTAAGATTACAACCTTACTCAATATCTTTTTATTGAAGATGAATTTTGATAAATCCATCATTATATTACATATTCTTCTTATATCTTCCATACTTGCAAAATTTATAGAAAATTAAAAATCAATAACTATGTTATCAATAAATTGTTTAAATTGTAAGTTTTTGTAGTTTAAAATTATGCATTAAATATATAGGTATAAATCATATAGTAAATAATATCAGATTGATACAAAATTTAACATGTGTATTAAGAGTGTAAAGAACATGCAATTCAATAGTTATATTTTTAAAATATGTAATAATATTTATTTTATTAATTAAAGTTATAGCATTAAGCTACAGCCAATTTTATAACTAAATTTAAAACTTAATTCACCTTCAAGACACAAGAGTAAAGGGAGAATGACAAAACTCAAAACCTAATTAGTTAAACATAAAGCTCTACAAACTGTTGCATAACTACGCCCCTCCCAAACACACACACATAAAGCAACCCGAACAATCGATCCATTCACCACCAAACATCAAATTGAGGCCACCAATCTCATAGTGATTGACCACGTGAACATGATCACTACTTCATCAATCCTTCACCTTCATACCCACAACAACCTCACAAAAACCCACTATTGACAATTGGTTAAATTAAAATAATACTTAAAATTTGAATCATTAACAAGACCCATGAGCCATTAGCCAACTCACTGCCTTAACCATCAAAGACACCCAAAATCAAATCAAAACGGTCTTTAGTCATATTAACCCATCAATAACACCGATCAATCCTTCACTAACCCAACCCTGCGATTATTTTATGAAATTGTCTATAGGAACAAGAGTTGGTTCATCTCTATATTTTGGAGCCGGCCGGGTTGGAGGAGAAGAATTAATAAGATGAAAAAAGAATAATATAATAAAGAGTAAAAATTGGGGGGAAGCACTATGCAATTTTTAGGCCCTTTAATAGCAACCTAATTGACAAAAATAGATGGAGGGTCATAAAATTGAACTGTATGGACCAAATTGAGATAAGTCAACATATAACGGGCATAATATGTAAAACCAATATTTTCACAATTTTTATATAAAAAAATAATACTGGAAAGTAAAAGAAATTTAAATAGAAAAAGAGAGAATAAGAAGGGGGGAGTCATTTTGTTAAAAGTGTGCTTACCTCTAAGAATATGTTTATTTCATTTAATTATTGAATTTTAAAATTTAATTATTTTATTAATTTAAATTTTGTAATTTATGTCTATTTGTTGCATTTAACTTCAAAATAAGTTTTAAAAATTTAGAAACATGAAACCAAAAAGACTATTCTTTCTATAGTATAGATAAATTTGTAAATGAAGGTACTCAGATACATAGGCTAGAAGTATTTAATTTTTTTAACTTAATAATCTTTTTATTTTTTTGAAAATTGAAATTATATATAAATATATCAAGAAATTATATCCAATTTATGGTAAATTTGTGTGTCTAATGGGCATTTTATAAACCACATAACTAATTTAGTTTTAATAATTAATATAAGCTGAACCAAAATTAAAACTTTTTTTTGAATCTGTGGGGGGTAAAGGCCCAATCTAACGTAGTGGGTCTAGAGCCCCATTTGAGGATTACTGTACGTCCGAAAAAAAGGAGATGGTAAGGACAAGGCCCATCTAGAAGAAGGATCCCTAGAAAAGAAAGGTGGTTACAATCCGAGGAGATCGTCGTCCGTCCAAAGAGATTTTATTCCTCGGACGCGAATAATATGGATCAATCGAACGTGTAGAAGGTCAGAATAATCTTCTGAGCATTCTTATTGATCAAGATAAGCTCTGAGTATATCTGGAGATGATAAGAATGAGGAAATATCTAAAAGAAAAGCTGTTACCACCGTATTAAATGCACTGCAACAACTTTTCTAGCCGCATTAATGTAGAGAAGACTCCTGAACAGGGTAACCTCATCTACCGCCACTCACAAAAAGCTGGAGAAGATACATGACATGGCATGCACTCAAGTAGGAACCTAGATGAAGAACAAGTAGACGATAGAGATGAGAGAGGAGGGTGTTATATAAAAAAGAAGGATTCCTAGAAGAAGGGGTCGAGAGTGAACCTCAAAAACTGTAACTTGGACTGAATTAATCAAAATTCTCTTCGTATTCGAATTCGCTTAGCCTTTGTATGTACTTTTACGTTGGTTTTTACTTGCATACCATAATCAATTGTTGTTAGATCTATAGTTAATCTTGCTCTATCACCCACACTCTACAAATTTTATTGTTTTTGGGCTTGAGCTGTAAATCCAAACCCTACAAAATCAAATTAAAACTTTTTAAAAAAAACTGACATGCATCTCATACAAGCAAATTAAAAATAGTTTTATGGAAGTATATCTATAAACCACAAAACTAATTTAGTTTTAATAATTAATATAAGCTGAACCAAAATTAAAACTTTTTTTTTTAAACTAACATGCATCTCACACAAGCAAATTAAAACTAGTTTTATGGAAGTATATCTCATCTTATTTTGGACCAGTTGTTTTAACTTTTAACCCAAAAAAATAATCATCCAATTGAAAATAATTAATTAAAACTAATCAAAATGTTTCTATCTGATTAAGGTATATAACATGCCAAATGCTTTCTAAAATACACGTCATGCATGACAACACGAGCTCATTAAAAGATTCACTTTGTCAAATATATTAACAGATTCAACTTATTTAAAATTAAAAAAAGATATCTTGCCTTGTTAATTATTTATAGCACATGAAATGTTCGCTAATCAGTATTAAAAAAATCTAAAACACAAATTAGAGGGATTTAATAAACAAAATAGAAAAATAGAAAGTTTGACAAAACACAGGGTATTTTTATATTGGTGGAGGGCTTTCCATGAATGGAGAAGAAGAGTCCACGTCTCCCTAGGCGTAAACCTCGTACACCCTTGCCGACAATGTACCTGCCGAAAAGTGTAACCCTAATTGTACTTTGCTTTTATTCTATGTTTCTTATTATATTCTTGATTTTTTCTTTTCTTTTCTTTTCTTTTTGGTGCTAATAATTTAATATAAATTGTCACCTTAACATGTGGACCATTTTAATAAAATAAACTCTAACCAGGCCCCTACCCACCCCTTCAATAATGGTTGTTGCTTGAATCAAAGGATAAGGTGGGCGTACATAGTAAGTCAAGTTTTTGAGAGAGAGAGAGAGAGAGAGAGAGAGAGATTTTAAAGATGGTTCTAAGTATTTGTTAGACATAAGGCGCATGCACCCGTTTCATACAGGATTTTTACAATTTATCATATAAAAGATAGGGTCTAAAGAGATTCTAAAGACAAATTAGTAATAATGATATAAGAAAGGTGCTATGTCTTCAACAATTTTATAATATTTTTATAACAAATTACAAGTAGTTAATTGTTATTAGTTCAAATTTGAAACTAACACTAGGATTACTTTTTTACCCTAACAATAACAACCAATAACAACCTGCCACTTAAGATTTATTGTAAAAATATTATAAAAATATTGTAGACATATCATTTCTCATGATTAGTAGGAATTGACCTTCTTATCAAAAATTTAGCAGCGTTCAAAGAAGGATTAGTAAGCTATGAACTTAATAATCACTTTTAGGATAAAATGTAGTACTACAGTAGTTACTTCAGATTTTTAATGAAAAGTCATATTAATGAGAAAGAAGCATGTGACAAAACAACCCACAAATAAATAGTAAATACCATAATTTTTTTTTTTTTTTGTTGAAAGAGGAATTTTATTTAAAATAATATAATTTCTGAAAAATTGGTAGTGATATTTTTACAAGGTGATTCACACATTTAAAAAAAAAAAAAAATTGTATAACATGACTCATCAACATGCATTGCATCTTGTTATCACACCAAAAACACTCGTCATTTTTATAATTTTTGAATTTAGTGGTGGTGGTTAAAAGAAGGAAAAGAAATAAAAAGCCTAAACTCATTATCTTACTCTTGGATTACATTAATAAGATAAGAGAACAAGAAATTGAGAAAGACGAGTATTGTTAATGAGTATCATATTGGACACCGAACGTTATTCCTATATGCACAACCCTCAACCTCGTCCTCATTGACAAACATCCACCATGGAAAACTACCCTCATCCTCATCCTCATCGCTGAACATCCACCACTGAACGCCGCCCTCGTTCTCCCTTTTTCCCTCTCTTTCCCTCGGACCTACAAAGCCCTAAAGCTCAATCTATCCAAATCGATCTAGCAAGTTCCAAAATCGAACCACCCATAACCCGATCTCATCAACTTTGCTTGAAGCTCGTCGTTAACACCTCTAGATCATCACCTCTCTCTCTCTCTCTCTCTCTCTCTCTCTCTCTCTCTCTCAATTAATTTGACTAGGTTTAATATATGAATGGTTTTGTTTTTGTTTTTGTTGGGTTTTAAATTTTGAGATTTCCTATTATAATATTTGTTTAGATGCTAGAACATGTGAGAAACTGAACAAAATTAGATACTTGAAAATATTTTTCAAAACAACCAAATACCTGAAAACATTTTCCTTTTCAAAAATATTTTTAACTTAAAATACTTTCACTCTAAAAACATTTTACGTCTATCCAAACACAGCCTAAAATAAGAGTACAAAAAATTGAGAAAGAAGAGTATTGGTAGTAATGAGTGTTATATTGGACACAAATTAAGAATAATTAAATGTTTAATTGTGAGATATAATATATGCATTAATATATATATATATATATATATATATATATATATATATTAATAATTCATGGAGCATAAACACGAATTAAAGTAATTACTTGATTTTTTTTTAATATTTAATTTATATAAACTTAACTTGTGAATTCAATAATTCAAAAAAAGGAAAGTGAGGTGAAGTCGTTTATTTTTTCAAAAAAAAAAAAAAAATCTACCGCATGGGATAAGCAAACTCCAATAATTAGTGTCTGTTTGGCTCCAATTTAAAAACTCAGCTTATTTTACTATTTAGCTTATTTTTGCTACTATTTATGGGCCTCACTGCACTTTTTGATACTATTCATGGGTCTCACTATACTATTTCAATTAACTTTTATCTTTATCTACCGTACTTTCAGCAAAAAAATTTCAATTTTAGCAAAATAAACAAATTTCAAACAAACCTTTAATTAATAATAATTTTTTTTTTTGATAAGATTAATTAATAATAAATTAATTATTGGTTAAAATAGCATAAAGGGACCCAAGGTTTCGTCAAAGGGGACCCCCAATTGGAGCATCTATGATGATCTAAACTCCCTATGGTTGAAAACGAGTGGTGAAAACAATTTCAACGTCAGAAATCAAAATTTCCAAGGAGATCTAACACAATGATCTTAAGGACCAGGACTTTCAAGTTTCAACCACAAAAAGGTTAACGCTAATGACCTAACCAGCATACAAGACGTGCACACATTAAGCCATTAATTTTTAAAAGAAAATTATTAAGAATTGAAAAAACTATTAATATTTTTTAATTTCTAAAAAGAAATTCAATTATTGTGTGTTATTAAGGCACACATTGACAAAATCCTAAAAAAAATCTAGACCTTTGCTATAAATTTGTTTTGCCTTGGACTGAGGCAATTTCCAAGGTTCTTTTCGTAGAAAAAATAAACCTGATATTTCCAATGTTACTGAATTCTATATCAACCATTGTTTACTTTTGCAGTTGCAGATATATATATATATATATATTAAAACAAAACATCAGAATCAGTCTACCACGTACAGCAAAGATAATATTAATAACAACTGTAATATAGTACTCTACTATAGGACCAGGTACATGTCTGCTTTATTTAAAGAACATAAAAAAAATCATTTTATGTACGCGTGCTGAAAGGAGATTCACCTCTACAGAAAAATCCAAAACAAATAACTTGTGTATGATTTTTTTTATTTCATTCTCCTTTTAAAAAATTCATAATCTGGTTCTAGATAATGATATAGAATAAGATTTGGATCTCAATCAATAAATTTTTTATTTTGGGTATAAATTTATTATTAATACATCGAAACCCATTGAGATTGGATAGTTTTCCTAGATTTTTCATTCTATCTGTCACAGGCTCACAACTCATAATATTAATATATTAAATAATTTGTTTAGATTTTTTTTTTTTTTTTTTTCATTCGTTCAGTTTTAGCTCTTTCCAACAATAACCCACACAATTAAAAAAAAAAAAACTCTAATAATTCTTTAGCCATTTAGCCATTTATTCTTTATAAAGACAAGAATCAACAATTAGTTATTTGAATGACCCTTAAGTTATAATTTAGTTGTACTGTAAGTTTGTAACTCAATGAGATTACTCGATTTCAATTTTTTTATAGATAATCAGACTCCCCGACCATAAATTATAACAACAATTAAATTGAAATAAAAAAAATTAAAAATTCACGTAAAGGATTAAACATAATAAGCAAATGAAGTATTAAGAGCATTCACATAAACTTGTGCAAAAATTTCAGTTTATTCTATTATAAGAATTTACTTTTTTACTACCACATACCCTTTGTACAATAGTCACTCCACAAGTATATATAAGTGTTTGTGAGGTGTGGAGGGCAAAGGTCAACGTTCAAGTCTCTAAGAGGAAGTTTTTACACATATACACTTAAATTATGTTAGAATAAAATTTCTATCTTGTATCAAAAAAATAATTTACTTTTTTTTATTATTTTATATAATCACTTTTTATAAATAACCACGTCAAAATTTCAATTTTTCTTGATTTTAAAAAATAAAAATAAAAATAAAAATAAAAAACTCTTTCTTCATACACAACAACCATTATTCACTATCGTCATTCATCATTCAGATACGTAAATAAAGAATAAAGAATAAAAAACTACATACAAAATGAATAGTACTAGTATAAATTTACTCAGTTATTGTAGTTGTTGATGGATTTTAAACAATATTTATACATAGATTGATGTGGGAGATTTTAAGGGTTGGTTGGGCAAAATGTGGAGCTTTTTCTATTTTACAAAAACTTATGTGAAATCTCTAATTCTACGTTTGGTTGGAGTGAAAATAGGGAAGATGGAAAATGGAAGAGAGAAAAAATAAGAGAGATTTTGGGTAGGGTGGATGTTTGGTTAGAGTGATTTTAGGGGAGAAAAAATGGTGGAGCATGACTATTTTCTCGTAGCCTACCATTTTTCTGCCCCCTTAAATTGGAGAGAAAATGGGGAGGAGAATGGGTTAGATTGAAATTACTCATTTACACCTCCCCCCCCCCCCCCCCAATTTTCTATTTTTGAGACTAAAAGACTTATCTAGAAATCCAAAATGGACAGAAAACAAAAATTGTTCTCAAAACTCAATTTGTGAAGAAAATTAAAAACATGCAAAAAGCAGTTTTAAGTTTTTAATTTTTAAAAGTCAATGAAAACACATATTTAATTTAATGAATCTATCTCATTTAATGAGTTAGCATTAGAGTTCAAATTCTAGTAACAACATATTTAAGAATTTTTTTTTTCTTTAAAAAACTATATTTTTAATTTCAACAAACCAAACATGTTTTTTATTTCAAAAATACAAGAATTTTTTTTTAATATTCCCAAAAACAAGTTTTTGAAAATAGAAAAAAAAAAAAAAAAAACTGTTATCAAACCTAACCTAATTTTTTTTTTCTATTTCCCTACTTTTTCACCACTCCTACATTTTTTAGTTCTCTTATTTTTCCATCCAAATCCACCAAAGGCACTTTAGAAGATGAAGTGGGATTTGTTTGCTATCCTAATTGATTGGCACAAAACTTTGCAGGCTTTTCCCCTCTTGCAATATTTTTATTGTATTTAATAGCTTAGTGTATTGTGGTATTTGACTTATAGCTTTTTAAAATAATAACAATAATTTGATAACAAGGGAGGAAAAATTTGAATTCTACGCATTTTCATTGTAAACACTTCTAATACTTTTTAGTATTATTTTTCTAGCCTTGGATTATCTAAAGAAAAATAATAATAGGATTCTTTTTCTTACCAATTTTTATCTTTCTGAATCTCCTAAAAAACTCACTCAAAAACGGATCTGCTAGAAATTCTTAATTAAAAAAAAATATCCGAATGAGTAGGTGGGTTGGGTGGATAATGCCACTTACATAACACGTGGCAGAAGAGGGTTGGCGGAGAAAAGGACTTTGAGGACAAGTTTAGCGGATTCATTTGGAATTGGATTTAGTTGAGGAACCGGTTATAGCCGGTTAATAAATCGCAATCATGGTGGTGATCGAAGTTTACCTGAAGAGGAAAATAAGTTTTAAACAAAAGATTTAAGGTTGGAGGATTGCCTTAAGGGGAAGGTGCTAATTGTATGACTAAGAAAAGTATCTCTTTTTTTCTCTCTCTCTAGTCTCTACTTCTTTTTTTTTTTTTTCTTTTTTTTTTCTTAATTATTTATTGCTCAAATTGAATTATTTCTATTTCCACTCTCACGCGTGCTTTGACAATATTTGTGGTCTTTGTTTTAAGAAGATTAGAATAAAAATGGCGGACCTAAATGTCATTATCTTGTTAACGTAGAAGTAGAAGATACTACTAACTTTTATTTATGGGATTTATTGGTGTGTGTTCTAAAAACATATATTAGTAAATCATTATATTTTTTTTTTTTTAAAGAGAGTTTCAATCTATAGCGTATTTTTCTAATGATAACTCTTTATTGTCAGACCAGTGGCGACGCCACCATTAGGCCAGGGTGTTCCCAGGAACACCCTGGCCTGAAATTTTTTTTTTTATACATAATAATTAAATTTTTTTTTTATTTATTTACCCTTAAAAAAAAAATTAGGAACACCCTAAACTAAAATTAGGAACACCCTGCTTTCAAAAAAAAAAAATTAAGAACACCCTCAAATAAAAAAAAAAAAAAAATTATTTGTCCTATTTCAAGCAAAAAACAAAAAAAAAAAAAAAAAAAAAAAAAAGCCCAAAAAATTTGTAAAAGAGCAAGCCTACCAAGGGAAAAAAACCCAACATCAATCCTAAACAACAAATTACAAACCCAATCTAAAGAAAAAAGAAAAAGAAGGAACCGGAACGGTCAAACCGTTTCCCAACGGTTCTCTAACTTAGCTACAAAACTGCTTTAAAAAAAAAAAAAAAACCATGCCAGCATCGCCGACCACCTCAAGAAAAATGAACAGATTGGAACCTAGAAGTCGGATCTAATGTCTTTGACTGAGAGATATTTGTGCAAAGCTTTCAAGTTGAGAGATACAGAGAAACAAAAAAAAAATAAATAAATAAAATTGAGAGAAGAAAAAGAAGGCTGTGAATACTTGGGTCTTGATGCTGTACTCACACCGGTGAAAAACCAACCCACAGAACTACTGAAAACACTCAAAAGCCAAGTATCAATGAAAGGCGTAAAAGGCATCTAAAGTATTAATGCTTGGCAGTTGGCACTTGGGAATTGGGTTGGGTACTTTGGGAGATGTACAACTAGCCATGTTAGCCAAGTGTTTCATTTTTTATTTTTAGTGTGTACTATTCGGTTGTGTTATTTCTTTTTTTTGCTGAATAACTGTGTTAATAACTTAATTTTGATTAATAAAGGAATACAAATACAAACATAGTTTTTAAACAATAAAAAAATGATTTGTATTTTAACATTTAGGCTACTATCATCTAATTATTATTTAGAATAGATCTTTAAAGTACAATTAAATTACTTATTCTTAATACCGTTGTAAAAAAAATGATAAATAAAACAAAAAAAGATATAACATTGCTATTATTTTTGTAATGTTAATTTTGATTATTTATAGTTTCTTTCCCTTTACCATCTAACATAAGATATGAAACTCATTTTTTAATTTTTTTAATATTTGTTTGGATATATTTGATGAATTATTATTTATTTTATAATTTTAAAATAATTAATTATATTATTTATGATATTATCGATTCAACCATCGGTCTGACTCCAATTGGACCAAAAAACCAAAAATCACTACCTTTTTCAGTTCCGTCACTGTTTCGGTTTTTAAAACCATATGCTTACAAATAATTAATGACATGCCATAAATAATTAATGTCATGCACACATGCAGATATGCCATAAATAATTTTATTTTATAATTAATAAAACAACAATATAACAAATTATAGTTTATAAAAGACAAACAAATTAATGAAATAACTAAACAACAATAATTAATAATTTTATTAATATTTCAAATGAACTTATAGTTTATTGCTTATCTTTTTACTAGAATATTTGATAAAAAAATAACGTAGAAGACAATTGTAAATTTTATGTATTTGCGTGTTTTTTTTTTATTATTGTTGTTGTTGTCAATATACAAAATTTTCTTTTTATTAAATTGTGTAATTTATACTTGCGAGGGAACACCCTGAAAAAAATTTCTGGAGTCGCCACTGCGTCAGACTAAGACACCAATTAATTTTTGGTATATACTGAGATTGAACCACAAATCTTTTATTCAACCATAAGAGATTTTACCAGTTGAGTTAAAGTGAAACAAAAACTAACTAAATTGACAATTTTTTCAATTTTTCATAAATTTTGTTTTTTGGAATAGACAATTAATATATGTCTTAAAGGTACGCATTACCCAAACAATTTATTTATACTATACAACCTCTTTTTTGGTGAAAGGCATAAAAATGTTTGACTACTTCTCTTTAAATTTTGTTTACCTTTCTTTATGGAGTAAATTGAGACTATGAACATGGCTACTTAGGAAAAAGGAAAAGTTACAGATTTGATATCATACAATATGAGTTTAACTTTCTGACATTATTTTCTTTGATTAAAAAAACGTTAACGACAATAAAATAAAATAAATAAAAAATGAGACAGTTACTTCATACTTTTATCGTGTTTAAAAGCCGACAAAGTCTTTTTTTAAATCAATTTAAAGAAGATTCTAACTAGTACCTACTATGTAGCAAATCAAACAATATGCAATTATACCATTCAATTTATATACTTAAAAATCGTGTGTTAATTCAACCATCTTTTGAAGTAGTAACAATATTTTGAATGAAATCAAATATGAATGACAATTAAGAATTGTATTTTTTGACCTAGAAATAAATAATTCAACTATAAGAAGATTTATAAATTTTGGGGAAATGAAAAAAAAAAAAAAATAGTTACGAAAGAAACTTGGAAGAAGTTAGCGAATGCTCTTCAAGGGCATTGATTTAAGAACTTCTTTTAGAAACTTCTTATAGAAAAAGAAAAAAATAACTAACTTTATAAACAATTTTTTATATTTCCTATGAAAATGGTATTAAAACTTTCTTAAAATAATTCATTAACAAATACTTTAAAGGCACCCGTTAGTCAAATTCTTTTTATTATGGCATGATATAGAATGGTGATATTTATGACGTAAGAGATATGTGATTCTCACAATTTGCAAAAGTGGTGTAAAAGAAAAAGGAGCTCTCTTGTCTCAATCTCCTAAGTGGAAGGGTATAAGAAAAGTGTGAATTATTATGACTTTTTGATTGAGGAATCACAAGTTAGCCTTATTTAATTTAATTTTAACATTTTAACCAATTGGAAAATGGAGTTAGAACAAGATTGTGGACCATTATAAAAATAGATAAATAAAAGAGATTTTAAAAAAATTAATTTTTGAGGTTTAGATTAATGTTACATGTATTTAAGACTTTTTTTTTTCCAACTTGTAGAAGGGGTTGGCCCCACTGGACCAACTCTATTATTGATCATAACGAGTCACCTCTAACCTTCTACCTTTTTCTTTTTCTTTTTTGAGAAAAGAATCACCTCTAACCTAATTTGAAGAAAAATTGTAGATGGACACACTTAGTTACTTTCATTCTACATACTTCTCTTCCTTTAAAACCCCCATTTCAAGAGCTTTTTTCCATTCATTCCTTTCAAGATCACTCGTTGTCTTCCAAGTTCTTAACAGTTTTTAGTTTTTAAGGTTAATTGCTCAGCTAATCACTTAAAGCTTAACAATCCAAGATTGTTATACCTGAACCTAATGATTGCAAAGTATTACATTTGAGTGAAAATCCAAATCCAATCTTTTCGTTTCTGAATGGAAAACTTTCGACTTAAGAGGGATCCTGAGTTGGCCTAAATTTGACAACTGTGACATTGTAAATTGACTAAAAATCTCGAGTGTTAGAATGAACCAGTGGTTGAATCATTGCCTAAATTCCAATGGATTCAAGCAAAGTGGACTACAATTGATTGTTCTCATTGTTATATAAATCCATGATATATAGCTAAGAATCTAACATTAACGTTTGGAAAAAAACTTAAATAGCATTTAAATAGCATGCGCCTAAAACAATATATAAGATGATGGATTTATATATGATGAATCAGCAGCAAACAATACATTTCAATGGAAAATTATATAAGACGAAATTTATTAAAATATACGTATTCAAAACCAATTTGAAATAGGCAATCCCCACGCTCCCTCCCTCATGTGTTCTTAAATTAGAAAAAAAAAATAGAATATATTTATTTTTGGTCTCCTTAAATATTTTATATTTTGTGTTGGTCTTGTATAACCAAAAGTTTTTCTTTTAACATCTATATCTATTTTTTAAGTTTAAAAATTTTAAATCTCTTCTAAATTAATAGTTAATAATTTGACATTTGGGATTTAGATGTCATCATAAATTATTTAATGTTCCTTGTGACTAGCTAATAAAAAATGAGGCTTTGGTTTTTAAAATTTTTTAAATGAAATATTTATGACAATGATTATACTTATATTCTATGTAACATGATAGTTGATTAATACCTAGTTAGCTTCATAAATTAATGTAAAATATTTATGACAATGATTATACCTAAGTATTACTCATGATATATATATATATATATATATATATATATGCGTGTGTGTGTGTGTGTGTCTGTGTGTGTCTGAGTGTGGAGTTTTTTCAGCTTGTGTCTTTAATTTGCTTTGTCACTTAATCGTGAATTGTCAAGATAGATTATTATTGAGATAAGTTACTAACTTTAAAATTATTCATATCACCATATACCCTTGACCCTCTTTGATTAAAAAATTTGGAATTGTCACTACGAGTAACACATCTTTGTGAGAAACTAAATTATATAGTAATGTAATTTTTAGAGATCAGGGCTAAATATTTGTGTGTGTGTGTGTGTGTGTGCATGTGCTTTCTTGGCCTTAAGAGTTAAGACTTTGTAATTATTCATTGTACATTTAATTAACACGACTCTTATTTCATGAGGGAAAACTTGAAAACACTTCACTAAGGTTCTCAAGTGTTAGAATGAAGCAATGCTTGAATCCAAGTTGATGATGCCAAAAATAGCACCAGTGAGTTACACGATGCTCGCTCACTTGAAAGGCGATACTTGCACAAAGAAAAGAAATGACCTAACAGAGAACACCGGTGTGGTGCCGGCCAAATACCCTCCGAAGGTCAAGTTAGAACTTTTTTACAACTCTAGAGTGCTAGAGATGGTGTAATTGTGCGTATCTCGATTTGTAAAGGTATTGGAGCTTTTTATAGTAGTAGAAGGTTAACCATCTCTTCCTTGGGCTAGTCATTTCCTTATAGGAATCCTAAGAAGCGTCTATTACGGAATCCTTTCCTTGTAGGATACTAACATTAAGCTTGGGATACAAGCCATTTTCTCATATATCCATGCATGGCGTCCAAGTCAAAGTTTTACTAAGACCGTCAGCTTTCTTTGCACCCGTCAATCATAGCAGCGTCAGCTTCTTGTCAGCGTTATCCCATGAGTGATTATCTTCTTCTCGTCAGATCACCCTCTGTCAATCTTCTCTTATTTTTGGGTCTTCAGCTTCTCTCATAGTTTGCTCCGTCAGCCTTAAACCGTAGAACATATTAATGATAAAGGCAACGGGCTAAATATTTTCGAGCTATGATTTTACTCATCACAAGTGATTCAAGCAATGTAAACTAAAATTGATTATCCTCATTCTTGTATCTTTGAAACTAAACATTTATGATGATAGCTTTACAATTCAAGAATAAAGTTTAGACAGACATTTCTCAAACAAATAATTTTAAACTGTACATGCTTGAAATAGTCTGAAAATGTGTGTGTGTGTGATGAACCAGCAAGTGATACAATATTATTAGAAAATTATACAAAATGAAAGTGATATCTTCGTGTGGACATTTTAAACTACACGTGTTTAAAACACTTCTAAAAAGTATAATCCAAATATGATTAATCCACAATCATTATTACTTACTAGGGCTAAAAGTTTGTGTACGTATAAACTTTGCTGGACCTTATAAGACACGGTAATCATTCGACCCGCATTTGACATGACTCTTTATTCTCTAAGGGAAACTTAGAGAAAACTTGACTACGACTTTGAAGTGTTAGATACTTAGAGTGAAGCAAAGCTTGAATCATTTCCCTTTTGATTCCAATAGATTCAAGCAAAGTGAACCATATATAATAGATTATTCTCATTTATTATAACAGGAAAAATTTCCTTGTAATGTTTGATTTCATTACATAGAACAGAGATCCAACACGTGATTTATTTTGACATGTGTTGTGCTTATATGTTGCATAAACCTAATCTTACTCAAAACTTAAATTTCATGATGGCTATATAATCCAAGAATAAAGTTTAACGAGCAATTCTCAAAATAAATATTTAACTTGCACAAGTTTAAAATAGACTTAATTAATAGTCTAAAAAAGTGTTTATATTTGTTGGGTAAGCATGAGATATATTTCTATGAAAAAACATATATACAAGATGAGAGTGATTTTTTTTTTTTTTTTGGGTAAGAAAATTTTAAACTGCACGTGTTCAAAACACTGGTAAAAAGTCTCAAAATATGATGAATATATCCACGAGCAACACATCACAGTGAGAAAAATTAGACAACATAGGAAAGGAGACTGTAATCTTTAGATTGGACCAAGAAAATCTATCTACGTGTAAACTTACATGGCCATATATAATATAACATCGTAATCATTCGAAAGAGCATTTAGAAGGCCTCATTTTTCACGAGAGGGAGAGAACTTGAAAGAAAGAAAGAAATAACAAATAAGTCAAATAACTTTGAATCTTGCTAAAGGCAAAAGGGCAAAGTAAGAATGTGATGATTCATATTTATTATGGCAGCCAGCCAAGTAAATAGTAAATTGACTCAAACCCAAGAGACATTTTTGAAACTTTTTAGACTTGATGTTTCCTATAAAACTAGATGGACAAGGTGTTCTCTTCTCTTGGAATGTAAATATATATATATATATATATATATATATGTATACACGTCAAAGTTCAAAGAAAGAAAGAAAAATCCCCCTTGTTAGTCAAAGTTTGCGTCTATAAAAGTGAATTGTTGTGTGGTTTTTGGTTTAACCATAAAGATTATAACACACATAAACTGCTTACCTTTGAAAAAGGTTGATTCGTTTCCCAAGCAACGTGGCAATTTGAATTCCTCATCCTAAGAAACCACTATTAACTTAACTACTTGCGTCTTCCATCATGCTCGTGCTTAACGAGGAATCCAATTGCTATTAAAAAGTAAATAACGAGGAATCCAACCATTCAAGAATAATTATGGAGGTACTTGATAATGTTGTTTAAACAACAATTTTTAGTATTTAAATTCTATATTTACAACAAGTATTTTTACAATACTTTTTAATTCATACTTATTTTCATAACAATTTTCTTTTAATTATTATTTTTTGTTTTATTTTTTATGTATGGTTTTATGAGTTTCACTTTTTTTAAAAAAATATAATTACTCTTTAATCAAATTTTAATAAATAAACAAAAAATAATCAAACAAGATGCTGCATGAAAACCCCATACTTCAATCATGGGCTCACTTCTACAGGTTTGGTTTGGGAGGTAAAGATCCCAAATTCAAATCCTGCAATTACAAGTATTTGAGAAAAAACTTTAAGCACTCGGTTCATGCTCACTAGCATCTTTGATGGGGCTGGATGCACGGTTATAGGTCATATAAATTTCTTGTTCCAGTAGGCCTGGGTCCAACGAGTTGAGTGTCATAGTCACGCTTTGATAAGAAATGCTAACTCAAGTCACCCCTACACATATTTTTTCATAAATAAATAATCAATTAATCATAATAAAAATTTGCATCAAAAAAAGTCCTAAAAATTGATTGGGTATGAATTTTTCTCCTTTATATTGGCTTTAGTGCCACACAATTTTTATTTTAAAATATTTATAAATGAGGTCAATTTCGTACTTAGGCAATTTTTGTTTTACTATGAAAACAAAATATTTCAGTACTGGTTGATATGATATGTCATTTCAAAGCTATTGCTATATGCCTATATATATATATTGAATGTATTTAATTATTTTTGTATCTTTACAAAAAATTTATTTAAAATCCATATATTTTATAAAGCTCAAATATTAGTCTAAATACATTAAGCCAATGTATTAGCTTAGAAAACATTTTATGTAACAATTTTTTTTATTATTATATCCTTTGAAACATTAATTCCAGCCAAAACACTTGAAAAGTCTCCGGTACAGGTTGGTACAACATTAACACGACATTTTGTTCAGTATATATTTTACAGGAGTATCGGCGTTGGTCTTATGACTGGTACAGACGTACAGTATATTACCGCATGCACATCCAATACCAGTGCTATTTGACTTCCTTTATATCTATGCTTTGTTAGTAACAGGTCACTTTTAGAGAGATGATGTGAGCTATCAAACTATTAATTTTATTGAAAAATGTTGAAATTTAAATGTGATTTACAATTGGATTTACATTTAAGTTTCGTAGGTCTCATTATTCTTATGAATTGCATATTTTATTGCCTTCTTTTATTATTATTATTGTAGGGTATATTTTTGTGGCCCAAACCCAAAAGGTTTGGATTATGAATCCAATGAACTCAGAACAATGAATTTGTAGAGAATGAGTAAAAGAGTTAGGCTGATTGTGGACTAAATAATAGTTAACTACGGTGCCAAGAGGAACTAATAAATAACTCACTTCAAAGTCTTTCAATTTGATGTTCGAAGATGAATATTATTGAATGAAAAATCAATACAAATCTCCAAAAGTCCTCTTCTTCTCTAGAAGCTTTTTTATTATATAGCATTCTTCCTCATCATCTTCATCGTCTACTTGTTCTTCATCTAAGTGTCCACTTGAGTATGTGTCACGTCAGATTTCTTCTTTAACTTTCTATGAGTGGTGGTAGCTGGATTGACACTGTTCAGGGGTTTTCTCTACATTAATGTGGCTAGAAAAGCAAATGCAGTGCATTTAATGTGGTAGTGGCAGCTTTTCCTTTTAGACATTTCTCCATTCTTCTTATCTCCAGGCATGTCCAAAGCTTATCCAGATTGCTGAAGTCATTAGTAAGATCATTCGAACCCCCCAGATATTTGTTTGACCAAGAATCTTTACATCTGAGAAGAATGATCTCTTCGGAACGCTAGTGCTCTCTTTGGACGGATCTTCTTCACTCCCAATTATCTTTCTTTCATGCGGAACACTCCTCAACAATTTTCGCCTCTTCGGACACACAGTAACCTTCACATAGGACTTTGGGCTCAATACATAAGCTTAAGTTTTTACCCCCCACATTAGCCCCTCAAAATTTTAATTTTTCCCTCGTATTCAAGGAGAAAAAATAAGATTTTGATTTGCTACAAAGTAAGAGTCAAAAATACAAAAATATCTTAGTTCACACGTGTAGGAGCATAGATTTATGCGTTTCATAACTGCTGCTGCCATTTCAAGATTCCCAAAGCGCTATTAATTACTCCAGGCGGCGTTTTGTCTTTACCATCTAACGGTGTACTACTGATCCAACGGATGTGGTTCTTCCTCGGAATTTGGGCAGAATATCTCCTACCCCTTCGTTTGTCTCTATATAAAGCCCTAGAGGAGGTTTTTCCTCCTTTACTTTACAGATTCTCAGACTTTCTAGCGAACAAAGGCATTCAAATCGATCAAGCTCTTCAATCATTAAATCCAGAATCTACAAGCATATCCACGAGTTCAAAGATCACTTTTCAATCCTGTTCGTGGAAGTTCTCATATACTCAAGTCTTTTATCTTCTCCTCAGACACCTTCTTTGGTCTTCGAGTAGTCGCACCCTAGTCCCTGCGTTTAGAGTCCCTTCTTTCTCGTTTGTTTAAGATGGGTAGATTTCAGTATCTAGTGGACAACCCCACTCAGATGGAGGAGTTTAGAGCCACATACCGCATACCTGAAGATGTGGGTTTGAGATATTGCCCTCTAGAAAGAATACTAACAGATCGGAAGCCGAGCGAAGTGATAATCCCCATCATCGCCTTCTTGGAAGGAGAAATGACTATTCCTATGGGCTCCATCACCACTAACTACCTTCGAAACCATAGGCTTAGCCCTAAGCAATGTGCCCCCAACGTCTTTAGAGTCTTAGGAGCCATCGATGATTTGAACCGCCATCTAGGATTGGGACTCACTTGGCGAGACGTGATACATATGTACAAGTGCCACAGTCAGAAAAGAACGGGATATTATCTGAAATCCCGGTCCGACGCTGTTAGACTCGTCTCCTGCCTTTTCAAGTCTAACAAAGGGATGAAAGACAACTATCTAATCGTCTCGGGCGCATGGCATAATGGTCTTCACTGCCCAACTCGACCAAGAGAGCCGGGTGGGGGCATCCTAGATTTAGGCTTGCTAACAGTAGATTTAGGACTGACATTTCTCTGCAATTTTATCCTCTCTATCTTACTATTTTCAAGTTTCTGACTAAGTTCTGTTGTGATGTTGACAGATAAAAACTACGTCTCTCCTCGGCTGAGTCTTACAAACACCACCGCGCTCAACTATCTATTACGATCAGAAATTTTTGTGAGTGAAGACGGGCAACTCCGATCGGTTCCCCTCATTCTTGGTTACATGCCCAAATTGTCCGATTTCTAGCCGATCGGAAATGCGATAAGATAAGGAGACCATCGCATCAATCGCATCGACATTGGTCGGAATGATTTTTTGGCTCCATTCGATCTTCCCCTGTGCCACATCCAAACCCGCAGGGTGTACCACTGCTTGTCCAGTCAGTTCAACAGATTCCCCTTGAACCAGCAACAAAAGGCGAGGGTGTTGCTTCTTCGACTTCATCACTTGAACAGCAAATTAACAAATTCAACTTCGAAGAGGCCTCAGAAGGGGTTCGAGTGATAAGTGTTTTGGACGCCAAGGAGGAAGTTGACAGGCAATCTAGTGTCTGCCCTCCTATCTTAATAACAGCTATTCTAGAAGTCTCTTCGGACGAAAAAAACGATATGGCAAGTCTGAAAGATTTGATGAAGAATAGGAATAAGAAGGCTGGGCCCAAGGATACTAGGACGTCTCAGCCAGTCGTCAGTCTTCCTCCACCACCTCCCCAAATTTCCGCTGATCTGGGCCTAAAATCATTGTCAAATATGAAGAATAAGAGGCCCATTACGATCAATGAGGAGAGGGAGGTGGTGCCTACAAAAGGTGGACAAGGGGTAACGGGGCAAAAAGGCTTTGTCCACCGAGAGCCGAGACGAACCTTTCAATGCTGAGGTGTGCCGAGGGCCGCGCACCTGGTCCCTTAAACTGGAGCTAGATGGTGCTCTCATCCCCTGGGATACTTCCCTTAGGAATTACCATGGGGGGAGGGCAGGTTTGGTTGCTGTAGCCCTGGAGCAGCCACTCCTCCTTCCAAAGGATGTGGAGTCTTACAGGAGCTTCAGCCAGTATGAACTCTTCTTATCCTTAAAAAGGGATTTGGCCATGGTAAGTGAACCAATCCATTCTTCTTATTAAAATGTTGAACAATTAAGTTAAAAAAAAATTTCTTTGCTTTGTATTGAAATTCTTGCTTCTACTATATAGATCACCCAGTAGGTTTACGTGGCTGAAGAGTGGAACAAGAGAACCTTTAATGAGGCCCAGGCCGAGGCTCACACTCGGTCTGAGGTTGAGAAATCCCTGGGTAATCTGAAGGAAGATTACTCTCGGCTGTCTGAGCAGCTGAGAGATATGACAAGCCAAAGGGACAATATAGATACTGGCCTGAAGACTGCTGAAAAGCAGGCAGAAGAACAACGCAAGCAATTGTGCATGACCGAGATCAATCTGGAGACACAAAGAAAGACGATCAAAGGTCTTCGTGCCGAGCTAAAGAAAGCTAAGGAAGCTGCTCAGTCGGCCAAGAAAGGGGCTCAACTGGCGAAGGAGGCAGTGGAGGTTGAGAGACAGGCAACATATACTCTTGGGGTGGAGGAGACCCAACTCAGACTTACTGAAGAGTTCGCGAAGGTTTGTAGGGAGTATTGCGATGTGACTTGGGAGAAAACCCTTGATGCTGCTGGGGTTCCTCCAAAGGCTGACTTGAGGCAACCTAAGAGCATTTTCTACCACCCAGACGTCCGCGAACTGACAGAAGATCCAGAGCAGCCAGTAGTTGACTAGACCCTTCCTGATCCTACTGAGGCACCCTAAGAGTCTGGTCAGATTGGAGACCAGGGCAATTAGGTTAAAGATCAGATTAAGGATGTTGCCACCCAGCCCAGCCATGCTATTGACCCTTTAGCTTCTTAGACGAAGACCTAGACATCTAGGGATTTCTATTTTGTACTTGTATTGTTTTTTTTTTTAAGGGATTGCAATGTACTTTTCTTTTTAGTTAATGAAATTAGTCTTCTATTTTCTATTTTCATCGCACTTGTTATGAGATTTACAATTGTAGTACAGGTAGATTTAACAACAATATCAGACTAGTGATGTAAACGCCTAATTCAAATACTGGAAGGGTTAGGTCATACAAGAGTTATTAACAAACATAAATTGCGATGAATGATGTGAAGATATTACGAATTTTCTTGGATTCTTGGATTATTTCAATATTTAAGACTACAAGGTGAAGGTATTTAAACATGATTCATTAAATTTGAACTTTGATAATGACTATAAAATAGTGTTAACTAACTCCTATCATCTGATCTGAGAACTTCAGGCATGATTGGACGTAAATTTAAACAGTTAGGAAACTTGCAGACGAGTGTTAACTAACCCGAATCATCTGGTCTGAGGACTTCAAGCATAATTGGGCTTAAGTTTAAACACTTAGGAAACTTGTGAACGAGTGTTAACTAACCCGAATCATCTGGTCCGAGGATTTCAGGCATGGTTGGATTTATGTTTAAACACTTAGGAAACTTGTAAACGAGTGTCAACTAACCCAAATCATCTGGTCCGAGGACTTCAGACATGATTGGATTTAAGTTTAAACACTTACGAAACTTGTAAACGAGTGTTAACTAACCCGAATCATCTGGTTCGAGGACTTCAAGTATGATTGGATTTAAGTTTAAACACTCAGGAAAGGTTCAAAAACTTTACATAATAAATTGGCACAATGATTAAAGTAAAGACTTGATTAATAATACCTTTTAAAGTTGTTTACATTCCAAGGTCGTGGTATTACATGACTATCCAAATCTTTCAAAAAATATGCCACAATGTCAGCTCCTGAAGTAATACGATATGACCCCTCCTAGTTGGGCCCTAACTTTCCCCAAGCTGGGTTCTTCGCGGTGCCCACAACTTTCCTGAATACTAAATCGCCAGGTTCTAAAGGCCTTAGCTTTACGTTGGCATTATAGCCCTGTCTGAGCTTTTGTTGGTAATGTGCTAATCGGACTATTGCATTTTCTCTCCGTTCTTCAATCAAATCCAAACTCTTTTCTAGCTGCATATTGTTGCTGGTTGGACTGAACGAACTAGTTTTCATAGTTGGGAACCTAGTCTCCAGAGGTATGACAGCCTCAGCTCCGTAGGTTATTGAAAAGGGGGTTTCCCCAGTAGACAAACGAGGTGTAATTCTATATGCCCATAGTATATGTGACAATTCTTCCACTCATTTGCCCTTTGTATCGTCTAGTCTTTTTTTCAATCCATTAACTATGACCTTATTAACTGCTTCTACTTGTCCATTCTCCTGAGAATAGGCAGGGGTAGAGTATCTGTTTGTGATTCATAGTTCACCATAATAACTCTAAACGCTTTACTATCGAATTGTAAGCCACTGTCTGAAATGAGAATATGAAGAGTCCCAAATCAAGTGACAATATCGAACTGTGGACAATAGGAATATTTTGGAGTTTGATATCTCTGGCTTGTATTCAAACAGGCTCTGCCCTGAAGCGGATGTTGCTCTTTAGCTTTGAATGAAATCGTCTTTTAACCACAAAAAAATAATAATAATAAAATTAAAAACAAACTATAAAACTATCATAGTACCCAGAAAAGAGAGAAGGAAATATCTCAAATAAGGACAAACTTGAAGCATATGTTTCTTGTGCTCCAATTTTGCAGGCAAAGGTGTGCAAAAAGCTGTACACACACAGAAACGTTATCATTTAGGTACAGTAAAATTCGGTTTGACTGAACGAGGGTAATTTCGTGATAGAATTATTAAAAGAGAGAACGGTAACCAAAACGTGACAACCCGCAACGACCTGTAGAGCGAGAGAGATATATAACTAACAAGTAACAACTAGGTGAGGTGGGATAGGAAGAAAAGCACGTGACATACATGTTAGGAAACTGGATGGACGGCACAGGACACTTTTGGGTATTCCGGTATTTATAGATTCCGTTTTGTTTCGTACCTATGTCCGTTTCCTTTTCTCGTTCTTCCCAAAAATTAATTTTTTTTTTCAATAAAAATATAAAAGTGAAGAATAATAATCTGACGGACTCCCTCCCTTTTCACATCAT
Organism: Quercus variabilis; assembly: GCA_030445155.1. Taxonomy (NCBI): domain Eukaryota; kingdom Viridiplantae; phylum Streptophyta; class Magnoliopsida; order Fagales; family Fagaceae; genus Quercus; species Quercus variabilis. Next base: position 37,795,443 of record CP129445.1, read on the forward strand.
TATTTTTTGCATCACTCACCATTTGATTTGCTGCATAGGCAATTGTAACACCAAAAAAAAAAATGTGGTTTTTAAAATGTTTATAGAATTTTAGATTAGAGTAATTATAAATACACGTTAAAAATTACAATTTTTATCATAATTACTTTACATGATAAATTATTTTGTCTATTTGTTATTTTCACATGAATAACCTTTTTTTTTTACAATTTATAGTCTGTTGCGTAAATAACTGTGACAATAATTGTGTTTTTTTTTTTTTTTGTGAGATACTAAAATTTTCGTTTTTGATATTATTAAGCATGTTATTGTAAAAGTTCTAGAAACCACGTGATAAAACACAACTTTTGGCAAAATATGAGTAGGGAACAAAAGTTATAAATTTATATAAAAATAACATAAAAAGTTAGATTTATATAAAAGTAACATGTAATTCAACACATTTTGTCTGGTTAAATAATGATAATAAAATTTTAATTTTTTATCGGTTAAGTGTTGAGTGAGCAGGGCAGGGAGTGCATAACAGCTGTCAGGAGTTCGGGCAGCTAACGACGTGTACGGCTACTACTCACTCAACCTGCTTCTTTATTGTTTTCTTTTTCTTTTTCTTTTTTTTAACTCAACGAATATATTATTATGAATAGTACATTGAGTAGTAGTAGTACATATAGTACTGATGTTTTTATAATAGTATTTTATACATATGATGCGTGGTGGTGACATCGGTTTAATGTTTCATATGTCATGCTATGTGATGAGTCATTTTTGTCCTAAGCCCTAACTTTTTTTGCTTTTCTTCTTCTTTGAGAAGATCCTAACTTATCATATATATATATATATATATAACTGTAGTTTGTTATAATTGGTGAATGTAATAAAAATTGAGACAAAAAAGTGAATTTAAATAAATAAGCTGGAAAAAAAAAAAAAAAAAAGAATGCCAAACGCATATAATTATGTGCTTTGACTACAATGGATTCTCTAAATGTTGAATTATATCTTTCTCCCGGTTTGATAAATCACTATTTCGTAGAGTTTTCGATTTTCATACTATTTGAATGTAGATAATTCCAATATTTGAAAGTAAATTCATACTTTATTAACAAAATTTCCTAATATATTTTTAAAAAATAAATTCCTAAACCTTAAAAGCATACATATGCTAGGCTGGTATGTCTCTAATAAAAATTTCGGCTATTAATCATGTATTGAATCATACCTGCACGGCTGCACCCACCCCTCCTCCCCAAAAAGAGACAATTAAATGTTGACTTTTTTGGACAAACAAATTATAAACAATCTAACTATCAAAGTACACAATATAGAACTTCCTTTACTTGCAATTTTGTGTAAATTTTATGCATACACTAAATTCAATATAGTTTGTGATTTCACAATTGAGTATAAAAAAATTATAATTAAAAAAAATTAAAATTAAAAACCTCAAAACAAGCCTCTCATCCAAACCTAGTTTGACATTGATTTTCCAATAGTACCCAGATATTTTAAACCCCCCCCCCCCCCCTCTCTCTTCTCATATAAAAAAAATGGGCCTCTTTTTCATATAAACAAATGGTAGGTGAAGAAGGATCAAGTAACTTTTACTATCATATATAATCTATTAAAGTCAAAACACAATTAGAATTTAAATTAGCTTCTAATTATAATCTAATTTTGTGTCAAGTGTCCATTTTTTAACTTTGAGAATGAAATTCACCATCCAAAACAAAATTTCTTAACTATTGAAAAATCCTAACTCACACACCCATAGTTGTGACCAATCAATTTTCTTGAGAAAAAAAAATAAAGAAGTTGACCAAATTGGACCATAAACATATTTGGAAGCAAAAATAATCAGCACAACTACACAAATCATTATGTGCTCATGATTTTTCTCTAGGAAAAAAAAGGTGGGAAAGTTGGAAGTTGTGGGTTTGGAATCCATTAAAGCACTAGCATTAGGGGGTGTAAACACCCCTCAGTTGCAATTTTACAACCTAAGCCACCCAAAACCCACTCCATCCGGGTTTGTAAACTTAAAAAAATTTGCAATCTCTAAATAGTAAGAGCATTAGTATTTGGAATGCCAAAAAAGTTATATTTTACAACCTCAAAACCTACTTTATCTCTTTTACAATCTCAAAACCTACTTTATATATTTTACCATCTCATTTTACAACTCACCTAATATCCCAGTTTTTATTTTTATATACAACTCATTAAAATAATATAAACTACACCATCAAATAATATAAAAAAGAAAAGAAAAGAAAAAGAAGAGAGAGAGAGGTCAGAGTCTAAAGTGAGAGGAAGAAATTAAAAAATTATATAATCTTTACATCCTCATGAATAGTGAGGTTGCATAAATGCAACCTCACTGGAGCTAGGATGCCAAAAAAAAAAAGAAAGGTTAACATACCTAGATGTGGGGGGTTTTTAAGGCTTTAGTGGGTAAAATAGTAACGGGGGGGGTTTTTACACCACCCAATGCTAATGCTCTAAGAGCAATTGCACCAGTGGATGTAAAATACAAAAAATTGCATAAATTTACACAATATAGTGTGAAATTGACACGCATTAGAGCTTGTAAATGTTTGTAAATATACAAACTTAATATAGTAACCGTGCATATATGCACGGTTACTGTAGCTTACTGTAGCTTTGTATTTTATTTTTTCAATACTTTTTTCTCTCACTTCTTAAGTCACATTTTCTCTCTTCTCCATCAACTCTCTCTCTTCTCCACCTGACTCTCTTCCATCTCTATCTCTATCTCCTCCATACAAATCATCAAACTCATCTAAACCATATGGTTTTCTTAAATCTAAATCTCAAACTCATCAAACCCATTTACAAAACCATATCTTCAAACTCATCAAACCCATTTACAAAACCATATCTTCAAACCCATATACAAATCTATGTGAATCATCAAAGAAGAAGAAGAAGAAGCGGTCAAGAGGAAGAAGAAGAAGCAATGGCTATAGCAGTAGCAAAAAAAAAAAAAGATAGCAACAATAGAAGAATAAGTAGGGGCAACAACAGCAAAAGAAGAAGCAATGGCAGCAATAGTTGAAGGAAATGGAGGTCCAGCCATGGAAGTTTTGTGGTGGTCAGAAGAGAAGAGAGTTGAGAGATGAGAGACGAGAAATGAGAGATAACCTCTGAGAAGAAATAAAGGTCAAAATAATAATAATAAAAATAAATGAATAAAAATGATTATTTAAATAAAAGTGGTGTATAACAGATAGTCTGATATGAGTATTTTGTAAAAGTGACCGTGTAAAAAAAAAAAAGATTCTTATGCTAAAATAGAAGGAAAATTTTAATATTCATAGGTTGTAAAAAAATATATATTATTTTAATATGTGGTTGTGTGTGAAGAGAAAAAGTGAGTGAAAAAAATAGAATAATTCTTTTTATTATTTTATTAAGTAATTTATATTATTTTATTGAGTTGTATATAAAAATAAAAATTGAAATGTTAGGTAAGTCATAAAATAAATTGATAAAATAGATAAAATAATATTTGAAGATGTAAAATAGATTTTTTTTTTTTTTAATGCATCCCCAAATATTAATGCTCTTAAAAAAAGGCATTGGAATTCATTTTATGATGCAATTAAGCCACTCTTAACATTTTTTTGGGTAAAAGAGCCATTCTCAACTTAAAACTTTTTTCCGTTAAGTTATATTCTTTTTTCAATGCAAGTATAAGTGTACAGCCATTTTAAAGCATCCTTAACGAGGGTAATAAAAATACACCTTTAACGAAAGCCATGATACATCGTTTCCGCGTAATAGTTCAACGTAAAACAAAAAACAAAAAAACAAAACCCTATGGCCCTGATATTTCAATTAAATCGTGTTCGACTGCCTATAGAGTACTGGACACAGTCGTACCCCATTTGGAGCTATATTATATTGTGTTGTGATTTAGTACATTTGGTTCCAAGATCCAATGGTTGGGGTTCACTCATCAGTGTTAGATTTATTTTTTCCTAACCCCACCACCACTTGCTTATTATGTGACGCTGCTACAGGCTACAGCTATCCCACAACTAAATTATATATGCTAGATCAATATTATATGAGCCATCCTTTTACAATATACAATGTATGATTGCTTTGTACGTTCAAAAAAAAGGTACATGTCTATGTTTAAAAACAGGTATAAAAGTTATTGCTTCCAAATCCACCGCATATTCCATTTCAAAAAAGTCTGAATTAGTGTCATGTCATATCAATTATGTGTTTAATAGTTCACACGCAAATCCAATGAACAAATTAGATTCCCTTATTTTACAAGTATTGGATTATGAAAATAGTCAAAATACTTTGTTATATAAGTATATATAAAACAATTTCAGCACTCGTATCAATGAGTTTATAATTAAAAAAAGTATGTACAATTTTAATATTTTTTCTAAAAATGACCCATATTAGTGATTATATAATTGTGTAAATTTACAAGTTTATTATAATAATTGTGTAAATTTACACTGACATTATTCATTTTATATTTTTTTTTTATGTATTCTGAAAATGAATGAAGATAATAGATAGTGGTTATTGTTTGTGAAAAAGTGAAATAATTAAAAAATCAAGAAAAATTGATATTTTAATAAAATGTAATGTCCGTTTGACATGATTAATTTTGTCAATTAATTTTACTATTTAACTTATTTTTTCTATTATTAATGGGTCCCACTGCACTTTTTGATACTATTCGTGAGTCTTACTATACTATTTCAGTTAATTTTTACATTTATTTACAGTACTTTTAGCAAAAAATTTTCAATTTCAGCAAAATAAACGGATCTCAAATAGATTTGTAGTATAAAATAAATAATTTGATGTGGGATATTTTGAAAAGTATGTAAAAAAAAAAAAGAGAGTAGATTCTTACACTAAAATAAATAGAAATATTTGCACAAGTCGATGTGAATGTTCTTTATGTTGAGTCTTTTTGTTTTGTTTTTTTTTTTTTTGTGTGGAGAATTTAAGTATTTTAACACACACACATGAGAAAATGAGATAAAGTTTTAAAGAAATTAATAATAGTGTACATCTAAAAAAGTCTAACTTTTTAGATTCACATCATAGACTTTCTTTACATTAAGTCTTGAATTATGCAAAACTCACAGAAATGGTCTACTTCTTGATTTAAATGAACATCAATCCAATCAATCTTTCTTAATTCATAGAAGGAATATATATATATATATACACACACACACATATTTAGATTCACAACATAGACTTTCTTTACGTTAAGTCTTGAATTATGCAAAACTCACAAAAATGGTCTACTTCTTGATTTAAATGAACATCAATCCAATCAATCTTTCTTAATTCATAGAAGGAATATATATATATACACACACACACACACACACATATTTAGATTCACAACATAGACTTTCTTTACGTTAAGTCTTGAATTATGCAAAACTCACAAAAATGGTCTACTTCTTGATTTAAATGAACATCAATCCAATCAATCTTTCTTAATTCTTAGAAGGAATATATATATATATATATATATATATACACATATATTTAGATTCACAATATAGACTTTCTTTACGTTAAGTCTTGAATTATGCAAAACTCACAAAAATGGTCTACTTTTTGATTTAAATGAACATCAATCCAATCGATCTTTCTTAATTCTTAGAAGGAGTATACACACATATGTGTATATATATATATATATATATATATCTTGCAGAGTCCACAACCAAAAAAAAAAAGTTCGGAGGCCCTCTTCAAAAAAAAAAAAAAAAAAGTTCGGAGGCAAAATACAAATAAAAGAAAAAGGTTAGTTAAGCAAAAGTAAGACGCACAAGTTAGTTAATTAGTATTTTTTTTTTTTTGCTAAGAGTTAGTTAATTAGTTGAGAAAACAATTTCAGAGTCTTTTTTTTTTTTTGGGGGAGGAGAGTAAATAAGAAAATAGAAAATAAACAGGTAGCTATATACTGGACCAGGGTTAGCCATTAAATTAAATTAAATATTAAAAAAACAAATCATGTGGGACAATATAATGAAGAACCGGTGACCGACCCAGCCGGTGGGAATGATGAGAGAGAAAATGTTTATATATTCCATCCCCTCTTAAAATGGGTCTGAAATGTTCCTTCACACGTCCCATCTCTTTCTCTCTCTCTCTCTCTCTCTCTCTCTCTGCTATGGAATCAGATGGTCGGCGATGATTTCACCTCCGGTTGCCGAGTAAATGGCAAATGCAACTTCCTAAAAAAAGCTTAACGTGCTCGTACTTCAAACGACGCCGTCTAAGCTACTCCCTACTTCTTGTTCTCTTTCGCTAGCTCCTCCACCGGTAACGAACTTTCTCCGGTGGTTTTGGAAGCTTCTAATTCACTCTCTGTTTCCCACTCAACGACGTCGTTTTTAACTCTCCGAACTCTTTCTGTACTTTCTTCGAATTCTGAGGTCCGATCGTGTTCTTGAAAAAAAGTCTTTGCTCAGTTTCTGATTCAATAGATCTCCGCCGTTCGGTTCGTTGCTCTATGCGAAGCCATTTTTACCCAGCTATTACTATATAAGTACGTAGTTGAAAATCTTGTAGTGAAAAAAAAAAAATATTAATAATAAAGAAGAAAAAAAAAATTAAGAGTTGAAATCTTGAAGATTAAAGAAAAGAGAGTGATGTTAGATCTTAATCTGAATGTGGCCTCGGCCGAGTCGACTCAGGAATATGACTCGGCTGCTTTCTTGGAGAAATTTCCAGAAGGTTCATCGGCGAACCAAATGGACGAATCGGGGACCTCCAACTCCTCGATCGTCAATGCCGATGCGTGCGATGACGAGTCGTGCTCCACACGCGCCGCCGGTGACGTGTACACCTTCAACTTCGACATACTCAAAGTCGGCGGCGGCGGCGGCGGCGGAGGAGGAGCCGAAGACGACGTCGTCACCGTCACCACGAAGGAGCTTTTCCCTTTCAGTACTGGTGGTGGACCTAACGGGGTGGATTTGATGAATTGGCAAGGTCAGTCCTCTTCTTCTTCTTCCAAGAAGAGCTGGATCGACCTCTCGTTCGATCAGAGCGGTGCTGAGGTAAGAGCGGTTCAGCTTCAGCAGCCACCGCCACAACAACCGCCGGTGAAGAAGAGTAGGAGAGGACCAAGGTCTCGGAGTTCTCAGTACCGAGGTGTCACTTTCTATAGAAGGACTGGTCGATGGGAGTCTCATATTTGGTTAGTCAAATCGTTTCGATGTGTTTATTTACTTTTACTTCAATTTAACTGTGCGTTTTAATTTAGATGAATTTGATTAACATTTATTACTTCAATTTGTGCTTCTTTGATAAGCTATATCTGTTGCTGCTCTATGGAAATTAATTATTTTACTTCAATTTCTATCTAATTTGGTTGTTTTGATTTTTTATTTTTTTTATTTTTTGGTGTAGGGATTGTGGGAAGCAGGTGTATTTGGGTATGGATTTGATGTTTTTGTTTTGATTGATTTGAGTTGTACTATTGAGGGAAGTATTTGCTGCGACTTTCTATTTGTGGAAATTTTGGTGATTTTTTTTTTTTTTTTTTGTGTGTGGTTTTGGATTTTTTTTTTTTAATAGGTGGATTTGACACTGCTCATGCTGCGGCTAGGTAAAATTCATCATATGTGGATTTCGATTTACTTTTTTTAATCTTTGAAGGTGTATTGAATTTAATTGTTGAAATTGGGTTCCATGAATTTAGAGCCTATGATCGAGCTGCTATCAAGTTCAGGGGAGTTGAAGCTGATATCAACTTCAATCTCAGTGATTATGAGGATGATCTGAAACAGGTTAGATAATGCGTGGCTACAATTTTTGTTGTCTGAAATGGTGAATGTAATTTAAGTGTTGATGTATGGTTTTTTTGACTAACGGGCAGATGAAGAATTTGACAAAGGAAGAATTTGTGCACATACTACGCCGGCAGAGCACTGGGTTCTCGAGGGGGAGCTCGAAATATCGGGGAGTGACACTGCACAAATGTGGCCGATGGGAAGCTCGAATGGGGCAGTTCCTCGGGAAAAAGTGAGGAACCATTTTATGGAATTTAAGTTGTAGATTATTTTGTGCTTAGGAGTAGAGATATTAGCAGTTTCAAAGTGGTTAGTGTAAACTGAGAACTGGTTTTAGTTAAAATTCTCAAAATGGGCTACCTTTGTTTTTTCCTTGTTTGGAAAAACAAGTCTAAGACGAAGCCTATTTCAAAGAAATGATTGGAGATGGTGTTTTCATCGTGGAGATTACGATGCTTGCTGTGCAGGTATATATATCTTGGGCTGTTCGACAGCGAAGTAGAAGCTGCAAGGTCCTAATGATCATGAATTACACTCTACCTGCACTGAATTTATTACCCTGAATTATCAAAGCTCATTAGGTTCCACTCCAACACGTCTCCCTTTTGATTTTATGGAAATCAGGGCTTATGACAAGGCAGCTATCAAATGTAATGGAAGGGAGGCGGTCACCAACTTTGAGCCAAGTACGTATGAAGGGGAGATGATCTCTGATGCCAGTAATGAAGGTATTATTTTATAGCTATGGCTGTTCTTATAATTGTTTTGTGTATATTAATTTTCCTTGTTGTCTGTGAAGCTACAAGAAATTTGTGATTGTTAAAACGTGTGTGAATGTGTCTTGGTGCAGGTGGCAACCACAATCTTGATCTGAATTTGGCGATATCTCCTCCACTTGGTAATGGTTCCAAGGAGAATGAAGGATGCCTTCAGTTCCACTCTGACTCATACAACGCCCAAAATGGAAGGGGTTCTAGGGTAAATTTTTGAGCTTGACTTAATTTTTAATTTGCTTTTTTTTTGTTACATGTGAGAAACCCCAAATTTTGTGATGTACATGATGATTTCAAGTCAGCTCAAATACTAAATTCGGTTATCCTAGTTGAAGGACTTAAGGCCTTAGCTTGCTGTAGCAAATATTGCTGGCCTGTAATCTTCACTTGCACATGCTAAATGACATACATTGCATCCGCACTAAAGTTTTAAAACTACCAACAATTTATCATTTATGCTCACTATACTCTGCTTTGCAGATGGAGAACCATGCACATGCAACATTATCTAACTCACCTTTCAAAGGACTAGTAATGGCGTCAGAGCGCCCTCCCATGTGGAATGCTGTCTATCCTAATTTCATTCCCAATGAGGTGAATTGTTTTATTTTGTTTCTTAACTTCATACTTTGAAACCAATTACACATTAGACTAAGTACCTGAATTTTACATATAGAGATCAATCTCATTTGTTGGACTCTGTCGCTAGGGCAGATCAAAGATTTGTTTATTGGAAGAGAGTGCCAAATAGGGAAAGACTATTCCACTGATGGAGTTATATACAATTTATGATTTTGGGTTGCCTGGGTGAGACCTTGGGGCAATCAAGCATTATTCTTTGGAGACTAGCTTCTATTTATTAGTGTTCTCTGTAAATATATCACATTGGGAGGGGAGAGGGGGTTCAGGCCCTTAAACCATCCATGTTTCTGTGACCAAGTGAACCCAATCCTTGCTGCAAAACTAAAAGGGTGGAAATACTACAGTGAACTAGCTGGTGTTCTACGTTTGAATTTTAGATTATATAAATTTGAAAACTAAGAAATTGTGTTTAAAGAATTTTGTTATTTTAGCAATGGTTCTAACAGTCACTGAGAAAGTCCTTATATTTTAGCCTATATACTTTATTATATGCTCATGATATTATCTCTTCTTGTAATTGAAAATCAAAGGGGTAATAGCTGATTAGTTGTTGTTATCAAGGTAGAGTTCACTTCTTGTAATTATTTAAGTGCAGAATAGTTCATGCACTGAAAGTTCTTTTATCTAGCTATTGAGAGAAAAGGATGTCCAATGCTTTTGCATGTAGATGGAAACTATTTCCGTTTACACAAACAAGGAATCAAGGATGAAATCTTGGTTGGGCAGTACTTGGATTCCCTGACTGATCATAAAACCTCCTCTTTTGATCTATTTCAACTAAACTTCTGAATTGTGGCAGGAGAGAGCAACAGAGAAGAGAATTGCGTTAGGTTCTTCACATGGACTCCCCAATTGGGCATGGCAAATGCATGGCCAAGTCAGTGCTACCCCAACGCCACTGTTCTCTACTGCAGCATCATCAGGATTCTCGTTTTCGGCTACCCCTCCCTCCGCTGCCATTCTTCCGTCAAAGCCTCCCAATTCAACAGCCCACAATGTCTTTCTTACTTCATCAGCCACAGCTGCCACCAACACCTCTCAATATTATTACCAGATGAAGCCGTCTCAGGCACCACCCTAGCCTATTGCCTCAAGGCAATATCAAGGGGCAACCATAGCAGCAGTTGTGGTCTTCGGGATTCTTTGTATGATTCAAATAGCGTTTTTTGACATACGCAAAGATTTGACGATTACTTACGCCTCTCTCTGATAGATAATTACGATATATCGTGAAGAAATACTTATTCCTATTGCTTTTACTGTCCAGCAAATTGTCATGTTTAAAGCTTAAACCAAGCTTCCTTCCCTGTTGGGAACTTTGTATTTGTCGTTGGATTCAACGAAACTTTTTGTTTGCAATTACATTGTTACGAATAAGAATCCAGTTCATCAAGACAATTGTCCCCTACTGCCAAGGGTTTTTCCAGAAAGTTTAATGGTTTTAACTTTTAAATTTTTCTGCAAACTCATCTGTTATGGCACCATGTGATATTTATTTCTCTGGCATCGCTCGTGAATGGTCCTACAACAAAAAAAGAGTAAGATGAACAATACCTCGTAACTCAAGCAATACTTATGCATGAGTAAGGCCGCATTTAAAGTGAGTGTGCATCAGTCACTATATGCATGACACATTTAAAGCGATGGAACATAAAGCCTTACAAGTGGGGGAAGATCTTGTTACTTTTTAGTTTTTTTTTGAATGAGTCCCGTCTTTTCGGAGTGAACATAAAAATTTGGTGACTCCTCGAAATCTGAACTATTCATTCTTTTTTAACTTTTTCTTTCAGAGATTAAGGGGAAAAAGATTAACGAGGGAAAGAGATATCATGGATTAAGTGTCGTACTGTAAAATGCTTGATAATAAACTTTATTAATTGAACTATTTGGAGGGTACAGTGTCATAAAAATAAGTAGTTATTTATTAATTTAAAATATGTAATCATTTTACCTTGAGTTTGATGAATTTGATTTGAACATAAAAAGTTTTGTACTGTGATAAACTTGAATTTCATTGTTGTGAAAGACCACAAGTGTCATTAGTTTCAATGATCATGATTACGGTTTTGGAAAGAAGGTAGAACTTCTTATTGCATTGTCGAATATATCATAATGGCACAAAAGATAAAACATGTAGGAACTAGGCTGACTCATGGTTATCTCCTCGAGTCATGGTAGTTCGAGCATATGTTAGCCCATGAATTGGCTTTGCCTATAGTCCAGCATCAACATTCTTGTAAGAGAGGGGGGGGGGGGGGGGGGGGGGGGGGTGGTTGTGCAAGGCAATATAAATTTTTAAAAGAATCCTATGCCTCTATGGTAGATATTTTGGCAACATAAAATACTAGAATTTATGATAATATGTATAATTATTAAAATCTTTATGTAACAATTTTTTTTTAATTAAAAAAAATCGGTTTTTTAAGGTGTAATGTTAACAAGGGCCTTTAGGGAAATTGTTAACAAACTATAATAGAAAAGTTTCGATACTACTTTCATGAGAAATATAAAAAGTTATTAACAAAATTAATTACTTTATCATTTTCTCATAAAATGTTTTTAAAAATAGTTTTTAAACTAATGCTGTTAAGACATTCGTTAACATTTCCCTTAAACTAATTAAGTAAATGAATTTAAGATATCTTAAACAAATATGTAAATTATAGTTCTATTACATTTTGAATTTTCACAAGATAAATTCAGACATTTCCAATTATTTCAACAATACTAATACCTCATTAGAATAAATTTGGACCTTTTAACTCTGCTCTTTTGTTGGTTAAAGTTTTTTCATGCTCAATAAAGAATTTTTTTTTTCAATAAATATCAGTAGTGATGTATACTGAAACATTTATTAGAAAAAAAATAAGAGTTCTATTTCATATTTGCTAAGATAGCATGGCACCATTCAAATTCTATTTAAGGGATACTTACATGTAATATAACCCGGTTGTAGTTAACTTGTATTTAAAAAAAGGTTTTACTAATGTATGCCTTAGGACAAACATTAATAAACTATTTTTAAAAACTTTTTATGAGAAAATATAAAAGTGAAAAAAAATTTTGACAGTTTTTTCAATTTTTCATAAAATATTTCCTAAAATAGTTGATTATATGTATGTGCATACATTAACGGGATCTTTTAAAAAATTTCACTTTTTACACACATGAAATTAACTCCATTAATTTACTAACCCAACATTGTTCTTGTTGATAAAAAAAATAATTAAAAAATAAAAAATTTTAAATCACTAATAGGCACAGTGCAAACGAAATAAACCAAAAGTGGGTAATCTACATTTTTATTTCTCGTGTTTGTTTAGTTTGCAAGAAGTAAGAATTAAGAGAGTTAACCTCAAACGGATAATTGAAAGCAAAGGGGATCATAGAACATGCAGATAATATGTATTTGAAATTTTGAAGACGCTGCTGCAAAAAAAGCAAATGAATTGGTAAAATGGAACACGGCATGTGTGATGTGTCCGTGAGAGACAAAGGTCAATTTCACATTACTGTTTATGTATGTATCATTGTACCGTCAAATCAGCGACAACCTTCTCTCTAATTCACACCAACTGCCACTTCCCGGTCTTTATTAATTCTCGCTTTCTTTCTTTTTTTGATAAAATTTATCACTTCTCACTTATTAATGAGTTCCATCAATTCCAAAGTCATTTTTTTATTAAATATTTTATATTATTATTATTTTAATAAAAACAATACTCACCTACTTTTTAACAAATATCTCTTATTGTATCTTATTTATGTTAATTTTTTTTTTTATCATCAAATTAAAATATTAACCAATATTTTGTATAAATAAATTCAAATTACAAATTTTTTATTCGATGATATGAAACTTATCACTTGAGGCAATTGAATCCCACAAATACTAAAGTTGTTTATTATTTACATGTTTATTTATATCATGTATAATTTTAAAATCATTTTTAGATGCAACTGTCAAATAAATAAATGAAAATAAACTATTTTAAAGTAGTGTAAATGTTTTGGGATAATTTCAATTTTATTATTTTTTGGTTTATTTAAAAAAAGGGGGGGGGGTGGTTATGATCAATTACAAATCTTTTATTCGATGATATGAAACTTATCACTTGAGGCAATTCAATCCCACAAATACTAAAGTTGTTTATTATTTTCACGTTTATTTATATCATGTATAATTTTAAAATCATTTTTAGATACAACTGTCAAATGAATAAATGAAAATAAACTATTTTAAAGTAGTGTAAATGTTTTGGGATAATTTCAAATTTTTTTTTTGGTTTATTTAAAAAAGGGGGGGGGGGGGTTATGATCAATTACGCCTCATAAACCTTTGTGATATTACTGAAATTCATATCTTTTTTTTAATATAGAAATAATATTTTGATCATATCATATATTATTTATTATTGGATCCACAAACTTATGTTTTGTGTATAATTTTTTGAAAATATAAACATTTTTTGATATGATAGTTATTGATCTTTAATTATTTTAATATTTTACAAGTATAGAGGGTATAAGAAGATAACGTAATATTTTAGGCAGTGATTTGTGGAATATGTCTTTGAGAGAGAGAGAGAGAGAGAGAGAGAGAGAGAGAGAGAGAGAGAGAGAGAGAGAGAGAGAGAGAGAGAGAGAGAGAGAGATTCCTCCAAATTTTTGATCCATGTTAGTCTCTGCATAATGGCCTCATTACTGCCTTGGCACCTCCCCATTCATCTCTAATGTTAGTATGTCACAGCTCTCTTTCCTTACCCCTACCCCTTTGCTCTATTGGGCAGAGTTGAGTTTAGGGGTTTGATATTAACAATTTGGAGTTATTTTACACAAGTATTTTTTTTTAAAGAATATATATATATATATATATTAATAGAAAAAACTTAGAGAAAGTTCAATTAGAATTTCAAAGTAGAGTTTAATTTTGCACTATATGTTTAAATTTATGTGGGGACTACACCATAATTATTATTTTTAAATTAGATCCAAGCTATCTATATTTGACCCATTGATCTCTCACGGTTTTTTTTTTTTTTCTTTATCTCCATACTTATTTGTAAAGGTTATCCATCTCCCCACCAAATGCAAAACAGTAAATTAAATTCTTTCTAATATAATGTAGAATTGGTTTTTATTTTTTTCTTCATCTCCATACTTATCTTATAGAGGTTATCCATTTCCCTACCAAACACAAAACAATATTTTTTTCAAATATATTGTTGCATTAAATTCAAGCTCAACTAGGGATGGCAAAATTAATCCGACCCACGGGTACCCGACTTGACCCATGAGACATTAGGGCGCGTTTGAGTTTTTATAATCCAACCCGTAGCGGGTTTGGGTCGCGTGCTAGTATTATGAATACCCGCCCCGAACCTAAACCCGAACCCAGCCTAAATGCAGTAAAATTACAAAATTGCCCTATATATATATCCTATAGTCCCCAAACCTAATCTCAGCCGTTCCTCTCTCAAGCTCTTAGCCTCTTAGTCTCACTCTCTTCGCCGAAGAAGACGAATACGACAATCTAAGGTTTTCTTCTATGTATATGCTCTTTCGCTTCCACTACAGTTTTTTTTCATTCCTCGCTACTAAGCCTCTTCGATCTCACCCACTTCCATTCAATCTTGCTCCCTTAATTTGCTTTGCACCAAGTTTAGTGATAGTTAAACCCAACGACCACAACCACGATGATTCACAGCAATGGTTATTAACGTTCTTCTTCTATTTTCTCTTTATTTGATCAATGGGTTTGGGGATTTAGATTCTCTTTGTTTAACCTGTGGGTTTGGGGATTTAGATTTGGTTGTTAAGAATTGATGTTCCTTGCATGTGCTTGTTTTAGATTTTGATTTCAAATGTATTTGGTTTATGTGAATAGGAAATTTGTATGGGTATGGTGGATTTGATTTGAGATTTCCTTGGATTTATTTTTTGTGTTGCTATGGGTGTAAGACATGGTTTGGGGTACAAGATACTTATCTGTTGGAGATTTATTAATCAATCATTTTTCTTTTTTCTCAATCTTTTGGGTTACCCAATTGCTTTATTTTGAGAATGTGATTCTTTTTTCTCAATATTTATAAATTTTTCTTTTTTCTCAGGAAAACATATATATATATATATATATATTTTAGATTGGGTAATAGTTTAAGGGCCTTTAGATTGGGCCTTGAAGTGGCATGGTGGGGCAAGGCCCGCAGGGGCCCAACGGGGCAGGTTTGGGGGTAAAAAAAAAAAAAACTGTTTAGTAAACAGGGCGGGTTTGGGTTTCGGGGAGCAGGTGATGGGGCAAGTTCGGGGATAAAGAAATCCACCCCAAACTCGACCCATTGCTATTCCTAAGCTCAACATCAATAGCATCACTACAATTGACACATAGGTTACATACTAGTAATAATAAATGCTATGCCATATCCCATGTTGTATCATATCAACATTAAAAATATTACTTTAATACCGCCATTTGCCATGTCAAATTTGTCCATTCACTACTTAACAACAAGGACTACTTTCAAAATTATCAAAAAGGCTAATGACTAAAATGACACATTTGAAATATTAAGGACCATTTTGAAACATAGGGCCAAGGCTAGAGACCAAAACGATAATTAACCTAAAATGTACCTAGAAAAAAGTGAATATTTAAAAAGATTTACTTAACCAAATAATTCAAATCATATCATATACTTTATGTAACAAAAGTTAAGTTTTGTGTATATCTTTGTTATACTCCAATTGACCACAACATTTTTGTGCCAAGTGATTACTTTTTATTAAAGACTTAAAATACATTATATTATTAGTTAGTAATCTTGTGATGCACAAGAAAGTTTAACAAAATTTGATTTTTTTTCTTTCTTTTATTTTTTTGTTTAATCATGAAAATTGATAATTATGGTAGTTATTAATTAATATTTATTATGATTTTGTTTGTATATGAAACTATATATTCTACAATAGGGGGTGATTCCCTCGAGTAAGTCATGGGCCAAAGAAGTTAGATCAGACATTAGAGTAGCAATTCAAGGAGCTAGGCTTGGCCCAACTCTCGGGGAGGAAGCCTAGAGCGGACAAGAAAGCAAAAGACTAGCTAGGATCCTTTGGCCGAGGTAAGCCGACAAGGCCACATTGCCGAGGTACAGAAAGCAAGCTGAGAATCTAGAAAGGGTGGCATGCAACCAAAGGTCAATCTCGTACCAGAGGCTATACCGGTTTGGCTAGTAGAACGATATATTACGATACTGGTTAATACTGGTGTACCGTTTCGAGTTTATCGCACTTTATATATATATATATATATATATATATATATGTATATAATAAAAATGAAAGTTTACCATAAAACATTACCTCAATTCAAAACAAATTATTCATGGTTTTAGACTTTAGAATCAACTAAAAGAAAAAAAAAAAACATAATATAAAAAATAGAAAGCTTAATTGTTCATTGCATACTTAGAAAACAAATAATACAAATAAGTTGTCATTCTGCCTTTACAGCCGGTATTTAAACCAATACGAAACTTTGGCGTTTCAGTACCAGTGCACGTACCGGGACTGTACATACCAGCTAGTACAGTACAATATCCTCTTCCTTGCATGCAACCCAAAGTAATAATCACCTCCGTATTAATTAGTTGTTCTTACCGAATGTCAGCCACATTAAATGATGAATGACTAGCCGAACAGTACATACACCCTAAAAATCTTGTTTCATCATGAAAATGAAGGGGGGGAAATGCATGACGAGATAAGCACCTTTTGACATTCAGCATGATAATCCACTACTTGGAAGGAAGGAGAACTGAGAGTATAAAGAGAACCTTCCCCTTCAAGAAATGGGGACTGGAAAAATTGAGAGAAACATGAGTTTAAGCCTTGAGAGTGTCTTTACTTTTACAATTGTTTTTAACATCCGCAAAAGTATATTCAAATCAATAAATTCAATAGAGTTCCTTCTGATACCAGATTATATTTATTCAGTCTTCCCATTGTGAATTACTCTCTTGTTTTTATAAATTAATTGAAACAATTAAGAGCTTAGAACTTTTTACTTTGATCTAAGTGTTTTTTGACCCCCACATCTACAATTTAAAGAAAACGTGAGCAAGATTCAAGAAGAATTTAAATATAAACTATAATTTAAACACAATTAAGAAAAATTATTGTATTTATATATAGTACATCTATTCCACCATTTAAAAATATATAAATTATGTGCTACTGTTATTTTAATAGAGGGTTTAAATATATACTAATTTAATTCAAATTCAATTAAAAAACTATATTAAAATAATGACGTCTAAAATTGTGACACACAACATTATGAGGTCAATAGAAGTCAAATATTATGAATAACTTATTTAAACTTTACTTTGTACAGGTGTAATGGGGACGAAAATGGAATTGTGCAAACAATCTGACCTAAAAGCAACACCCCATGAAGGCATGAATGCTCTAGCTTTTAAGAAGGATAAGGAATACAGAATAGGGAATACCCACCCAATTACTCCCCAGTCCTTTTCTCTTTTACTAGTGGGATAGGAATCCTTAAAAATGGAGACAAACATTGTCACCTTGACCCATTGAAATGCTAATATAGAGGTTCCTTTGGCGTAAGCTAAGATGGGAACTTGTTTTAGGTTCAACTTCAAGATTGCCATTTAAAGCCATTTAAGGAAGTTTTCACATATTAGTTCGGAATAATAACACTTTATTCATGTGGTTTGGGCCGAATTTGATTTGCCAACTTGCGATTTTAAAAGTTGTTGTTTATACATACTTTATGAACAACTTAGCGATTGCAAGTGTCTTTGAATGCGAGCATCAATTGTTTAAGAACTTCATTATGTTTACTACCTCACTCACACTATAGTGTCTACATGTATGTTTGAATGCAAACATCAATTATTTTAGAAATTCATTATTTGAAAATTTAGAAGTATTCCTTACTTTTCTCAAATGATCATTTTATTTTGCCAAAATTAAAGTTTTAACTTCTACATTATTCTAAACCTTCTACTCAACTTTCTAGTAGTCACTAGTCAATGTGAACTGGATGGATATATATGATAACATGACGACTTGACAAGTGAATAAGGTTAAGAAACTAACGATTGAGCTAATATTTGCATGGTATGAATTGAATTTTGCCATTAGCTAGTCTTTCCATGAGATGGACCACTAGCTAGCTACATCACTTAAGTTGACATACGAATACCATATTCTGAGATTTTTATCATACATGCTAGAACATCGTATCTCACAATGCACATGTTAACACCTAATTTAAAAAATATAAAATAAAATAAAATGAGAAAACAAAACAGCAACTTCTTATTAACAATTTAGTGTATAAAATTCATGAACCAAAAGCAAATACAATTAAATTTTTGGTCGGTACAATGCAACGAGGTTGATAAATTAAGTTCAATCCAGCCCACATGTGATTAAAGAGTACGTATAGTAACATTTTAAAGTTTTATATCCTTTAAAGCTTTTGGATGGCAGAAGGTGAGAATTAATACCATTTAATTTTCACAAGCCCTTGGTGTTTTTGTTATGAATGGTCTGTTTGAGATTTGTTTATTTTGCTGAAACTAAAAACTTTTTTGCTAAAAGTACTGTAAATAAAGATAAAAGTTAGCTAAAATAGTACAGTGAGATTTATGAATAGTACCAAAAAGTGTAATACGATCCATGAATAGTCGCAAAAATAAGCTAAATAGTAAAATAAGTTGATTTTTTAAGCCGGAGTCAAATGCACACTAAGTCATTTATTTTGTCCTTGTAAAAGAATTATTTGCGATCAAATAAATGCTCCATTGTTACCCATTATTTTTAGGTATACCTTATACTTTCTGTCCTCCTATAGATCAGTCCATTATTTTGGACTGTAATAAAAATTTTGTCTGCCTAGTGAGTCCTAGGAATAGGATGTATTATTTTGGTCTGCAATATTCAACTGCCTGTGGAGTTCAAAGATGTGTAATATTTCTTTCAGGCACCATTTCAAGCAAATCAAGGCCAAAAGATTTAAGAATAGAGTAGTGATTACGACACAGGCGAATTATTGCATACTCAAATCACGGTTTCAAAATTTTAATTGAAACGTTTTGACATGAGTGTGTAAGGAGTGTATAATAAAAAGTGTATAATAAGATTTAACTTCTTTTTTTTTTTTTGAAAAGGATTTAACTTTAAGAATAATAGTTTGTGCCACTTTATTGATATTATAGAAATCTCAGCTTTTATTAAGAATTTATAGATAAACGGTGATGACCTAACATATATAATCTAAAAATCAATTACTGTACTTTAAGACACTGTTATGAGTGTGGGATATATTTCAATGATTGTTGGTTCTTTTTATCATCACTAATATTTGATACGTGACATATATGGGATCTTCAGAATTCTTTTTAATAAAACGTACGCCCTTTGTAACACGGGTTTGTTTTTTTGGGGGGGCCATATTTGATATATTATATATATAAAATAGTTCTGTAACGTCGATAAGAAAAAGGTGTACATTATGTGCATGTGAATCACACATATATGTACATGCAAGGAACCGTGGAGAGTGAATAGGCAGAATAGCCAAGCACAAGAAATGAAATCTATGAACTAAATATTTTGATATAGCTAGGCGCTAGCTAGCTAAAAGATTGTATTGCTGTGCAAAGGACAATACAATTTTCGTTGGTGTTGGGGGTCCAGGGATATATGACAAAAATATATAATTAATGAAAGGGGAAGATGGTGAGAATGATAGTGATAGTAGTGGACCTATACCTAATTCTAACATTGGTCCAACATAAAAAGTGGGCCTCTACTTTCTCTCTACATTTCAACCACCAAAATCTCTGCATCCAACATTCACCCAATCCAGACCAGGATTCATTATCTACCTTCTTTATGTAATTCAGCTTTTTTTTTTTTTTTTTTTTTTTTTTTTTATTATTATTATTATTTTTGAAAACCAAATGACTAGCGTGGGTTCAGTTAGTTCAACTAATAAAATCTCTGATGATGGAATAAGTGATTTGAGGTTTAATTCTCACCTACACCAAATACTGATTGGTGTCTTAATTTAATGATAAAGAGTTATCATGAAAAACGGACATCATAAGTTGAAGTTCCCTATAAAAATTAAAAAAAAATAAACCAAATGACTAGCTATATTGGTATATACTAATAAAATTTGTGTTCTGCACGTAATTGCCAAAAAGTATGATATTATCTCCTTTTTTTTCCTTTAATAAAAAAATTCACAGGGACAATCCTTTTGTCCCTTAATTTTTACAACATTAGGATTTTTTTTTTTTTTTTTTTAAATTATAGGAGTAACTAACAAAAGAGTCCTTGCGCGATGCATGATAAGTACCTTAAAATTGTTAAATTAAATCTACTTTAGAAGAAACTCTATTATCAAAATTTAATAATTTAAATTATTATTTGAATTAAATTTATAATATTAGAAGAAGAAAAATTTGAAATTTTTGTAGAAGTAAATTTATTATTTATTTTGAATTATTTTAACCACTGCCATAATTTTTTTACTTTCACATAAAAATAAACTATTACACATTAGACTCTCATCATGTAACTTAAGACAATTTTTTAGTTATTTTAATTTTATTAATTCGTTTATTGTCCAGTTCCAATGACAGTTGTAATGTCCTTTTATTATTATTTAAATTTTATAAAATTTAATTAAGTCATGCATAATATGAATATACTTCTAGTATATTAATCATTTTTATGAATTATGGTTTTTGCCCATTTGAATAAAATTAATATGTATTTTTTTTTTTTATTCTTCTACAACTATAGGGGCTTAAAAGTATTAAAACTTTAAAATTGGTTAAAATTTTACTTTATTTCAAACACGAGCTATTGGATTAACTTTCTCTTTATCTGTATATTGATGAATTTATTGAGTAAACACCAAAACTAAAATTATTTTTTCTTTTACAAACTACGCTAATGTTTAAAAATTAAATTTTAATTTAAATAATATTATTTCAATTAAATTTTAATTAAAATAATATTATTTCAATTAATTAAATAGAATGATTTTTTTAATGAACTTATAAAAATTAAATTTGGAGTTTGTATGATTTTTTATGAAATAAATTATTTAAGCCCTTGAGTAAAAAATATTTTTTAAAAAGTTGAGAGAGAATTGCACGAATCTGAATGCAAATTTTAATTCGTTCACTCTGTAAAAAGAAAAGTAAACTGTACTATATATTATTGACTTTTTAGCATACTTTGTACCGCTGAGGTTTCAAAGGTTCCTTTGTCCTTCCTTTGGTGTAGCTTTTCTTTATAGTTTATACTGCTCCCATGAAAATAACCCCAATCTCTCTCTCTCTCTCTCTCTCATGTTCATGATTGGATGGGCTAAAGTGTTGAACAGAACCTTAGATCTTTACTTGAGTTTGGGAACACGTGGTGGGCCCAAAGCCCAACTGGAATTTTTATGACTCCTCATAAATGGGGCCCCACTTGTGTTTGTTTGCTTATTTTTGGGTTAGGTTTGGTTCTAAGGGTTTATCTTTTGGCTGGTGTGGTTTTTCATTAAAATTTGGGGGATTCCTAAAATAACCATTTAATGTGTGGAGCTGAATGAGACACACCTCAATTAGTGAGGACAGAAGTAGTAGTATCAGTAGTGGTGATGTGAATTGTGATGTTGATATGGGCTTATAGGGTACCGCTACATTTTTGTCTGCATTATTTGTTACTTATCATGATGATGATGATGATGATATGGGGTGAGGTCCACTTTTGAGAGGCCCCTCCCTCCATTTCCACTCAATACTAAATGCTTTTCCTTTCTTCTCTTGCTACCTTCGCAATTGAGTGGGTAGAGATCTGTTTTAAGGAGACCAAAAGCACCCAAGAGGACGAGTAATGATTCACCAAGTACTGTTTACGAACAGTAACCCATCTGTCATCCACATTGCTTCTAAAGGAAATGTCATTTTAATCCTCTTCCTCCACACAATATCAATGTGTCATGGCCCTCTCAGTCTCAGCCCAACCCATTTTTGTTACTACCGCAGCACGTGGCTTGATAGTAGGAGTTACCGAATTCCTTCCCTTGGTAAATATTTTGAGCAATAATTTAATAAGGTCTCAGTGATATATGTGATATTACTTATTACTATTATATGGCGTAAGGTTAATGAGTTCACACTGAAAATTTCATTTTTTATTGTTCATAAAAAAAAAAAAAAAAAAAAGAACCATCTTTGTTTTTTTCTTTTTATAATCCTAGTACTTGCCACATTTCAGTTAGATTGATCAATGTTGGGCTTTCTCATTCTAGATTAAGAAATGGCCCATCTACCTCTAGGATGGTATATGTATACCCAAAAGTGTTTGAACACTATTTCTCATCGGCCCAATACCTGGCCTAAGCCCCGAAATAAATACTGTATCATTCCAATTTTTTTGGATGTCCTCGAAGGGACGAGCCCAAAATAATATTGTGTATGTTACTTTTTTTTACTTTTCAAGTTTCAACATTAATAATTTGCTTGTATTTCTTACTCTCTTTTTTTTTAGTAACATATTTTATTGAGAGAAAAGGGAGCTAAGGTCCTCTAATAAAGGGATCGGAAATGGAAGAGATTGGTACCTTAGCCCTCAAATACAAGGATTTTACAAAGAAATCGACACTATAATTTTTATATACAAAGGAAATTAAAGAAGCTTTTGAAATTTTATTAATGAAAACTATTAAGTACATTAATGCCAAAAGATTTGGTTCTTAATTACAATCTAGAAAAAAGAAATATATATAAGTACTACCAATTACAAGGAAAAGCTTAATGTACATCAATTTATTTGAGTTCAAAAACTAATTTACGAGATAAGAATATATGTTCCCACTTCACTCAATCCTAAATCCTAATATTGTTCTTAATTAATGAAATTTGTACTAAAACAACTAATAATATTTATGTGAGGAGAATAAAAAGTTAGTAAAGAGGCCCAATAAAATTCAAAAGTAACATACAACTAATCAAATTACAGCATGAGCATGTGAAATGCATGAAATGATGTTACATCTTTATATATATTCCCCCTTTTGTAGCTTAGAGTAAAAAAAAAGGTAAGGGTGAAAATCTTATATAAAGTTATTATTCTATAAAGAAACTATATCATTAATTTGAAGATCTATCATTTTATGTACAATAAATGTGGCATCTTTTAAAAGTTGTGCATGATCATATCATGAATCTCATGTGTGGATGAATGAGAAATTTTATTTGAAAACATGTTAGTCTGCATGAGATAACATGTGAATTATGAAATCTAAAATGTTATATGCATGTGAAGGCAAATGTAGTCAAAGATCTACATTACAATGCATAAAACAACATGTGTAATCTGTGATAGCAATTCAAAACCCTAATTGAACATGTTATCTTCATGATCTAAGTCTAAAAAATAACAAAAGAAATCATCCATGGTTAGAATGATGTGCATGTAAATTTACCAATAAAAATATACGCTTATGAGATTAAACATGAGATCTATAATCTCGCACCTTACTCAACTCTTATGCTGCAAATCAATTTAAAAGATAGGCTTGTAATGGTTTGATCACCAATGCACTACCATAATATTTTGAATCCTCAGAGAGGCTAATAAATACTATATTTTAAAAATAAACTTTTAAACTTTTTATTTTTGGCTAACATTATAATTGTGATTTGGACAAAAGGAAGATGGGCTATTCAGGAGAAAAGAGTGGTTGCACGCTTGCACTTGCACCACATATATTCTGCCCCCAAAAGCCCTATTACATTATGAGAGAGAGAGAGAGAGAGAGAGAGAGAGAGAGGTTATTCTAGACTCTTAAACGTAAGTTTATAGATGAGAATGTAATACAGCCATTTTGGGCTTGTCTTTACCGCGATTGATTTTAATTTCACCAATCCACTTTGGAGTAACTATAATAAGATTGTATGATTAATAATCACATACAACTCAATCTCAACAGATGGTAAAATGTAAAACAAA
This sequence comes from Quercus variabilis, assembly GCA_030445155.1. Lineage (NCBI taxonomy): Eukaryota > Viridiplantae > Streptophyta > Magnoliopsida > Fagales > Fagaceae > Quercus > Quercus variabilis. The sequence continues at coordinate 37,819,729 of CP129445.1, forward strand.
GGGTTTTCATGGACAATAAAATTGCAATATGTTTTGCACACAATTACCGTTTGGTATGGTAGTTTAAGCAACACTTTTCAGTTTTTAAACAACATTACATGTATTTCTACACATTTTTTCACCCACACATATTTTCAAAAAATATAAAAAATATTACTAAAACAACATTATCAAACGACCCAATTACCAAGATGACAATGCTTTTTTGAACCGGGAGATGTTCAAAAGAAGCGTGTATTACTATTTCTTGGTCCATGTACTGGTGGTTCAAAACTATTTTTGTTAGTCAACCTAAATTTTGTGGTAAAGACAAAGGAGATAAAATTGAAAGAACGGAGAAATAGAATATGAAAAGAAAATTACTTGGACCTTTGGGCCGAATCAATTACAAAACCACGAGATCTTTAGGATTTGGGCCGGTTACATTGCTTTAATTTTGAATTTTCATCCTCACACTTAACAGATTTAATCACTTCATTTCTTGCGGTATCATTCAAGTACCCGGCGAAGCATATAATTGACCAATAAGCCAATTATATTACCAATACAACCACGTATGACGTATAAAATCATTTTTAAAAATAAAAATAAAAATAAAAACTTGTTTTCAAATTTTTGTTGATATATAAACAAAATTCTTGCATGACTTTTCTGAACACTGATTTCGCAATTAATATTTCACCTCCAGTCAGCCTAATAAAGCTTTAACAAGCCACATACGAGGTCGATGCATGGCTGCTTCTTTATCTCTAACCTGACTAGAGCATTCAAATTTCCTCAACAATGTGGTGGAAATTTAAATGCATCTGAGAAGATGCATTATTATTATTATTCGTTGATACAACAATAAGTATTAATTTACTGTAAACGGAGTTAATAACGCTATGGATGTAAATGCAGATCTATTATTCTATTAAACTCAATAATTACGAGTCTACCTGTGTACGAGCAAGTTCCATTATTATTACTAGTGTATGACCCGCACAATGTACAGGCTAGTTAGTTTTATTTATTTATTTTGAATTATGATACTCTTATTTTTTATTTATTTTATAAGAATGGTATCTTGAAATTTTAAAGAAGCTATTTATATGGTATTACAATTTTCACTTATTTTATGAAGCTAACAAAATGAAAATGAAGTGACGATAATTATTTTAGAATAGCTATCATCACTCACTTGAAGTGTCAATGCTAGGTTTGTAATGCCCTTGATAATAACAGCCTTCAATCTTCTATATAATCCAATCCTTAATACATATTGGGTTACACCTCACCCACATAAGTAATAACTGCCTACCATATACCAAAGTATATCTCTTCTCTTCTCCTCATGTTGGCAAGAACCATTTCTATCACAATCTAATTAAAGAGAAAATCACATTGAATGTTATATGTTCACTCTTTTATTATTTTCTTTTCACTGAAGATGTTTGAAATTTCTTCTACAAAATTTGGCAATTAGTAAATCACATATGGATCCAAAAAAAGAAAAACGAATTAGATGTATAGGCAAAGTAAATGTAGGTAAACTTCATTATCAAAAAAAAAAAAAAAAAAAAGTAAACTTAAGAAATTTAATATTGTGTTTTATTTTTAGGACCCAATATGTAATGATTGTTAATTTTTTTAAGTGAAAGAATAAATAAAAAGTGATTAGATTCTTATTAAAAATAATAGCAATAAATTAGTCTTAGTGTAAATAAAGACACATATTGAGTATTTTGTGAAGCATGAACCTTCAAAGAAGGTTCCTATTAAATTACTTTTACTATTTCCAATCCCATCCGCAATTCAAATTTATCTCACTTCTACTATTCCTATAAAGTAACTTCTCCTTTCCTCTCTACTCTTCTTCAGTTTTTTACTTCTTCCTCGTTAGTGAGCCTTGTGAACTCCCTTCACATCATCTTTTTTTTTTTTTTTCACCATGCTTTTGTGTTTCATTTTTAGGACCCAATATATAATGATTGTTAATTTTTTTTTAAGTGAAAGAATAAATAAAAAGAGTGATTAGATTCTTATTAAAAATAAAAGCAATAAAATGGTCTTAGTGTAAATAAAGACACAAATTAAATATTTTGTGAAGCATGAACCTTCGAAGAAGGTTCCTATTAAATTACTTTTACTATTCTCAATCCCATCCGTAAGTGAGATTTATCTCACATATTCCTATAAATTTACTTTTCCTTTCCCCTACACTCTTCTTCAATTCTTTACTTCTTCCTCGTTTAATGAGCCTCTGTGAACTCCCTTCACATCATCTTCTTCTTTTTCCTTTTTCTTTTTCACCATGCTTTTCTGCTAACATTTTCAAGCTTCAGTTTTTTCTTTTTTTAATAATTATTCAGTCTCATGAAAAATAGCACATGAAAATATTCTCACATTTCAACTGGCTGCAGTAAATCCAACAACTTTCTTTCCAAAGTAAATTACTCTTGCAGAAGAGCAGAACATTAATTCGGTACTTCTATCACTTTTTTTGTAGGGAAAAAAATGGTTCAAAAGGTAAATATAAATTGAGAGAGGTTTTGAATGGAAGATGGCCATTGTAGTTAATTAAATGGAAGATCACGTTGTTTCGGATTTCTATTAATTGGCTGAAAGAGTTTTAGGTCGTGTTTATTGATAAAAGTTAGCAAACAACAGTCCACTTAAGCGTTTGTTCTTTTAAATATAACAGTTCCTAAAGCATTTTTCTTTCAATGGTGAAGGAGTGCAATGCTTGATTTTTTAAATCTTAAAGACGTGAGACAAAACGTTTCGTTTTTTATTCCATGCTTTTGACTGGTAGCGTGGCAGATTTTTAAGTGGGATTTTTTCCTACATGTCACAACCTCCTTAATTGTAAGGAAAGACTTCTGCTATTATATATAGTTAGCATTTAACCCGTGCAATGCATAAGATCAATTTATGAATTAAAAAACAATCAACTTAATATAACAATACATTAAAATTCAAAATTCGTCAAGGGCATGTTGTACAGCCCCTCATTTGTCCTATTGGCAAGAATGTTATCTATAAAAATACAATACCACTCTATTTAAAATCAACTCCAATTATCTTTTATAGAGTTTAGAAAATATATATCATACGTTACAATGGTGTCCATCTAGAAACAAAATATCAAGCACACAGTGAGTATCATATGTTGTTGAGAACTCACAAAGGCACCAACCCAAAGAAAATTAACCACAAACTAAAACCCTTTTATGTTGGGGTGATTTTTTCTTTTTCTTTTTAAATAAGCTTTGGGTTTATAGAGATAAAACATAGCCTTAACTCACAGCACATACTATGAAAACATTTTGTTTTTTCACACTTTAATTTCCAATGACAATTGCTCTGCTGGTTTCTCATGTTAATATGTCAAGCTTATCAAAACCACTTCAAATTGTTAATTGCATTCTGGATCCAAACGCAATGGACTGAGTTAGAATCAATCAATAAATAAATAAACAAAACCACCAATAAGATTTTAGATAAATAAAAAATAAAAAAAATAAAACTATTCTCACAAAATCTAGTTATATATTACAATGTCCTTAATATAAAATAAAATAAGTTTCTAGCAAACATACATAAAATAGAATAATTGATGCAAGAAAACGTTATTTGCAAGGGACTAAACTAAATGTTGTGGTGGGCATATATTACAAAGCAATTTGTTGGGAATTTTCTTGCATTTAGTTCTCTATACCTGCAAATAAAAATACAGCTTAAATAAAATCACATATTTTCATATAACAATAATTGCAAAAGTCCCAATGCTACTTAAAAAAAAAAAAAAAAAAAAAAAAAAAAAAAAAAACACACACACACACACACACCCAAAACTAATTTGCCCGTACTGATTCTAATTAATTTCAGTCAGTTACTTTGAAACTAACTAAATTCATACATGCATTAAAGAATAAAACTTAGAATGTAAACATTATAAACTCAAAAATCAATGTGTATATAAATAATCTCAAGGAAAATACTTCTAAGGGATGTTGACGGAGGGGGCACAGTGATGTGGTGGGTGCAATACATGAGGGATTTAAATTGCAAGTATTAATAGTAAATAGATAGATTTAGAAGCAACCCCAAACATAGTGTTGTGCATTTTAGCCTAAAAAGTTTGGAGTGGTTTTGCAATCTTTCTAGTCAGATGATCAATTTTAACAAATCTGCAGTGTTTTTCCTGAGCAGTGTAAAGAATCTGTTTTAGCTCTTTTTAAGGTTAAAGAAGCTAATAGACTTGGTAACACCTGGATCTCAATTGAGGTTTTGGCTAGAAGAAATCTGACCTGTTTAGAAGTCTGGTTGAAGGCAAAATTGTTGTCTCTGGCTAGAAGATTGACTTTGCTCAAACCTGTGCTTACTTCACTGCCTCTCTATCATTTTTGGGACCATTTAGAAGGTGTTAGAAAGCTCTTTCTATGAATTTGATCACAATTTGTTTTTCAAAAAAGAGAATGGGGCTGGGTTGTGGGAAAATGGGACATTTGAACAAAGAATTGTTAGCTAAACAATTTCGGAGAGTTGCTTTGAATCAAAATTGTTTGTTCTTTAAGGCGTTGCAGGCCAAAAATTGTAGACAAAATAATATATTCAGTGTTGGGATGAGATGTTTCGATTTTTGGGGTTGGAAAGGTCTATTGTAGAAATTTAGTTTTGACTAGGGCTAAGTGGTGTGTAGGGGATGGTAAATCTATCCCAGTTAATCACCCTGCTTGGTTTATCAAGAAATAGGGGGTGGATAATGGTCTTGGTTCTTCTGTGCATTTTGTGGCAGATTTGATTGATCAAGATGGATTTTGCTGGAAGACCTTCTTCATTAAGACCCTTTACCATCCTTCAGTGGCAGGTGAGATTTTAAGAATTGCCTCTGTCCAATGGGAATCTTAAGAATAAGGTCATTTAACCACACTCACAGTCTAGGATTTATTTTGTGAAGAAAGAGTATCATCCATATAAATCACAAAAGCTTAGATGATCAATTGAATTCTGCTTCTTCTGTCAGTCAAAAACTTAGCACCAGGTTATGGAAGCTGAAATTGCCTTTCAAATGCTTGGTCTTTTCTTTTGGAAGTTAGTACACAATGCTGTACCTGTTAAAGAAAAGTTGGTTAAAAGACAAATTATATCTTCTGCATGTGTACTTTGTGGTGAGAATGAAGTGATTGCAAGCCATTTGTTTTTATCTTGTTCTATTGCTAGAGCAGTTTGGTTTGCTTGTGAATGTGGTGTCAGACTTGATCTGTTGCAACCATAGTCAATTGGATTCTAAGTAAAACATTGTATTAATGCATTTTATGAGGATGGCTCTGTTAACTCCTTGTTTATGGCTGTGGTGGTTGGGAGTTCTGTGGTCTGTGTGGTTTTCCAAGAACAAAGTTGCTTTTGAAGGCTAGTCCATTTCACCTAATGTGATGGTAAAATATGGAAGGGGGTAGACGGTTAGTTGTTCAGTTGATGATGCTAAAGTGCAGTTGTTCTTCTAAAAGAAATAAAATTGACTGGCTTTGTTCTTCAAACCTCAAATATGCAATTCAATCTATTTAATCTGATTCCCAAGTGAAGATCCTCATGGGGAAAATCTAATGGTTCTAAATCAAAGCTTACAATTCTTAAAAGTATAAGGCCAGTTGCACAAAAAACCTTTCCATAAAGGTGTAATATATGCCTTTTGATTTCTCAAGAATAATGCTATAAGAAATTGTAAATGCTTCCATATATCAATAATCCACTTTCTCATATACTTCGACACCAAATGGTCTTAATTAACTTAATTCCACATTGCTAACCCAATGCAAGTTCACCAAAGACCACAAAATATGTATCTGAAAATCAATAGTTTTAATACTTTACATAGATCATAACAATAACTTTGAATTCAGAACTGTTTTTTGTCAATAAAACTTGAGAAAAATTTTAGAAACCTACTAATATGAACTCACGCACAATAAACATAAATATTGTGGTAAACTTATATAATCTCTCAAATTAAACCCTCCAAAATATAATTAAACTGCACTCCAAATAACCATCAAACACCAACCATTTGATTTAGTCCTGCAACTTAGAGATCTGATTCCAGCTACTCTTTGCCCTCAAGATCCAATCTTTCAAAACCCAAACCACTTTTTAGACCAGTTCATCCAATTACTTGAATCTTTATTACTTATAACCACTAAAACCTTGTCATAGTTCTTTTCTTTTAATGTGAGCTAAAAAAACCACGGGAAAAAGATTGTAGAGAAGGGGAATTTCAAACAATAAAAAGTAATACACTATCAATACTTACTTTAGACTGATCAAGCTTGCGGATTGGGTAGAGATGTTCTTTAGTAGACCACTTCTTTGCCAAGTTACCATCATCTATCAAATATAGACAGTTAAAAAAAAAAAAATTAGCTGATTAACCACCAAGGACTGTTGAACCACTAAGCTGTCCCTAGCAATGGAATTGAACGTGTGGTGACCTACTATGCTTTTACAGATAAACAAACCCATTCATCATCAAAAAAAAAAATCGAATTTTGAATTTTTTTATTATTATTGCGTCAATACAAAATAAAACCAAGTCTAAACCAAATTCTAACCGCCAAACCTTTAAAACAATCCAACCAAAATATCTTATAAAAAAAATCCAACAAAAATACCCATAAAAAAAATTAAAATACATGGTTAAAATACTGTTTTAACAAAAGGGTCTACCATTTGGTTTCAAGCCATTTCAATAATAATGAAACACAAACAAAACAGCATGAACAAATAGAAACCAAATTGAACCAATTTCCATATTATAGTTTTGCAAAAAAAAAAAAAAATCATGTTTGCACAACTTCTAAGCAAATGTCAACAATTTTTCTAAGTTTTTTTGTTAACTTTGTATTAACTATAAAAAACCTTGCAGACTTCAATCACCATTCACACATTATAGATATTGCAGCTTCTACATGTTATCATGTGATCTTCAAAATTAGGGAAATAGATGTGGCTGCCAAAAATTCAATTGGAAAGACTTCTATGACATAATGATGCAGTAACCAATATATAAATATACTGTATAACAACATTTAAGAAAACAATTTTTTTTTTTAAATGTACATTTAAACTATCTGAATTCTAAATTAGACTACAACCTAAAATTTAGTAAAATGGTTTTCATATAGATACAGCTTTATATATAAAATGTTAGTTGAATTTTAATTCAAACCACCTAAATGCAATGCAAATCAATTTAAAAAGTCAAATGCAAATCAACTGTAAGTGCAAATCAATTTAAAAGTTTGTAATTGAATGTCATTGAAATGCAATAGAAAAATAAAAGCACTCAATGGAATCAACCCACCTTTTGCAGATACAACCAACCATTTAGTCAAACTTGGTAAGGTTGCTTCAACTCACCCAAATAAATAAGTGGAGCACGATCTAATATACCTAGATTAACTTCACAAACAAAACAAACATAATCAGAACTGATTGAGATCAAATACTCTTTGCCCTCCCAAATCACTCTTAAACATGCAAGTTAGAATAAGATACGAATTTTCACTTTGTAGAAATACTGGAGCAATTAGAAATATTTCTAATTTCCTGTAACTTGCAACTTGTTGACTATATTTTAAAACTAAGATAACCACACGACGATATTATGTTGAGCAATTTCATTACTCAAATTTGCACGCAAGCACGGCCCACACACACACAAAAACAGAAAAGGACCTGATGAGAAAAGATGAAAATAAACACAAACCTTCAATGTAAGCCCTTAGAGGTCCACTGTAAAGTGGGGGGAAAAAAAACAGAGGACATTAAGACTATAATGGTTGAGATTGGAGATCAATCTTTCAAATCATCATCATCACAATAAAACTCAACACTATAGCACACAACACCATTGTCCATGCATATAACTTCAACCAGAGGTTATGCATGAGTGACAACCATACCAACAGATCAATGTACAGAAAGATAGAATACATACTAAATACTTTTATGCTATGAGAACCTTGTAAGGCATGCATTAGAGCAATATTTGAAGGACAAATTCAAGAAAATTTGGTCATTGGCAATGTTAGTATGTAAAAATCCCCAAGTCCTCAGTGAACCTTCTTTCTCCATCCGTAGAGGTGTTGGATTTAGGGGTTATTTAAGGTGATAAGCATAATTTTTCAGTTATTTAAAGTAAAAATTAAGCTAATCAAACTATTAAATAATTCACTATAAATCTCAGTAAATCTATGAATTGAAAACCTAAAATTTCCACTACAAACACACAAAACTCATAAAACCCAATTAAATACTAAACCCATAAAACCAGAAGTTCACTCAAAACTAATGAAAAACTCAACTTGGTGAGCAGACGCCGTTCGGAGAGGTAAGGGGAAGGAGGAGCAGATGGAGACGTTGCTGGAGGAAGAAGTGGATTAGAAGTTTGATGCATTGGGTTTAAACCTTTGTAAAAGACTAATGGCTTGTTTGGGAGTTTAGAGAGGGGGGAGAGTAGAGGGGAGTAGAGTAGTGGGGAGGAGAGTAGAGGGGAATGATTTCCCTCTATCTTGTTTGGATGTTTTTGAAATTAGTAAGGGGGAAGGGAGTAATTAGCCCTTCCTCTTGTGTAATTTTGTTAATATAATAAGGGTAAATTAAGTAATTTACTTGGTCAATAGCTTATGTACTCTACTCCTCCTCTAAATCTCTCCAATTTGGGAGAATTAAAAATGGGGGGCTAGAGGGAGTTGAAACCCCTCCAAACCCTTCCCCTTCCTTCCTTAAAAAACTTCCAAACAAGGTAATTAGATTACTCTCCCTCCCTCTACTCTACTCCCCCTCCTTTTTTAAACATTCAAACATGCCATAAATCATATTTAAAATTGAGGAAAAAAAAAGGTTTCTACAGAGAATCCAAAAATGAATCAAATATAAACCTATCCAACAAAAAAACTCAATCAGAAGTAACATTTCACACCCAAATCTATAAAATAAAAAAAATAAATAAAAAAATGTATGGTGCCCAATCGATGCTGTGTTTACCGTTATGCCTTTTTCTCTATTTCTTTGTCCGTGTCCCAAGCCTCATCCTCTCTCTATTTCATCGCCTCTCTCTTTGCTTCATCGTCTCTCTCTATTTTTGACCCAAAATACCAATCTATTAATCAAAACCAAATCTGACCCAAAATACCAATCTAAATCATAATTAACACCCAATTGATTCTCCAAATAAAAACCAAAAACCCTAAATTTTTAAATTTAAAACAGAACTTCACCAGTAGCGATTCCGATAGTCGGGTAGTAAGTGGAGGCTTACGGTGATGGCAGAAGTCTCCATCTCGATCTCTCTCTCCTTTCTCCGTGTAGCAATCTTTCTTTTTTTGTTTTGTTTTTTTTAAGCGTTTAGTTTCCTTTTATAGCAAGAGGGCTCTCAAACAGTGTTTTAACGCAATGAAACGTCAATAATTTATCGCTTTTAAACGGCGTTGGAGGAGAAAGTATATTGTGTTTCAGAAACTCCGGATCAGCACCCATGTGGAGTTTTTAAGACCAATGAAAATTTGACAAATGGATTACAAATTACAGCTCATCACCAAAGGTTATTTAAAATAAAAAAGAGGGATGCTACGTCTACAACAATTTTACAACATTTTTACAACAAATCACAGTTGGTTAGTTGTTATTGGTTTAAATTTGAAACTAACACTAAGATTACTTTTTTGCCCTAACAATAACAACCAATAACAACCTGCCACTTAAGAAATGTTGTAAAAATGTTGTAGAAATGTTGTAGACATAGCATTTCTCAATAAAAAAACACAAATACTCTAAATTTTCAAAGCCCGCCGATTCAAAACAACACTTCCCCTTTTTTTGAAAATCAAAATTTTCTATCTTTGCTCTCTCTTCCAAACCTCCATAGCCACTGCCCACCGCCTAGCATCGTCGCCGGAGCTACGCTGCCGGACGTAAACAGTTTTGAAAATACCAAATATCACTATCCCGCCACTCTTCCATTTCCCATTCTCCAAAATAGCAAATCTCATCTCTCTCTGTTTCTCTCACACCACCATACCACACCGGCACCTCCATCTTCCCTCTCTCAACTCCAAACCTTGACAGCCACTGCCTAGCATCGCCGATCATCACCAGTTCCGACGAGACTGACCTTTGTCTCGTCAGAAAACGCCTAAAATTGTCTCTCCGTTGTCTCCAACCACAAAGTTTTCTTCACTGCTTTCAACTTCTGACTTTGCAAGAAGGTTTTCTCCTCACTTTTTTTCATTTTATTTTATGAATTTTCTATTTACATATGGGTCTTGTTTTTTTTTCCAAAAAAAATTGACATATAAGTTCTTATGTAGTCTTATGTTGTACTGTTTGATAAAATGCTTCAATGAGTATAGATGCACTAATATACAGTAAAAGGGTTTTTTTTTTTCATTGGTGGAAGATGCGTTGGTGATCGTTTGAAGGTGTTGTTCTATGGAGGAACCTAAAGAGGTGGGACATTTATGTTGTTCACTGGTGAGGATGAAATTAGTGGAGTAGATAACGTAGAGCATGGAGACAATGAGGAAGAACCAAATGAGGGTGTTTCTCAAGCCTATTTGTGGTCTCATTTGGTACCAATGTGGTAACTTTTTGTCAGTGTCTTCAACTTTGATGTTCTTGCTTCCCATGCTTTCAGTTCAAGGTGTGGCCAAGGAGAGGAGAACGGTTGGGTTGAGAATTGTTCGGATCTAAGAGATGGTGAGAGGGGCATGGTATTTAAAGTATGTTAAGGAATGGAACAAAAGTATGAACACAGATAACATAAAGACATGGTTGAAGTTTGCATCTTGGGTGGAACTGTGGAAGCCTTGTGATCTGTGAACTGTGATTGTGATTAATCTGAGGCCATTAGTTTTTTGCATTCATATGAAGTTATGAACCATTGAATTGATTACGATTTGGAATATGATTTTGTACAACACATTCCTTGCATTTTTTATTATTGTACAAATATGAGAGAGGGAAGATGGAGGTGCTAGTGAGTGGTGACTGACTAGCACCACTCAAAAAATTGTTCTTTTAGATTAGATTAAAATTGTTATTTTTCTTTCTTCCAATATTGAAGCTGTACGTACAATCTTGTTTTGGGGTTGTACATATTTGTCATCTTTATATTTTTATTGTAGTAATAAAGAAAGTGACAATATAAGATTGGGCTGCCTAGATTAACATTGATGGTTCCTTCCAGGTAATATATGATGCTACTGTAGTCAGACTTTGTGCTGGTCACTAAGATGAAGTCAGTTCATATATTGCTTGTAGTGTACTTTGTTACTTGCATATAGTCTAAGTCTATATTGCCTTAGATTTAAATAAAGAGGAATTTGGTACATTTTGTTTGATACCTTTGGATTATATCAACACCAGTCATGTTTATTATTGGCTTTATATACCCTGCTTTTTTTGTTTTGCATCATGGCACCATGTGGTGCCAGTTGTTGTTATGGAACCTTGCTAATTGTGTTTGGTATGTTGCTTATAATGTTACTAAATCAAATTGTGTATGAGCTTGGAATTGATCGCTAAGAAAGTTTGAAATCACAATAACAGGATTCCCAAGCAAGAGCAGCCAGGACCGCAAGCAAGATGAGAGCTGGAAGTTAGAAATCAAAAAGAGATTCAATTGTAGAGCAAGGGATTCCTATCGAGCAGCCAGGAACAAAGAGATTCAATTATTCAAGGAATTCTTACGAGGTGTATTCTATAGTGATGATCTAGGTTCTAGAGACAAAATTGCCGATTGCCAACTTTTTTACTAACCTACTATTGTTGTGGAATGGGGTCAACCACCAATAGTGAGCTTTAGATAGGACCCTGTTAAATATATGTAAATAACAAGCTTGAATCTGAATTATGTTTATGTTGTTTAAGCTACTGTTTTCTTGATATGGCATACAAGATTGTTGGTACTCTATCAATGTTGATATTTAGCGTCCTAAGTTTATTATACCGTCAGTCCCAAGATAGGAGGAAGGAGGGTTGTGAATGGTTTGATTTGGATAAGTCGATTCTCCTTTTGAGCTTATAAACTGGTGGTTATCCCATCAGATTAGTTACTAAATGGGGTTTTGTTTACCAAAAAAAAAAAAAAATACTAAATGGGGTTTTCGGTTCGAGTCCGGGCGATACCATGTCTCAATTTAATTTTCAGTTATTGTTTAAAACTGTACTATTTTTATCAAAAACTAAATGGGGTTGTTCCTAAACAACTATTCTCCCTTTCAAGTTAACGTGCAAGAGATTCCCCAAAAATCTTGCTAAGTGCTATGAGAAGCATCAAGCTGCCAGGCAAGGATTTAACATTCCTGAACTCACAATTTCGGAGCATAGATGGCAGAGGCTTGCTTCAGCCTTAAGGTACAGTCAGTTAATTGCGATTCTGAGCCTGCATAGCCTGCTGGTTTCAGAAATTATGAAGGTAAAAATAATAAATGGCTAGTCTAGTATTAACTAGTAACCCAGCTTGTGGATTGCGGTCCTTTTGGTTAGGCTAAGGGCTAAGGCTGTTCAAGCAGCTCTCATCTTGGCTTCTGCTGCTCTTGGCATTGTCTTCCATTTATTAAACCAATCTAGAAGTTCGAAATCAACAGGATTCCCATGCAAGAGCAATAATCACAATAACACCATTATCCTCATTTTGCACCATCAATATATTTCTTGTAAACATACTTGTACAATTCTCCCTTGGAATAATAAAAAACAAATCCCCTTCCCCCCCACCTGTAAGAAAACAAAAAACAAAAAAAAAGTCCAGCACCTACCATTCACTATATTATCAAAATAACAACAAAAAAAAGTCTAGTACCAAAATATTGTCATTCACTATATCATTCCCTTAACTGGAACAATATAACAATTGCAACAATCTAGCATTGCAATTCCACCACCATGCACATATAGAAACTAATATATAAGAATAAAAAGTACTCTTGCATTAAAAACTTTATCATTTGCATATAATTAGTCTTTAACTAGAAGTTACTCAAACATATACAAAATCTATCATGTTTGAGTAATTTCATTCGTTACAAAAGCTTACAAAATGACAGCTATAATTAATGTTTGGCTATGCAATCCCTTGTCCAAATTTTCAGCTATGTTATTTATAAAATTTTCAAGTCAAATATACTATCTAAGAGGTTCCTCCACTGTGCAATAATGACCAAAATGCTGTCCAAAGATGCTGTCTATGAGTTGTGCAGTATATTGTCCAAAATACTATCCAAAAGAGTTTTTCTTCATACTTCAGAAATTTTTAGTAGGGCCCTAAAAAAAAGAGAACAGTATTAGGGTAAAAAAAAAATAAATAAACAAAAGCACATATTAAAACTTCTCTCCTTCTAACATAAAAAGTTTAAATTTATAGAATGTACTTGATTCAAGTGTGACATTGAAGTACTTTCTTGAAACATTCTTGTAGAGTTAATCATGAGATAAGAAACACCCTCATTTGGTTCTTCCTCATCGTCTCCATGCTCTACGTTATCTACTCCACTAATTTCATCCTCACCAGTGAACAACATAAATGTCCCACCTCTTTAGGTTCCTCCATAGAACAACACCTTCAAACGATCACCAACGCATCTTCCACCAATGAAAAAAAAAACCCTTTTACTATATATTAGTGCATCTGTACTCATTGAAGCATTTTATCAAACAGTACAACATAAGACTACATAAGAACTTATATGTCAATTTTTTTGGAAAAAAAAAAAAATCAAGACCCATATGTAAACAGAAAATTCATAAAATAAAATGAAAAAAAGTGAGGAGAAAACCCTTCTTGCAAAGTCAGAAGTTGAAAGCAGTGAAGAAAACTTTGTGGTTGGAGACAACTGAGAGACAATTTTAGGCGGTTTTCGACGAGACAAAGGTCAGTCTCGTCGGAACTGGTGATGATCAGTGATGCTAGGCAGTGGCTGTCAAGATTTGGAGTTGAGAGAGGGAAGATGGAGGTGCCGGTGTGGTATGGTGGTGCGAGAGAAACAGAGAGAGATGAGATTTGCTATTTTGGAGAATGGGAAATGGAAGAGTGGCGGGATAGTGATATTTGGTATTTTCAAAACTGTTTACGTCCGGTAGCGTAGCTCCGGCGACAATGCTAGGCTGTGGGCAATGGCTACGGAGGTTTGGAAGAGAGAGCAGAGATAGAAAATTTTGATTTTCAAGAAAAGGTGAAGTGTTGTTTTGAATAGGCGGGCTTTGAAAATTTAGAGTATTTGTGTTTTTTTTTTTTTTTTTTTTTTTTTAAATAACCTTTGGTGATGAATTGTAATTTTTAATCCATTTGTCAAATTTTCATTGGTCTTAGAAACTCCACATGGGTGCAGAGCTGGAGTTTCTAAAACCCAATATACTTTCTCGTGTTGTAACGTTACCAATGTAATTTATCGTTTTTTAATTTAAATGAATCTGAATTTATACTTTTCCCACATAAAGTATTAGATTAGTTAGATTATGGTTATAATAGTGGATATAGTACAATTATTTAATAGAGTTTAATTAGTAGTACACAACTTAAATGAATAAACAATATTGAATAGAGTATAATTATTTTATGAAAAATAGAAAGAGATATATATTTTCTCCGTTGAAGTTAATAATTATGATTATGCCTCTCATCATTAACATTCATCATGAAAATAATTACTAGAAAATATCAAAGTCTAAATTATTTAAATTATCTGGCACTTTGCATAAACACCCGTGAGTACGAAATTTATATAAACTATAAGACCTTTTTTTTATAAAATACTTAAATTAACTTTATATACAACTTACAATTACAGCACTTCTTTTTTACTTAGGGAATACAGAACAAATTTTAACCTTATAAATATATATACATATTTACAGCCTCATAAACCTTTCATTACCAAAGAGAAATTACAGATGATGTAGAAAGACCAGACCTAACTGATATTATGATGTGAATTGATTATTGGGGAAAAATTATTCGGTCAGACTTTGATGTAAAATGGTTGGATTCATTAACCCACAATATATAAATAAAAATTTTATTTTTACCAACTAAATAGTCCTAATGAATTTTTTTGAAAGTCCTCAAAAAAAAAAATTAATAATAGTCCTCATGAAATTTTTTGAAACACTAATCATTATTAGAACATTTATTTTAAGAGAGTCCACTGTATACTTCGAGAGCAGTTGAAATTGCACTCAAATCAAAGGTGTTGTCCCAATTTTAATGACTAGCATTGTATATTTGACTTTTTTTTTTAAGAAATATATTCAACAATTTTTGAAACATGAAGCTGACAAGTCAGAAGACTCGAAACATCTAAATACGTATACATCCAAACCACAAAAGATTGTCATTTGTAAAACTGTAAGGGGCATTTTTTCCCCCAAAACTCAAACCACTCAGGGTCCGGCCACTTCATACATAGTGGTAGAACTGTGAAGGCAGTAGTAGTAGTATAGAACTCCAAAATTTAAAATTAAAAAAAAAAAATTAAAAAAAAAATAAAAAAGAAAGAAAGAAAGAAGAAGAAGAAGAAAAAGAAGCTAAGGTCAGATTCCATCCGCTTAATTGGTGAGTGAAAGCAACATTGATTTCAACTCTTTCTGAAACTAGGAGAAAATATCAGGAGCGTCTGCTTGCCAATTAGATCATTAAAAGCATTCACTTAATAACAACCCTTTCCCATCCATCAAATGATACAATGGCATGTTACTTTGTAGAATCGCAGCTTCGTTCACCTGCAGATATAGAAAAATGATATACAAAAATAAATAAGAGAGAACAAATTTCAAATACCCAAATTAACAATGAAAAGCCATTGATTTGTAAGCCGTACGGTTCCTAATGAAGGGAACATAAGAGAACAAAAGGGTTGTTCTCACAGAGCATTGGAAAATGCAAACACCTTGATATCAGATGATTTATACCGGATACTAGGCATGAACTCAGACCATTAAAATTCTAAATTAGTTTCAATTTCTGTCTCGCAATTTTGAAATCAGGATTTGCAGGTGAAAGCTAACACTTGAAGTGGAAGGTTAAAAGACATTTTGAAGTGTCCATCTGGAATCAAAAATCAAAAGAGAATACTCAAAGTGGGGGGAAGAGGAAGTGTTGGAAGAAACAGAAATGTATATGCTTCCTCATGGAACAGAAATGGTGTTTGGTCGTGGAAAAGAAAGGGATAAGAGGTGAAGCACAAAATCAATGCAGCCACCCAAAAGAACGCTATTATCCAAAAGCAAATAATATTCATCCTTACCCACTGGCAACCAGACCCCACATTTTTTCGGGAGATTGATCCTTCATCAGGCTGCCCAACGAGACCAGTTATGAGTCAGTACATCCTCTCAATACAGTGCCACCAAATTGCAAAAGATTATTTTCACTTTTCTGTTTTAAGCATAATATTGCCAGCCAAGTAAAAGATATATCATTCTGACATGCGACAAGATCACATCCCAAATGTCCTATTATAGAGATCACCAGAACTGGGCATCCGATACTTTGAATCTTCATAACCATTGTAAAATTTGTTATATCCCAATCTTTCATTTCTTAGGAGATCAGCCATAACCAAACTGTTTCCGCTTTGAACTTCATTCCAATTGTCCCAGTTGCCATTAGACATATGCGCACTTCTAGACTGTTGGAGGGGCAGCTGTGCAAAAGGGGATATATTATTAACTTGTGGTTGATCCACAAGCCTTGAGGAAATGCCATAAGAATCACTATGGTGAGAAAAATTATCTCCAATGTCAGGAAATCTTAAGTTCTGCTGCGGGGAGAGTGATCTTTGCATCAAAAGTTGCATTCTTGCATCATTTTCAAAGGCACTTAATTGTGGGGAAAAATTTGATCTCATGTCCAAGCCCGGATTGCCAAGCCCACCTTGAATTCTCCCTTTACCAACAGCCAAAATTGCAGGATCCATAAACTCAATATCCCCGGTATTACCAATATTTCCAGAGGTAGGTGCCTGATACGAATTTCTCAACAAGGAGGAAGGGTCAAGCAGATGATTTCCTGTGAAGAAAAATACAAAAGTAATACTTTATCATTTTGAACAGAATACATCTATAACGATCTGTTAAAAGATCAGCACAAACTATATTATAACTAACCAGCCATAGGGTCAAAAGCTTGGTCCACTCTCTCATTAGATGAAAAACCCGGGGGCGGTGCCCTGCTTGGAACTGAGAATCCAGGAGGGGCAGAAATTTGTGCTCTCGAAACACCTGATAAACAATGGTAAGAAAAACATGAAGAGATGGTAGGCACAAAATTACCATTTCCACATAAACACATTATATCACATGGCAAACCAAAATTGTTTTTAAGTTTTTTAACGTAGAATAAAGAGAAAATATCCAATAGATTTAACTTTTGGCATAACCATAAAAAGTGAACAACCAATTTTATGCCATCCACCTTCACCAGCAGTTAAAAAAAAAAAAAAAAAATCCAAGATGATCGTCACCATTGTTCAACCATGTTAGACATGCACAATGCATGCCTTTTCACGCGGTGTAACTGGACTCATAAATCCATATCTAGTATGTGGCAAAAGAACTGTCCTAAAGATCTTATTTCACTTTCAGATCTATTAGGATTGAGAATATATTACTGGTAGGTGTTTTGTAATCTTTTTGACACCTTCACATGCAAACTGGAAAGGATTTTGGGAACTCTGAAGTTGACATGTATGACATCCTGTGTACATGTCAAAGCATTAAAGATATTTCCATGCCCCCAAATCATAGAATCCACAAACATAGTGCAGTCTTTAGAATTGGAAGGGCAAACTAGTCATACAGCATTTTCTTTCTTTTGATAAGTAGTGACATAATCTATTTGCACAACACAAAACAAAATGTCTGTAACAAACAGCCCTCTCTCTCGGGTTGGGAGGGCAGGGGGGAGAACATATGGTAGCTTTCAACAGTAAATTAAGGGCATGTTATTTAACTGAGTTCCACCCAGAAATATTGGACTACATAGCAGAATCAATTCTCTAATTCTGCAAAAATATTAGATATCAAAAACCTAATTCAAGGCAAAATTGATAAAGGTCAACACGTCATTTTTTTTTCCCCTTCCAGCAAAGAGAAATACCACATTGAACCTAATAAAAAGATGGATAAACTACGTATTTGGTCCCTATTCTATACACTATATTTCAATTTGGTCCCTAACTTTTCAATTGTGTCAATTTGGTCCCTAACCTTTCAATATCGTGTCAATTTAGTCCTTACTATTATTTTTTGAATGAAAATTGATAACGTGTCTAATGGTCAAAATAAAAAATTAGCTTTCATTGATGTGACAATACACTATAATTTTATTTTGACTGTTTGACATGTCATTAATTTTCATCCAAAATATAAACAATAAGGACTAAATTGATACGACACTAAAAGGGTAGGGACCAAATTGAAATATGCTATAAAAGATAGGGACTAAATATGTAGTTTATCCTAAAAAGATTATTAGAAGGAAACAGAGATATATTATGAATTTTCATCAAATGATAAACAAAAGTGCTATTATAAGACAAGATACGGGAGATTTCACACTAATAGCTGGTATAATCACTTAATAGGGCCCACACACAACAAAACAGAGGAACTGGAACAAATTCCTTCAACACACACCAATGACTCAAGCACTGCCTAGCCAACTTTATTTGCCAACAGCCCCAAATTCAAATGTTTAAAATACCCAAAACATATACATTTATGATCAAAATCAACATCTAGATTCATTCATGAGTGTGAGGAAGCACAACCAGACTAATTACAAATTACAAGCTATCATTATAATGGCAAGCAGATGCTTACAAACATAGCACCACAATGATCAAGAAAACATCACACAAAAGCAGATGCAATTATATAACTTAGGTTTACCAACATAAAATCATAGGAGGTAAATAAAAATTCAAAGAAACGCAAAACAAGACTCACCAGAAAGCTTACTAGAAGAGATAACAGGATGACTGCTAGTAAGAAATTCAGATTCTTCAAAATTTCTGGAAGAGAAACCATTGCCAATTCCAATTTTATCCATGTACAGATCTCTTTCAGCAAAATCCTGGCTATATGAACGGCTCTTTGGAAATTGCTCGATTGCATTAAAAGATGGTTGCACATCAAATATTTGATTTCTTGATTCCTCGTGCCTTGCAAAAGAAAACCTGGACTGATTATTATTATTTTGTCCTTTCCAAGAACTTGACATTTTGAGAGAACCAGACTCTTTATCTCGTTCACCCAACAATTTAACTAGACGCTGAGGGGATGCCAACGATTCATTCCATTCAAAGTCCAATGATAATATATTTGAGATTATACTGCTCTCTCCTCTATCAATAGCAGCATTGCCGTCACCATTAGCTACATCACCCAGAAATCGTCCCATCGGATTTCTTCTCTCTTCATTTGGAAGTAAAAAGGAGCGATCCAAGGACCTATCCGAACCAGAGGCATTGCCGACCAAGTTCTCAGGGAAACCATTAGATAATACCGAAATGCTAGATGAATGTAGATGGGAGCCTTCACTAATTCTATTATCCAAAGATATTGGATGATCAGTGTTTAACCTAACTGCACCGTATACCTCACTATGTGGCAATGGATGGGACCTTGAGGCATGGAGTGAATTAGCTGAATTAGGCAAATACGTAGCCCTACTCACAACTTCCGGATCCTTGAGTCTTTGACTATCAAAAGATAGTACATCGTCTTCCACTTCAGAAGCATTATCCTGTGCTACTTGACCATTTGAATCTGATCTCCAGTCACATTGTTCACTTAGTGCATACACCCCATTAATTGGGGTAGCTTTCCCAACTGTTGTGGTTGCAGGTTCTCTGTATTGCTCAGCATAATGTTGCTGTAACCCTTGAATTCCAGGCGCTTTAATCAAAACAGGATCAGACTCTGAACTATTAGGTCTGACTACACCAGAGTGTTCATCTCTTGCAATTCCATCAATGCTTATCGAAGACATAACAGAACATAAGTTCTGAATCTGTCCACTAGCAACCACCCCTAATTTTTCAGGAACAGAAGCACAAGAATGCCCTGTATTATAAGCAGAATCTGTAATGTCTGGCGGCATATTAATGCCTCCATCATTGTCCTTGGATGCTGGAGGACAAGATAACTCATTGCTCAATGATAAAGAAGCATGAGTTCC
This sequence comes from Quercus variabilis, assembly GCA_030445155.1. Taxonomy (NCBI): domain Eukaryota; kingdom Viridiplantae; phylum Streptophyta; class Magnoliopsida; order Fagales; family Fagaceae; genus Quercus; species Quercus variabilis. The sequence continues at coordinate 37,839,950 of CP129445.1, forward strand.
ATCCGGTATGGCAAGTTTCTCAGTTGGATTGCTTAGGCAATCCATACTTGTATGCTGTTTCAAGGGTTTCAATGATTCGGATTTACTTTGAGGGTTTATGGTTTGACTATCTTCATTTAACGTTGGCTTCTTGCTGCCATCACCATGCAATGGGGAAGCCTGAATTGTGCCTGCAACTGCTGATGAAAATACCGATGTACTACTAACTGCTTCAATTTTCTGATTGGAAGGCCCATTTGCACATGCTATACTGGCAGCTGGTGGCTGGCCATTTGGAGCACGTGTTGCCCTGATACAAGTAATCAAATTTTTAAGACAAGTAATTATCATCAACAAAATTAACGCCAAACCTAGCAAAATTACATACCATGAGGCTGCAGGAGGGAGAGCTACTGGGCTACCAGAACTTGAATTTGGTGGAGAAACTCTAACAACACTTGCCACATTCTGCTAGATAAATGTAACCAATTTCAGTTAACAATTAACATCAACATAGATGCTGATGTTTTCCATCACAATTATGATAGCTGAATAACAAGAGTTAATGTTCTATAAATCCCATATATTCACTAATAACATCATCCATTCACTCCTATGTTGCATGGAGTAATGTTCGGTGGAGAATCATAATCATACATCTCTATGAGTCAAATCATAAAGCTGGATATTTAAATATCATGAACACTAGATATAACTTTAGCACTAATAATTATTATATGTTTCCTGAATTCTGGTCCCAACCATAGCCATTTGGGATGTCACAAAATACTTGTCCATTGTGAAAAGTCGATAACCACAATCTTTATACCTTCCCATCCTAACCTTTACTTTATCTGGAAAGTCAATAATTCTTTTCCATTTGCTTTGTTAGCGTCAAGTAATGGTAATTTCGAAAAATGAAAAAATTTTATTTCAAAGAGAATGCATTAAATGATGTTCCCTTGAAAATTTGAATTTTCTAAAGTGGACGAACATAATGGCACAGGAGTACTAAATAACAAAATATCATTGACCCTATCCTACATTACAACACCTGCTTGAGTATGAATGTGAGAAGCCAATGATTGTCTCGATCAAATCATCTTAAACATCCTCAAGCCAAAATATTTTGATTAGCCAGTTACGCACACATTCAATGAGTGATGAACCAATAACTGTGAATAACTTACCAATAAAAAAATTAAAAAAAAGTGTTGAACTAATGACCTCACCCTCCACTTTATTCTTATATACTCTAGGAAAACGAAGCGTACATGTAAGCATAAATATTTTTGATTAAAAACATTGTATACGATACATATTTATCTAATAACTATAAATAAATAAAAAGTCAATTAAAGAATTTGTAGAAAAGGCCATACCTAAATTAATTTCAAAAGTTGTTTAGAGAAGATCAAACATAATTTAGTCAGAATTTTGTTTAGTGTTGGGTTGCTTTGTTGAAAAGTACACATGCAAACACACCAACACAACTATATAAAAGCAACAACAACAATAACAACAATAAAGTAAAATCCAGATAATTTTACGCTTAGTGTAAAGCAAAATGCTTATGATTTTATGGTGTATTATCTTACACTTGTACTTTTGATAATAGGTTTTGCAGCAGAAGCAGAACTGTTACTGCAATATTCATCTGCTGGTGGTGGCAAAAGATTCCCCGCACGCCGTTGCATATTGTTTGCAGCACCAGTAATTTGTTGAACTCTACTCCTTTAAAAACACTATGCAAGTTAATTAATCATGCAATGAAAGTACCACATAACTATCAAGCAGCACAAAGCAGGAAAATCATTTGAAAGATTTTGCAAGATGATCGCCCAAAGGCATATATAATCAACTTTTCAGCTGCATTTCCTACCAAATTTTTACAATTTAAAAACGCAAACTCTAACCACATCCTATACTTCACCAATAACTTGAGATTTCTATTCAGTTCTAGAAATGACAAGCATGCACTCTTAGATGTAAGCCTTTCAGAATTCTAATCTCATTTTTACCCATCCCACTAGTGGAATTTCCAATTGTTACAATAATAACTCCAAGAAAATCTGAAAATGGTCTAGAATTATCATATTTCTGATATTTAGGTTTCACTAGTCCATTTGGGAACAACTTATTTAGTTTTTTGCTGGAAACTTTTTGTTGAAAGTGTGCTAAAGTATACATGTACTTCGAAAAAGTGAGAAAAAAGTAAGGTTTTAAAAAGTTGTACACAAGCTATACGCTCAGCTTAAGTTGTACATACAAGCTATACGCTCAGCTTATAAGCTCTAGCCAAACAGACAATATATGCATTATAATGAGGTAAGGTCTTCGACTACATTAAACAGCACCATAGGAAGAGGTTAGGGGAAAAAAAAAATTACCTTCAAAATTACTATACGGTACACAATCATAAATATACCTTGTATATGCCGAAATTATTTCATCTTTAGAGAAACTATCCTCCTGAGAACCAATCTCATGCAAATAGAGACAATCAGGATTGGTGCAAGGCTGTAACAAATAGATGTTTCATACCCAATTAGATTACACTAAACTTGGAGGGGGAAAAAAACATTTGCTAATAAGTCATAAGACCAATCTAGAAAGTAATGATTCATACCACATTTCTCAGCCAAGCATGGCAATACTTTGTAGTCCCAAAGCAAGCCCTGATACAAACTTCGAACGTTATTAAGCATACAACTACAATGGTGCATATTCATCCAACCCATTGATGAAAGAAGTATGTTTAAACTTTAAAAAAACATAATCATGCACTTACTTCAAAGGTCTACCATCCAAAATAAACCCATGTACATTTTGAATACAACGAATCGCTTCCTCCTCTTTTGAGTAAGTAATATATCTGAATGAATTAATATTTAGTAAGAAGAATAATACAGATAACTCTGAAAAAGTTAATAAAAAACACATAAAAATTAAGCATATTAAACAGCTCAAAACCTCATGGAACAGGACCGTAAATATGAGAAGGGGAAAAAATTGTAAAAGCTAAATACACTAAAGACAAATTATCGTACATATATAATAAAAATTTAAGCAGCACTTTTACTTTACACTTCCAGGTAAAAACTTATATAATAAAATTTCAAACAGCAAAAGCAGAATGTTTCAAACTGGGTGCGTTCGGTAACCAAACAAAACAAACATTAAGAAACTTACACACTACATGTATTGTTTGGAAATTGTTGAATTACACCAGCAGCTGTCCGAGACATGGACACTTTTAGAACCTTACCGTACTGACCAAAATATTCACGGTGCTGGAGAAGCTGCATAAAACATTGAAGAAGAAATATTCAAATGCTCCTCCAAAAAACTCAACTGAAAAGGTACTGATATACGAGAGAGAGAGAGAGAGAGAGAGAGAGAGAGAGAGAGAGAGAGAGAGAGTACATCTTCATCTGCCAGATTAAGAGGCAAGCCGACTATGTAGACAAGGTTCCGTTGAATCACTCGAACACTGCTAAGTTGCTTACGTCCATCAGACGATTTGGTCTTTGCCTTCTGGCATTTTTTCCTCTCGAAACTGATTTCGGCCACCAACCTGCAATGAAATTAAAATTAAAATAAAATGAAAACAGAAGAACAAATGGAACTATCAATTTCTTGGCAGTAGCATATACAATGTTTAAAAAATAATCACCTCTCACAGTTTGCAGCCATCCCAACAATTTTTTCCTTATCATAAGGCGAACGACATGCAGGACACCGCCCCTCTGTGTCATCCTTTTCAGCCATGTCCATAATGTGATGCCAACACCAAACACATATCTGTGACAAAGTGGACAAAGCTTCAGAATAACATTAAGAAAAACAAATTTATTAGAAATGTGAAACAGGAATTAGTATCAATTCTTCCTACTATGAGAAATACACAATCCTTCTCCAGTGTAAAATAATAAACAGTCTCAAACCTCATAGCCGCACTTGCACGGCTTCAATTGCTGATCAGTCAAATCCATCTCTTCTGCGCAGAGAGGACAAGTCCTTTCTCCTTCATCACTCATGATTGCCTGATAAAAATTCAGGAAAAAAACACAAATTTAAATATTCTAACAATGAAACTGTACAACCAACATGTTCAACATGCTTCAATTTGCAAATAAAAACTCATTGTTCTTGTTTTGGTGCAACAACAATTGCAAATTTAAAGCCTTTAAATTATCAAGCGCAAAAATAAATAAATAAATAAATAAAAATCCCACCACTTCACTGAACCCACTTTATCCAGGGGCTAAATCCTTCACGATTTTTGATAGCTCATAGCCGGAAGCTACTGATAATCAATTGCCCAATTTACTTGGTCCACATTCACATTAACATATATGATATATTGTAGCAGAGATAATATTAAAGAAAACATCCAAAATTTACAAAAAATTGAAGAAAATGCCCAAGCTAACCCAAAGGCATCTGCAAACCACTGCTAAAGCCCTTTTTTTTTTTTTTTTTTTTTGCAAAAAAATTCCAATTTCAAATCCTAAAAGCCCTAATTATTCAACATATCGGCATTTTTCCGATCAAATATTAAAAATAAAATTAACAAACAAGAAATGAAATTCAATAATCATCGCCGCAAATATATCACAGATCATTCAATAAAAAGCTACCAGAGCAAGTTCCCCAATCACATATATTAAATAAAAAATTAATTGATTAATTAATTAATAAAAAAAAATCAAGATCGACGACCTAACCCCCCGAATCGTTGACATGCAACATCCAAATCAAAAAGCAAATCGATAGGCTCGATTTTCAAACACAAATTTTTTTATTAATTTTTGGAGAAAATGAAAAATAAAAATTAAAGCAGATTGAGGTTTTATAAATAAATAAAAAATTAGGGATCTTGGAAAGGAGTAGAAGGATTGAGAAATTAGGGTTGGAGATTAGAGGAAAAAAGGACTTACAGTTTGGGGATCGAGAAGAAGACAACGAATCTGTAAGAGTATGAGATTGTGTGAGAAGCGCACGATAGAAAACCCAGGGACACAGCGAGCGAGAGCGAGAGCGAAAGAGAGAGCGAACCACAAAAGAGAGAAGAAGGGTCTATTAAAGAGAGAGAGAGAGAGATAGCTCTTTGTTGTTTGGATGGCTTTTTTGGCTGCTGGCTTTTCTTTTCTCTCTGCGTCGCTGTCATTTAAATATTAGGGATTTCCACTCAATGCCCTTCGATTTTGTCTTAATTGCGGGGATGTGCCCCTTCTTCACTTTTTTGAAGACTTTAAGAGTCGACTACACTCAGTGTATTATGTTTATGTATGGTCTCCGGTCTCCACACTGCTCCAGTTTTGTCGACTTCGGGGAACCTCGGTTCAACACTGTATTGTCATATCTTGTATTATGATCTATATAATTTTAGTCCCAAGTTTTTTTTTTTTCTTTTTAATAGAACGTGTACCACATTATTATCTACCTAAAACTTGGCTAAAAAAATAAAGATTTTGAGGTATTGTGAACTGACCTTGTAAAATTGGATCCAAACCAAATGATGAAAACGGGTATGGGTAAGGGTTTCTTTTTTTAACCATGAAAAACATGGTCTACACAAGCCCATCCCATTGAAGTCCAAAACATGGACTTAGGTTGGCTTAATCAATTTTCGAGAACAAAAAGGAGGGAAACTCCAAATCACATATATTTAAGTTTGGGTGAATTTTCATTTTTGTACCTATTTTTTTTTTTTTTTCATTTTAGTGCTTAAATTTTAATGTTTCTATCAAATTAGTCCTTTCATTCATTATCATTTATAAAAGTAACACATATTTTTCTTTGCTTGAGTACAATTCCAAGAAAGCCCACCGGCTAGGTCATGGGACAAGGAGCTTGCCTCTCTAAGGACCCAAGAGAAGAAATAGGACTCAAATGATCAAGAGAGATTATATAGATTTCTTCAATTAGGTTGGATATTCACCAAGGAGGAGCAATGTCAAGGCATTTGTCTGTTTGGTAAGAGATTTCTAGTAATGTTGTTTGTACTTTTTGGAAATACGTGTGGGTAAAAAAGTGTGTAAAAATACGTATAATATTATTTAAACACTAAAAAATGTTATTTAAACAATGAGAACAAACGGACGTCTATACATAACTTGGAATCACTTTCTACATAAAAAATTGCTCAGACTTTATTGCTTTGCTAATTGGATTAACCATTTGATGGCCTCCACTTCTACTTTGACAAAGGCCGCGGTGTCTTCTTTTTTTTCTCAAATGTAAATACCAGGGATCCTATCCAATCTTTGGCAATTAAGTATGTCATCAAATGGTTTTTGGACATCGTTGCATCACAATTAATTTTGATTGGGTTTTCAAGTGGAATGGTCTTGAGAGGTCTCTCTTGAAGATAGTTAGGATTAAATTCTTTGCTCTTTGTGCTTTTGAAAGAGTAGGGAAATTCCTCCTTGAATTTATGGCATAGATGGGATTATCCCATCGAGAACAACTTGATTTTGCTTTCCCCATATGAAATACATGGCCAATGCTGCAAAGAGGATGAAATCATCTTCGATCAATTTGACACACAAAAGCAGTTGTGAGGTTTAGAAAATGATTGATAAGGTCCTTAGTTGAGTTTTGCATATGTATGAAGGCCTCACATGCTGTTGAACCCTCCAACTTTGACTAGGGGCAATGAAGAATCAGGTGGATTAGAGTCTTTAGAGCTTGGCTACATAAAGGGTAGCTTGTGTCTAACCTTTGAATGGAGTTGAATATCTTAGTTTTGGTTGGAAGGACACTTGAAGAGCTTGCCATAGCATCATTTTATGCCTCTCTTACAGATTTAGCTTCTAGATCTTGTCCCAAATATTTCCTCATTACTTTGTTCACTCAAAACGAAGTTCTTACCAAAATTGTTTGAGATTTTAGATTTTACAAATTGTACCCAAAAAAAAAGTGTGCTTTGAGTATTAGATGATTATTTCTAATGGTTAGTAACAATTTTAACACTACCTTAAAGGTTGTAATTCTCCATGTTTACATTTCAACAGTGTGTTTTCATTGTTTTCTTTTCGTTATATATTTAGATGTTTTATATGTAGTTTTTTACTAAAATACTCATATACAAGGAAATTATAAAATTTAGGATAGTAATTATGTTGATACCCATTTTCGCGACACATTTTCAACAAGCCCGATTCAACCAAGCCCAACTTCCTTGTGAGCTCAATTCATGTATTTTATTTTATTTTATTCTTTTAAGCGTGGTCCAAGCCCATGTGACTTATGGGGAAAATTGAGGAAGTGTGCTTTGGAAGGTATGGGTTGGTTTCTTTCGAACCTTTTGCATGAGCCCAAACCAAGTGTGCTACCAAGTGGGCAAGGGACACTGGTAGCACCCCAGACTCATAGAAGAGGTCATGTACCCTAAATTTTCAGCTTAAAAGAACTTTTATGTTCTGGCTAACTATGGCCTAAAGTTTCTACCCTAACCCACTTTTACCTTTAAAACATATTTGGCTCTCATTGCCCCATTCTAGCAGCTAGCCCTCACTTAGGTGAGTGTTCTAATAATCTAAAATGTCTGACCAAGGGCAGCCAATTAGAGCATACCCTTTTTATTTCCCAAATCATTAAAGCATGCCAAACTCTTCCCTAAACAAAAGCAACCCAAGCCAAGACACCAAATTAGTGTCGTGGGGGATAAAAACCCCTTCTACTACCAAAAAACTAGTCATTAGCAACATTCCAAACTCAATATAAGACTCTTTCTTCAGCTCAAAAATGAACCAGTTGCATTTTTCCCATAAAGTTGAAACTTGAGAGCAAAAACTCATTGAGCCAGGAAACATTCTCATAATTTTGAACCTTAGGGGTGGAAATATGGGTACAAGAGAACCTTCCCTCTCTTCCTCGCAACCTCTCTCAATTTTCTCTTCTCGTTAATTGTGGGTCGAAGTTATAAACCTGCTATGTTTTTATGCTTTTTCTGTACTTTTGTTATTAACATTTTGATTCTCTTTTGTCAAAGCATTATTAGCCTTTTGTTCATTATACATTGGGAATTTTGGCCTTGATTCTCCACAATAAACACTTCTAAAGAACTTAGGGGGAGATTTGGGCCAGTTTCGCATTTTCAGCCGATATCGCAAAAACGTCCTCGACAAATTATTCAACATATGACTATTCATTATGCCTGAATTTGGGATAAGAATTGTTAAATCGTGAAAATTCATAAAAATTTGGTTGTTCATTTGGCAAAATTGTTGAGAATTATAACTTTTACGAGTATCTCAATTCTCATGAAACATGAGAGTTAACTCCCCCACCTTTTAGGTAGGAAATATATATTCCCACAAAACTTGTATACGCGAGAATATCTAATATAATACTTAAATCATTTTTCACCTTTTTTTTTTAACAAATTAAATAAAGTTAACTTTTAAACAAAAATAACTATTTTCACCAAAGTAAATATTCAAGGGTATTATTGTTGTTTTTAAATGTATCTATAATGGTCAAATTATAATTATTTAGTTACTAAAATAATGTTTATAAGATTATTTAAAACAATTCAACTTTATATATGTGGAAGCATGAAAATAAAGCGTGTTTAATTTAGCACTTATAATCACGTTTTTTTTAGAGAGTTTCAACATATGACGTCATTTTCTGATGATAGCTTTTTATCATTAGACCAAGACACCAATCAGTTTGTGGTGTAAGCAGGGATTGTACCCCAAATCTTGATAGGAATTTGCTTGTTCCTATCCTAATCAAGATGGGAGTAGTTCTAGTGTTTCTTCAAGGGAACTAGGCCTCTTTAGAGAATGAATGGAACGATTAAGGAAATAAGGAGAGGGATAAAGAATAGAGAGAGTAAGGAATAGGGAATTGTACATCAATCCTCATTAATTCCTACTCCTTAACAGATTACACCTTTATAATAGAATAACAATGCTATGGTTTACAATGATACAACACTATAACTACCTCTAACTAACTAACTGCCCATCCAATCACTTGACACAGCTATAACTAACTGAATATTCCACAATTATAACTGCTAACTACCCAACTTATGCCTTGTTACTATCTAGCTTACAACAGATTACCACAGTAGCACACACACAGCAGCAATACAATAGCACAGCAGTACCTAATCATAGCCATAGCAACTCTTGATCACAGCCATAGCAACTCTTGATCACAATAGCTCCTAGTCCACTCCACTCCAATCATAGTAACACTTAAATCATTCTTATCATATTTCTTATTCAACCATCAGAGATTTTACCAATTGAGCTAACTAGAACCCATTTAATTTCTATTATGGGTTCACTGTAATCCACAATGGGAGATTTGAATAAGAACCAAACAACTTGTTACTAATGAAATAGTATCTAAGATTTTGTTGCTTTAACTTTACTATTACATTCCTCATTGTGTATTTCTCTTCTCTCTTTTCTCTCTCAAAATCTCAAAAAACAACCAACCCCTCTTTTTGTCCATCTTTTTCCTTTTATACTCCCCCTGCCTCTCCTTTTCATCCTTATCCATTATTTTATTTGCCTCATTTTCTTTTCCAGCATGAGTTTTAGTTGTTTAGCACATGCTGTCATAATTTAGTTAGGCAGCCTTCTATTCCGTTAGACTCTCCTTTTCTTAAGGTTAGGATGAATAAAGACTTTTGAGGCTTCTTGTCGTATCCTAATCAGATGGATATCTATAGCATTAATGCAAGTGTGTTAGGTAGGTTGTTGCAGATCTATCAGGAAGATCCAGAAGCATCCTCAAATAACCATGTACATCTCAGAACTATTCCTTGGTAGCTCAAAACATAGGTTGACATGGGCAATATGGCCAAAGTGATTTACCTCTGATGGTTTCCATGGTTATTCATGAACAGATCTAAGTTGGCAAATTCCGTTGGATCAGAGTTCGAGGTTCAAGTACTTTGGGGAGGTTTTTGCTGACCCTTTGGTTACCTTTAGTTTGTATTTCAAGGTATGTGCCCTATAGAGAGACTTTCCACTTTGGAAGGATACGTTCTGGGCCTATTTTAACCTACGACCCAATGTTTATTTGGGCTTTATAAGCCACCTCCCTACAATATATATTTATTCTTTTGAAGAGGAAAACATCCTCAAAATTCATTAAATAGATATAGAATCAAAATACAAAGCCTCTATAGCTGGGGTAGGGGAATCTTCAATCCATACAACATCTAGTATATCTTTGGCATATCTAGCAAGAGCATGGGCCACAGTATTGACGTTCCTTTTTGCAAATAATACCTATGACCATCGAAGGCTAGTTATCATGCAAACCACGTCCTGAAGAATATGGCCCAACCGAGATGACAAACCTTTCCTCAAGCTTAGGGCAGTCACGATAAATTGGTTGTCTCCTTCAATAACCAATTTTGTGAAACCACAATCTACTGCAAATTCCACTGCACAACAGCAAGCTAAGACCTCTGCCTCTTCACTACACGCCACTGAAGGACCTTTTGCTGATAAAGCTGCCATGACTTCCCCTCTATCATTGCGAATAATAGCTCCAACACCAATGCTTCCCATATCTTGGAAAACCAAAGCATCGAAATTAAGCTTGAATCGAGCTAAAGGTGGTGGTCTCCATCTCGTTGGGTTAGGAGTTGTTGATGATGTTGAAAGCTAGGTGTTGGCATGCCATAACTCCTCTGTAAAATCTTGCGCTCATTTGATAAGTACCTCCAATGCTTGCATTTGCTTCCTATGTATCATTGCATTTTGTTGCTGCCAAATGAACCAGGCCTGGACTAAAAACTGTTCGAGCTCATCAGTGCATAGCTGGTTAACCAACTCCTCCATTATCTGAAGCATATCAGCTTGGTCCCCTACACACTTCTGCAATCGTGTCGAGCAACCTACCCATATTTCTCGAAACACTCCACAATTCCACAAGGCATGGATTCCCATTTCAACTTCAGTCTTGCACGATTCACATCTGTTATCATGGATAATTCTTCTTTGAACTAGATTCAAGCCCACCATCCAAAGACTTTGATCTTCTTTGGTAGTTTCAGCTTCCACAGAGTCTTCCAAACGACATCGCCCACGACCCCATTAGAACTTTCTGCCCACTCCGCCTCCTTTTGCAATTGTCATGCCGCCTAATACCCTGATCTCATCGTGTATTCACCGAATTTGCTGGGAGTCCAGAATAGAGCATCAGGTATATATCTTTTGCTAAGGGGTACATACAATATGGCTTCCGCATCCTCCCTATTAAAGTTTTGCATGACAAACTCTCTATCCCACTACCTTGTGTCCGGGTCTATCATCTCAGCAACCATCAAGTTTGCATCTACATTATGAGTTGGGTGTAGCACATTATTGGTAGGGTGATTGGGAATCCACGCATCCCTTAAGACCCGGATTGAAGCTCCATCACCTACTTTCCAGCAAGACCCCCATTGAATTATCAGCTTGGTTGCCAAAATACTCTTCCAAGTGAGAGTTAGTGGGGGAATCAGTAGCTTCCAAGAAATGGCATCTTGGGAAATACCTCGTTTTAAGACACTTAAAAATCAAAGAATCTTGATCTTGCATCAGTCTCCAACCTTGCTTTGCAAGCATAGCCAAATTAAATTGTCGCAAGTCCTTAAACCCTATTCCTCCTTCCTATTTTGGTTTGCCCCTACCAAAACCAAGCACAAAGGGCTTGAAGTTCTTTACACAACTTAGCTGGCAATAGAAAAATACCCATAGTATAAGGTGGTATTGATTAAGCCATTGATTGTATCAGTATTTCCTTTCCTGCTCGTGATAAAATTTTCCCTTTCCAATCTTGAAACTTTTTCCAAACTCTATCTTTTAGAAAGGAAAAAATATGGTACTTTTTTTGTCCCACTAAAGTCGGTAGGCCCAAGTATGATTTAAATTTGTCCACTTCCCTTTCCCCCAACAATGCTTTGATCATATCTTTATGCTGAGTAGAAGTATTACTACTAAAAAAGATTGAAGACTTATCCATGTTTATACATTGACTAGAGGCTTCTGCATACAATTGCAAAATCTCCAAAACTGCCTTCGTCTCCTTGTCTATTGCTTGACAAAATGAAAGGGAATCATCTGTAAAAAAGAGGTATGAAATAGGGGGGCTCGCCTGTAAATGGATACACCATGAATATTCCCCTCTAATTCTGCTTTCTGCAAAAGAGAAGCAAACCCTTCTACACATAAAAGAAAGAGAGAATGTGATAAATGGTCTCCTTGGCGGATTCCTCTAGATGGGTGAATCATACCATATGGTTTTCCATTAATTAAGACTGAAAAGGAAGGGGATGTGACACAACTTATTACCCTATCCACCCAAAAACCAGGGAAGCCCAACCTAAGCATGATCCTTTTTAAGAAGTCTCATTCTACTCTGTCATAAACTTTGCTAATGTCAAGTTTCATGGGAAGGGTCCTAGTTTTGCCTTTTTTACGACCATGCATCGTATGAAGAGCTTCATATGCCACAAGCATATTATTTGTAATTAATCTTCCTAGCACAAAAGCGCTCTAGGTTGGAGAAATGATATAAGACAGAACTTGTTTCAACCTGTTGGCTAGCACCTTTGCAATAATTTTATAGATGACATTACAAAGGCTAATAGGCCTGTAATTAGAAATCTTAACAGGATTCTTAATTTTTGGAATAAGAAAAATATACGTATGATTAAGTTCAGGGAGCATATAACTAGTATTAAGAAATTCAAAAACAACAGTTACAACATTATCACCAACAATATGCCAGAACTCTTGGTAAAAAATGGCATTCATACCATCCGGTCCAGGAGCCTGTGTAGGTCCTATTTGGAACAAAACTGCTTTAATCATATCTGCACTGAATTCATTGGACTGTGTTTGTTGCATGTCATCTGTCACCTTTTGTTGTACTGCTTCTAGACACTCCTCAATTCAGTTGCATGAACCTGTGGAAAACATACTATTAAAATAATCCACAGCCACACCTGCCACTTCTTTTATGTCCTCATAGCAACTTCCTTGTGGGTCCAAGAATCCCTTAATAAAATTCCTTTGTCTTCTCTGAGATGCTTTTGAGTGAAAAAAGCTTGTATTTTTATCACCATGTTTGATCCAATTTACCCAAGACCGTTGAGCCCAATATACTTCTTGCTTCCTCAGCCATTCATCCAGCTCCTTACTTGCTTGAATAAACTCACTTTGGTTCTGTACAAATGGTGGAGCACAAGTCAACCATTCAATCCTCTTCTAAAGAGCTTTAATTTCATTTGTGCTAGGATGAGTTTTAGTTGCCCCCCCAAGCCCTCAAATCCGAGCTACACCTTTAATTTTCAACTTGACTGATTCCAAAGCCATCTCACCATCCCCACTATTTTCCCATGCATTTTGGACCACTTTAGCGCAGTCATCCCACAGTAGCCACGCCTCTTCGAATTTGAAGCCACATTTTCCTCTGTCAATTCGTCTTGGGGCAGCATGGTTTTGTAGAATCAACAGTAGATGGTCTGAAGCATGTAATATGATGTGCATGACAGTAGTTTCGGGAAATTTCGACTTCCATTCCTCATTAGCCACAGCCCTGTCCAAGCATTCCCTTGTGTTGGCAGCCCCAGGTGTCTTATTATTCTATGTGTAAGGATACCTAATAAATCCTAAGTCAGCAAGGTGACATAGTTCCAAGGCTTCTCGGAATGCATCAATTTGTCGGGGTGGGGCTGGTCTGCAATTTAACTTTTCCATTGAACTCAACATCTCATTAAAGTCTCTAATACATATCCAAGCACCATCCACGTAAGAGCAGATATAAGAAAGAAGGGCCCATGACTTGAAGCGGTTTTTTACCTCTGGCTAACCACAAAAACTAGTTAATAGCCATCTAAAACCATCACTCTCAGTCACCCATGCAGAGATTTGGTTCTCTGAGAATTTAAAGACATTCAAACTAATATTTTCCTTCCAAAGCATAGTAAGTCCACTGCCCAAACCTGGTTTTTTTTACAACAAAACGATTCTTGAGGGGTAGCTCACTGCACCACTAAGTAATACCTTCGATATCGAGTTGGGTTTCCATGAGGAAACAAATATCGGGAACTTGGTCCTTCACTATTTTGTGAAGACAATGAACTGTCCAAGGGTTCCCAAGCCCTTGGCGATTCCAACTTAGTATTTTCATTGCTCTCGGCAAGGGTGGTCCTCCACCCCCGCCAATATGTAAGCAGACTTACCATCTTCATCATCCACCTTGGAGCGTTTGTGAGAAAAAGTTTCAGTCACTCTGTGATAGTCCTTAGCCAGAACGTCTCCTCCTCTCTTACCCATCGTGGACTTAAATTGTGTTATTGGCTATGTCTGATGGCCCAACATCCATTCTAGTCAATCTAGTCCACGTACTTTTTGGTCTGTTGGGCTTTAACTCTGTGTGGCCCAATCCTAAGTTATAAGTATTTGGCGTACCATTTGAATCCTCAGTTAAATTTGGATATAAGTCTAGCATTAATTTCGGTGCAGGTGAATCCTTGTTTGAAATTTTGGCTGCATTATCCTTCGAGATTTTTTCCTGAATCTTAGGAACAATCCCTTCAAACTCGTGACTTCCATACTAGGATTTGTGTACCCCACTGTTCTCCTTGCCTAGTACATGAGTTCTTCCCATTGATGTGGCTCTCGGTGGGCTATCCTTACTATGACATGGTGGGGATTTACTTCATCCACTGTTCGCTTTCAACCAGTCCCCATATTGGTAGTTAATAGGATTTCCTTCTTTCGACACTAAAAAATGCGTCGGGCAGTGACGAAGGTCATGTCCTAGAACCCCACAGTAATGGCAAAAAATGGGCACCCGTTCATACTTATATGTGACCCAATGGCACTTGCTATCTGACCCTAGTAGAAAATTTCCTCTCCGCAATGGTTTGGATATAAGAAGGGCAACCCTAACCCTCAAGAAAAAATTCTATTCATCCATGCGCCGTTTGCACTCCACATCCTCTACCACTCCCATCTTATTCCCAACCTCTAACGCCACATTAGGAGACATCATATTGAAAGGCACCCACCAAATTTGCACCCATAGTGAAGCGTGCTCCAAGACTACATTGTTTGCACTCATACCCGCCCTCCATTGAGTGAGCATTAAGAGCTGATTATTGAATGTCCATGAACCTCCCCGCAATATCCGATCAAGTTTGTACTCCGACTGAAACTTGAATTGGAATAGATTAATGCCCACCTCAGAGATCTGCAAATCCTTGTCAAGCCCCCATGCTTGCCGTAACGTGTTTTTGGCTGCCTTCCTATTAAAAGGCTTGCATGTTAAAAATTTCCCTATCAAACTCAATGCACAACTATCAATCTCGTCCATCCTTCCCTCATCGGATACCTGTATATCTTCTTCCTCTTCTGACGTTAACTTCAGACTAACCATACTTTCACTAACATCCTCAGCTATAGTTTCTACTTCAGCCACTTAGTAACTCAGAAAGGTGCGAAAGTAATAGAAAGGGTTTAAGAAGAGATGAAAAGTTAGGGAGAGTTGAGATGGAAGAAACCCTCCGAATACCCAAGGGAGGCAAGGCTCGTTTTCACGAGAGAAATAGCTCATTCAGGAGAGTCCGTCCTCTTTACTTTTCTATAATATATTTAAATACATATTTTCTATAATATGATATAAAAAAATCAAATTCTAAGAACATCGAACAATATAAATATAACCTCTCAAGAATCCATAATTCTTGTGACTTAAAATTCTAAGGTGGGGTTTGGATTTGTGTTTACATTTCCCCGTTTGTGTTTTCTCTTTTTTATTTTTTTTTTCATCAACGCTTATAAACAATAATCGGTACTGTTCATGCACGGGATTACACTATTCACGCATTGTGCGGGAGACAAAGTTACTGTTCATACACTATTCACGCACTGTTCATGGGAGCCACAACCACTTTATTCAGAAAAAATATTAAAAATGGGTCCCACGATACTATTCACACATTTAAAAATTATTTTACTATAGTATTTTTAGTTTTCAGTTTCAACAAAAATAAGTCGTTTCCAAACGGACCTTAAGCAATCTTAATTCAAGTTTTGTTGTATAAATACAATTGTTAGGAATACAATAGTAAACTTTCTTATGAGTGAGAGCAAATATCATTTTAAAAGATAGCGATTCAAGAAAACTCAAGACTAATATTTTGTGATTCTTCTTTGTCTTGTTTTAACTTTTCATCGTATTTTCCATACATGATAAAACATTAAACCTTATTCCACTAGCAGATTCGCAAAGTGTCATATATGGTGCTCCATGACTTTCTCATTTTAATTTAAGATTCTAGTATGTATAATTCTTTATGTGATATAGTTGTATGGTCTGGCCGAAAAGTTTTAGAGTTAACTCTCACATGGTTGGGGTTCAACTCATAGCACAGTTGTAATAACATTGTTTTGGGATGACAACTGTATGTGGTTCAAAAATCTGTTACTAACTACCTAGAACAAAAAAACCTCACAAGTCAAAAGTTTGTTACTATTGCGTGGGGTTGTATGCCATTCATGACTAGAGTTTAAGTGGGGCGAGGGCATTGATATATATATGACTAGAGTTTAAGTGGGGCGAGGGCATTGATATATATATATATATATATATATTAAATATGATTAAAAAAATTGAATATTTAAGAAAATTTTAGGCGAAGGTACACTTTAAATCCTATAACTTTGATTAATTGTAATTTTAGTTGATTAAGTTTTAAATTTGTCAATTTTTTTTTTTTTGGAGAAACAAAACTTGTCAATTTAATTTATTAACTTTGATAACGCAGTCACTTTAGTCCTATTGTCATTGTCCTTAAACATTTATGTTAACCTCCTTAAAAAGATGTTGTTTGACATTTTTAACATTAAACAATTAATTGTAGAAATTATTTTATTAAAAAATGATAAATTTTAAACTTAACGGACTAAAATGACAAATCTTCAAGGTTGATGGATTAAAATTACAATTTTAAAGCTTACTAGACTAAAAGACAATTAATCAAAGTCAATAGACTAAAATGATAAGTTTTAAATTCAGTGAACTAAAATGACAAGGGTGTAAGTGTATTTTTGCAAAAAAAATATATAATATTTCTACGAAACTGCTGGTAGGTTTCTTTAAGTCTTTATATATATTAGCCTTATCACACGTGCGAAGTGCGTGCGATGAGGCTTTTTTTTTTTTTTTTTGGATTTAGTGTTATAATTTTTCTTTCATCACAATTTGAAATAATAAATAAGATTTTTTTTTTTTTTCCGAAGAGAATAGGATTCCTTTTTCAATTAGAAGCTTTTGCATGTTTATCCAAATCCAATTGATAATATAATAGTTATAAAAAAAATGATAATGTAATAATTTAAAAGAGAAACGTGGGATAGTTTAGTCTGACACTTTTTTTTTTTTTTTAAACGTGGGATAGTTTTACCTTATTTTCTGGGAGGGGTAGTTATTTTCTTTCAAACGTGGGCAGTGGGAATTTTTTTTCTTCTTCTTTTTTTATTTTTTATTTATTTTTATTTATTTTTATCAACGTTGACTATTTAGTGGGGAGTTAATAATCAGTATTTTTTTTTTTAAATTTTATCAAGATTTTAACTTTATTTCTTATTTTTAGGAATAAGGATAAATTAATTAAATTATGGGTAATTTTGGAAGTGAAAAGGACAGTAACTAACTTTTTGAATCCTCTTAATATAGTAATCACAAATTATAACAAATGTTCTAAATTAACTCTTACCCAAAATATAGAAAAGCCTCTGAGCACGTGCATTTGTGTGTGCTCAAAGGCTAGTTATAAATTATATTTGAATTAATCAACAATGATGAGAAAGTAGATGAGAGATAAGGTTATTGGGTTAAATAGGAAAATCAATTACTGCTACATTTTGAATGAAAAGTTAATTTTTTTTAGAATATTGGAAAACAAAGTAGCGTGTAATAGCCTCTAAAAAAAATCCAAAAGATAAGAATTTAAATACTTATTCAGCCCAAATTCAACTGGAAAAAGAAGTCCAAAAGAAGTCTCTCATAAAATGAGATAATCAGAGTCCATATTCACATGGAATCATATAGGCTAGAAAAAGAAGTCAAAAAAAAAAAAAAAAAAGAAAGAACAACTACACCACCAATAAGCTCTCTACACGAAACTACATGGGCTAAAAAAAAAAAAAAGTCAGTCCTTTCATTAAAGGAAGAGTTTGTGTTTTAATACATGACTAATAAACCTAAGAAACTGATAAACCATCCATGAGCAATTATAAAAACTATCTATAATTTTTCAACGTGAGGGCCTTTAAAAAAAAAAAAAAAAACGCCAAAAAAGATTTTGTGTTTAATTCTAGGCCAAAAGAAAAAGAAAAAGCCCTTACCAATATCCTTTTCCAAGCAGCCAGTTCAAGCACAAACTCTCATATTTGAAATTTCAAAGTCAGCCATGGGTAATAAGCCACCGTCAAACACCTTTGGATCCCTAATCACATTCACCCATGGATAAGTACTTTTCAAACTACGAATACTTGGCAGGTATTGCAAAAGATAAAGAAAATAAAAGAAAGAGGAACTTGCAAAAGATAGAACCTAAAAAGTTGTTGGAGCCTCTGACAAAGTCTCTTTAAATTGTTTAGAAACCAAATCTGAAAGTAGAAGAAGAAGAAAGAAGAGTATATAGAACTAAACTGAATGTTTTCAATATGAAGGATAATGAGAGAAACTGGCAAAGCGTACGTGAGTTTGTGAGTCTTAAAGTATAGGAGTTATAATTTACATATTTATCCATGTTAATTGAAAACTTGTAAGTGGGTATGATGAGGGTATTTTAGGCATAAAAATTGAGGAATTTAAATAGGAGAAGCCCCTTAAATAGTAGTATAGATATATATATATTTAATGCATCTTATGGATTTGGGTCAACTAACTACCTCGTCATCTTAAGTTGGGCTTTTACGCAACTTTTTTTTGTTTGGGCTGAAGGGCTTTTACACAAGTTATGGCCACCAAAGTCAAGACTCTGATTCCACACATATAGAGTTAGCCTTAGGCCTGGTTTCTCAGGCCTGAGCAGAAGTTTGGGTATCATTTTTGAATTGTGAAACATCTTTTATGTTACATGGATGACTGAGCCCGGATTTACATAGAAATTATACATTTATTAGTTTCATTTAAACCTCTAGAAAATCAATTTTATGTAGTTGTCTCTCTCTCTCTCTCTCTCTCTCTCACACACACACATGTCCCATATCATATAATTTCATTAAAAAATCCATAGAAAGTAGTTCCATAGGGCATGCTTAGTTTACAATACTCTTCAATCCAAATCCTTTCTTCTGTACCATATTGATACTGGGCATGCTTAGCCATATAGTGTGCTGCCTAGTTATAGCTTAAAAGACAGGTCCATGAAGTACCTGCGTTGTGTGAGGATATGGCCGAACCGTCATGTAACTCATGTTGTTAGTCTTTGACCATATGGAATATTTTCAGTTCCTTTCTTATGCCAATTTTCGCTACTTTATTTTTTGATATTTACATTGACATTAAATTATCCCCAGGAAAAATAATTAAAAAAAAGGAGACATTTTTCTCAAAAAAAAAAAAAAAGGAGACATTAGTGGGTTGAACAAGTGTGCCCGTTGGTAAAAATTGTTGGTCCATACCGGTTGGTATGGACCTACAATTTTTGTTTGGTGCGTTGATTGCACAGTGATCCAGGCCCAAATATCATCACCGAGTATATGATCATAAGCAATTTCACTATCCCTGTCCCAAAAAATAAATAAAATAATCACTATTTTGTGAAATAGGTGGCATTTATTCGCCTTTTCTTGGAATATTTGTCCTATGAAAATCAGGGTGTTTAATTCTATTGATAAGCAGCATTTTTTTGGGCCAAGAACGCTGACTTTATGCGGCAAGTCCTTGTCATACTGGTCTTTCAAAACAAAAAAAAAAAGTCCTCGTCATACTGGAAATTTTCACTTAACTGAAAATCAATTGCGAGATGTTGTTTAGGAACATCCAATGAAATACAATTGACGTTTGATATTGAAATAAGGGTATAGCTTGATAGTAGGAGTTTTTGTCTTAACACATAAAAACGAGTGGTTCAAACGATAAATCTAACAAGGCCCATATGGTATACGTGGTATTACTCATTACCATCATATGTAGTTTGTATGATTAAACTCTAAATGTAGCCAGCAACTATGGAATTAAAATTTGCATTACAAACCTAGAAAATTTGGATTGTTGGCCCTTCGAAGAAAAAAAAAAGTGCTATAGATAAAGTCTTTTTTAGACCAGTGAACAAATATTGTCGACTTGACACCTATTTATTTTTATGAAACAAAAATTAAGGGAAAAAACTCCAGTTTCTCTATGGTCTCAAAATCCTCAAAAGCATCCTCTTCAGTCTTCATCATCATCTCTTAAAAGGCTTTCTCCTTCGCTACTAACCTCAATCTTGACTACATCGGTCCGGAGTCTTAGGATTTAAAACTATTTTTTTTTTTAATTATTAAAAAAAGGGAGTTTGTAGATATGATTACTACCATGGTAAATTTATACCCTAATTCGACAAGCCATAGGGACACTCGCGCAATTGTGAGGCATGCTAATACTTGACCTCTTAACCTTGGGACCCACAAGATAAACAGTTTTGAGGGCATCTAACCACCTCCGTGGATGGTGAGTCCTAGGATCTAATACGACCAAGCCTCAAAACTAAAGGCTTGTAAATTTTATACACACTTGGGTAATTGCTTGCTTATTTATGTTTGGTGTAAGCGAAATTCGATCACATACCCATTATTTGAGAATAAGAGACTATCGGTTAAAGTAACATGAATATAAGAACCCTCGTATATGTTGCCCATTTTGAAATTTAGAAATATTAGTTTCTTTGATGTATGTGTAATTGGAATGTTTCTTGCAAGAACTCCTTGCCAATGTAACTTCAATATAATGTTGTATTATGCATAATGACTTATGACATCTCCAAAACTTTCATTGCTTTAAAGAACCTTAACTTCAATTGTCTTGGTTTCTTAGAAATCTACTCTCTCTCTCTCTCCTTGTATCTTTTGAAGGGGACCATGCACTTAGTTATCAAACCCACACTCTCTTTATTTGAGAGGCTAAGAGCATCCGCACTGGGAAGGCCAAATGCCAAATGCAAAGAAAATGTGACATTTTAAGCCCAAAAACTCAGCATCTGGAATTGTAAAAGCCAACAATTGCAAATTTTTTTTGCAATTGTGCTACAGTACAATTCTACATGTAGAATTGTACTGTAGCACAATTGTAAAAAAAATATTAATATTTTATCTCTTTCTCTCTCATCCTTGTCTCTCTCATCTCTGTCTCTCGTCTCTCATATCTGTCTCTCCATCGAGCTTCACCAGAAACAACCCACAACACAACCAACCCAGCACCAAAGATCAGACACCGACCAAACCCACCACCACAACCATGACCCATAACCCATGGTTAAACCCACGACCCACGGCCAAACCCGACACCACAACCACTACCCACAACCCATGGCCAAACCTAGCACCACAACCACGACCCACAACCCACAGCCAAGCCGACGGTTACACCCACAACCCACGGCCAAACTGACGGCGACGCCATCGAGCATGGCTAAACCCACAAATCTGACCCCCATAACCAACAAAAACCCACCAGAGTACAACTAACAAAAACCCACAGCCAGAGCATAGATCCACGATCCACAACCGGAGCATAGACCGGAGCACAATCAAACCCAGACCAGTAACAGAGAAGTGAGACGGGAGAGAGAGAGAGAGAGGAAGGAATGAAAAAAATGAGAGAGGAGGAATAAAAATACTGTTTTTTATGTTTGCCTTCTGCACTTAAAAAATAATATTTTAATAAAATGGTAAAATAATAGAGTTTTGGGATGCTGGAAGTATTGTAAAATGGTATGTTATAAGTGATAAAGTGACTTTTTGAGATGGTATAATAGAATAGAATTAGAATTTCCAATGCGGATGCTCTAAGGTACTAATCGAGCTATAAGGCAAAGTGGTGAAAACTTAGAATACGACATATAGACTTACCTAATAAACTAGGCTTGTTTGATTGAATCCATAAAGAATGAATGTGCCTTTACGTGATTTGGGAATATGCAATTTTGTGGCTAATGGGCCTAAGGCTAAGGTGCTTAAAACACATCATGCTCCAATGGATTTCTTTTTGTAATAACTTAGTATGTATGAGGATAGGAGAAGGTATTTGGTATCAAATGATACCAAGTCAGCAATATTAAAATTCAATAAGTGCGAGACATATCTGCAAAAAATAACTACCTTACTAACAAATGAAAGACATGTGTTAGTGGGTTGTTATTTTTGCACATATGTCTCTTATTTATTAGATTTTGATATGGATGACGTGGTATCATTTGATACAAAATATACTTTTTTCGTGAGGTAGGAGGATTACTCATTCTAGAGGAAATATTCAAGTGCTCAAAGAGCTTTGAATACCTTCATTTCTCCAATACACACACACACACAAGAGCTTTGAATACCTTCATTTCTCCAATACACACACACACACACACAGAGTAAAAATGGGTGTCTAGCCAATGTTTAAAATTTAGATCATTACCTCTTTGTCGTTGGTTCAATCAATTGGTATTTGATAGGACAATTTAAATATTGTTTCTAATATAACATTTGATGATGTGTGAAATCAGTAGACTGAATGCTCCGGACTTCAACAGCAGATGGATGACTTGAAAAAAAGAAAAGAAACTATCAAAGGTGATCGGGATGAACCGGTTAAGAACCCTCTAATGGTTAAGTTAGTTTTTTCTCTAGGACTCAAGTTTAATGAGTGAATGAATGGTAAAAACTTACCTTAGGCTGGTGAGATTGGGTCCTTTTTATAGAGAGTTCGGAGTGAGTCTACTTGTTAGGTGTCACTAACATCACAGATGTGTGGACTTAGTGGGGGAGAGTTAAGCAAATTTCGGGGAATTTACCCCACGTTCCAAGATAAGGGATCGCGGTCTAATCACTTGTGATCAGTGGAAAATATTTAGAATTTTACTAAGTGTTTGTTAATCGTCCACACCCTCTAGTGATGTGGACAACCTATATCTCTATGGATGATTGGTATCCATTTGGATGGCTTCCTTTTACATTTGTGATGCTCTTTCTCTTTTCTCCCTTCTAAAGGCTGTCTTTGACGTGGTTGGGCTTGGACGAACCTTATGGACGGATTATATTTAGGGGTGTACACGGTTCGGTTTGGTTGGTTTTGAAGAGATTTTTTGCACCACACCTATAGGGTGCGGTTTCACCCTATGCTTAACCGCACCTCACTTTTGGAAGATAAAAACCGGTCTACACAAAGAGCGGTTAATTTTAGCGGTTTGGTGTGGCTCGTTCGGTTATATGTGCTGGATTTTAAAAAATTCCTGTTCTAAGTTTTGGGCTTTTAAACCTTTAAAAAATAGCATTTTGAGCCCATAACTTCTTTTTAACTGACTTCTTTTTAACTAATCCTTTCTTTATCAAGTTTCAACCACAAGAAAACTCCAAACATCTCACCAAACTCCTAACATTCAAAAACAAATACACAATTATAAAATATCAAAACTCAACTATAATACAACTTAAATTCAAACTGCCAAATTAAACATGTATTTATTAAATACATTAACACATATTAATAAATATAAACTTGTCGCAAAATTCCAAATCAAACACAATTATAAAATATCAAGTCTCATCAACCATAACAAGAGAATTCCAACCTGGCAGCAACAATAACATTAATATTTCTATTATAGTAATCACATCAAATTACAAATATAAGCAGTAGCACAGCCGCAAAGAGTAGTAGTAGTGCAGCACTACAAAATAGTCAATTAGTGCTTAAGAAGCACTATACAAATATACATAATGGATGTTGGACCAAAATATACAATTGGTACACTACACAACTACATATTTTTCACAAAAAATGGAGGCAGTTTAGTTTACTAAGACTAATAGTGTGTTCATTCAGTGCTTTGTGTTGTCATATGTGCATCTAATAAACAAAAATAAAGCAGAGAGTAAAGAAGCACCAAGCCAGCAGCAGCCCAAGCGCCCAAACACTCCTAATTTGGTCATCTCCATGATTAAGTCAGCAATTCAACCACAAAAAAGTTCTGCAATCAGCTAGTCAACAACTCCAACTCCAAGTCATCATTTACAAAAAACTCCATCCTTACAATGTCAATCCCCAAAAAATAATGATAAGTAAAAAGTAGAAAGCAATACATGACAATTAACACCATTACAAACAGCAGCCAACAAACATAAGCAAATTACATAAAATTTTTAAGTTACCTTAGGTAGCTAAGTCCAAAAAACAGCCCACCTTCCAAATCAGTCTAGTACAAAATCTGTACTCACAATGGGTTTTGGTGCAAGCTGTAAAAGGGGAAAAAAAAACAAATTGTATATAAATAATAACTCACAAATAAATAAATAAATACAAGAGAATTAATAAATAAAAAAAGAAAAAAAAATTAGAAAAGAACATAAGCACATTACCCGATTCAAGTTCATAGTTTTCCACTTCATCCATTGCCTCTCGAAGGTTAATTGGTTCAGTCGAATTCTTGGACCTCAACCAATTTTGTGTACAAATCAAAGCTTCAACAGTATTGGGAGACAGCGAGCTAAGGAAAGGATCTAAAACATAACCCCTTGTGCTAAATGCAGATTCTGATGCAACAGTAGAGACGGGAATTGCCAAAACATCACGTGCAAGTTGAGAAAGGATCCTATATCTTGAAGAATTCACCTTCCACCAATCAAGAATATCAAAGCCTTCCGTCTCCGGATCTACACTAGCTTCTAACAAGTATTGATCCAATTCAGATTTGCATTCTACACTATCCTCATCTGCTAAGTACTGTTTGTAAATACTATCATACCTCTTCATCCTCTCTTCTACACTACCAAAGCTACTTAGCATGGAGGACATGGCAACAACATCACTACTATCAAACTCACTAGTCCCACTAGCACTAGCACCACATGGGGTCCTCATTGCTCCATTATAGTGATTGTACAATCTATTCAAAACTTCCCTAACTCTCAATCCTAACTCATTAGCCTTCTCCTTGTCATACCATTGCTTAAACCAAAACCTCACATATTTCAATTTATATCTAGGATCAACCACAACAGCCATAAACAACATCAGATTTATCCTATCAATACTTCCCCAATACTTATCATACTTCAATTTCATTCTTTGTGCCATACCCTTTAACAAAGGATCACCCCTACCATTACACAATTGATTTAACTGGTCTTGAAGACTAACAAGCTCATGAAAATACACATTAGTTGTCACAAACAAGGAACTACAAAATCTTAAAGTTGCCTCATAAAACATACCAAGAAACTTTGTAAAAAGTCTAACATTTTCCCAATCTAAAAATCGAGGGGGACTGCTAGATGGATCCTCAAAATAACGAAGGAAATGCCCATCATCTTCCTCCATCCTTTCAAATGCAGCCATAAACTTTAGTACACTATCTAACATCAAATAAGTTGAATTCCACCTAGTAGACACATCAAGGCATAATAAACTTTTGCTTTGAATTTTTTCTTTTTCAACACATGCCTTAAACTTCTCAAATCTATTAGGAGAGGATTTCACATACCTCACTAAATTTCGAACCCTAACAATTGACTCATTAAGTTCCTTTAGCCCATCTTGCACAATTAAATTCAAAATATGAGCACAACAACGCATATGAAGAAACTCACAACCCAAGAGGCTACCCACCCTATCCTTTGTTTTCCTCCTAAGATATTCTATGGCCACATCATTTGAACTTGCATTATCAACAGTAATTGTAAAAATATGATCAATCCCCCACTGAAGCAAACAAGACTCGACCACCCTACCAATAGTCTCACCCTTATGATCAGGTACTAGGCAGAAATTCAAAATCTTTTTATGATAAACCCAATCAACATCAATATAATGTGCAGTCAAACAAAGGTAATTAAGGTTTTGGATTGAAGTCCAAGTATCAGTTGTCAAACACACCCTTTGACCAGCCATTAAAACCTTTCTCAAACTCTCCTTCTCCCTAATGTAAAGTCTAAGACAATCCCTTACAACAGTAACCCGAGAGGGAACTTCAAACCTAGGCTTTACCTCAGACATAAAATCAATGAATCCGCCATGCTCAACAAACCTAAAAGGTAGTTCATCAACAATTATCATCCTAGCCAAGGCCATCCTTAGTCTTTCCACACTAAACTTCCTCAAAACCAGCTCATTGCCACCCTCTCCCTCTCCCTTTTTTTCTTTTTTTACTTTGGTAAGTCAAAGTGGTTTGGCCTTTATCACGCCTATAGGGGTACTTCTTACAACTAGATTTTATATGAGACCACATGGCAGAGGTTCCATTTCTTTTTGGGTGACAATTATAACACTTTTTACAATAGTTGCAATGGGACTTAGGGTAAAGGGGGTCACATCCCTCTATTCTAGAAAAATGGTCCCATATCTTAGAAGGCTCTTTACCACCATTAATAGTAGCTTGTTGAGTTTCTGTTTGTGTTTGAGGGGGTGCAGCACCTGATGGTGGAATGAGAGATTGTGTATTTGGTTGATTAGCCTCAGCACATGAACTAGGAGTAGGCTTAGTAGAGGGGATGGAAGAAGAAGCACAAGCAGTCATGATCTAATGACATCCATATAAATAACAATCACATATACATAGTAATTAAGGAATCAACAACAAATAAATTGTGCAAGCAACATTTAACTTTAACACGCAGTCATACTCATGCGCTAATTTCAATAAAATATTAGTAAACAAAAACTATACAAGCAGCTTTCTCAGTGCTAAAATCACAACAAGATAATCAACTAAAATCACAACATATTAGCATGATATAATAAACTAAAATCAAAAAGTATAATCAATCAATAGGATGATCAAAAAATAAATTTACAGTCTTTGAACCATAGAAACAAAACCAAACAGCAAACAACTTGAGTGAACCTTTAGAAAAAAAACACCAAAACTAAAAGCAAAATCAAACAAAAACATGAAAGTTTGACACAACATGGTGAATTGAAAACAAAATAAAAAATAATCCTTAAAAGATAATCAAACACAGAAGAAAAAAAATAAAAATTGTGAACTCAAAACAAATATAAATAGTATGAGAACATACCCAAGCCTTCGAGATTTATTCCTTTACTAGGCTGAAGCTGAATCTTTTAAATCACCCCTGAAATTACAAGAAAATAACCCAAAAAAAAAAAAATTAGAATCAACAAGAAACATTTAGTGACCATAAAATAAAACTAAAACAAAGTAGGGGTTACGGTTACCTGAGGCAGAACTACATAGGAGCAGAGCCACAGTGGAGAACAAAGATGAAGAGGAGATTGACTGTCTTAGGTATTAGGAATTTCGTAAGACCTTGAGAGGAAAGTCTTTCTTTGTGAGAGAGTGAGATTGAGAATCAGAGATGAGTCTTGACAGTGAGACTGAGAGCTTGTGTTCTTAAATAGAGGAAGGTTAGGTCGGAGTCTAAGCTTGAGAATTTGAGAGGGAAAAATTACTGTTTGTTCGGTGGGATTAGGGTATGGAAAAAAAATTATGTGCCTGAGTGCAAAAGAGAAGAGAAAAATGGTTGGTGGGAGCCTAAAAATTTGAGATTGAGAGAGAAATACTACTAATTTTTCGGCGGGATTAGGGTTTGGAAGAATCATTATGTGGCTGACTGAAAGTTTGAGAGCAAACAAAGAAGAGAAAAATGGTTAGGTGAGAGTGAGAGCCTGAGATTGAGAGGGAAAAACTATTTGTTCTTCAGCGGGATTAGGGTTTGGAAGAGAACTGAAGTAGCTTCTAACAAGTAATGACTGAGTTCTATCTGAGACTCTGAGAGGCGTGTGATTGGGAGACTTGAGAAGAGAAGAAAGTAAAGACTAAGGAGGAGAAATGAAAGCAGGTTAGTAGGTGGAGAAGAGACGTGTGTGGCTGAGATCAAAAAGAAAAAAAATATCTTGTACAGTAACTAAGTCTATCAGTCACTCAAACAGTGACAGGCATTTTTTTTTTTTTTTTTCAAAAAACTAACTGTAACACATTAACCATGTAACATAACGCTGTTTATTTATTTATTTTTTTTAATATCTTTTTTTTCAAAAAACTGACTGTTACACTTACACAATAATCATCCGGCCATAGGCCACAGCTTTTTTTTTTTTTTTTTTTTTAAATATATATTTTTTCAAAAAATTGCAAGTGGGAGACACTAAGTTACTTAGACAAGACAACACTAAGTTAGACTGTTCATCGTTATTCGTTCCTAGCGTTCCTTTTTTTTTTTTTTTTTTTTTTTTTTTTTTTTAATTTTATAAATTTTGATACTAAAACGATGCCATTTTGAACCTGATAGAATTTTTAAAATGATCCCAAAACGACGTCGTTTTGAATCAGATTAAAAAATAAATAAATAAATGAAACGGCGTCGTTCAGATTTTTCCTTCTTCTTCCTTGCTACTCTGTTCTCTCAGTTTCACGCCACTGGAAATCTCTCCCTCTCCCTCTCAATTTCTTTTATTTTAAAACTGATGAAGTATAAGTTAAATATATATATATCGGTTCGGTTCGGTTTTTCTTCGGTTTGCAGATCTTGCTACCGACCACCACACTGGCCGACTTCGGTAACGGAAAAAGCCTATCGATCATCGTGCCGGGAACCTTTGGTGGAGCTTTCAGCGGTCAGATCGGCGCGGTTTTGGGTGGTTTTGTCGGCGTCGGTGAATTCTTGAACAGGCCTAATTATATTTGTTATGGATCACCATCAACATTGAACATAATTTATTTTAAGAATGGTACAAAAAAAAAATTATATGTTTAACCTTTTTTTTTGGGGTACTTTTTAAAAAATATATCAAAATAAAATAACCAAAAGTGTTCATGATAAAATATGTGTATATTTGATCGATTTTATGTGTATACATTTGTGTATGTGTTTATTTATAGTTTCTTTTAACATATAAATATTTTTTTTGTACATGTAATATACAACTTTGTTTAAGAAGTTCCCAATTTTTTTTTTTTTTTTTTTGAGAAAGAAATTAAAAGAAACTAATCATTAATCCGTATGGTAGGGTATAGAAATTTTGGACACAACATTTTGAAATGGCGATATATATCAAGGAAGCAGATATCGTACCGTACCGGCCGGTATGGCCGGAATTCTTCGTACTGGTCGATGAACCGGTACCGAAACACCTTCAAAATGTACCGCTCAGGATACCGGCCTATATTGGACAATACCGGCCGTACCGGAGTATACCGAACGTTTCGGCCGGAAAAGAGAAATTCGGCCGGTACAAAAACTAAAAGGAAAATTAGAAGAAATGCATGATTTGAACAAACCCCAGTGCAGCAAGTTGCCATCACATTGACATTGCTGATTAGATCTTCTTCTTCCTTTTTTTTTTCTTCTTCTCGTCTGTTTTCCTTCTCCGTTTCTCTGACTTCTTCTCTTTTTGGCTAAACAAAAACAATGCTATGTGGTTTCTCTTTCATTGTTTTGTGTCTTATTTGAAATTTCCTAAGCCCTTTCACACGTGACTAACCTTGAAAATGTCAAAAACTTATATTTTTTTTAATAAAAGATGGGCTGAATGGGTCAGCCTTTCCTTTCTTTTCAATTTTGAGCCTCACGTTATGTGATGCATTAATTGCATCACATCAATAGAACTTTTTTTTTTTTTTTTTTAAGTGACAACTTTTTAGTTTTGTTTGTATGAATATGCCATGAGTAATTAAGTTTTTTGTTTTTTATTTTGTGTTTTTCTTTTTATGCAATGAACAATTAAACTAATATTTTATAGTAAATAGAGATTTTTGAGGTAATATTTTATGGTAAATAGAGATTTTGTGTGTGTGTGTGTGTGTGTATATATATATTAAATATATAAAATAATGGTAAACTTGAAACGGTATACCAATATTAACCGGTATCCGAAATATATTGTACCATTGACCAAATCGGTATAGCCTCCGGTACGATATTGACTCCATTAATATATATAAGTAGTAATAAACAAAAATGCTACTAAAGAATTTTCTTTTTGAGAATCTGTAGACAATAATGCGTTTAATATTGGGTTGCTTTGTATAAAAGAACAAAAAATTTTAGTAAGATTAAACTAATATAGTTTTAGCTATTTGTAACTTTAATTAAAAAAAAAAAGATGTATAAGAATGATGGTGTGAAAGAAAAAAAAAACAGTAAATTTACAAAATTTTACGTGGCAACACTAGAAAAAAATCTAGTTTGGTAGAATAGAAAAATGGAAGGATCAATGTACATTTATACAAAAAAAATCCCCCTCCTCCACTTGTTGTAATAACTGAATTATCAAAAAACATGTTATACATGTTATAGATTTGAAATTACCGTATGCATTTTCTATATAAGTTGTTTACCTAGTAAATTTGGGTTCAAAATTCAATTCTTAATACTTTCATTTTTAAAGGAACACAAACTTTAGTAGCATAATTGTATAAAAGTGAACTTGGCAGGACATTACGAACCTCTATAAAATCTAGGTCACTCAAAATATAATATGTTTGGTATGATAGAAAAGTGGGAGGATAGAAATGAAGAAAATAAAAAAGATAGATTGATATTTTATTTTGTAGAGTATAATAGAAAAGTGGAGTGACAATTTAATATAAAAATACAATAGATATTATAAAATTTTCTTTATTTCCTCTTATTTTTCCATTCCTCTTAATAAACACCTTTAATGCCTATTAAAGAGGGTCAGCCCATATCCATCATCTCTCATAGGAAGGCATATTAGAGAAGGGCCACAAACAGGAGCAGAGGCACGGTTGGACCTTGGGGAAAAATGGCCCCCCCTATTTTTTTAATATAAAATATTAGTATTACATAGGCACTAATTTTAATAATTTTGTTCTATAAAATTACACTTTGCCCTCCTTAATATTATCATCGATTCTTTTACAAGTAATACTACGAGCACAAAGTTTCCTACATCATTTATTGGTTAGCATCTAGGCCCATCACTTTTTAACTTACCAATAACCATTCACTACATCAGTAATTTATAATAATAAAAAATGTTATAGCACTAGCATTTTCCTCCTTTTAAAGATCATAAAAAAATTTATAGATCTAAAATCTAAAAAAAAATATACAAGTCCAAAAAAATTAGGCTAACAACAAATTTACCATTAGTAAAACTAAAAACAATTGAACTTAACCAACTAATTTTACCCAAAATAAACAGCTCAATCCTTTAAAAAGTTTTAAATGAAATAATTTTGTCCTTACCTAGAAGCAACACACACATCAAAAACACACAAATAAATAAATATAACTTATTAGCGCTTAAGTAGTAGAGCCCGAGGCCAGAGCTGCTACATGTAGCCAATAGCAAAGCTGCCTCCCAAACTCCAAGTCATGATTCCGTCCCTAGCCATAAGGCCTACATTTTCTAGCGGGGCGTATTCATGATCAGGCTCCATCCCCCAAAAGGTACAAGGAATCACTTGAACTCTCATGTTGATGATAGGACAATTGGCCAACCAAAAAGCTATCGCACTGAACATTTTACTCTTGGATCGCTCAACAAAACCAGTAATCCAATCGAGGAAAAATGGTCATTGTACTAGGAGATACTTTTACTCAATTTCCCCTTAGAATGAATTTCTTTGGGTATCTCGCTTAAGACGCTTTCTCGAACTTAATTTAGTTAGCTTCCTATAGAAGGCAATAGTCACATTTGCAGTTAATGCTCTTACCAAGTATCACCTCTACATCAAATGCAAAATGACCGCTTTGGAACAATTAAGGTGGTAGAGTTAGCCCCCAACCCATCCCTTTGTCCTAATAGCTAACTAAGATTTGACTGAGACCTTCGTTCTCCCTTTCGGAGATACAAACCAAGAGCCCTTATAAATTCCCATCTAAAATCTTAACAAAAGATTTTGCATCCAAGAGTGAAAAATTAGAGAGAAATAGGGTGTGAGAGAGAGAATCAAAGTCAATCACTCTCGAATCATTAGCCCTTCGTACTTCCAAACCAACATTCAATTCGACTCTTGAAGGATGAGAAACACGCATAGGCCATTTTGTAAAAAGTTAGAATAATTTGGCTATTTTAGTTCAACCTAATGTAAAAAGTTTATTGGGCCAATTCATAGGTCTTGTTTGTAGTCACTATCCATAAAAATAAATAAAGATAAAATTATGTTATCTCTACCCACTACATCTATTTAAAAAAAAAACTTGTAATGAAAAATATTACTATTTTCTTTCCATCTTTCTTCTATTTTGTATCTTCATGTTTTTATCCTCTATACCAAACAAAGCATTTGGGGCAGTCGTAATTTAAAGTTTGAATAGATCAAATAGATTTGATCGAGTGGACCACAACAAATCAAACTTCAAAAAAAAAAAAAAAAAAAAAAAGCTTTGCCTAATCTCTTGATTTATTGTCCAACCAATGCTTAGTTTAATAACACATTAACACTAAATTTAAACTCTTATATATATATATATATATATATATATTCCAGAAAGGTGTTGGTGTCTCCCTGAGATAACAACATTATCTCTAGGGCTTGTGGTTTCTTTTTTTTTTTTTTTTGGGGTTGGGAAACAGAGTGTGTTCTATCTTTCTTAGCTTCACACTATGGAGACATTTACATCAGAATGGAACCGTTTCTCTCTCTCTGAGAAAAAGGGTTCGGGTTTCTTGCTTTTCAATAGCTACCAGTCCAACAACTTTACTCTTGCAGCAAAATTTTTGACAAAAAGAGCATTGAGTGTCGATGCAGTGATCAAAACCTTCAAGCCATTGTGGCGGTCTCGAAACGGCTTTAAGGTAAAATATGTGGAGGATCATATTTTACTTTTCATCTTTGACAACAAATCTGAGGCAGATAGGGTGATTAGAGCATTCCCATCAGCTGTTCTATAAAAAATGCCATTTTAACACATCAAATACCTACTTTATCATTTTAGCACATCATTTTACAATACCTCATTTATCAGATGTTCTATTTTTCCATTTTATATATTAAAATAATATTTACTAACATTAAAATAATATATTATCTCAAATCTTAGCACCAAAAACTCAGTGGCAGTTGCCACCAACCAACCAACAACCACCGCTACAACCACCACCAACAGCACATCAACCGCCACAAACTACACCCACAATCACCGGATCCTCCAACAAATTTCAAATCCAAAAACCTCAACAAAAGAGGAAAAAAAAAAAAAACTCAACCAATCAAAAAAATAAAGAATAAAATGCGGACCCAAACTCAACCAACGATCGGTGACGGCTGTGGAGGTCGGCGACATGATTAGCGGCGACGACTGGCGAGATCGGTGATGAGGACTGGCGAGATCAGCGGCGAGGACTGGCGAGATCGCGGCGAGGATGGCGAGATCGCGGCGAGGATGGCGGGATCCGTGACGATGACTGGCGAGATCGCGGCGAGGATGGCGGGATCCGTGACGATGACTGGCGAGATCGCGGCGAGGACGGCGAGCCTGGGCGATCTGTCTTTCGGCGTGTTGAGATCGGCGTGGCGAGACCGGTGATGGCGAGATCGGCGTGGCAAGCTCGGTGATGGCGAGTCGGAATGGCCAAACGGCGATGAGAATGCCAGACGGGGAGAGAGAGAGATGAGTTGCAGACAGAGAGAGAGAGACATGGGTGAGATGGGAGAGAGCATCTGACTGGAGGAGAGAGAAGAAAGGAATAAAATAAGCCAAACAGTGTTTGGCATTTCTCTCCGTACGCTCTCAAATATGAGAGCGTACTGTAGCGCGTTCCAAATTTTTGGAACATCTAGCATACCTGATGAGCCTTTGTTTTTGTGTTTGATGTGTTAAATGTGCTAAATTTTTAACATTTGGCACATTTAAGAGACCTGATGAGAGTGCTCTTAGTAGTGAACCATGGAGCTTTGACAAGCACATGGTTTTATTTCAACACTACAATGGGGAGGTGACTATCCGCAACCTTGTCTTTGACAAGGTTTGCTTTTGGGTTTAGCTCCATGATATTCTAGTCAGATTTATGAATGTGGAGGTCGTAAAAAAACTGTGTGATGTCATTGGAGAAGTGTGTGAACCAATAGACGAGGCGGATTGTGATGGGGGTGGTTTCATGAGAATCCGAGTATCTGTTGATGTCAACCAACCTTTGTGTAGGGGTCGGGTAGTCACGCATGAAGATGGTAGTTAATTTTGGGTGGCATTTAAGTATGAGAGATTACCGAACCTATGCTACTGGTGTGGGTGTCTTGCCTACAACAACAAAGATTGTGCCATATGGATAAATAGCGAAGGGAGTTTGTCTGATGATTCAAAAAAATTTGGTCCCAGTTTGAGAACTGCTCCTTTCTTTCCATCTCGGAGAAACGTTGTCTCTGTTCCAAGCATATTCTCGAGTCAAAGGTAAGCACGATGAAACCAAAGATGGGATCTTCACCGGAGCATTCAAATCCCGATATGGAAACCGATGGTGTTGGGGAGTATGCAATGTAGAATTTGAATGCAATATTAGTTACAAACACGCCTCCTCTTAACTTGGGACTGAATATGGAAAATGAGTCAAGTAAGGAAGGAAGTAATGAGGCATACCAAAATTGTAGAAGTCTAGATGATTCGAGTAATGTAAAACATGCAAATAACGCTGACAGTAAGGACACGCACGTTATTGCAGTAAATCTGAAAGTTAATGAACCTTACGTGCTTCCCACTCCCACAACACGTGCCCCTAATAACCCAAACACCCATGCCCATGAGACCAAAGCCAATCCACACAATACCCCTAACCTCTACCAGGATCCCACTTCAAATACTCATCCTCAAACAACAACCTAGAAACGCCTACCCCGAAAAACACCTACCCAGAACCCATCCCAAGTTACTCCTCTCACAAAAAAAGGCCACTCCTTTCTTGATTATAATCAAATTAAAGGTTCCTTAAAATGTCGTCTGGCATCTCAAGATGATTATGAAATTCATGTTTTATTGGCGGAGGCTGTCAACCAGCCCCACCAACAGCCATGAGTCTTCTATGCTGGAACTATCGTGGGCTTGAGAACCTACGTACAGCTCAAGAGCTTGATGACTTAGTCTGTGCACAAGATCCTGTAGTTGTGTTCTTGACTAAAACATGGCTGGAAGAAGCTAGGCTTGACGGTATTCGTGATAAATTACAGATGGGGCATAAGTTTGGAGTGTCCAGAATCCAACAAGGTGGTGGATTAGCTATGTTCTAGAAGCAGGATATAGACTTAATAGTGGTCGACTCTTCTTCAAATTTTATCGATGTGATTTTCAATATGGGAAAAGAGAATTCATGGCGCTTTATAGGGTTTTACGGTGCACCAGAGACCTAGAACCATCACTAATCATGGAACTGCCTTTGGTAATTATTCCCAAAATTTTTTCTACCTTGGATTTGCACAGGAGATTTCAATAAGATTACAAGATCTCATGAGAAGGTCGGGGGAAGGCTGAGACCATACAGACAAATGCAAAAATTTCGAGATGTGTTTGATGAGCGCGGCTTTGCTAATCTTGGATTCATGGGAAATAAATTTACATGGAGTAAACATAACCCTGATGGCTATACGGTTTGGGAAAGGCTTGATAGAGCTGTAGGCACATGTGCTTGGTTAATAATGTTTCCAGCTTCCATGGTATGTCATTCGGAATGTGGAACCTCATATCATAAACCGATTGTTGTTCACCTAAAAGGAATCCCAGAATGTAAACAAAAGCCATGGCGGTTTGAGCAAGTATGGTTGAGTGAAAGTGGGTGTCATGATGTAATTAAATCTGCTTGGCCTAGCACGGATAGAGGTTGTTATATGGAGGATGTTATGGTGAAGGTGGATAGATGCAAGAACCGACTTCAACATTGGAGTAAAGCCAGTTTTAGAAATATCACAAAAGCCTTGAATGACAAAAGAAACGCACTGAGGAAGGCAAAATTCGAAGCTCAAATGGGCAGTAGCTATGAGAGTGTCTTTATTCTCAAAAAGGGGATCACAAAATTATTGGCCAATGAAGAAAGACTCTGGCAGCAACGTTCAAAAGCACATTGGATCACATCGGGCGACAAAAACACAGCCTTTTTCCATAGGAAAGCTTCACAAAGATTTCGGCGAAATCAGATTGATGGTCTTGGAAATCAGATAGGTGAAATGTGTCTTGGAGAAAATAATGTAGCTAATATTATTATTAATTATTATTAATCTCTATTCACTACATCTAACCCATGTGAAATAGACTCTGTCCTTCAGTTTGTTCCATAGGTTGTCACTGATGAAATGAACAATATGTTGTTAGCTGAATTTACAAAAATTGAAGTTGATATGGCACTCCAGCAAATAGCCCCTTTAAAAGCACCAGATCCAGATGGCATGTCCCCCATATTTTACCAGTATTTTTGGGAGAGCATTGGGGACGATGTGGCCAAGGCTGTTATCTCTTGTTTGAATTTAGGGGTGATCCCAACAGGCTTAAACCACACATATATCACACTTATTCCCAAGGTCAACAGTCCGGAGCATATAACTGAATTCCGCCCAATAGCTCTATGCAACATCCTGTATAAGTTGATTTCAAAAGTCTTGGCAAACCGGTTGAAGAAGATCCTACCGGAAATAATTTTTGAGTCACAAAGTGCCTTCCAATCAGACAAGGCTATTAGTGACAATATTCTAGTGGCGTTTGAGACTCTCCACCACATAAAAAAGAGAAGAAAAGGCAAGATGAGTTTCATGACTATGAAGCTGGACATGAGCAAAGCGTATGACAGAGTAGAATGAGATTTTCTTCTCAAATTAATGGGGAAAATGGGCTTTCAAAGGAGATGTATTAATCTCATCTCAGCTTGTATTAGCACGGTGACATATTCGATTCTGGTGAATGGAGAACCCAAGGGTAATATCATCCCCACAAGAGGTATCAAATAAGGTGATCCAATATCTCCCTACTTATTTTTATTTTGTCCAAAAGGGCTAACAGGTTTTATTAGGCAAGCTGTGCAGGAGAAAAAAATTAGAAGGTTCTCACTATGCAAAGGGGGCCCAAAAATTTATCATCTTTTTTTTTTTTTTTGTGCAGATGATAGCTTACTCTTTTGTAGAGCTCAAATGGGAGATATTCAAAGCATCCAAAATATTTTGGAGAGATATGAGAGAGTCTTGGGGCAGCAAGTCAATAAATCCAAAACTACTCTATTCTTTAGTACAAATGTCTCTACCGCTACAAAAAAACTCTATCCAAGAAGTTCTTGGCGTCCCTAAAGTTAAGGAATATGAGAAGTACCTTGGGTTACTGGCAGTAGTGGGGAAAAATAAACGAGCAAGTTTGAATTTCATCAAGGATAGAGTGTGGGGAAAAATACAAGGTTGGAAAGAGAAGTTATTATCTCAGGCGAGTAAGGAGATTCTTCTCAAAGTGGTCGTCCAAGCCATATCAACCTTTGCCATGAGTTGCTTCAAATTACCCGTGGGGCTATGCAAAGATATTGAAGCAATGACGAGGAAATTTTGGTGGGGACAATGCGGAGATAGGAGGAAAATCCATTGGAGAAAATGGGAGGTACTATGCAAGCCAAAAAGTGAAGGTGGGATGGGTTTCAAAGATTTGTGCAGATTTAATGAGGCAATGCTGGCAAAACAGGTGTGGCAATTGATACATGATACAAACTCCCTCTTTTAAAAGGTGTTTAAAGTGAAGTATTTTCCCAATGGATCAATATTTGAGGCAAAGCTAAATTCGGGTTCATATGCATGGAATAGTATTTTGAAGGCAAGGAAAGTCATATCTCAAGGTGGCCAATGGTGTGTTGGAGATGGATGCAAGATCAAAATCTTTGGTAACCCATGGCTGTTGTATAACAATGTGAGGCAAATTATTGCTCCAAATAATTCCCTACCTGAAAATAGCACGGTTGATGTGCTTATTGACCAACAGACGAGGGAATGGAAGCATAATCTAATTGATTCTTCTTTTACCCCTAATGAAGCTAAGCTTATTAAGGCTATGCTGTTGAGGTCCCTGCCCCAAAATGATTTTCTGTTTTGGCCTTTGGACAACTACGGTGATTACATAGTAAAATCGGGGTATAAAATGCTGAGTGAGGAATGTAGTTATGAGGAGGATAGTTATGCAGCTCGTGGAATCAGTAAATCAGTTTGGAAGGGAATATGAAAGATGTTCATGCTTGGAAAAATTAAACACTTTCTATGGAGAGCCTGTTCTGATGCTTTGCCCACGAAATCAAACTTCGTGAAACGAAGAATCCTTGAAGAGGCCGCATGCCAATTCTGTGCTAAGGAGCCTGAAACCATCTCACACACCTTGTGGGAATGTGAGTTGCTGCATCACGTGTGGAGTACAAGATTTAATTGGGTGGACAGATCCCAGATTTCACGTGGAGCATTCTCAGAAATTGTGGAAATGATTCAAACAAAACCTCACTTCCTAGACCTCTTCACCACAACAGCTTGGTCCATCTGGTGTAGAAGAAACAAGGCACGACTCAATGAACCAGTTATGCCTCTCCAAAAAGTTGCAACGGAAGCCCACCATTATCTCGTTACCTACAGGTCTGGGAATAACAGTATGCAATAGAAACAACCCCGAACAAGGATGAGATGGCATCCTCCCCCATTTGGCAGGTATAAGACAAATTTTGATGGAGCAGTGTTCGAAGAAACAGGGGAAGTAGGAATAGGGGTGGTGATTAGGAACTCAGTCGGAAAAGTAATGGCTTCCTTATCTGAAAAAATTCCCCTCCCATCCTCGGTTGAAGCTGTGGAAGCTCTTGCAGCCCATCGTGCATCCAGATTTGTGCAGGAAATTGGCATTGCAGAGTCAATTTTGGAGGGAGAGTCCCTTTCCATTATCTCCGCTCTAAAAAATGGGGATAGGATGAATTATGCTATAGGACATTTAATAAAAGACATGTTGTCTTATGTACTCCAATAGGAGCTTGTCTTTCTCTCACGTTTGTAGGCAAGGCAATGTAGTAGCACCTGCCTTGGCTAAGAGAGCTAGATTTTGCAGTCAATATGAAGTTTGGATGGAGTTTGTTCCTTTGGACATTTCCAACTTGTTATTAGCTGATTTCCCAGCCAGTTGAATAAAAAGCAAGTATTTGATTCTCTCTCTCTCTCTCTCTCTCTCTCTATATATATATATATATGCAAACACACACACTAGCACAAAAAAATAAATAGACCAACCACAAAAAAAATTACTTTTTTTTTGTTGATAATTTGATAATTACAACACTAGAGGGGATTTGAATACCACTATTTCATTTAGAAGCACCAATTGAGCTAAGAAAAATGCATCAACGAAGAATTATGATGAATGGAAAGTTTTGTCATTTAAGAAAAAAAGAGGGGCCTTTAAGCACACGCAACGCCTATGCGAAATATGTGTGTATGTATGTAACTAATTTAAACCAATAATGGATTCATTTTTTTTTTTCAGTATAATTAAGAAAAAATAACTCTTTAGTTCTTCATGTGGATCGAATCTAGTCTGGTCCACTATTTCGCCAACCTATATAATGAGATGGTCTAAATTGTACACTTCAATAGGAAAAAGTGATACTCCTTTCAGATGTCATTACATAAGGATGAAGGGGCGACACTACAAAAATGATAATGATAGGTTGACGCTACAAATACGATATAAATAATGGTCTCCTTACACATATTCTCATCAATTGACTATAGGTATAAACGCAAGAGTTCTTTCTTATATCCCAACACAAGAGTTGGTATTTATTTGTGACTTTGTGTAATGGCTACAACTTTACTGACTACTGCCACATATAAGTGGAGTCTATAGGAATATTTGGCAAATCACATATCTAATTCAACTTTCATACAAACTGAAGCGAAAGCAGAACCAGTTCAATTTTTAAACTAATTAAGTTTTGTTTATATCACGTTTGTCTCGAATCAGATCAAAATTAATTTTAGTTAAGACTTAAGATGCATTTCAAGTAAATTTAAAACTAGATTTTGACGAGAATATGAATGTGAAAACATCAAAAAAGTTAAACTTGATTTTGGGAAAATGTCTATTTGAAAGAATTGAAGTCACTTAAAAACTAGTTTTTAAGACTATATCGGATTCTATTTTGAACCAACTCTATTTGTTTCAATAAAAACCCTTATGTGAAGATAATTTTCCATATTTTTTTTTGTGTTTGTTAGTATAAAAAAATAGGTTCAAGAAAAATTATTTGTTGATTTTTCTTATTTAATATCGTATGAAATAGAGTTGTTTTCCATAAATTCTATCTTACAAGAAACTAAGTAAAGAAAACACCTGTTGAAGTCCAAAATGTGACAAGGAGCCTAGCTCGTGAAGATAAAGAAATCCCAACCTATAGAGATAGAAAATGGAGGCCTGAGCCTTAATAGAAAGGAAGCCTAGCCTATAAAATAAAAAGGGCATGAAGGCCCAAAAAGCCCAATGGGAAAAGGAGGAATAAAGGATAAAGAAGCCTAGGAAGGGAGAGGACTTGGGCTTAGGTTGCGGATGGGTCCTCCATTCCCAGGAAGCGGGTCCTTACAGAAGTTTGAAGGATGCTGAGTTGGACGTGGACAGCTCAAGAGGTGGTTTGGGAGCAAGGCACGCTTATTTCGAAGAGGAAGAGAAAATGAGGGAAGTTCTATCAAAGTCAAGCTCCTGGGATGCAGAAGGAAGTGATAGAGACAAGTGATGGCTTCAAGATCAAGACCTGGTGAAGGAACCAAGGAACCTTGAATAAGGCACAAAACATGGAATAAGAGAAAGGTGGCTAGAGGCCTTTCAAGCCCACCATTTGCAAGAAGGAATCCATTTCATTTTCAAAAAAAATGCCAAATTATGAAAAGTTAACATTAAGGCCTTAGGACATTCGAAGTGTCCTTTTAACTTTTGAGGCCTTGAAGGAAGATTAAGAAGCATTGACCTCAGAAGGGAATCTGGGTTTACCTAAGGAAGGAGCTCCCATGAGTAGAAAATTAGTGAATGAACTTTCAGGTATGAGTTCCCAGGAAAGCGAAATGAGAGGAAATAAGGAAAAGATCAACCACCAATATTTCAGACAAATGGTGGGCTGACTTAAGTACCTAGAAAAAACAAAGGGAAAGAATAGTAATTTGAAAAGCCCTCCAAGAGTAGTATAAAAGGGAGCGGCTAAGCGGACAAAAGGCATTTAGACACAAGGAATCAAAAGAGAAAAATACAAGAAAAGAGTCTTAAATTCCTAGTGGAGAATAGAGGCATTGTAGAAGATCTAGTGACAAGATATTTGAGGAGCTACTTAGATTCAAAGGGACTCAAACCTCATAAGTCTTGAAATTCGAAAGGAGATTAGTCAAGTTTGTGGTCTTTGAGCTTTATTGAGCCTGATGGAACATCCTTATAGAGTAGGATCTAATGTACTCTAATACTTGACTTAATCAAATGCAATATAATCTTCTTTGAGGCATTCATAATCACCATTGTTTACTTTGCATTGTATATTTATTGTTCCTTCATTATTTGCTCAACCAATATATATGTGTTTTATGGAGTTCACTTGTCTTATGCATAGATTGGTTCATATAATGGCTTGCCAAGTCTAGTCCGACCAAGATCCATTCGTCCCTTGTGGTGACCCAAGATCCCTTATCAACATTGGGCCTAGGAATCACCAAAAAGAGGACCCACAACAACTTTATCTCATTCAAAGCTAAAAAATAAGGGATATTTACACTACAAAAAACTCGTTCTACACTAGTGTTTTTTCCCTAGTGGTTTTGAAAACCGCCACTGTAAGAGAGCTATAGCAGCACTTTTAGAAGCTACCCCTATAGGTTAACCTATTATGGCAATTTAATGCCGGCACTTTTTAAATCGCTACTATAGACAACCTACTGTGGTTTTTCAATTCATTTCAAGGTCGCTACCAAATATAGGTGTGGGGACGCAAAAACTAGCCCTCGTGGAGTCCTTAACAGATTCTCACTACAATTATTCAAATAACCAACATATAAGTAAACAACAAGGGATAAACACTCCACAATGAGAAACTCAAGCAATTGATTTCTTTGACCTTATATATTACAATTTCAACCTAGATATTACAATAGATAACTCTCTCGTTCCTACGATGTTACTCTTACTCACTCTCTCTGAATGTTTTTTCTTCTAAATGTTCC
This sequence comes from Quercus variabilis, assembly GCA_030445155.1. Lineage (NCBI taxonomy): Eukaryota > Viridiplantae > Streptophyta > Magnoliopsida > Fagales > Fagaceae > Quercus > Quercus variabilis. Next base: position 37,882,257 of record CP129445.1, read on the forward strand.
CTTCCCCCCTCTTTTGGATCCCTTGTCTTTTGCCTTTCCTTCCTCTTTTATAGCTTTAATCCTTGCTCTTATCATTACAATTGTCCTATTGCCTGCCAAAGTCTTAAGGATATTTTTCTTAACTTTATTGGTTTTCTCCCTACCCTTATCTTGGAACTCTAACTTTTGGAGGTTGTTTGTACTGTTCAAGTTGTCTTACTTGTATTTAATATGGCAGAGGTTAGGTAAGAACCCCATCATTAATGTGGGGGCAAAGTTCTTCGACCTTCTTGCATGTTCCGGAAGTTTCTCGCGGTCATAGGCATTGTTTGGAAGCTACATGTGGATCATCCGTGCACCTTGCCTCAAGTAAGGTTTGTCCCTCTCTTTCTCCACGGGAATCATTTTTTCATGTTCTTCTCCTTTCTTGGGTGTGGAGGATGGTTCAACTTCCTCTTTCTCATAGCTCATTGTCTTTTGGGACTTCTCTCAAACATACAAGCTTGGCCTAGTTTGCTCCGGTGTCCCAATCCATTATTACAGGGACGGACGTAGGATTTTAATTTGGGGGGGTCGGAGATAAGCGAATTTTTTTTTTTTCAAATACACATTCATATAGTATTTATAAACTAACAACTAAGACAAATACCCAAAAATTATTATTTCTTAATATATTAAGATACAATCATTTACTAACAAAAAAAAAAAAAAAAATACACGAAACACTATTGTTTCTTTATACAATCATCTATGAAAAGGGAACTCGACGCTCTCTCAAATCTTCAAAATCATTTACAATTGAATCCAAACTAAATGTCGAAGCTATATCATTTTCAATGTATAACATCAAAGAGTCCGTCAAAAAATCATTTTCCATTTTGTTTCGAAGGTTAGTTTTGACAACTTTCATAGCTGAAAATGCTTGCTCTGTAGTAGCAGTAGAAACTGGAAGAGTATGCACAAGTCTCACCATTCTATAAACAAGTTTGTAATATTTTGAATTTCCAGTTCTCACTAACCATTGAGATAACAATGAATATATCTCATTCTTTGGAGTCAAAGCCGTAGTGTCAACAACATGAATAAGCCCAAAAAAACGTTCTTTCACAAAGCCTTCTACATCAACATATCTAAAGACCACAGCCATTTGCTCTTTCATGGACTCATCAGAGCTTCATCAACCATTATGCAAAACTTTGCATTACCAATTTCTTCCCGAATGGCCTTCTTCACTTTGGCTGAGAAAACATGTAAAATTTCCTTTTGAATCCTAGGTGATGTGTAGGTTGCATTTTTGGGAGCTTTTTCTATTATTTTAGCAATCTTCTCATTAAAAAAAGTCACAATACCCAATGATTTGAAAAAGTTCCCACGGTTTAATGAACTAAAACTTTCATCATTACCTCTAAAAGCTATAGCTTGAAAGGCAAGATACCGGACAATAAAAATTGAGGCCTTTAGTTGCAACCAATTATTTGCAATTTGTTCAGTAGTGAAATGATCAACTATCCTTTGCAAATGTTGCGATTGGTTCATCAAATCCTTACACATTTGCTCGGCAACTCTATGAGCTGAGTTAGGATCTTTTCCTATATGACCTTGAAAGTAACAATCTTTGCCCCCAACCTTTTTCCAAGATCTAAATCCACCAACAATGAATGCATTTTGTTGTCTCACAACCCCATTTGGATTATGAAAGACAAAGCAAGGTAGATAATAAGCTGCATCTGTTGTAGGAGAATATCCAAGCCATTTTGAATTATTTTTAAACCAAGAAGCTTGAAAGTTACGATTGCGCTTTCCACTTTTTTTGAATGTCTCTAGAGGAGGTTGGTGCGGACCTTTTTTAATGTAAGCCCATCGAATTTCATCACGTTGATTAACACGATATTCCCATATTTGTTTGCGTGTTCCGGGATTATAATCCAAAGAATCAAGGTCAATTTTTTGAAATTGTGTTTGAGAGATTGAAACATCGACATTTTCCAGAATTGGAATATCCACATTTTCTGGAATTGGAACAGCAACATTAGTGGTTGGCAATTCCACGTTGACTTCGAAAGAATTTGAAGTTGAACCTTTTCTTTTGAAAAAATCAAGCATTGTAGTTGATTTTTTCATGATCTACAAGTAAAATAAGAATCACCATTATTTTCTTAAATTTGTGTGACAATTTTCTATAATATATGATTTGTTTTTTTCTTTTTGTCTTTGGTCTGCCTTTATTTATGTCTTTGTGTTGTCTGATTGTCTCCCTCTTTCTAACACTGACCCACTAACCCAATGAATCCCACTGGCCACTGTCGACACTAATTGACCTTACAGAAAAAAAAAAAAAAAAGGGTAAAGTTGTCTTTAACTTTACCTTTTGTTTTGTCCGTTGCCCAACCCCCAACTCCACTTGTCTGGTTGTCCCTATTATGCCCAACTACCAGTTAACAAAGAAAAAATTAATCCCTACAACTACAAACTCTACTCTCTCTCTCTTATCTATATAGAGAGTCACAAACACAGTTACACAGAGTCACAGAGTCATAGCCAAAAAGCCAAAAAAAAAAAAAAAACACCGCAGGTAGCAGCTGTAACACAGATTCAATTCACAATCAGTCAATCACCAACATTACATCAATTCAGTTCATCAGTAAAAACACAAACAAGCACAGTTTCTGTGAATCTCAGATTCTCAGATCATATCACAAACATTTTATATTTATTAAGTTTTGAAGGCAACTCTAAGAGTAAATACCTGTGAGCGGCCACGGCAAGTGGGTCTTGAGCAACCGGCAACGGTGGCAAGTGGGTCTCGCCGGCGTGACTGGCAGCAAGATCAACAGACCAAGATGGGTCTCGGCGTCCTGCTTTTGCAATCGTCACAAACTCACAACGACACGGCGTGGGCGGCGGCGGCGGCGGCAGCGTCATGAGATCGGGGTGGGTCTCTCTATCTCGCCTCTCTATTTTTGATCTCTCTGTGTCGCTTCTGGCTCTCAGTCTCAGCTCTCAAGTTCACTTTCCTTTCTTTTCTTTTTTGTTCCTTTTTTCCCTTCATTTTTTTGCTTCTCCGTTTGGGTTGGTTTTGGACTACTGAGTTTGTTTTGTTTTGTTTTGTTTTTTTTTTTTGTTTTACATGGGTCATGGGCTGGCCGGAATCTGATGGGCTCTCAAGTTCACTTCCCTTTCTTTTCTTTTTTGTTCTTTTTTTTCCTTCATTTTTTTGCTTCTCCGTTTGGGTTGGTTTAGGACTGCTGAGTTTGTTTGTTTGTTTGTTTGTTTTTTTTTTTTTTTTTTTTTTTACATGGGTCATGGCCTGGTCGGAATTTGATGGGCAGCTAGGCAGGGGTTCATATTTTTGGGAGGGGGGCCCAAGCTCTTTTCTCTTTTTTTTTTTTTTTTTTTTTTTAATTTTTAATTTTTTTTTTTATTTAAAAGAAATTTTAGATGCTAGATTTTATTTTTGGGCCTAGGGGGGCCTCGGGCCCCCTTTACCCCCCTTCTGGGTCCGTCCCTACATTATTGGGCCTAAGGCCTAGACGGTGATTCTTCTAGTCCGCACAATAGGTAAATGAGATACTTTTCTATAAAATGATTCATTTTTTTTTTTTAATTTTATAAAATGTTAATATCAAAACAAACAAAATTGTGTTTGGTAGCATAAGAAAAAAAAAATTCCTATGAAAAGCATTTTGTAAAGATAGTTTTATCCTTTATGCGTTTCCTTGTATTTGATAGTATAGGAAGATATTATGGCACCGTGTAAAGAATGAATTCTGATGCTAATGATTACAAGCTGCTACATATTATGGCACCGTGTAAAGAATGAATTCTGATGCTAATGATTACAAGCTGCTACATACATAATGGAGTTTGTGGAATGTGATTATTGCTGAATTTGTGGATCTTTTGAACTCAAAATAGGATCTGTGTCATTGAAAGCGGCTTGGATTCATGAGGATATTAAGCCGATATAGGAATATTTTGTTAGTATATCATTTGTTATTGTTTCTTTATGATGTATTTATGTTGTTCTAGCTTTAGCTAGTGTTGCAAAAGAGCTCAAGGAGAATGCTCCTTTTCTCTTTCCCATTGTATAATGTGTTATTAAATTAATAAAGTCTACTATGGTTTCCTTTAAAAAAAAATGATAGTATAGGAAAAATTATGTCAAATGAAAACTATCATTGATCAACAAAAAATTCTATTAAAAGTATAACCTATTTTTTAGAGATTATTTTTCACAAATTTTTTCCGGAAAACAACTTTATCTTATGCCACGACCATGCTAAATAAAAGAAATTAAGAGGTAATACGAAAACTATTGAAAACAACCAAACATAGGAAAGATATTTTTATCGAAACAAACAACGTTGTGTTTAGTAACATTAGAAAAAAAATATTTCTATGAAAAACTTTTTGTAAAGATAATTTATGTGTTTCCCTGTATTTGATAGAATGGGAAAAATTATGTCAAATAAAAATTATCATTGGTCAATGAACAATTCTATTAAAAGTATAACTTATTTTTTAAAAACCATTTTTTGCTAAAATTTTATGGAAAACAACTTTATCACGTCACACTAAATAAAGAAAGTTAAAAGGTAATATGAAAACTATTGAAAACAACCAAACATAGAAAAATAGGATAGTTTTTTTTAAAAAAAAAAAAATACTTTTTGAAAAATAACTCATTTAAAAAAAAAAAAAAAACGTTAATATCGAAACAAACTGAATGTAAACTAAAAATAATAAAAAACCAATTAAAATCAATTATTATTTTTCACTTGCCTGATTACATGATGAGTTTATTCGTGATTCACTTATTTTGTTGAAACTGAAATTTTTTTGTTAAAAGTACTATAAATAAAGATAAAAGTTAGCTGAAATAGTATAATAAGACTCATGAATAGTACCAAAAAGTGTAGTGGGACTCATAAATAGTAGCAAAAATAAGTTGAATAATAAAATAAGTTGACAAAATTACTCATGCTAAATGAACTCAACATGTGAATCAATTTTTATTGTACATGTCAAAGAAGGAACGTAAACGTTGCATAAGTGCATAACACACCATTCATTTGTATTTATAATTTTATATTATAATATTTTTATTAGCTTATTTTGCTTAGGATATTTGAATATCCTTTCGCGCATGTCCAATAAAGAACGTGTAATTTTGCATATTATTTATACCATCCATATGTGTTTGGATGAGTAATTATTGAGCAGTTTGGAGATACATCGAAATGAAACTTCTTTATTTTTTTGTATATAATATAAATTCCACCAATTAAATTTAAAAATAATTACAAATTTTATTATATAATCTTTACAAACTTGGTGATGATAATTATGAAATGAATCTCTATCCTACTTTCATTCATCTCCTTGTTTGCTAAAGACAAACAAAACGCTAGGTAGAACCCTCTCTCCGTCGAGTAAATTTTTTTTTTTTTTAAAACAATAATACAAGTAGTGTATATTTTGCTATAATTGTTTTATGTGGTAAATTGAGTGATTGAGAAAAAAAAAAAAAAGATATGACAATGTAATAATAAAATATAACTAATTATAATTTATCACATAAAATAATTATGACAAAATATGTGTAAAATAACGCAATACCACTAAGTACTTCCAACATTTATTGTTTTTTAAAATCAAAATAGAGTAGAGTTGTCGTGGGCTGCAATGGTGACCACAAGGTGCTCACTTCTTCTTCTTGCGAGTCGTGACACTTTGGTATATTCCTTTCCATATTACAACAATGCAATTGTGCGGTTGTGCCCCCATCTGCCATCATCGTACTACTACAAACACTTAGATAGTTCTGGAGCAGTGCTCCGGGCTCTCACAAAGTGGGTGGGCCCCAATGGTGGGACCCACGTGTGGGGCCCACCCACTTTGTGAGAGCCCGGAGCACTGCTCTGGGACTACCTAAGTTTTACCCCTATTATTGAGGACATACATAATAAAATAAAATTTCTCTAAATTAATTAATAATAATTTTTTTTTTTTATGTGCGTTGGAAGTTTTTTTTTGGTTAAAGTGTCGGAAGTTGTTTTAATGGAAACATTTCAAACTTCAACAAAAAAAAAAAAAAAAAAATTTAACATAATTATATTTTTGAAAATTTAATCTGTTAAATTATATATTTTTACATTTTTAACATATATGTTAAATTTCATTCAAATCTAATATCAATTATTACTCAATTCATAAATATATTTTTTATGCATAATTTAAAATTACAAAATTATGAAATTTAAATATTTGATTGATGACATAATTTAAAAAAAAAAATATTGATAACATAATTATTAATCATTAATTTTCTTAAAATTTTAAAATTTAAATTAAATTTATTAAAATTCATATCAAATAAAAAGATATAAGAATAATTTGACGGGTTCAGAGAAAAACTTTCTTCTTGTTTTATTATTCTATTGTGTCTTCTCCTCAAAAATGAAAAATAAAAAAAGAAGAAGGAAAATTCAATCAATCAACGTTTCTCATTGTTTTATTATTTCATTGTGTGTCTTCTCCTCAAAAGAAAGAAAAGAAAATAAAAAAAGAAGAAGAAAAATTCAATCAATCAACGTACAGAGCGGGACGTAATAAAGTGCTATGCGAACTATGTCAACGTGGCAGATACGCCCAGGAAATTTCTCACCCTCAAATCCGTCACAGTTGTGTTCATATTCACGTGGCGATCTACTTACAACCCAGTGATATCAAAACTTTTTTTGTTTTTTGTTTTTCGAGGAAGCAATGATATCAAAACTTGGCCGTGATTATTGAACAAAAAAGTTAGAAAAAAAACGCACGTGCAAGCATGAAAGGTTTCTATGTAAATGTATTTGGCCCAATCAAATTAGTGGGGTGACAAAAGTGGTAGACTTCCGTGGGTGACTTGATCATTGCCCGAACCGAATCTTCTGAACTTGAAACGCGTTCACACTCGGTGATAAAAGATTTTTTTTTTCACGCTTGGAAAGTTCCTAATCTGTTTGAAGGATTAAATGACAAAAGTAACCTTACAGTGAGCTTTTATTTATGTGAAACTCTTTTTTCGGACTCCTAAAATGTGCTCCGTCTTCCATCAACGCTGTCTTGTTTTTTTTAGTAGAATTATCATGCTGTCTTTGCCCTTCTTAGAATAATGGAATATTATTACAGCTCTTTTTATGTCATTATATGTTCTTAAAAAAGAAAAAAAAGGCTCTCTTTTTGTCATCTTAATTTCTTTTTAAATTTTTATAAGTAAAAAAGTTTACCTTTTCTTTTCCCCTTTATTTCTTAAAAGTACACATCTTAAGAATTCTACTCAAACAAATAAACTAGACATCTAAAAAAAAAAAAAAAAAAAAACTCATTATTAACATCTATTTAACCATTAAATAGTGGAAGAGAGCATTCGAACCCAAATTTTCATTTATAAATAAACTAGATAATGTCAATGAGATCTTTTTAAATATATACCACTGTCAGTTTTTTAAGATATTTTTCCTCCTTCCTCTATGTGTGTTAAATACTTAGTATTCTTATTAAAAAAAGAAGAAGATTATGTCAGTGAATTAAAAATAAATGAGATAAAACTAGTCAACTAAACAATGAAAGGTTGTTATTAACTAACAATTAGTTGACACATTCAATTGAATTAAGATATTTAATCTAAAAGAAAAACAATAAACTACAACCTCTAAAATATTTTTTTAGAAACACCTCTACAAAGTTTGTCAAGGTTCTTACCATTTTATTATTATTCTTTTATCACTTAATCTACACTAAATTGTGAACTTATTGAATCAAACCAAAGGATTTGAATTTAAATTGGATTGTTTAGACTCAATTATTATCAATAAAAAAAAAAGTTTGAATAAATTTCTTGATTATGTTTTTAATCAACCTTAAATATTAGTTATAATGAACAATTTTTTTTTTGTATCGATATATAATTTCACATAGGCAATATTATTTCCACTTAAACTAGTATTGCTTCAACAAATCTCTCTTGTATTCAAAGAAGAAGCTTTTATGCCTACTGTTAATGTACAAATGAAAAGTCTTGTCTTCCATTCTTAGTCAGGATTAATCATACAATCTCGAGTTGAATTGGTTATTGTACATTTTGTTAATTAGGTTTGAGTTCAATTGTGGATGATCCATCATATAGAAGTCAAGCACATGTTTGAGAAAACAAATAAGTGTGTCGATGCTTTAGTCACATCGGGGGTATCATAAGCTTGAGATTTTGTTTCATTTTTTGCTCCACTTACTATATTTATTGGTATTGTTAATTTTGATAGATTGGTTCATTTTATACTATATATGATTTCTTCTTAGTGTTTCTTAATTTATGTAATTACCTAATTATAAAAATTTATATAATTTTTTTTTTGCTCTTAATCAAATTCTTCTATTAATTCATTAAAGGCATTTATGTGGAAAAGTGTTTTTTTAAGGAAAATAAAAATGAAGTAACATAAAGAGGAACATTCTTGGGTTGACACGTCCATATAAATTGTATGGTTAATTATTTTCCCCTTGAATCAAATTTCTTGCTAAATTATTCTCAATAAAAAATTTTCTTGTTAAATTGTTGAAATAAAAATTTTAATTATTTTATACTCATATTTCTTAGTTCTAAAAAAAAGTTATTTTAAGTTATTTAAAATAAAATACATTTTTTATCAGATTGATGACCAATGTTTAGAAAAAGTATTTTGTATTAAATGATACCATGTCATCCATATCAAAATTTAATAAACGAGAGACATGTGTGTAAAAATAACTACTCACTAATACATGTCTTTCAATTATTAATCGGTTAGTTATTTTTTGCTGATATATCTCACACTTTTTGAATTTTGATACTGTTGATATGGTATCATTTAATACCAAATACCTTCTCAAAGGTTTGACTTACACGTTACAAGCTTATCAAAACCAACAGGTAGATATTAGTTGTAAATCTGGTTTTAGTAAATTTTTATTTTTGATAAAAATAAAAATCTGGTTTTAGTTGGTGCAACTTATTTATTAGCAAATCCTAATTTGAGAAAAATAAGTGGGGTAGTTTAGTCATTTAAGAACACTCCACCTCCAAAGTCTCCAATTCTCTTTTTTCCCGGAGGACCATCTCATCAATTTTTTGTCAATTACCCCACAAGTCATTCGATTTGTTCAGTTTATATTATGTTTCCTTAATAGCCCTCTTGACCTTTATTTTATATCCATTTTCATCTCTCTTTTTTTTTTTTATCTGTTCTATTTTAATCTTACACCAACCCCAAAAGCTGGGCCGTACATTTTTGGCTATCTAAACTAATCACAGCCGTTTAAATCCAAAACCAATACTCTCCACAGGATCATCTTAATCCAACGGCCTTAAAAAAACAACTAGAACTTTCTTTTCTACGGGCCTTTTTAGCTTCACCTATATAACCTCATTCTCCCAGGCCTGTGTTCGACTCGTGCCACTCTCTCTCTCTCTCTCTCTCTAGGGTTTGAATTCTCTCACTTCTCGAATCGGCTTCTCTGTTTCCCAAGGTTCGTTACTGATCTTCATCGATCAAGGATCAAGCTATTTTGTGTTCTATTTGTGCGTGTTTTTGTTTCTTTGATCGATCAGCATTTTTGAATCGAAGATCTTTGTATGTAGTTTTTGGGTTTCTGATTTGGTTGTTTGGTTTGTAGATTCGTTGAAAAATGACGAAGCAGTATCCAACCGTGAGCGCTGAGTACCAGAAGACCGTCGAGAAGGCGAGGAGGAAGCTCAGGGGACTCATTGCTGAGAAGCACTGCGCTCCTCTCATGCTCCGCATCGCGTACGATCTCTCTCTCGATCTCACAGTCACTCAGTTTCAACGGTGAGGATTTATTGTTGGTATTAACGGTGTATGATGTGATTGGGGGGGTGTACAGGTGGCACTCAGCTGGTACCTTTGACCAGAAAACAAAGACCGGAGGTCCATTCGGAACCATGAAACACGCAGCTGAGCTCAGCCACGAAGCCAACAATGGCCTCGATATCGCCGTCAGGCTCTTGGAGCCCATCAAGGAGCAATTCCCCACTCTCTCTTACGCCGATTTCTACCAGGTACTCTTTTTTTCTATTTTTATATAATTTAAATTTTTAGATTTTTAATTAATCTTAATTGGATTTCAATTAACTAATTAATTAATTATTTTTTTTTAAAATTTTAGTTGGCTGGGGTTGTTGCTGTTGAAATTACTGGTGGGCCCGAGGTACCCTTTCACCCAGGACGCGAGGTCAGTGTTGGCTATTTGGAATTTGGTTTTTCAATTTCTATAATGTTTGTGTTTTGCATAATATCTGGTTTGCTTTTAGGAATATTTGGCCATACTCTTGCTATAGTTTCGTTGTTCTGTCTGTTACTTTTTGACTTGATTGGTTTCGTTTATTGAAAAATAATGTGTACCAAACGCACCCGATCATCCCGACTTTTGGTCTTGACTTTCTTGATGCCACGTGAATGTTTGTTTGTTTGTTTGTGAGGAGATTTGTGCTTAATTTATTTGATTTGGTCGGCTTTGCATTTTAAAAACTATTGAATTTATTGATGTCATTTTCTCTTTACTCCTGGGAAAAGAATATTTGAAAGTAGATTCTTTTGTTACAAGAATTTGAAATTGTGTAGTTTTGTTTATTTGTCATTTAATTGCAATGTTGTCATTTGTGGGACCCATGGGTTTGTTGTTTGTATTCATCATCATCATCATCATCATCAGTCACTGATGATATTTGGTGTTGTTTTGTATTCTCAGGACAAGCCCCAGCCACCTCCCGAGGGCCGTCTTCCCAATGCTACAAAGGGTTAGTATTCTTGTACCAGTCGATATTCCCAAATCAAAATGGCATGTGCTCTGAAATTAATTTATAGAATGCCTTATTTTTTTTACTTTTATTTAATTGATGATGCAGGTTCTGACCATTTGAGGGTTGTGTTTGGCCAACAAATGGGCCTTAGTGACCAGGACATTGTTGCTCTTTCTGGTGGACACACTTTGGTTAGTATATGATTCCTTGGGGATCGCTTGCTAATTCTTGGAATTATCGGTTGTGCTGAAATCATAATGCTTTTTATTTTTATTTTTTTGGGGCTTTGTTACCAATGTTATTGATTTATATGAATTTTTTTTTGTAGGGAAGGTGCCACAAGGAGCGTTCTGGCTTTGAGGGACCATGGACTGCTAACCCGCTCATCTTTGACAACTCATACTTTAAGTGAGCTTCCTGTCCTGGTCTGACTTTCACGGTCTAATTTATTTGCGTTGTGTTTGTTCTTTATTATGCGCTTCACAATGCTAAAATATGCTCTTGAACTTGATAGGGAGCTCTTGAGTGGTGACAAGGAAGGCCTTCTGCAGTTGCCTACTGACAAGGCACTTCTTGCTGACCCAGTCTTCCGCCCCCTTGTTGAAAAATATGCTGCGGTATGTATTTTCTGTGTCTCTTAGTTGTCAATGAGATTTCACTAATGATGGATTAATTTGTAGTTTTCTGATTGCTGTTGATCTTGTTTTAACTCTTAGGATGAAGATGCCTTCTTTGCTGATTATGCCGAAGCTCACTTGAAGCTCTCTGAGCTAGGGTAAGTTCAGATTTTAATGATTTGTGGGATGCTCAATAATATATATATATATATATATATATATATATATTTTTTTTTTTTTCTCATTCAAGAAGTTGTGAGACTAAATTTATTCACCTTGGTTTGCAGATTTGCTGAAGCTTAAGTACTTTGGAAAAGCATGGGACGTAAAGGATGGTGCCAATCCCTGCTTGCCTTTACTCTTTTGTTTTGGATTTGCTTGGAAGCCCTAGTTTTATTTTAGGCAGTTGTTGGTTCATGAAAGTTGGGGTGTTTTCTTGCTTTGTTTTGTTGGACATGACAAATGAACGAAATTGAGTGTACTCATCCTTCAGTTTTAAATAATTTAAATTATTAGTCAATATGTTTGCATCTCTCTCTCATTCTCAATTACACACCTGTGATTTAAGTGTTTAACTATCCCGAGCCCATAGGATTTTTGTAAATTTGGTTTTGCTATCAAGTTGAATTTTGAGCTACATTCTACTAGAGAGGCCTGAGGAATACAGGGGACTCTCATTTGAGAGGATAACTGAATGAGTAATCGCTCTCGCTATGCCCTCTCCTTGGCTGTGTTTTGCTTTTTCATGCCATCTAGTTCAGACTTAATTTTCACTGGCTTGAAATCTCTCTCTTTAATTTGATTAAATAATTTCATGGTTTAACGTGATGTCCTTGCGGGGGTTTGATTAACGTGGATTAGTTGATCTGGGTAGGCTTTTTCTTTTACTCTTTTAGTACTATGCTCCCATACAGTAATGTAGAATAAATCATGCTTGATGAACTTCGTTTACAAGAAGGAAAAGTTAATGAACTTCTAACATATCCTCAAAAAGGATCCTGGTCTTGATCCTGAAAGTTTAATTTCAGTAAATCATTGACGTGGGTCAATTGATCTGGGTTTACTACTATGCGGTCTATGCCCCATACAGTAATGTAGAAGAAGTCATGTTTGATAAAATTCTGTTTCAAGAAGTAAAAGTTAATTACATTTTTCTTGTTAGAGGATAAACTATCAGGATCAAGATCCTTTTCTTTTTTTTCCCCCCCTGCTTTTAGTTAACTAACTTTTTAACATTAGCTCAAAAAGGATCCTGATCCAGAAAGTTTAATTTCGGTAAAGCAAAGGCAAAGTCGTAACGAATTAAAAGCCTTGGCAGAGCGAGTTGAACACACTCAGTCCCTAAAATATCAACTTACGCTCCTTTTCTTTTTGTTTTTATGAAAACTTTGTGTAAATGTAGTTTTTTGTTTTTCCGTGTTTGATAACCTTAAGAAAAAATTAGTTAAAGAAACACTATATTTTAGTTAACAAAAAAGTATGGCTTACTCTTAGAAATTGTATTCTATTAATTATTTTTGGACACATTTTATAGAAAATAATACCATCAAAACAAACAGTGTGTTAATAGCATTCAATGGAATCATAAAAGTTAGGTTTTTTAACCTTGTCACATAAATCTTCTGCTAAACACATGAAAATAAAGGATAAGTGTATCTAATGGTGGGGCCAAGAGTTTTGTAATTTAACTATTTGATCATTCAAATTTTTTTTTTTTTTTTTTTTCACTCTATACTTTTACCCTATTTACAATATCTCTCCAAACTATCAATTTGCTTGATTAACACTCCAATTTTCATGGAATTGTATCAATATACCATCTATTGTCTAAATTGAGGGTTAAGTTAAATCAAAATTGTGTTTTTTCATTACCACCAATGAGTGTTGTTTTTTTTTTTTTGATAAGTAAATGGGAGTATTGTTGTAATTTTTCTGTCTCATGTTAATTTAACATGAAATTGTAGTTTTTATCTCATTTAGCACCAAATTTAGATGGTAGCGGGCACATTGATACAACTATGTCAAATTGAGTGTCAATCATACAAAATGATAATTTGAGGAACATTGCAAATAGGACAAAAGTTTAGGGTAGAAAAAGTGTGATTTTTCCACACCTCTTTTTAAAATGTACATATGTAATGAGAACTTAGTATCAAGCTTTAATTGTCTTTAACAATCAAAATATGTTCAACCAAAAAAAAAAAAAAAAAAAATTAATGTCAATTCTATTATATATCATCACCCAATCAAATTGACAATTTCTATGGCTTAGCTTACCATAGGACATTGTAGCAACTTTGAAATGCTACAATCTTCTAAGTCAAACATCATGTAGAGAAATTGACGACAACTTCTAATAAAATAGATTAAGTTACATTTGACTTCTTATTTTACTGCAATACAATACGCTCGTAAATTGGAAACAAAATCTTATAAACATATATGAGCTCACTACAAATTTAGTTCTAATCCATATCTATCTAATTTATTAAATTAATAGTTTAATCAATAATCTAAATTGAATTTTAATTGTATTCCAAGTTTTTGTCAAGTGTTATTCTAATTGTACTCTAATTTGACATAAAATGTCTTTAAATTTTAAATGCACTCTAATTTTATATCAAGTATCCTTCCAATTGCACTATAATTTTATGTTAAATGTCTTTATATGTAAATTTATTAATCTAAACTTAGAAAATATTATGAATGTGTAGAACTTGTTGCTTATAAATTTAAAATGAAAACAACATTTTATAGAATAACGTTTTTTCTTTCTTTTATACATCACTTTATTCAGTGATCACACACAAAAAAAAAAAAAAAAACACTAATTCAGAGAGGATTCCGTATGATTTTCATGAAGATGATTTATTATCAAATAAATTGTTTTTGAAAATTGATGTAACAACAAAAAATAGTAATTATTAAGAGAAAAGAGTCACAAGTTTTGAATATGATAAAATAATAAAATCTTACAACATATATATATATATATATATATAACATCTCAATAGCTAAATTAGTATATTTATCCTCAACAAGTTCGAAACCTAGTCAAATCTCTACACACAATAGTTGGATCACATGTCAAATGTGGCATGTATATGATGTAACAATTATGTGCAATACGCCTTTCACTTATATGTGAAATTTATGAATTATGTTTGAATGAGGATAGATGATAGAAGACGTGATAGAAATATACAAACATAATGTAAATCGCATAATGATTGGATTGAGAGGTCCATTGTATATGGCCGTAATGGTTGGATTTAGTGGTCGTTTGATGGCGAGGACATATGCAAATATGGTTATCACCCTTTTTTTTTTTTTTTGGGTGGGATAGTTATCACCATTGATTCATTGTGGGAGTTGTACCACCTCTTTAGATGCAGATTTCAAAAGACCTAAACCCAGAGAGTTAACATCTTTTAACATCAACCATTAGCGCATATTGTTTTATAACACATCTTAATATATACCTTCCCTTCTCGTTTTAAAAAGATTTTTTAAGTTTTCATTTCTCCTTTTAGTTCATCACAAACTGTATGCCAAGGATATGATTGACGAATAATAAGTGGATAATAATGAATAAGCTTTTCCTTTTCATTTGTTATTTGCATAAAAAGTCACTTTTTATTTGATGCTTGTTGAGGGTCATTTTTGTAAAGCCAGCCCAACCCAGCAAAGCAGGCAATAAGAGTGGCAGGCATAGAATAAGACTGTTAGGCCCAAGCGGCAGGAAGAATAGAATATAGGCCCATAACATGAATAAATGAGTCTTGAGGAAGCAAATGGGCCCAAAGGGCTCGGAAAGAGAGAAATGACACCCATGGGCAATGTATAGTATGAAAAAGTGAGAATGGGCCGCGGCAGGCCCAAGGCAATGTAAACAAAGAAAGTAGGGGTTGATGGCAAGCCCGTGAACCCCAAGGATGAGTATGAGGAGATTGGGCCGGGGAAGCCCAATCAAGTTAGTAAAAGCCCATGGGAAAGCAAAGTCAGTAAATGGGCCGAGGAAGCCCAAGGAAAGTAAAAGGGCCACAGGCCCAAAGGGAAAAAAGAAAGGGACAATGGAGCCCATGAGTAAGAACACCGGTAGGCTTTCTTAAGTCACTGGGGGAAAGAATGGAACGGCAGGCTTGAAAGAAGCCTAGCAGGAATATATCATCATGGCAGGAAATGCCAAGTAATGAAACAAGACATGAATATAAACCGAGAAATGGGCCAAAAGAGATGTGAAACCCAGTATTAAGAAAAGCTCAATCCCAAAGGGAAGCAGTGAAAGTATAGACCGGCCCACATGAAAGAACGAAGAAGTATGGTAGACGAATGCAAGCAAAGCTCTAGAACACAACAAACACATTGGCCGCAGGCGGGCTTTTGAACGTACATAACAGGAGAGCATGCGCAAGGTCCAGGTGCCACCAGCCTGTACCTAGCCAATATGGGTCATGGTGGGGCCATGGGTCAGTGGAAAGAGGTAAAGGGGGGTGCGGTTTGGTGGTGGGGAGGGGGGAAAAGATTTATTTTATGTTCCCTGTCCAAACCCTTTTGAGAGGTACGTCCTGCTGAGATGACAGACCGCCCAAAAGAGGTAAGGTTGGGGGGGGAACGTTGGGTGCATGCCATAGGAAGAGAGAGAGCATTTAAGCCACGACAGAAGACAGTGCCACTGCGGACAGAAATGACACCAACCTGTTTTTGTCTGGCGAGGGTAAGCAGTGTACAGACGGTGGTCGGCAAGCATGCCCAGACTAGACAAAGGCCGTTAGGAGGTGAAATGGTAAAAAACCATCACGGCAGGCTCTATAAAAGGACCCTTGCCGTGCCCTGAAAAAGGGACCAAAAAACAGAGGAAGAGAAAACATAGAAAGAAAAAACTCAAAGAAAAGGAAAAGAAAAGAAGGAAAGATAAGAAAACAAATAGTGAGGATAATGGGCATGCACCAATAGATCTTTTCTTTCCTCTCCCCCTCAAAATACCACTCTCTAAGGAACAATTAAGCAGTAAGAATTTTCCTCAGGCATCTATCACTTAGGTCCGATTCCCTCGAAGTTATTAATCTCCACGGCAGGATATTCTCCTGGGAGGTTAGTTTCATTGAGAGGAAGCATTCTTCCTCTTTGATTTTTTGCCACTGTAGACTCGGTTTTGGCTTGATATTTATTTTTGATTAACTTCCATCATCGTTCAATCAATTGTTCTTTCTTATAAAAGCCATTGTTATTATTACCATTATTACTACTGTGATATTCGCTCTTTTATTACTAACAAAAGCTACTGCACTCTGTTTTCCTTTCATTGTCATTATATCTGCCTGCCGTAATCTTGTTGTAATAGCTGCTTGCCGTAAAGGTGTTCCTGGCAGACAAGGCAAAGTTTGTGCACAAGCTGGCCCAAAGTGAGTTATAGTTGGGCCGGTCTCAACTTCCCTACTCAGAAAAACATTCGGGCCCATCACCGCAGGAGGCAGCCCAGCCCAAACACAAAAAAGGCCCGTACAATGCTTCCATCCTTCTAAGTAATAGTACATGAAAAACATTAATAAATTCAAATTAAAGCTACTTTCAGTGCTGAAAAGAGCAAAATGATATGATAATTCTGATGAAATTAGTTGCTAAGCTGTGTGATGCACAATGTAAAATAATAAGTAAATTGAAGATATCACAAGTTCTGGACCACGGGCTTTCTTGCTATGCATCACAGACTCGCAAATAATTGTTGGGCTTGACATGATTGTGTCCTAGATGAAGAAGAAATTGAGTAATTGTTTTATTCAAAACAGCCTTCTCTCTCTGTGTGATGAAAGAAGTTATACATAGGTATTTATATACAAATGTTGAGTGTTTGTAAAGAGAAGAATTTCATAATAATTCAAAGTGTGTAATTATGAGTGGAGTGATTTTCTCTTGGAGCCAAATCATTTGTTGATCTTTAGTAACGGTAAGAGAGCCAAATATGGTGTTGATTGAGTAATGGCAAAGGATTTTGTGTGATTTGTCTAGAGATGAATGATTTCCAAATTTGTTGCTCTGTTATTCTTTCCTTTTGTGTACTGCTGACTTTTCTTCTTCTTTACTAGATATGTGTCTTGCAAGAGGTTGATAACGGAAATCGAAATATGTTGGCTAATGTATAATGCTTTTGAAGAAATGGTGCTGTTACATACAAATGGGAGAAAATGAAGATGTTGGTACATATTTTAAACCCAAGATTTTCTCGTATATACCTTTTTTTTTTTTGAAAAAGAAGTAAGTAAATTTTATTAAGATAAATTCGATTGGAATACATCATCCAAATCACTAGGTAAAGATTCTATCCATACATCATTGTCTGCAGATAAAACTGCTATTCTAATTAAAGCGTGAGCTAATCTAATCCCCTCCTTTTTCGGGATACACTTGATAATGTTTCGTCTACATCTATACCATGAACCATATATATAGGTAGAAAATATGTGAGGTATAAAGAGCCTATAACTATGGGCCTAAGTTCATTGGGTTAATATTCTAACACAAATAATCAAAGATGGGTTTGATGAAATGTTTCCTGGGATCCCTTTTGTGGTGGTCACATGTTAACTGCTGAAGAGTGGGGTTGGGCCAAGCTTGAAATTCACATCGATCCAAGGACGGTTGGTGGCTACCATTGCACTTTTTCATGCATGCGAAAGAAACTTGTAGGCGCCTTATTTAGCTACCAAGAATCCTTTAATGGAAAAATAGCAATTTCAAACTATGAAAGATGTTTTTGGGCTATGCTTGGAGAGGAAGTGGATCATTAAAGAGTTTAGATACTATTATCAATACCCCAATTATAATATAAATATACAAGCCCATCATATTTTAGCTTTTAAAAAAAAAAAAAAAAACTTATTTGAACTTGTATTTAAAGTGGACCATGACACTTGAAGCCCACGCATCTTTTTTTTTTTTTTTTTAATTATCATTATGGTCCCTAATGTTTGCCCTATGTGTCAAAATGATTCCTAATGTTTTAAATGTATTAGTTTAGCCTTTAACATTTTGGAATTATGTCAAAATAATCTCGATGTATAATGGTAAATGGAAAAAACTGAAATGAATAACATTAATATTGTAAATGTTATGTTTATACCACCTAAGCTTCCATGTGGCCTTAATTAAAAAAAAATATATATAAACTAAAATTACAAACTTGACACAGTTGGGATTGAAATCCCTAGAGTCTCAACTGATAATAAGAAGAGTGAGATTTCTCTCTATATGAGAGAGAGAGAGAAAGCATGGTCAACAATATTGGTGGCTTAAAGATCAGGAAGAGGAAAATTCCAAAATGAGAAGTTAAGTCTGAGATTTAGAAGTCGGTTGTGTTTGCAATGTACTTGAAAGGAACTGTATCTAAAAGGTTAGCACTTAGCAGAACTAGGCATGAATTTCAACAAATAAAATTAGTTTTTAAATAAATAATTGGATTTATATTTCAAGGGTCAATAAGTTTTCCATCAAAGGGAGTGGGTTATCAAATAAAACGTAGCTATAAGATAAAGAAGATCCATTCTTGGCAAGAGCATTTGTGCACCTATCGGCTTCCCAATAGAAAAAAGTTTCACGAAAATAGTCTACATATTATTTAGACTGTATTTGGGAATTATTTGTCATATTAAAAAGAATTACAAATTGCCATACAATACAAGAACTTTACTTTTGTTCTTAGCATCTTTAAGAAGATTATTGTGTATTTATTCTTAATTCTTAACTAGACGTATCTAACCAGGACAGAATGTTATTATGGCCGACAGAGTGGACCAAAGGGTATTGAGAATCTGTACGAGCATGATGATTACCTTTGTCTTTTGTTGGATTACATTTCATATACTAAAACCGTAAAACGCAAAGTTATCAATTATCTGCTTAATTGCTCCGCTATAATTGGTCCAAATTTTGTAAAATAAATAACTAAACTCGGATTTCTTTTCAAAAGTTGGAACTCTGTTAGGGGCCATCAGTTTGGACCATGAACTTAACTTTACGAAAAGGCGATTTTGCCTAATTTTTCACCCTTATATTGATAAAGGACTTAGGGATTTTGAATATTTCACTTTTATATATATATATATATATATATTGGTAGAGGCAGAGCCAAGATTTCAGTTAAGAGGGTTAAGATTAAAAAATAATACTTCTAAAAATTATTATAATATGTGTGGAGAAATAAATAATAGATGCTTTATTGCTTTAGTGCCATACAAGATATTATTATTATTATGTGTAAAGTTTGAGTTCCACGTGCTTAACCTGAAAGGAAGGAGAGAAATTTGGATAAGTAAAAAGAAAAATGAATGAATAATGGTCAAAAGTGTAATCAGGTTTGGTGGCATTTATTTTGTGTCAAGCTCATTATTTAAAGTGGGAAGAGTTGTTTTTTTTTTTTTTTTTGAAACCAGAAGCAACATTCATTCATTCACTAGATAATGAGTCGTTGTACAATGCATGTAAAGCTGGTGGGGGGGACTCCTCCATCCAGTACAGGTCATCATGGACATTCCTAGCAAATCTAGCAAGAAAGTGGGCCACTGTATTGGCTTCCCGTTTGACACAGCTGATAGCCTTCCAGTGCAGACCGTGAATTAGGCAGAGGACATCACCGTCTACACCTCCAAGCAAGGAATGATAGGGAACCTGGGAAGAAATCGAATGTATCACATTGACATTATCCCCTTCTATGATCAAGTCCAAGAACCCAGCATCAATAGAGAACTCCAGTGCTTTTCTACAAGCTAAAACCTCGGCCTCTTCACTGTCTGCAACAGGTGGTCCGAGAGGAAGAGTTGTTTGAGTAATACCACAAAATTTCATAATATTTTTATAAGGGAAATGCTAACGAGTGCATTTAGGATATTGGTTAATAATCCATTTTATAAAAATTTTGACATTACTTTTATGAAAAATAAAAAAAAAGCTGTCAGTACATTTTGGACAATATATATATATATATATTTATTTTGAGATCCATCCCAACTAAAAATAATAGTGTTATGAAAATATTGTGAGATTTTGTTGTATTTTTAAACTTTCTTAAATAAAAATGTGTATTTTATTAATTTTTTATTTCATGTTAGGAGTATGGTTTGCTTTATAGATAAAGAGATTAAATTCTATAAGGACGTGGTGTAAAACCCATGTTTTACCCCTCCAATCCCAACATGCCACATCATCTTATCACATATTTAAGAATAAATACAATTACACTCAATCAATTCTAATACCCATATATAAATCCAACCAAATTGAGAATTTATCAAGATGTTATTAGGTGTGGTAGGATGTATTGAATTTTAATAAATTTTAAGTAAAATGCTGATGTGACAATCACTTATTGGATGGTGTAAAACATAGGTTTTACACCTCATCCTTATAGAATTTAATCTCATAGATAAATATGAAAGGACTTTTTTTTTGGAGGAGTCAGTGGGGCAAGTGCCCCCCTCACCCCTCTGGCTCCGCCCCTGTATTTTGGCAAAGGGCTATCAAATAGTCAACAAATTCTTCTTCTTTTGGTCATCTCCTTGAGATAGTTTGCATCTGAAATTCCTCTCTGTAGGGTTTACAGAGTCATTTTCCTTTGCTTCTAATCACACTCTTAACACTATGGAAATCCTCATATAGTCATACTGACTGGAGAAAACAACCTAAATTTTGATGTGGCTCTTCTGGTCTTGCCCAAAAGATGATGCAATTGCGTACGTTTTTTGTTTTTTTGTTTTGTTTTTTGTGAGCTACGAGAACAAAGAAAAAAAGAGTCATATTTCATTGTCAATGCAAAGAAAAATATTATTTGAAGTGCTTATCACTCAACTGAGGAGTCAGGAATCAGGATCAATACGAGTGAGTAATTTAATTGAGAAGTCTTCAATTCCAAAACCTTGGAACAAGTTAAAGCTTTTCTAACGAGTTAAAGTTCAAATGACATTTTCTCTAACAGTAAAATGAATAAGCTCGTCAAACACACGTGTTTCACAACTTTAATTCCTAAGATAATTGATCGGATTAAAAATATAATACCTTTTCAACTCGTTACTCTATAGACTTTGATGGCTAAGGCATATTATATAATATTATAATTTAATTTAATTTAATAAAATATCTGAGTTGCACCCAAAAACAGAAAAACTACCAGTCAAATCAGCAACAACCCCAATAATGGAGAAGTACCAATAATTGAGCACTCTGAATCCCAAAGGGCTTATTCAATTTTATTTTCAACCTTTTAATTTAATCTTATTCCACGTCTACTTATTAGATTTGAACTTCTGACATATTTACTATTATATAATATTTTCTTCTTATATTATTTGTTCTTGTTAAATTTATAAAAATTAATTGTTATATTATTTGTTGAGAAATTTAGAACCTGATTAATAGAATTAACAAATTTTAAACTCAAGTTGTTAATTAGATTTATTATGAATAAACCTTGTTAAAATAAACAAATATCAATATCATGCACAGTGAAATAGTAAATAAGACAAGATATGATGACTTAGAAATACTAATGTAACAAACTAGTTTCACAGTAAAAAACTAGAGAAAACATTAGCGAAAAACAATTCACTATAGTAAAGAGAAGCTTCAATCTAGTACAAAACTTTTGTCTCTAAACTCTATGATTCTCGTAGATGAACTTACAGTAGAAACCTTCTACCGTTTCAGAATTTTTGAACTCTTCAATATATGAACACCACCCTTTTGCACGGATCTTAGTATGTGACTAATTCTAGCAATTTGAAGATGTTGTCGGTAGCAAAGTTCTTCACTTCATCAACAATGAAGATTAAGAAGTACTTGGTTACAAAACTCTAAGCGCAAAAGATGCAAGTAACTTATTGTAGAGAGAATAAGGCACTATGTCACTTTTTGCATGTGTTTTCTATTTATAATGACTTTTAAAATAAGCCTTATATATGTCTAGGATTGTGAGAAAAGAAACTCTACACATATATGTCACTTAAGGCCAAAAATCAGATTTGGAAATTCTAATTTTGTAGACCTCGACAGATTCAGCTTCTGTCAGTTTCGTTCTTAAATATCGATAGATACTGTTTTTGTCAAGGTATTTGTCGAGTTTTAATGAATAGTTTTTATTCATTTTTTTCTTTGTTCAATTTTCATTTTTAATACTTGACTTGAACTCTTATTTATTGAAGTATTAAACCCATCTTAGATCTACCCAATTACAAGTAAAATATATTTTGTTAAAAGATTAGCTAATTACATAAAATATGTCCTTAACATTATTAATTAAATATTTAAAATTTAAATTTTTGTAATTTAAAATTATGTATAAAAAATTAAATTTATGAATCTAATAGTAAATAACATTTAATTAATATGAAATTTGATATTGTAATTTAAAAATTAAAATTTAAAATATGTAGTTATTTTAATATTTTAAACATAAACCCAAAATTGAACAAGACCTTTAATATTTTAAACATAAACCCAAAATTGAACAAGACCAATTTACTTTTCCCACGTACATACAAGCAAACAATACAAGAAATTGAGAAGTGGTACATAATTTCTCACCATTATCAATCAGCACAGCACAACTCATGCCTTCTAGGTGGGACCATTTTCAATTTTCTTTAAAAAAAAAAAAAAAAAAGGTAAAATACCACCAGTCTTATCTTATCCAAAGTCACCTATGGCAGTGAAAGAGGAAATGAGCGTTGACAAGATTGAACAAGATGATAGAGGCGGCCGTAATCAGAGCCGTTCATCTCGTCCAAACGCGTTGTGAGTGGCTTTCTTTTTCCATCCTTTCCCTCGCGCGTTTTTTCGCGTCCTTTTCCTCGCATCTGCTAAGAAGTCACCCTGTCACAAACAAAGAGAAAAGGAGAGCTCTCTGACTCTCTCTCTCTCTCTCTCTCTCTCTCAATTTCAATACCAAAACTTCGTATTTAAACCCCCTCTCACTCCCTTTGAATTCTTCATATTCTCTCTGTCAATACTAAAGAAATTCTCACAGAGAGAGATTGAGACTTCGAAAATGGCTGATATGAATCAGAATGTGGCGGCGACCGGTCAGTACGGCGAATTTCCGGCCGTACAGACTCACGGAGGTCAGTTTATTCAATACAACATCTTCGGCAACCTCTTCGAAGTCACGGCCAAGTACCGCCCTCCGATCTTGCCGATCGGCCGCGGCGCGTACGGTATCGTTTGGTACTAGTTTTTTTCCTCAAATTCTTTCTTCTCTTTTTAAATTTCTTGTTAGCTATCGCGGCTTTGTTTGATTGGCTGCAGTTGAATTTGTGGTGGTTAATTAATTAATTGTTTTGAATTTTGAAGCTCGGTGATGAATTCGGAGACGAACGAGATGGTAGCGATGAAGAAAATTGCGAACGCTTTTGATAACCACATGGACGCGAAGCGTACGCTAAGGGAGATTAAGCTGCTTCGCCATTTCGAACATGAAAATGTAAGTTAATTTTTTTGATATTACTATTAGTCTTCTGTGATTAAACCTATATTATCAACTATAAAATTTAGATTATTTATTAACAAAATTTTTTCTTTTGGAAGGAAATTTTCAGATTTAAACTTGTTTCTCTTTGTGAAGATTCATTTAATTAATGCTTTTTGTTTGAGTATATTCTTTGCTTGATAATTAAACCATGCTAGTTGATCCACTCATCAATTGTGAAATTTACTGTGAAAAAAGTTGTGTCTGTTGAAAGGTGGATAATTGTGCGTGTTTAACAAGTTATAGCTTTCTTTGGCGATTTCATATAGGAATGGAATGAGTAAATTATAAAATAATATAGTCGAATTAAAAATATCTTGTTTTGATGTTTTAAAAGGAAAGAATGGAAATTAATTAACCTTCAAGAGAAGAAACAACATTACAAGAGAAAAACATTTTCATATAGTAGTGTTCAATAGACATCTACTGCAGAAACTTGATTGTAATTATTATTTTTCAGGAACAAGAGTATTGCAATATTTATTATCAAAGTGTACATATGACATATTGGTTTTCACAAAATTTATAATATTCTTTTCTTGCTATTTGATCATGCATCATGAGATGAATAGCTTTTGAAAAGTAGACTGTGGTTTTGTTAGTACTGGAGTTTGAAAGGTGGATAATTGTGCATGTTAAACAGGTTGTAGGTTTAAGAGATGTGGTTCCGCCACCTTTACGGAGAGAATTTACTGATGTTTACATTGCCACGGAACTCATGGATACTGATCTTCACCAAATAATTCGTTCCAATCAAAGCTTATCTGAGGAGCACTGTCAGGTATTAGTCTTTTTGGTTTTGAGCCATAATTGTACAGTACCTCAACATTCAAAATAAAAACTGAGATTAACTTTATGATTGGAATGTGCTGCAGTATTTCTTGTATCAGATTCTTCGGGGCCTAAAGTTTATACATTCGGCGAATGTTATTCATAGAGACTTAAAGCCCAGTAACCTCTTACTGAACTCCAATTGTGATCTTAAGATATGTGATTTTGGTCTTGCTCGCCCGACTGCAGAGAATGAGTTTATGACCGAATATGTTGTCACAAGATGGTACAGGGCACCTGAGCTACTGTTGAACTCTTCAGATTATACTGCTGCTATTGATGTGTGGTCTGTGGGTTGCATCTTTATGGAGCTTATGACTAGAAAGCCTTTGTTTCCAGGGAAAGATCATGTGAATCAGATGCGCTTATTGATAGAGGTAAGAAAAACATTTAAGGGCAATTTTAGTTTTAAGAGAGCTCATTTACAATTTTGGTATGTTTCTAAAGAATTTTAGATTTAAGTTCTGAAGAAGAAATAACATAACTTAATGTATTTATGGCAACAAGTAACAACTTTTCTATTCTGGTTTTTATTGATTCAATAAAGGTGTTCGATGGAGCTGATTTTTAATTATAAAAAAAAATGAGATATATGTAAACTGTCCCCTCTTTACAATTCTGAAGCTGATTAAGTATATTGGAATAAATTATTACTTTATTTTCTGAAAGGGATTTCTGCTGGATATATGCTTATTCGTGCTATTTTTTTTTTATAGCTTCTAGGCACACCAACTGAGTCTGATCTTGGCTTTGTTCGAAATGAGGATGCAAGAAGATATATTCGCCAACTCCCCTCACACCCTCGGCAGCCATTAGCTGCGGTTTTTTCACATGTTCATCCATTGGCCATTGATCTCGTAGAGAAAATGTTCACATTTGATCCTACTAAAAGGATTACTGGTAATTTTCTAATCTACTGTCAGTCATATTTTTATGCTTAAGGGGACTGGTGAAATTTTTTACTTGTTAATTATTGTATGGGTTTTGATGTGAAATTTTCCACCAATCACCTTGAAAAAGAAAGCCATCACCATACTGTGGTTCCTAGTTATTTGAAACCTGCTTCTAGGCCATGTTAGCCATTCTAAGACGTAAATTTTCTTTTTGCGTATTTGCTTAGGCTTTTCATAGCTTGAGCATAATAATACCATGTTCATTGAATAGAATCTTATTCCCTTTGAAGTGTCAAGGGGATTATAAGTATGAGTTGACATGTGTCAATGATATGACAGCAAGGACAAAAGAAGCGGCAACCAAAAGAATTTTCCCCCCTTATTGTGAGTAGAATAATAAAATCATATGTTAGTGATGTGAAGGAAAAGACAAAGTGGAGCAATCAAAAGATGTCTCACTGTAGGGTCAACGAGAAGCAGATCAATTAGGTGGCTGGTGAATTGTAACTCATACATCAAGTGCAGTTTGAATCTGTTTTTTGTTGTTTATTTTTGAATAATCTAATTAGAAGTAGGCCCTACGTTAATTAATTTTCAGGATTGATAACTATTAATTAGGGAATATGAAGAGACAAGTTAAAGGCTTATTTCAACGAATCTGGTCAAGAAAATGTGATTTGTACTTCTTGCAATATTATGCATTGTAGTTGAGTTTCCCATGTTCCCCTTCCACTCATCATCTTACCCTGAAAATTTGTAGATAAATGGAAATTATAAGTTGCTTCTTTGCTATAGTGTACGGGCAGCTATGATATGCAGGCTTTTGTCTCCCTCTAAAATTAGCATGTCCGACTTGTCCAAATAATAAAGATTGAACATTTTGTTTACTTTAAATGTGCTGTAGAACTTGTAACCTTCATCTTTAAGTTATGGAGCCCGCTTAGAAATATCCCCTTCTTCAATTTTTTACCCTGCAAGGTTTATCTACATGCACACAAAAACTTGAACTTGCATGCATATATTTGATACTTTTCAGAATTACACATATAAATCCACGCTTTCATCTCTAGATCTGGGAAATTATTAGTGCTTGAAACTGAATATTGTTAAGTAACGCTCTTATAAGAGTCAACAGATTAATTATGGACGGAAAATTCTTTGACTGCCTGTGGTCATAATGTTGACATGTATGAAATTGAATTGGTGTAATGCAGAAGACATGCTTTGAAGTTAAAGATTCGAGTTTAAATATCATATTTAAACTCACTGTACCTCTCTTTAATGGTAACATTTTGTCTCTGGACAGTTGAAGAAGCATTGGCCCATCCTTACCTTGCAAGATTGCATGACATAGCTGATGAACCAGTTTGCCCAAGGCCATTTTCCTTTGAGTTTGAGCAACAACCCTTGGGAGAAGAGCAAATGAAGGATATGATTTACCAGGAGGCCTTATCACTCAACCCAGAGTATGCATAAATTAAAGCAACATTTTTTCTCAGTTTTATCTCATAAGTTGATAAGCCTGTAAGTTACTGGGATAATATTGCAACCAGAAATTTAATAGGTCGTAGATTGAGGAACTGAGATCCTATTTCATCTGTGCCATTTCTCTGGTGGGTCTACTGATATTACATTACACCAATGACTGCAAATCAGTTGTACTGGGCTTATGAATTTAATTTTGTGGTCAGTTTTTATTTATTTTTTGTACCACTTGTATTTGCTTAGACGTGTCTGTATCTTAATTATATCTGTGATATGCTAAAACTGTATTTGTATAGCGGGTTGAATTGTAACTAAGTTGGATTTAATAAAAATTACCTATTGTTTTGTTCTTCATATCAAGGTGCCAACAGTCAAATTTCTAATATAATTCTAGGGATCATAATATTATCATGATATCGTGCTGCTACTTCACATTTTTCATCTGATGTATGATACATGGCCTGAAATTGTCACCTTTTTGTCCCTCTCTCCTCTCTTCTCTGTCTCCGTCCTTTATTTGTACTCTGATTTGATCAGTTTTCATGTAATTTATCTTTTCCAAAAGTATATATGTTTCTTTCTTAGAAGAAATTGGACAAAATTGGTCAAGTATATATCTATCATTAATCAAATAAGAACTAAATATTTCTGTAGAAGTGGGAATCTTATACACTGACTTATAAAAAAAAAAATGGCGGAAATAAATAAAAAGTTCAGATTTAGTAGCAGTTGGATATTGCATGTCATATGTTAGATTGATGAATTGGAAATGGTGGAAAACAAACATTTCTAGATATTCGAGGTGTTTAGGCTCTAGATTTGGCATGGTGGAAAGGTATATTTGACCTAAGTAAAAATGTGCGAAAAATGGCCAGAGAGCCTTCAACGTGAGGATCTTGAGTGCTTAGTGCTAAGTATGAAATCCTTCTGTTATGTTTGGTAATGAATATTAAATCCATGTAAAGGAGGTTCGCTGCCGAATCCGTATTAGATTGGAAATCTTCTCAATATCTCCACATTTTGTTGTTTGGCACTCAATGACTCAAATTCTCAATCCATGACTTGGCAGATTAGAAGAAGTAATTTTTAATCCAATTCCTGCTTACAAGTGTAGGGAGAGCAAATCCCAGGCTCCTAGCTATTCATAAAAAAAAGGGAAAAAACAGAAGGCTAAATCCAGGCTGTTCTTATTACAGGACCACCTTATTTGATTCTGAGTTTTATATACATATGACAATTTCAGATAAAAAAATAATCAAAACATGCAAAGAAAAATGCGCATCAAGATTAAAAAATATAATAAGAAAAAGTATAGAAAGACACTAAATTGACATTAAATTTCACATATATATGATAAGTCATTATTAGTTGTCAATAATGGGAGATAATTAAGTAATGTCAGTAGTAAACCTATATAAGAATCAATAATAACTTGCAAACTTATCAAGTGTGAATTTTGTTAGGAAAATTATTGTGTGGGTAGCATTACTCATGTAACAATGATATTCTCACCCATGAAAAAAAAAGAAAAAAAAAAAGAAAAAAAAAAAAAAAGAAAAGAAGGGAAGAAGAAGAAACTAATAATGAGATGGAAGATCAAAAAGCAAATCAGTGAGACATTTAAGACTAAAAAAGTCAAGTCCATTAAAGGCAAATGGGCCTAAAAGAGAAAGTACCAAGTCTATAAGAAGTAAGTTTCACTTCATAAAAGGGCTCCACCTATACCTCTGGTTGCCTTTCTTCTCGAACTCCACCTTCTTCTTCTTTTTTTTTTTTTTTTTTTTTTTTTTTTTTTTTTTTTTTTTTTTTTTTCATTTCCTTGTAACCTTCAATTCTAAATAGCTCAAAACTTGTATTTCAAAGTTAGGTTGTAAGTATTTTAATTCAATATTATTTCAAATTTTAAATTCATTACCGTGATCTAGTTACATTTTATGCTTTTTATATCTATTTTATTTGTTTAATTTATTAAAATTTCTTATTTATTTTAATTATTTTATTAGGAAATTTACCTGGCTAACATTTGTTTTTGACAAATTCAAATTATAGAACATGATAAATACAGAACAACATTTATATTCGTAAGGTCACAATTCGTAGCCTAAGCCCAAAAGATATGAGATATGAGCCTAATGAGCTCAGTATAATAAATTTGTAGAGAGTGGGTGAAAGAGCTGGGCTTGTACAACAGTCAATAAAGATTTCAAAAGAAAAACTAGCATGAAACACACGTAAACTTCAATACAATGATCGTTTGAGGAGATATATTGTGAAGTAATCTATTAATTCTTGAGGTTAATATAATTCTTAGTGCTACAGTGATTTCCTTTCTCTTTTTTCTCTCTCCTTTTTCTCGTCCTTCTATTATGGGAGGTCTTTTACATTATATAGTTCATTCCAGGCCATACTCATCGTACACTTGTTTATCATCCAAGCCTTCACTCGAGTACATGTCCCATCAAACATCTTCTTTAACTCTCTGCGAATAGTGGTAGCTGAGACTGCACTGTTTAGTGATCTTCTCCACATAAATGCAGCTAGAAAAGTTGCTGCTGAGCATTTAATGCGGTGGTAGCAGCTTTTCCTTTAGATATTTCTGTGTTCTTATCATCTTTGTACGTTCTTGAGATTCATTTTGATCATCGTTGGAACTTCCTGGAAGGTCATCTAAATTATCCAAATGTGTGCTTGACTGATATTCATCATGTTCAAGAAGGAGATACTCCTCGGACTATATGCCTCCATTCTTTTCCTCTGTAATTCTCAACTTTGGGGTCTCTTCTAATCATTTGCTCCTCCTCGGATATATCCATGTCCTCGAATAGGGCCCAAGGCCTAATATTTAAATTTGGGCTCTTATCCCCACAATATTCCCTTTTGGACAATATGAATGAAATGTAATGTCATTGAGATTGAAAAATGCTTCAACAAACTTCCAGAATATCATTAATGATATTATTAATCAAATCTGAAAATTTTCAATATTCAATAATGTCCTAATGTTTTCAAACACTATATAAAACCTTTTATTCATATTACATCACTCAATAACTTCTATTAAAATAACATTTCAAAAATATTATTGTTGGATTACACGTTTTTATTATTCTTAATATATACATCAAATTTTATGTTAATAAAATATTATTTACTGTTCGATTAATAAACTCAAGTTTTTATGTATAATCTTAAAATATAACAAACTTGAAATTAAACATTTTATAAATGAGATAGATATTAATTTGTGATTATTTTGAAATTTTATACGTATAAAGGGTATAAGAAAAATGACAAATTTAGCTACAAAATTTATTGTAGCCTAAGGTTACAACTTTACTTAATATCTTTTTATTGGAAGTGAATTTTGACAAATTTACCATTGAAATACATCTTCTTCTTATAACCTTTATGCTTGCAAAATTTCAAGAAAATTAAAAATCAATAGTTATGTCATCAATAAATTATTTAAATTGCAAGTTTTTGTAATTTAAAATTATGTATAAAATATAAGCTTATACATAGGGTCGGCTCAAGGCCTAGGCGAGTTAGGCTTAGGCCTAAGGCCCCACCAATTTTTTTTTTCTTTCTTTAGGTAAAAAGGCCCCACTTCCAATGGTTAAAGATCCAAATTTTCATAAAATCATATATATTTTTTTAAGGTTGTGTATTTTTTATTCATTTATTAGTGAAGTTAAGAATACTACAAATTTTACTATTGGCTTACAAATTGTCATGTTATCAATCACAAAAAAGTAATTTAAGCATTCATTAGTTAGATTAATGAATTTTATTAATGAGAGTCAATGTTACATCATATTGTGAACATTTTATAGTACTTTTAATTCTTTTTTCCTTTTTTATTTCTATTAAGACTCTCAATATACGAGACCAATAGAACTCTAATCCAATTGGAACTCTAAGATGTTGCAAAAATATATTGCAAATGTGTTAAATCATCAATTATAGATTCATCTCCCCTAATAGTTTGAGACTTTAATTTTTGTAAACTGATATCCTACAAAGCCACATACTAAATAATATCCATCTCCTCTCTTAACAACAAAATATAAAATTAAAAAAAATTAGATTTTAACTTTACTTAACTATGTGTTGTTGTATATCCAAAATAAAGTATTTTTTTTTAATCGTAATATATTTTTATATTTTTATTAATATTTATAGTTCAACTATGATATTTGTAAGGGCAAGTTTTAGATCCTAAGTCCAAAAGGTAAATGAATCTAGGCCCAAAAAGCCCAATGCAATGAATTTGTAGAGAATTGGTTGAAAATTAGGCTTTAATAACTAGGACAACACTCATAATGGAAAAGATGATAAGAAGACAAAGACAAGCAAGCTTTTTGTAAAGAAATTCTTCCTCGTTCAAAGTTCGAGGATGGTAGTTCTTGATTATATTCCTTTCAAACTTGAATACAATTTTAGTTCTTAACGCTACAATACTTTCTTTTCAATTCTCAGATGAACCCTCTCCCTATCCCTGGAGGATCTCTCACATTATATAGCCTCTTTTGGTTGATTTTGACCTTCCATTTGTTGATTATGTAGGCCACTACTCGAGTGCTTGTCCCATTAGACACCCTCCCAAGTCTTATGTGAGTTGTGGGAATCAAGACAACACTGTTCAGAGATTTTTTTCACATAAATGCGGCTAGGGAGTTTGGTGGGGTGCATTAAATGTGGTGGCAGCTACCATCTCTCCAATCATGTCAAGGCTAATCCCCTCTCTGAAGTTCTTCCTCTACAGTGTGGCCCCTCTGGTAATGTGCCATTGACGAGGCCATGGCTCGCCTCTCCGGCTTCATCGTCCAGGTGTATGGACTCCTCGGAACTGTATTGGCCTCCTTGGCCTTGGATATGACACGTGACATTATTGCCTTATTAAATTTCTGTATCCCACAATAATTAATTCTCTATATGAAATTAAAATTAGTTTAGTTGGTAATATTCATCAAATTATATATTTAATGTATCAAATTAACCTTGATTTGATTAGTATTAAATAATTTTGTTTAATTAATATTTACATATTAAAAGCCCCGCATAAATTTTTTGCCTTGGGCCCCAAATAATGTTGAGCCGCCCCTTATAGATTATATAGTAAATAATATCCGATTGACACAAAATTTGACGTGTATTAACAGAGTAAAGAATATGCAATTCAACGGTTTGATTTTCAAAATATATAGTAATTTTTATTTTATTGAATAAGATTATAGCCTAAGGCTACAATTAATTTTGTAACTAAATTTTATCCTTATTAAAAGTTCCAACACACTGGAGTAGTATTTTTTTTGGGTATATAACCAAGTATATATAAAAATATACACACACAAGATATTAATGTGAAAATTCAAATTGGTAATAAAAACACCTGCTTATAGAAAGTCAGAAGAGAGTGGGTGATACTGTTCTTTCTAATTTTTATTTTCCATACCATTTCTTTTCAACAATGGAGGTGTCCCAGCCCCCTGCATAATTCACATTGACTTTTTTGGCCAGACTCTGCTATATTTCTCTCATCAGAAGAGATAGTTGTTATTTGCTGTTGTCAATATGTTAATCAAACAAGGCTAGACAGACGGGAGATCAACGTGGTTCACTCAATACAACATATTAATGGTTATTTGGTGTAAAAAATTTAACAATTTGGTATCACAAAAAAGTCACTTTATTTATTTTACTGCCTCACTTTACAAAATACCCAATATTAGTAGTTTTATTTTAGCATTTAACACAATAAAATAATATAAACAACACAATAAAAAAAAATATATACTATAATCGATGATGCCAAAAAATCATCAGTTAGTCGCACGGTCCTCACGTACTCGATATTAGACCTGCACAACATTGAACAAGAAGACCTTAGGAGAGCATCGGTATGGTACCGGCCAAAGACCCTTCGAAGGTTAAGTTAGAAAGCTTTTCACAACTCTAGAATGCCAAAACTGAGGTAAATTATGCGTACCTTTGTGAGAGAAGGTTTTGGGGGTTACATAGTGGTGTAGATTTGACCTTAATTTCTTGAGGGGGAAGGCCTTTCCTTACAGGGAGAACTCTCGATCAAATTTCTAGATTTTTCAGGATAGTCTTCCTTGTAGACGACCCTCAATTATGGTTGGACGTAGGGTGTAAAGCTTTTCCATATCAGGATTCTTGATGAGCACTTCCAACCACATGGGAGCCATGTGAGTACCGTGCGTCCCCCTCTATTAGGTTTGTTCGCCTGGGGTCCATCCCCTTTGTTGGGTCCATCCATATTGAGGTTTGCCTAATTGAGGTTTGCCCACGAAATATTGTTTGCCTGGGGTCCATCCATATTGTTCGCTTGGGGTCCATCCATATTGAGGTTTGCCCACGAAAATGTGTTTGTCAGTCTTGTTATGCCGTCAACTTTGTAGGTCTAAAAATACCCTTATCAACAATAAATAACAACTGCCACCACCAACATTATAAAATAATATAACTTTTAATAAAATATTGTTTCTTTTATCATCTTTTCTACTATGCACAACCATCTTTGGCTGTGCATTGTAGCTCAACAACTAAGCCTGTTTGGTACTGTTGTAAACAACAGTTTTCGTTGTTTAAACAATAATATACATATTTTTACAATGTTTTTTTCACTCTTATGTATTTTCAAAATACTTAAATAATATTATTAGAAATCTCTTACCAAACGGACCATATTTTTTGACTTTCCTCTATTATTGCAGCTTATTTTTTAACTTTGGTGGTTCTAAAAATGGTAGGATGACTTTTTAGCACCATATGTGCTAATGCTCTAAATCTATTTAACTCTTATAATTCGTGATAGAAATTGGATTCAACGGTCCACACCTTTCGTGTCAAATCATGTCTTACCTGGAATGTACCTCCTTGTTCATAAAAAAAAAAAAAAAAAAATGGAATGTACCTCCTTATAATTTTATTAAAAAAAAAAAATCAGAAGAGAGGGGTGAATGGTGATTACTATTCTTTCTATCTTCTTCTTCTATTTAATTTCTTTTCAGCTCATCATGGAGTATGCCTCGGCATAATTCACGTGAACTTTTAGGCAAGATTCTATAATGTTTCACTCATCATAAGAGAATTGTTACTATGCAGTGACATGGATATACGTTTAATATAAATTTATATGGGTCATAACATTTAATGAGCACTATAGCTAGAATGTTTCCCTTCAAGTTTCATAGCCAATTAGCAGTCTTGGACTCTTGGTGCTAGCAGGTAGGAACCAAATTTGTGTGAAGGCTGTGCAACTATACTATTACACAACCATTCTCATGCCGAATATCACAATTTGCCAATTTGTGTAATTGTTAGTGTTCAACGAAAATTAGTAGGTTGCACAAGTCTTAGTGAACTAGAAAATATCTACCACTTATAATTGTACAAGTCAACAAGTTATAAATACATTGAATGTATCTCTAGAATTGTACAAGTCAACAAGTTATAAATACATTGAATGTATCTCTAGAATTATTTGAAGGCCGTGTCCCACAATGATAAATTTGGTGGTTGAGTTGAGAGGCCGTAGTTTTGGGAGAGTTATTGCACCACTAGATGTGACAACACTTCCTATACAGTGAAGTGTTGGGTTACATGTGTGAGTGAAGTTCCATATTTAATAATGATGAGAAGAATGAGTAGTTAATATAACATAATTGAGTACACATCCATTGGGCTTAGGCTTTTTGGGTTAAAGTGTGTCTGTATATATTATATTAATTATTCAAGGAAGCTTTCCAAGGTGTTTATCTCCCTAACAAGTGGTATCAGAACCCATGGTGGTGTGAGGTAAAGGTGGCAAGGTTATGAAGGTTCCTTTCGCAGTCGGAGCAGGAACAAGGTATATGTATTTGAAACCCTTTTACAAATGGAGTAGGGCGGGTCCCTTTCATTGTTGGAGTGGGGATGGTATATTGCACCAAGCAAGCTCATAAAGCCCATACAAAATGATCTTAAAAAAGGCCCAACAAAGGAGTATTATTGCCAATGGTGCTAAACAACGATGAGGAGTAAGGTTTCCATGGAGGATAAAAGACATACGGGGTTGACATGTGGAGGCCCATGGATGATGCATTAGTGAAGGGAGAGACCCATTAGTCAATGGAAAGTGAGTATGACTTGTTCATGGCCCACAAAAGAGGTCTTGAAACCCACAAAGAGGCAGAGACTCACACGTGAAGAGGAGATTGTTGGGTTATACGTGTGAGTGAAGTTCCACATTGAATAATGACGAGAAGAATGAGTAGTTAATATAACATAATTGAGCACATATCCATTCGGCTTATGGCTTTTGGGTTAAAGTATGTCTCTATATGTTATATTAATTACTCAAGAAAGCTTCCCAAAGTGTTTACCTCCCCAACACTAAGATGTAGTTATCAATGAAAGTAACTGTGCTCAAGCCGAAATAAAAATATCATTAAAAGGGCCATTGTTATGACCCATTTGAGTAAAAAAAAAATAAACAAGGCCATTTAGGACATTTAATTACGATTTTTGGAACATGTTTTCCATGCCATAATAAGACACAAC
Source organism: Quercus variabilis (assembly GCA_030445155.1). NCBI lineage: Eukaryota > Viridiplantae > Streptophyta > Magnoliopsida > Fagales > Fagaceae > Quercus > Quercus variabilis. The sequence continues at coordinate 37,917,975 of CP129445.1, forward strand.
ATTGCCTTCAAAGATAATAAAGACACAGCATCACTGGTTCTTTTTCAAATTTGGGTGAGATGTCTTGATCCTAGACATGATTACAGTAATTGATAAAGCACCAGAATCTTATCCTGAATTCCGAGAGCTTGAGCTGTAGTATTGGGGACCTTAGTCAACAATAAAATTGTAACATCTCTACAATACTAAAGGACTGCTTGTGTAATTTGTAAACACATAAGACGAGCACAAATGGCAGATTCAGAATTATAATAGTTGGGTTGCAACATGGATGAATTACTCTTCAGTGACATTGAAGCAAAAATGTCAAGTTCTCGTAGCAGACTGGGCGGTTGGATCACATTTTCCTTCATAATAGGTCTTTCTCTAAGCTAAACAACCATGTTGTGTTGATATATATATGCACTATTTCTTTCAAACGCCACTATGTTTCTGCCTTGCACCCAATTATATCTGTGCCTTTTGCCTGGACCAGGGTTGGTTACTGGGTTAAGTCTTGGTGCTGGTGGATGGCTGATTAACCTGATTGTATATCTCATTGAGGAATTCAATGTGAAGAGCATGGAATGCTGCTTAGATTTCAAATGTGGTCAACGGTTGCAGTCTGCTTCCAGTTATCGAAGCAATTATTTCTGACTCTTTTTTAGGCTCCTTCTCTGTCATATTGATTTCTTCTGTTGTCTCTTTGCTGGTACTAGTCTTGATTTGTTACTACATGCACTCTGTTTTTTTTGCTCATTCTTTATCTGTGCTTTTAAGTTCATTAGCATTTATTATCTATATCAATATGATAGGCTTATTAACCTGATTGTGGTGCAATTTAGCTCATAATTATGGGGTGGGTTTGTGTAAGGTTGAATTTAATCAACCATTGTATTGGTTTTATTCCGTGCCAAATTTGTTTGTAATTTAGCAATTAATAACCCTGTATTTAGATGAGAATTATGTAAGGGTAGTGAGTGAGTGAATGTAAAGAAATGCTCAAGATTGTGCAAGGATGCAGAGACTCGAGGCTGGGACTCACGACTGGCAAGCTGCCAAATGTAGCACACGAGTGAAGCGTGTGAGAATATGAATAGTCGCGCCAACTGGAGCACTACAGGACAAAAAGTCCAGCCTAGCTGTTTTGTTATCTCGCGGCTTGAACTCGTGACTCAGTCAAGTCGCGAGGCCAAGCCGCCAGACCGCCTTGTTTGGAAAAAACTGACTCTTCGCATTCCTTTCTCACCCAAGTATAAATACCCTTATACCTATGAAATGTAGAGAGTTTCCAGAGAGAATTTTGAGAGAGAAACCCTAGAGAAAAACAAGATTGATTCATCCACAATCTTCACATAGAGACTCTCCAAATTCCTCTACTCTCATCCTCTCCATTGTTACATCCTTGAGAGGTTCTTACACAAATCCTTTTCTTGCCATACCCACATCTGTGAAAAGGCTATTTGGTGGTTTGAGAAGCAGTTAAGAAGGGACCAATGGCTATTGGTTGATGCTATGGGTTATAGCGGAATCCGGTAAGTTAGAAAAGACAAAGGTTCGGCATAACCTCGTTGGAGCAAGAAGCTTGGAGGGCTTATGTACCTGGTTAGATTAGGTTTGGAGGGTCTATTGCTGTTCATATGTCCCAACTTTATTTTCTAGTGGATTATTTACTGCTTGGAGGGCGGCGGAGAGGTTTTACGCCGAGGGCTTCGGTTTCCTCTTTGATAACACATCGTTGTGTTGTCCTTGTGTTTGCATCTCTCTTCCCTTAATTTTGCCATTTAATTTCTATTGTGGATGTGATTTTATTTGGTTTAGATTTTTTATCAATTATGATATAAGCTTATAATCATTTTCCGCACATACATTGTTTGATATAAAACTTGAATTGATAATTTGTATTTAGGGGGTCTAAACGTTCATAGTGTTTTCATTGTTTTTTGAACATTCAACAGGTATCAGAGCGGGCACACTCACTGCGGTTTTATCACCTGAGTGTGATCCTAGACCCCTTGGTTTGCTATGGAAAGTGCTATGACAAAGGCCAATGTAAAGTGGACTAGAAGTGTTTGTAATAATGACTCTTTGAGCATGTTTGAGCATTATTCTAGTAGTGAACTTTTAGAGTTATTCAAGTCACAGATACATGCCAGAATTTTTATACACATGCTGAAATCATTAGTTCATAGAAATCATGATGTTCATAATAGCTTGTGTGAGTTGATTTCCTTGGTTGAAAATTATAAGAAAAGGAATAGATGATTATGTGATAAACTTGATGGTCTAAAAAGGAGGTTATATTCTTCTATGATTGAAGAAAATAAAGATGAGTCCTGCTTTGATGGTCAAGAATGCCTATCACATGCTTGTCTTTTTGTTCACACCGCATTGAAAGTACTTAATTCATGTTTGTGGTATCTTGATAGTGGGTGTTCAAGGCATATGACCGGAGACAAGTCTTTATTCAAAACTCTCAAAGAGAAGGAAGATGGTTATGTGACATTTGGAGATGGTAGTCACTCACAAGTTCTTGGAAATAGAACCGTTGAGATTTTGAGACTGCCCGTGTTGACTGATGTGCTGTACATCAAAGGATTGAAAGTGAATTTGATGAGCATCACTCAAATATGTGATGAAGACTTCTTAGTCACTCAAAACTCTCAAAGAGAAGGAAGATGGTTATGTGACATTTGGAGATGGTAGTCACTTACAAGTTCTCAGAAATGGAATTGTTGAGATTTCGGGACTGCCCGTGTTGATTGATGTGCTGTACATCAAAGGATTGAAAGTGAATTTGCTGAGCATCACTCAAATATGTGATGAAGACTTCTTAGTTCAATTCTCGAAGAAGGGGTGTCTAATCCTAAATGATAAGGGTGTTCAAGTGTTGAAGGGACTTAGAACTACTGACAATTGCTATGGTATCATTCCCAAACCAAGTATAGTGTGTTGAAGTGCTCGAGTGAATATCTTGGAGCTATGGCATCAATGACTTGGGCATGCTAATTACAAGCAAGTGGCTAAAGTCTCAAAGCTAGAAGCAGTGATGGGTTTGCCAAAGTTTGGAAAAATTGAGAAAAGTGTTTGTGGCCCATGTCAAATGGGAAAACAAACAAAGTTAGCTCATTCTAAGGTGAATGTAATTCCTACTTCAAGACCTTTGGAGTTACTTCATGTGGATCTAATGGGTCCAACAAGAACTGAAAGCATGGGCGGAAAGCGGTATATTATGGCGGTAGTTGATGACTTCTCAAGGTACTCATGGGTGGAATTCCTTAGAGAGAAATCGGAAGCATGTGATAAAATGGAAAGATTATGCAAAAGACTACAGAATGAAAAAGGGGTTCCCATAGTCAAAATCAGAAGCAATCATGGGAAGGAATTTGAAAATGCTAGATTTGAAGCTTTTTGCGATGAGCACGACATCAAGAAGGAATTTTTAGCACCAAAGACTATACAACAGAATAAGATAGTTGAAAGAAAGAACTGAGTGATCTAAGAGATGGCTAGAGTCATGTTACTCAACAAGAACATTTCACAAAAATTCTGGGCTGAAGCTGTGAATACGTCATGTCATATTGAGAATAGAATTTATTTTCGAGCAGGGACAAAGAAGATGTCATATGAAATTTGGAGAGAAAAGAAGCCGAAGGTGAAATATTTTAGAATTTTTGGAAGTAAGTGTTACATTCTAAATGATAGAGAAAATCCTGGAAAATTTGATGCTAAGAGTGATGAAAGGATATTCCTAAGATACTCCATAAATAGTCGAGCATATAAAGTGTACAACAAGTGCACTAAGACGGTGATGGAATCAAAAAATGTGGTCATAGATGATACCATATCAGAAAAGGACATTGATGATGATGGTAAAGGGGCTAAATCCTATGAAGAATGAGAATGATGATGATATGTCTCTAAGTGATGATGCTAATTAAGAATCACATGAAAAGGAGTCTACACCTCCTATGTCAAGAAGGGAAACTAGATCAACACAAGAAGCTTTAAGCTCACTCTCACCTCCGACAATCCAACCCCCAATCTCTCGTGATAAGGAACCTTCAACTTCCAAGAGACCATCGTCAAGAGTAACTCTCAATCACCCAACAAGCACTATCATTGGTGATGTGAATGAGGGACTTCGGTTGAGAAAAGGACCAAGATACAGTGTGAATCATGTGACGTACAACTGTTATCTTGCTCAATTTGAACCCAAGAAGGTAGAGGAAGCTCTCAAAGATGAGAATTGGATAGAGCCTATGCACCAAGAGCCACATCAATTTGTTAGAAATGATGTATGGGAGTTGGTCCCTAGGCCCAAGGATACACATGTTATAGGCACCAAGTGGATTTTTAAGAACAAGACTGATGAAGATGGTGAAGTTGTCCGAAATAAGTCAAGACTGGTGGCTCAAGGATATACTTAAGTTGAAGGCATAGATTTTGATGAATCTTTTTCTTTGGTAGCAAGACTAGAGTCAATTCGAATTATTCTTTCCATAACATGTATTATGGATTTCAAGCTGTATCAAATGGACGTAAAGAGTGTATTCTTGAATGGTTTTCTAAATGAAGAAGTGTTTGTTGAGCAACCAAAGGGTTTTCAAGACCTTTATTTTCCGGATCATGTGTTAAGGTTGAAGAAAGCATTGTACAGGTTGAAGCAAGCACCAAGAGCGTGGTATGATCGCCTCACAACATACTTGTTGGATCGTGGTTTCAAGTGAGGCCAAGCCGATCGAACATTGTTTGTTAAAAGAGATGATAAATCTCTCTTTGTTGCCTAAGTCTATGTGGATGATATTGTTTATGGATCTATAATTACTCAATTAGCTCATGACTTTTCGAAAGAAATGAAAAGGGAATTTGAAATGAGTATGGTGAAAGAGTTGAACTACTTCCTAGGGCTTCAAGTGAAACAATGGAAGGATGAAATATTTATCTTTCAAGAGAAATATGCCAAAAATCTTGTCAAAAGCTTTGGTCTAGACTCTAAGAAACACACTTCCACTCCCATGAGTTCCTCGGCAAAACTGAGCTTAGATGTAGCCGGTGTCGACGTTGATCCAACACTTTATCGAAGCATGATTGGCAGTCTTCTCTACCTTACTACAAGCAGACCAAACATTGCTTTTAGTGTTAGGGTATGTGCACGTTTCCAAGCAGTGCCTAAAGAGTCCCACTTGACAGCAGTCAAGCGAATCATTCGATATATCAATGGCACATTTGACTACGGATTTGGTATTCAAAAGATTCAAATGAGTGCTTGGCTAGATATTCAGATGCTGACTAGGCTGGGTGCATTGATGATAGGAAAAGCACTTCCAGTAGTTGTTTTTATCTTGAGAATAACTTGGTTTCATGGATGAGCAAAAAACAGAACTCAGTCTCTCTTTCAACGGCTGAAGCTAAATATATAGTAGCAGGAAGTTGTTGTGCTCAACATCTATGGATAAGAAAACTTCTACATGACTATGGAATAACTTAAGACACTATGTGTGTATTCTGTAATAACACTAGTGCCATAAATTTGTTAAAAAATCCAGTTCAGCACTTGAAATCCAAGCATATTGAGATCTGGTACCACTTTATTTGGGAATTGGTGGAGGACAAAATTGTGTGTCTAGAGTTTATCAACACTGACAATCAAAAGGCAGACATATTCACTAAAGCTTTTGATGGTTCGAGGTTTGAATGCTTACATAAGACCATTGGTGTCGGTATCATTCCTTGAACTCTATCTTCCATTTCTTTGTGTTCATTTATGCTTTTTCTTTTGTTATGTGTTCCTGCATTTTTTAATGTCTTTGCATAGATGCTTTTGGTCAATATTTTTTTGCTTTTATGTTAAAAATCCAAAAACACATAAAAAGTAGAAAATCCAAAAAGTTTGATTGACTTTGTTGAGTTTTGTCTCAAAACATGTTTTGCCATGTACCTTTGTACTAATGGATTTGTGCATTTACGAGCTTAGCTTGTTTCTTATGCACTCATATCATTGTGGGAGAAATCTTGAAATCTATGTGACTGTTGTAAATAAATCTTCAACCTTATCATGAATGATTAGTGAATAGTTTTGTTGATCTTGAGACATGCATAGACTTGTGCCTATATATTTTCCCACTATTTTTTATTACTTTTAATTAAAGAGCTCACTAAATGTAAATTTCCAAATGAAAGATATCTTGAACTGCAAAAGCTCGTCGCATATACTAGTATTTGACTAGGAAAAAGGGAAAGCGACAAAAAAAAAAAAAAAAATTGTATGATGTATAAAAAGCCAAAGGCTAACTCATCAAAGTGAAATATAAAAAATTTCAAGTATCGATCTCACAATGAGATGTGTTGATTCGAAAAGATCAAATGATATATTGAACATGGAGCCAAATGAAAAGCTTCAAAGATATTGTACTCAAGTTCATGTGGGAGGTCATATATAGATATTTCTATAATTGAGATGGGTCACATTATCTAGTGCTAGTTGTGTATGCCTTGATTGAATTAATCATTGAAGCTTTACATTAGACTAAGGACTATTTCATTTCTGATATCCACACACATCACACATGTCTTGTTCAATGAATGCCATATTTATTTGTGTGACTGTACTTGATTAAATGTGTTTTCACATGCTCAATCTTTGTTGATCAAACACAAAAAGATTTTTGAGTCTTTTAGTTTGTTTTTGGAAAGTTTTTGTTTTCACAAAAAGTTTCAAAATTCAAAAATAGTGGTGTCCTATTTTGGTGACTCCGTCGCGGGTTGATCTAGTTGCATGCCCCAGTCGCGAGCCCATACAGAGATTTTTCGTAGCTCACTGGCCGGTCAATGTCCCAGTCGCGAAAAATACTTAGAAAAAATTTTCAAAATTTGATTTTTATGTTTCTTGCGGCTCACTATGACGACTTGTTCGTGGGTGGAAGGTTCAGTCGTGAGAGGTACACAGAGATTTTCGCAGCTTACCTCGCGACATTCTCATGGGTAGACCTTCCAGTTGTGAAAAACACTTAAAATTTTTTTTCAAAATTTTGGTTTTAAGTGTTCTGGCGGTTGGACTTGGCGACTTGCGCGCGGCTTGACCTAGTTGCGAAAAACGCGTGTTTTGCGTTTTAAAGGCAGTTTTTAAAACTTTTCCCTTGATCTTTTTTGACTATTCATTGTTTTCCCCATTTGAACCTTTCTCAACCTCACCGTATTTCTCACATAAACCACCATTGTTGTCTATCATTTTTGTTTCCATCTTCAACGAAAGGTATAGGCTTTGTTTCTTTCACATTATATTTCACATTTACTGCATATACCTCTTGGACTGTGTGGTTTGTTGATATGTGTATATCTCTTGTTTGAATATGAACATCTGATCTTTGCTGAAATTGCTGGGTATTTTTGGTGGTTATGAGTAAACATTGTGTTGGTAGTGACACACATATTCATTTTCATGTTTAGAACCTAAATCTCAATGTTTTAGGGTTTTAGTCTTTATCCATGACTTGGATCTAATCAAATGCTAATAATGCTTGGTGTCTTGTGTGGTTTCTCTTGCTTTTGACAAAACATGATGCAGGGTGAACATGTCTCCATTCAAGAGAGCAGTTGTAAAAGGGAGCAGCAGTAAAGGGAAAGAGCTTGTCATTGATGTTGATGGACTCTCACCTACAGCAAAGCGGACCCATTCATCATCAGGAGTATTCGATCCCAACAAGTTTAGATCTTATGCTGCCTTTCAGACTCATGAGAATTACTTCAAAGATGCTACACCGTTGGTCGAAAGGTTCGTTGATCAACCTTCTCTTTTTGACACCGACATTCCTAAATGGTTTGCTCACAAAGATTGGACTACCTTCTCTCCGACCTTGATGAAGTATATGAGGGTTTGGTAAAAGAGTTTTATGCTAATGCAATTGTTGAAGGCAAAGAACTCAAATGCTAGGTTAGAAGAAAAAGTTTTCAGTCTCTCTCGCATATCTGGCTGAGATTTTTCACATCAACTAGCTGATGTTTTAAAACTCACCGGTGTATGATGATCTATGTCCAGATGAGGACCTACTCTAGGATGTTCTTGGAAAAAACTTGGAATTCTCATCAAATGGGAACTCAGTCAGTGTTTCCTCTCTTCCTCCGAAATTGAGGGTCCTTACAATCATCATGTTTCACAAATCTAGCATTGGGTATATGAACCTCGGACGTGCCCTGTTTCTTCACGATCTGATCTCTGATGTAGAGATTGACATTTGTGCACATATCTTTCATGTTCTGCGCAAAACGGTTCTTTGAACTGAATCAATGATATGCATTCCTTTTTGCTACCTCATTTCTAGGATATTGAAACTCAAAGGAATTCATCCTTCAACAGATGAGTCTCCCTGCACAAAACGGGCTCCAATCAACATGCGTACGTATAACGCTAGCATTGGTCAAGTCGGAAGGGAATTAACGTAGAAACTTCAGCATCTCATAGTGGTTCACGCTCTAGCTAATCCACATTTGACGAGAAACTAGACAACATTGTGGAATCTGTCCATGAGTTGAGCACCAAGATGTCCGGACTTACATTTATCTTGCACCATCTCAACATTCGGTAGGATATAAAGTTCACCTTTATCCAAACTCAATTGGATCAAATTCAAAGAAAGCTAGAAGGAGACGAGGACTAGCTATTCCATGACAAAAAGGGAGAGATGATGTTGGTAGGGGGAGTACAATGATAGGGGGAGAAACAGCTGGATCAAAGGGGGAGATTTCAGCAAGAAGGACTATGTTTAATATTTTGCTTCATATTAGCATATTTCAGTCTTTATGCTTTGTTTTCTAGTTTAGGTTTTGGTTTATACCTGTTGCTTTTGTAAGCTTTTAAGGTTTATGTACCCATGCTTTGTAGCTTTAGTACTTGTTATTAAATATCATACATTTTCTTTAAATACATCACTCTTGTGCCCTTTGTTGGATTCTATATCCTTAATGCAATTTCCTAGTGTTATTGCATTGGTTGAGGGTGGACATGCAAATGATACTTTGCAATTATCATCTTGCATGTCCGGATGTTTATTTCATGTGTGAATGAGCATTGTGATCACTTTTTATAGTGATTGTTTGTTTTTGGTCAAGCCTTAGTTTATTACTTATTTCCATTCTGCTTAATTGAATTGTGCTTGCTCCATATGCATTACAAGTTTTCTGCATATAATGATCATATTGTGTTGTTATGTTTCAGGAGATACTTGTTTTTATGGTTCAAGAGTTTCACAGATTCTAGAGTTAGGTGTGAGTGAGTTTTGATCAACTGTTCCCAACTCACACGTTAAGTCTAGAGTTTGTTGTAGGGTTTTGTCACGGAATAGCTAAAGGGGGAGATTGTAAAGTTGAATTTAATCAACCATTGTATTGGCTTTATTCCATGCCAAATTTTCTTGTAATTTAGTAATTAATAACCCTGTATTTAGATGGGAATCATGTAAGTGTAGTGAGTGAGTGAGTGTAAAGAAATGCTCAAGATTGTGCAAGGATGCAGAGACTCGCGGTTTGGACTTACGGGTGACTCGCGACTAGCAAGCCACCAAATGCAGCACACGAGTGAAGCGTGCGAGAAGATAAACAGTCGTGCCAACTGGAGCACTACAGGACAAAAATTTCAGCCTGGCCGTTTTGTTATCTCGCGGCTTGAACTCGCGACTCAGTCAAGTCGCGAGGCCAAGCCGCCAACCACCCTGTTTGGAAAAAACTGACTCTTCGCATTCCTCTTTCACCCAAGTATAAATACCCCTTATACTCACGAAATGTAGAGAACTTCCAGAGAGAATTTTGGAGAAAAACCCTAAAGAAAAACAAGATTGATTCATCCACAATCTTCACATAGAGACTCTTCAAATTCCTCTACTCTCATCCTCTCCATTGTTACATCCTTGAGAAGTTCTTACTCAAATCCTTTTCTCATCATACCCACATCTGTGAGAAGGCTATCTGGTGCTTTGGGAAGCAGTTAAGAAGGGACTAATGGTTATTGTTTGATGCTATGGGTTATAGCGGAATCCGGTAAGTTAGAAAAGGTAAAGGCTCGGCGTAATCTCGTTGGAGCAAGAAGCTTGGAGGGCTTAAGTACCTAGGTAGATTAGGCTTAGAGGGTCTATTACTGTTCATGTATCATAACTTCATTTTCTAGTGGATTATTGACCGTTTGGAGGGCAACGGAGAGGTTTTATGTCGAGGGCTTCGGTTTTCTCTTCGATAACACATCGTTGTGTTGTCCTTGTGTTTGCATTTCTCTTCCCTTAATCTTTACCATTTAATTTCTACTGTGGATGTGATTTTATTTGATTTATATTGTTTATCAATTTTGGTATAAGTTTATAATCATTTTCTGCACATACATTGTTTGATATAAAGCTTGAATTAGTAATTTGTATTTTGGGGGTCTAAACGTTCATAGTGTTTTCAACGCTATTTGAACATTCAATTGGTATCAGAGTGGGTATACTCGTTGTGGTTTTATCACCTGAGTGTGATCCTAGATCCCTTGACTTGATATGGAAAGTGCTATGGCAAAGGCCAAGAGGTGTTTGTGATAATGACTCTTTGAGGATGTTTGAGGATTGTTCTAGTAGTGAACTTTTAGAGTTATTCAAGTCAAAGAAACATGCTAGAATTTTTATACACATGCTGAAATCATTAGTTGTTTATCAATTCTGGTATAAGTTTATAATCATTTTCCGCACATACATTGTTTGATATAAAGCTTGAATTGGTAATTTGTATTTTGGGGGTCTAAATGTTCATAGTGTTTTCAATACTATTTGAACATTCAATTGGTATTAGAGTGGGTACACTCGCTGTGGTTTTATCACCTGAGTGTGATCCTAGACCCCTTGACTTGCTATGGAAAGTGCTATGGCAAAGGCCAATGTAAAGTGGACTAGAGGTGTTTGTGATAATGACTCTTTGAGGATGTTTGAGAATTGTTCTAGTAGTGAACTTTTAGAGTTATTCAAGTCAAAGAAATATGCTAGAATTTTTATACACATGTTGAAATCATTAGTTGTTTATCAATTCTGGTATAAGTTTATAATCATTTTCTGCACATACATTGTTTGATATAAAGCTTGAATTGGTAATTTGTATTTTGGGATCTAAACGTTCATAGTGTTTTCAACGCTATTTGAACATTTAATTGGTATTAGAGTGGGTATACTCACTGTGGTTTTATCCCCTGAGTGTGATCCTAGACCCCTTGGCTTGCTATGGAAAGTGCTATGGCAAAGGCCAATGTAAAGTGGACTAGAGGTGTTTGTGATAATGACTCTTTGAGCATGTTTGAGGATTGTTCAAGTAGTGAACTTTTATAGTTATTCAAGTCAAAGAAACATGCTAGAATTTTTATACACATACTGAAATCATTAGTTCATAGAAATCATGATATTCATAATAGCTTGTGTGAGTCAATTTCCTTGGTTGAAAAATATAAGAAAAGGAATAGACGATTATGTGATAAACTTGATGGTCTGAAAAGGAGGTTATATTCTTCTATGATTGAAGAAAATAAAGATGAGGTTGTGAGCACGCCTAATAAAGGCTAAAAACTATCATTTGAGGTTAGTTTTTTATTTAACAAGATTTTAATTTTTTTTACTTGAATCAAATTCTCCATTTTCTAGAAACCTCATAACAAAAAAATAAAAAATAAAAACACACACAAAGAGTACATAATGGAGTAAAGAGAAAAAAAAAAAAACCCAAGAGAAAATAACACGTCACATGTGAAGATTGCAGCACCATTAATACATATTAACTTCGGCAAAATTTGCTGAACAAGTAGCTTTTTAGAAATCTTTTTGGTGTATAGCATGCGTTTGAAACTAATTTGTAAGTTAGATTATTTTTGAAATTCAAGTTTGGCAAACTCGAGTGGGTTGGAACTCGAGTTCCAAGCAGTATGCAGTAATATTGATTGGAACTCGAGTTTGTCAAACTTGAATTCCAGCCCAAACTCGAGTTCCAAAAAAAGTCTAGCTTACAAAATAGTTTTGTCGATATGCTGCTTTCCTAATTTTTTTCTAAAATCATGCTATTTGGCAAATTTTGCCTACATACTTCCCCAAACAACATTTCCCCAATTGTCTATATCCTGCCAAAAATAAGTACCAATCCCATCTTCTATATAAGTGTAAAACTTCCATTTGGCAATCCCAAGCACTTGTCCAAATCGCCTTATAGAACCTTTTCACTGTTTGACTGTTTGTCCTCTGCAAGCGTGGGGATGATATCAAATGAACCTCATTTCTCCAAAAAATTGAACATGAATATACACATTCACATCCATGTCTCTGGATTTAACCATATGAAGTTCGGACTCTTGTATCAACCAAAAAAAAAAAAATCTATTTGTGCTTGTTATTGTAATATAGATTGTGGTGACATACTTGAATCGATCTTGACTTTGGTTGCACTATCCATTTGATTGATAACTCTGGACTAAAGCAGAATTTGCAGAAGCTTATGGTAATCATACTATAACAAAATACTCAATATCCAAAATTCTCATATATATATATATATATATATATATCTTCTTTGGGGAAGATGACCAGTGTTTAGGACCAAATTGTAACACGGGTGGTCCCTTTACACTTTAAAATAAGGCCCACACCACATGTTAATGCAAGGGACTAACCTTGACAGTGAAGTTGTAGATGATTATGGCTCCTTTGCTTGTTGGATTGCCATCCTATAATCTTTTCTGATCAAGAAATACGAGAAGAACACAAATTTCTTCTTTAACATTTTGAAGATCAAATTTAAATGTGGCCAAATTGCAGAGCAGTGTCTATTATACATACTCTAGCAAACACATGCATAATACAAGTTACTATTTAAAAGGGAACTTGCTACTTTAAGTCATGATTTGAAGTTCGAAATCATGACTTAAAGTCATGAGTTTCCTTATAATTATAGTTGCGTACACTAAGCTGTGTGCACTAGTCGTTTCCTGCCTATGGGGTTTGGATCATTTTCAAACACCCTCCATCATACTATTATTTTAAATATTTAAACCCTTGAGGTATTACAATTGGTCAAATTGACCTCGTCGATTCGCTTCCACTAATTCTAGCTTGACAATTTGTAGATATGGCAAATTTGGGTATTGGCATATTGGTTTTCTAGGTTATTAGCCGGTAATGGCTGAATGGTGGTGGTGGGATGTTTGTACGAAATTGATGAGTTTTTGACCTTGCATAACCTTTTTAATTTTGTTGTTGATTAGCTCAGATGTGATTGTTTCTGTTGTGAGTGTAAATGGAGATTTAAGGTTTTGATTGGGCGGCTGTGGTGGTTGGAGATTTGAAAAAATATGGCAATAAGCCTAACATGACAAGACAGTGTTAATGGGGTGGATTTTTATGATGGGTTATGGGTTGCTGAGAAATTCTTTATTGCGTTTTATTGTGTTAAAAGGGTATAATTTAGATTCAGCAAAAAGAAAAAAAAGAAAAAAGAAAAATAAAAAAGAAAGAAAGTATAATTTAGATTTTAACCTTCTTTAGTTTTTTTAGGACAAACTTTAGCTATAAAATTAATTGTAGCCTAGCCTAAAACTACAATTTTACTCAATAAAATAAATATTACTACATATTTTGAAAATCTAATCATTGAATTGCATAATCTTTATGCTCTTAATACATATGTCAAATTTTGTGTTAATCGAATATTATTTACTAAATGATCTATAAGATTATATTTTATGCATAATTTTAAATTATAAAAACTTGTAATTTAAACAATTTATTGATGACATAGCTATTGATATTTAGTTTTCTTGAAATTTTGCAAATATAAATAATATAAAAAGAAGATGTAATCTAATGGTGAGTTTGTCAAAATTCATTTACAATAAAAAGATATTAAATAAAGTTGTAGTTTTAAGTTATAACTAATTTTATAACTAAATTTTATCTTTATTTTTTTATAAAATACTCTGCGTTATAGCAGAAATTCAAAAAGAGAGCAAGTTTATGGTCAATGATGGTTGGAATAAAAACGTCATATTATATGATTTTTTTTTCTTCAGAGAAAATTTCAACCTATGATGTCCGTTTCTGATGATAATTTTTTATCATTAGACCAAGACATTAATCAGTTTTTGATGTAGGCAGAGATTAAACTCTAGATCTTTTATACGACTACAAGAGATTTTACTAGTTGAACTAACTGAAACCCACATAATATGATTTTAATAAGAAGTTCAAATGTTCTTAAAAAAATGAAGTTTAAACAGTGATGTTAGGTATGGTATAAATTTTATTAATTTTTTTTTTTTGGGTGTGGAGAAGAATAAGCATTACAAATTGAAGTATTAATTATAACCAAAAATTAATTTAAACATTAATTTATTATATTATTCAAGTGGTATCAATCACTCCTGCAAAAATAGAAAAAAAAAATTGCCATCATATTCTTATATAAAATATTACAAATTGTAGCTTAACTAGTTGGCATCTTTTGGTTTTTCTAAGAGAGATATCTAGCTAGAGTTTCAATTCCCATGGTTTTAACTATCAAATTAAAAAGAAAAAGAAAGAGAGTGATATCAAATTTTTGCCACATTAATTTGAAGTTTTCTATAATAAATTTTGTAATACTTTTATCAACCTCTGAAGTTTACATCTCATCATTCATTTGGTTGGTGGCGATTTGGGAAATTGGCCCAAAACAAAAATTTCAAGATATTTGTGACCTAGCGATGCAGACAGGATTGTCTTTGAGCGTACTCCCATTAAAAAGATGATGACGTAGAATCTTCGTCATGATGATCTCTCCAAAAATGAAATTCTTGAGGAATAAAGTTGAAATTCATTTAAAAGATATTTGTCATAATGCTATCAAATTTCATCATGAGTTTGTATCAATTCCTGGTTAATATGTGAAGAGATAATCTGTCCAGGTAACTGTATTTATGCTCGCACATAACTGGCTTCTAAGTGAATATGTTGAATGAACTTTTGCTGCGATTTTTTTTTGGATCATCCAAAAATAATTGCAGCAAAAGTTCAAATACCAATAAAATTATGAAAATTACGTAGAAATTGAGTTTGTAAAAATTGGGTTTCATTTACTAAGAATTCAAGTTTTCAAAAGTTGAGTTCTAAGTGAGATTAGTGCCACATCAACTACGCCACATTAGTTTACCAAAAAAAAAAAAAAAAACCTACGCCACATTAAAAAAAAAAACTACACCACATTAGCAGTAGCTGGTTGGAACTTAAGTTTTGTTTAGTCGAGTTGTGCTTGAAACGCAATTTTCACAAAGTTGAGTTTCAAGGGAGACTATTTTACTAAATAACTTTCAAAAGAGTCTTTTTTTTTAGTAAAATAATTTGGAAAAAAAAATGGTATTTAGCAAAATTGACCTGGAATTTGGACTTTATTTTGATTGATGCTTTGAAGACTTTGACAATTAAATTACCAAATATAATGAGATTTGATTTTACTTACTGGTTCTTTGAAGATAGTTTTGCTCTTTGTGAAGTCCTTGCAAGTTGCACCCTTGTTAGGTGTAAACTTTACAAGTGCATGGCTGTTGTCGCATATCTAGCCTATTGGTTGGGTTGGGGGCATGACAATCGGAAAACAAGGGAGGGAAAATGAAGTGGGAGATAGGTGGTTTCCATTATTTAGGTGAGGAGAGAAAATGGAAGACAAGGAAAATTAGGGGTGTCAATTCAAGTTAGCGTGTTAGGTTAATATTGTGTCAAGGTAGGGGTATTCGACTAAATGGCTCAACCCCAACCCGACCCATTTAATAATTGTACAATGATCCTTCAACCCTAACCCAGCCTGTTAATAAGGCGGGTTGACCTGACCTAACCCATTTGACATGCTTAATAAACAAGTCGTGTTGGGTTGACACAAATGTAACACAATCTATTTCAGCCTGCATAATATTAAATATAATATCCATCTAGAAATAAATTTTTTTTTTTTTTACATCCCAAAAGCAGTGCATACAACCCACTTTCAAAATAATATAGATCAACAAAAATATAACATTCATCTAGAAATAAGTTCTTTACACTCTAAAAGAAGTGCATACACTTCAATCTAAATTCAAAATAAAAAAGTTTAACAAAAATAAAATAACATAGTTCAACAAAAATATAATACCATTGGAACTTACTAAATGCTAAGTATAAATATTGAAAGAATTGGAGCAAACAGTAGACTAAAGTTTATGGAACAAAAACATTATGTAGAAAAAATTAATGCAAAATTTTGAAACAAAAAGAAAATGGTTTTCTTTAATTCTAAAACTCACTAAACACATGAGAGAGAGAGAGAGAGAGAGAGAGAGAGAGAGAGTAATAACTAGTTTGAGACTTTGAGTTTGAGAATTGGGCATGAGACTATAAGATAATAGAGTGAGTAGCACAGATGAAATAAAAAAAAAATAAAATTAGAGATTTACGGTTTGAAGGGCTTAGAGATCTAGGATTTGTAAAGTTTCAATTTCCAATTATATCCCTTGTAAGTTTTTGTAATTATTTACTTTTCTTTTTAAATTTAAAATATATATTGGATATAAAAGGTATTTAACAAATCTAAAATAAAATGAATATTTATTTGTTATACGAGTTAAACGGGTTGTGTTAAGTGAGTCATTTCGAGTTGACACAAATAAATTAGTGTGTCAAATGTGTCTATTATGGGTTACGCGGGTTGACTTGCTTATGACACATTTTTTATCGTGTTACTTTCAGGTCGACTCGTTTATGATCCAAACCCATTAAGACCCAACCTTAATTCGCAAAAACTTGTGTTGGGTTTATTTCGTGTTTACAGGTTGGGTTGAACATTGACACCCCTAAGGAAAATAGGGTGAATGATTTTTCACCTAGACTCACAAATAGGGGTGGCAAAATTTAACACGACACGACACGACACAACCTGAAATTAGTAAGTTATGGTTGAGACTTAATGGGTTAATCTCATATTTGAGTTGACATGACTGACCCATTTATTAAACAGGTCGGGTTAGTGTCTAATCCATGAAACCCGTTTGACCAATTTAATTAAATGACATTTTACCAATTTACTTTTCAAACTCTAGGTATATAAACTTATTAGTTGTTGTTATTTACTTTCTTTAACATATTGCGATTAATTATTTGTGATATTGAGATATGTTTTAATTTCAAATAATTATTTGTGGTGCATTTACTAATTAGTTCTGAATTTTATATTAACAACATTTATTTTTTTGGTTTTTCATAATTTAGATCAATTTAGTTAATACTAAAATTTTTTGTTGTTGTTGTTGTTGTTTTTTTTTTTTGTTGATAAAATATGATAATGGGTCAACACGATTGACTTGTTTAATAAATAGGTCATGTTAGGGTTGAGAAATCTTAACTCTTTTAATAAATGTGTCGGATTAGTGTTGATCCATATAGTCGAATACTTATAGTTGATACGACACGAACCTGACATGCGAACACGAATTGCCACCTCTACTCACAAAATATAATCTTCCTAAAATGGAGGGAGAGAGAAGATATGAGAAAAGTAATGTGAATTCAAAATGACTTTTATGACATTTTTAAAAGTCATTGTCCACTACTTTTTTTTTCTACAAATTATCATTTCTTTTATAATAGAGGTATACCACAAATTAGGGGTGCCCAACCAGACTCGTCACCTGCCCAACCCGTTTAGCTTGACCAGAAAATCGGTGACAGTTAACGGTGGGTCTCAGCCTCTAGAAACTGAGACTGGCGCGTTGGTTGGTGGGTCTTCTCATGAAAACCCGATTCCAACCAACTCGACCAATAAATAATACCAAAATCTCTTTGTTCTTTGATAATTTTTGTTT
The DNA here is from genome assembly GCA_030445155.1 of Quercus variabilis. Classification (NCBI taxonomy): domain Eukaryota; kingdom Viridiplantae; phylum Streptophyta; class Magnoliopsida; order Fagales; family Fagaceae; genus Quercus; species Quercus variabilis. The sequence goes on from CP129445.1 coordinate 37,935,811, forward strand.
GATCTCATTGACATTTGACAAGTCTCGTATAAATCCAACCAGATCTCGCCAGGTTCAACCAAATCTTGGCTAGATTTGGCCAGCCCAACTTTGATCGAGGACTAACCGCTAACCATTGAGGCCTGACCTACCCAAATCGACTACTCCTACTGGTTAGTGTTGAGTCTAGATATTGAGAACTCGAAGTGAATGGGTCAGTTTTGAGTTGGGCACAAACCCGACCTGTAGAGAGGCCTACCACAAATTATCATTTTTTTTTTTATTTTCCTTCTTTTTTCCTCTCAACCAAGGCAAATATATATTCATTTTCTATCATTCCACTTTTCCACCTCTTCAACCAAACATACACAAAGAAAAACATTAATTTTTTCTTTCCTCTTTTTCTATAATTCCTATATTTTCTATCATCTTAGTTTTTTTTTTTTTTTTTTTTATTATTATTATTTTTTTTATCATTCCTACCAAATAGAGCATGAGTTTCAGATTTCAAGCGATAGAGTGCATATATAATACGAGCAGAGGTGACTGACATTAGTGGATTGGATGGTGGTACAAAAATTGAGCCACGCATGATTGTGTTTCAAAGCACAAACTTTTTTTTTTGGAGAAATATTCAAAACACAAATATTTCATTGCTTCAGGAGGAAATTTTGTTGCCCCGCTTACATTTTCTTTTTACATTTTCTTGCTTAGTATAACATAAGGATCTTTAATAAAAATTGTGGAGGTTGTTCAAAACATTCAATTTTGGTTGGTATAGTAGAAACATTTTCCAAGTTGCTTATACTTCCAGGTTCTTAAGGTCTGTTTGGTTGGAGGGTAAGAAAGTGGGAGGATAGATAATAGTGGGAGGATGGAAAGGTGAGAGGATGAAAAAAATTTTAATTTCCTTTTTTTTTTTTTTTTTTTGGTTGGAAGTAGAAAAGTGAAGGGATTGAAAAAGTGAATTTGTATAAATTTGCTCATATACCCTTGTTAAAAAAATGATGCCCAATTAAAAAAAAAAATCACCTAAATTTATTAAAAAATAAAAATTACGTCTAAAAAAAGAAGAAGAAAAAAACACAAAAGAAAGTAAAAGAAAAAGAAAAAGGAAACAAAAGGAAGAAGAAGAGCAACGTATTGGATGAAGCTTGCTCGGGAAATCAAAAAGAAGAAGAAGAAGAAGAAGAAGAAGAAGAAGTAGAAAGAGGCAATGTCTAGGAAAAAAGAAAAAAAGAAAAAAGAAAAGAAAAGAAGGAAGAGGTAACGTTCAGTCTAGAAAAAAAAAAGAAAGAGAAGCGTATTGGACGAAGCCCATGTGCAAGTCCACAAGGGCATTCTCGTTATTTACCTAACAAATTCTTCCCACTTAGTTTTCTCCCCATTTTGGGAAGAAAAATTTTTGGTGGGTTTTGGGAGAAAACACCTAGACTCCACCATCATTTTCCTCTTTGCCCCTCCTAATTAAACACTCTCCAAAAAGTTCTCTCCTCATTCTCTCTCTCTCTCTCTCTCTCTCTCTCTCTCTCTCTCATCCTCCCTAAAATTCACTTTACCAAATACACCCTTAGGGTCGCTTTTCCGTGGACGTGGCTTTGATTGACAACTTCAAAAGAAAATATTTTATACATTGAGTATTGAAAAAGACTGTTTTGGGTTCAAATAAAAAGAAAAAAGAGAGAAAAGGATTGTTTTAACCCCTTAATTTATTATGTAGTGAAATAAATTGATTACTAATATATAACTCATGCATATGCACAGTACAATTAAAAATAATAGCAATTATACATATATATGGGTTCTAATTATACTTAGTGTAAGAGTTACACAATTTATAAGTTATAGAGATATACATGAATTTTACTCTTTTGTTTGTTTGTTTTATTTATTTTTTATTTTTTATATTATACTCTTCATCTTTTGCACAACATTAACTCATCTAGAATAAAAATTAAAAAAACTTAGATAGGACACATAACACAAAATTACACAACAATTAGAATCCAATTTAGAATCTAATTGAAGTTTTTCTTAGTTTTGGCGTGAAAAAGATTGCTTTTCACACCAATTAGTGTCTTGTCTAATAAACAACTTATCAATTTTTTATTTTTATTTTTTATATAGGTTTATATATATATATATATATATATTTTTTTTTTTTTTTAGGTTCTTTTATTATATAGGAAAATGATAGGAAATTACTTCATAAAGTAAGGAAAGGAAGTAACTTGTAAAGAATTTAATTAAATTCTAAAAAATCTCAACAACTACAACTATAATTTACTCCCAATCAGGTCCATTAATTGAATTAATCAACGTCAATAATTGGATCCAATTGACATCTCTGATGGCTGCATTATGATTGGCAAGGCCAAGGCAAACTTCAGTAAATATTCCAATGCTTTCTTAATGAATGGATAAATAACCATCAATATGTGCAGACAATTAACTGTGATAAGAATCTCATAACTCAATTTATAAGAATCTTTTTAGGTACACGCCCGTTTAAGACATGAAATAAAGGATATTTATTCATTTAAAAAGAAATAAAGGATATCCACAGGTTTGTGGGCATCTTTTTTTTTTTTTGGATGAGAGTTTGTGGGCATCTTTTGGTGTAAGACACATTATTTTATAAATCGTGAGTTTGACTATTTAGTAAAATGTATTCAGCAAAAAAAAAAGAAGGAAAAAAAAAAAAACTATATAGTAATATGTAATAGATTTTGTCTTTTGGCGTACATATTTATTCACTTTCTTAATTTATAAACAACTACCACAGGAATCTGACAAATCATACGACCATAACAAGAAGCAAAAAACTTCCATCTCACTTGGAATTAGCACTAGTTGACCTGCAATATGGAAGGTAGAGAAGCCCAAATTTCGAGCTCTGGTACCAAACGTGGTGGCTGGATCACCTTCCCCTTCATCACTGGTCTCTCTTTCTCTCTCTGTCTATCTCTCTAAAACACAAACACACACATACATGCACAGAATGTGTTGGACCAATATGTGCCTTATTTCTATTTATGCCAACCAGGAGCGGCGGCGGGCTTCACACTTGGAGGCGTAGGATGGCTGGCAAACCTGATCGTTTTTCTGATTCAGGTGTTCAATGTGAAAAGCATAAACGCAGCTCAGATTTATAACATAGCGAATGGTAGCACCAATTTTTTTCCGATCATTGGAGCAATAGTTGCTGACTCTTTCCTTGGTTCTTTCGCTGTTGCCGCAATTTCTGCCTCTATCTCTTTGCTGGTAATACTCTTACTCTGTTGCAACTTACTGCAAGATGCATTTCTGTTGTGTGTGTGACTGTTGCTATGCTTGCTACACTCTCTGTTGCAATTGATCGATTCTCTCGACTATAACGAACTCAGCTTATTATGTACTTTATGAGTGTGTTTGCAAGCAGATGGTTTCTTTGATAGATGAGTTCATTATTGGCTAGATGTAGCAATTAATCATCCTATGTATCTTTTCCAAGCTAATCAGGAAGAGATTAAACCTTTTCTATAAAAAAGAAAACACTCTCTCACCTTCCAAAAACATTATTGAAGAACACACTTTTTTTATTTTTAATATATTATTTTTATGTGGGTGTGTGTGTTGGACTACTTTTTTTTTTTTGATAAAAGTGTGTGTTGGACTACATCTCTGAAAAAGGACTCCCAATTAAAAATATTATTTTGTTTGGCTCACATGGAAAGTTATTAATATTTTATATAAGCACGGTGGGTCGGTACTGGTGGTTGTGGAAGTGGTGGTGGGGGCGATAGTAGCAAAGTTGGTGTGGTGATTGATGGTGTAGTGAGTAGTGACCACGAAGACAAGAAGCAGGTATCCCGGCATAGTGCTTCTTCTAGAAGTAGCCAATTGCGTAGCGAATAACTAAGTTGAAAACTTTTTCTTTTTTGCTTTGGTTAAAAAAAGTTGAAAAGCTGAGAGGTAGGTACTTGATTTTTAAGTATATTATTCCTTTTTTTGCTGAATTAAGTATATATTATTCTGTCGATGACATTATTTGATCAAGATATTTTGACCAAGTCCTAGTTAGAGTATTACCTTAAGGAGTCATCATAATTATTGGTCTTGGGAGACAATAACCTCATACAAAAAGTCCAATTATAAACGAGCTCCTTTATTTATTTATTTTTTTGTTGACAAGTGTTTTTTATTTATTACAATTTGGAGTTTAACGTAAGCAGTATTGGTCTTGTGCGACAAAAACCTCGTGTACGAAAAGTTAAATTATTTTGCCTTTTTTTTTGTTGAGAAGAACTTTTTTGGTTGTTTTAAGAGAGAGAAAGAGATAGTTTAAGTCACAAAACAAAACCAAATTTGATTTTTGGCCGCAACTTGTCTACATGAATGAGTTATAAGTGATAAAAAAATGGTGAGTTTATAATACTAGTACTTATAAGTCGTCACATAAACAAATTATAGAAATAATTGTGTTATCAAACTTACTCTTTTGTGAAAGGTCTTTTGTCGCCTTTATAATTTTTCAAATCTTTGTAGAGACGTTCATGGACAAGGGCTTAAAAAGTTGTATCACATAAATCTCTGTTTTTTTATGTTTTATGATTGTCTCCCCGTGACTTTGTCACCTACTTTGATTTCGCAAATCTGTGAAATACATGCGTGAATCGACACCTATCTCCATCCACCTACAAAGGCCCAACACCCCTTTTTTTTTTTTTTCCTTTCTTTTTTCCTACTTTCTATAAACCCATTATTATTGGCTACACTAACAACAAACAGGTATGGTGGTGTTGCAATTTAGAACTAGAGGAAGCACATTCACACGAATAAAAATAAATAAATAAATAAAACGTTGACATAAGATAATTATATTTTAACGTGATTCAATCAACTTCATGCTTATGTCCATAAACAACATCAACAAAAATTCACTATCAATTATATAGATTACAACCACTCTCAATCAAACCTCATAATACTTACATTTCACACAAAAAACAGCCACAAACCTCATATACATAAACAAAACTTCTCACAAAAACAAACTAACTCACAAACCTTTACCTACATTAACTCACAATCCCAAAGTCCCAATACACTTAATATCTCTCTCACACTCATAAAACAAAGAAGCTCTCAACACAACCACATATATTTTTCTATCCCAAAAATCTATCAAACTACTTTTCGAAGAAAACCACTCACGTTCTTCTAGAGGTTTGATTCTCTTCCCATGTGGGAGACCCTTGAAAGTCACCAAACACTTTGCAACAATTTCTATTTATAAAGCTCAAATTTTATTTATTGATGAACAATGAATATCCATTTACTTATTCAAAAGGCATTTTTCTTCCATACCAAGAAACATTCATTTTCTTCTACACCAATGAAAAACATTTCCTTCCACGCAAACCTAAATCAAGTTAAATTAAGAATTTAAGGCAATTTATAGAAATTTCCATATTGACTTAAATTCCATCAAACAATCCTTATTTTTTTTCTTTGAAATTCTTTTTTAATCCAAGTAAGATTTATTTGAAGATGTTGATCATTATTTCCTAATCAAAAGCAAACTTGTGTATGCATCTACCTCAAACCAATGTTGATGTTGCACTAGAAATAATTTTCTCATGATCTTCACCAAGACCTAAGAGCATTTTCATCAGCTCTCTCATAAAAAAATGCCATTTTAACACACCAAAAACCTACTTTATTATTTTAGCACATCATTTTACAACATCCCATTTATTAGATGTTTTATTCTTCCCTTCTATACATTAAAATAATATTTACACCACATTAAAATAATATATTAAACTCCTCCAACAACAACAACAACCCCTCCACCACTGCCGCAACAACGGCCACTACCAACAACCACTGCCGCAACAACACCGACAACTACCACCGGCACAAACCCACATCCACCAACGGCACCTTAAAAAAAAGAAAAAAACACAACCAGGGAAAAAAAAAAATCCACAACAACCCAAAAAATAACCACCACAACTACCCAATAATCACCACCACAACCACCAAATTGCCGCCACAACCACAGTACCACTGCCACAACTAACCCACAACCTACTACATTCACAAACCTCAAAACCCATCCCAAATCAAACAAACCCACAACTCAGGCGGCGAGATCGGCTTCAGGCAGGAGACGTCAGCGACAAGATTGGCTTCAGGCGAGATCAGTTTCAGCGGCTTGAGGTGGCTTTAGGCAAGATCGGCTTTAGGCGGCTTGAGGATGAGAGAGGAAGAGAATGAGAGTGAAGAGGGAGCTGTGGAGGACGACTATCGCTCCGGCAAGATCGGCGGCTTCGGCGAGATCAGCGGTAAGATTGGCAGCTTCGGCGAGATCGGCAAGAGAGAAGAACTCAGATGCAGAGAGAAAAGATGAGATAAAAGAGAGAGAGAGAGTCGGACTGAATATATGAGAGAGATTCGGACTGAATATGAGAGAAAGATGACATCGTGAAGCAAAAAAGAGCAAAAGGGAGAAGAAAAAAGTATGTGAGAGTGGAGAATCTGGAGATGGTGAAGTAGAAAAGGAGTGGCTGAACGTGAAGATGAAGTAATATTTTAATCGAGAGGAGAGAGAAAGATGAATAAAATAATAATAAACGTAAATGGCATTCTTCTCCATATGCTCTCATATTTGAGAGCGTACTGTAGCATGTCTCAAAATTTTGAGATATTTAGCACACCTCATGAGGGGTTGTTTTTGGTGTTTGGTGTGCCAAATGCCAAATATTTGGCATTTGGCATACCTAATGTGAATGCTCTAACCTTGTGTGTTGAAACTAATTGTTGTGATTTGGAGTTAGTGGGAGTGAATTCTAAGGAAAAAAAAAAATGTCCACACAAGAAAACAATATTTAATAATGTTTGGCCAACTCCATGCTTACGTCCATAGCCAAGGCCAACCAAAATCTACTATCAATGATATATGTTACAATCACTCTCAATCAAATCTCACAACACTCATAATTTATATAAACAACAGTCACAAACCTCACAAACATAAACATAACCTATCATAGACACAAACTAATGAACAAATCTCACACACTTGAACTCACATTCACCAAAAAAAAAAAAAATACTCTTAACATAACCATGAGTATCTTTCAACCCAAAAAATCTATCAAATTACTTTTGAAGAAACTCACTCATGTTTTTTTAGGAGTCTTCTCATTTTTCCATGTGGGAGGATACTTGTGCAAAAGTCACCGAACCTTTTGTAATAATGCCTATTTATAAAACTCTAATTCTATTTCTTGATGGACAAGGAATATCTAAATACTTTTCAACAATAATCTTCCTTCCCTGCCAAGAAAAACTCATTTTCTTTCATGCCAAGGAAAAACATTTCATTATAGCCAAGAAAACTTAAAGCAAATCAAATTAGGAATTTGAGACCATTTATAATACACTGTCTTAATATATATGCTATTTAATTCTCTTCTTGATATCATATATTACTTGGGGAAAAAGAAAATAGAGATATGGAATGCCATGATTACAGGAGTGGTGTTGTAGAAGTTCTAGAGTGCGTCTGGTCTCACATTTTTTTAATTTTTTTTTGAAAAACGTGCGTATTTGGATTAGAACTCTTAAGCCATGCGTTTGGCTTTCCATTTTTTTAAAAAAATTGAGTTTTTTAAAAGGACGACCCATTTTTAAAACCTGAGATACTCAACTTTTAATACCACACATACAATATTTTCACAACAAATATTAAGTAGAAAATTTTTACTAGTTATAATCTAAGCTCACAATTAATACCATTTTTTTTACATACTAATAAGGTTACATGATCAAGATCCTACACAGGGTCGAGGATTGGATCGTAGGATTGACACAAGGATTGTAAGATCTTACTTTCTGATTAGAAAAAATATACTAAAAGGATACCTATAATTAATTCATAATATATATTAAAGAAACATTGCAAAAAAGTAATTTTTGACACAAATTAGTGAAATTACTAATAAAAAGCAAAGTACTTAAAAATATAAAAACTAAGTTCAAAATTCAAAAGTTACAACTCACAAATACCAAGTTCTAAGTTAAAATGTTAATACCTGATGTCTCACATAAACAACACAAAGTAAATAACAGTGTTTCAAACGACACCACAAACGCATTTAATCATCAACACCAAAGTTTTGGTTATCTTGGATGGGTTCCTCAAAGAATGATGATCAATATAAACAACATTCTCATCATTGTTAGCAGAATTACCAACAAAAAAAAAAAAAAAAAAAATCTTCGTCGTCGATTGTCTCTTTCATAGTGGTGTGATTGTCAATCCATTGCCATGTGGCAGTTTGCCATCATCTATCTCCTCTATGCCTTTCCATTGCCTATCTCTTCCTTAGCCTCTTGTTTTCTAATCACAGTCGTTGTTGTCCACAAGCTGGGGGAATGTTAAAAACTTTTAAGGGGGTGTTTGGTTTGCAGTGATATACCCTTAATGTGATGTACATTTTCTTAATGTGACATCAAGGTGTTTGGTTCACTTGATATTTTCTAACATTACCATAGTTTAAGATTATGAAATATATCACATAACCTTAATTACATTACCTTCTTAAATAGGGGTGATCTAACATTACTGTACGATTTTAGACCCCTTAAAACACAAGTTGTTTAACATAATTATTTAGGCAAGTAATTATTTAGATAAATTATTCAGATCCAGATTAACACAAGTAAATCATATTATGTAAATAATGTGAAAATATAAAAAACACAACAATATGATAAGCCAAGAAAACCAAACTGATAAAAAACTAGACGAGGATTTAACCTAGTTATCCTTAAGGTAAAATTGATACACTATGAAATAATTGAAGTTTTACAATAAGACTTAGACCACTAACATTATATTGCTACCTCGTGTAGAAAACTTACTACCACAACCACGTGACAACTCCGAGTCCATGGACTACTTTTTTCCTTGATCCACTGCAACCACAAGTACTCCCACTTGTGTTTTCTTTAAACTCTTGAAATAGCAATCGAAGTGATCATAAGTTCTTGAGTAGCCTAAAATTAGATTAAATGTTTTGATCATGATTTGCCAACATTACACATTAAAGTTTTAATACATTTAGATCTTAAAGTCTTAGAACCTAACAAACTCCCCCTTTAGTAATCTGTGACAAAATATATACCAAAAAAAAAAATGCTCAAAGTTACAAAAGCCCATTAAACATCAAACATGCCCAAAAATAATTCAACCTAACTACTATCTATCAGTTGCCAGTGTAGACAATAGCACGACTAAATAAACCTGTATATTCTTGAAACACTCAACAAACACATAAACGCAGGTGTGGAAAATACAAGTAAAACAAAATAAATTTTTGATTTCACAAAACAGAAAATAAAAGACATACATCATGAATAACCTCATAATATAAATCAATAATCAATGTAGCACATGTGAAACAAGAAACAATAATAGAAATAAAAACATAAAAGTATCTCCCCCTAACATATACAACCCATAAAAATAAATACATCAAGATAAAATACATCATGAGCCAAAAAAATAAATACATCATGAAGCACCTAGATACAATCTAAAACTCCAAAGCTCCAAAAACTCAAAATCTCCCCTATCTTCATCAATAAGTACTCCCCATTTTTGTGACGAATTGCCAAAGGGCAGTAGGCTCATCATCAAAAGGAGGTGGTGGAGTAGACCGCTGAACACTCACCAAATCCGCACGCAAAGCTTGAAGCTTCATGAGCACATCCACCAAAAGCTGTCCATGTGCCGCTTGAACAGTCATGATAGTATCCAATATACTCTGAATGGATGAATCATCCGAAGCAGATGGTGGAGGGTTAACAGCGGTAGTGGGGTCGACATAAGCCTCAGTAGTAGGGTCACTTGAAGAAGGAGGCTGAGCTGTTGCACTTGTGGAAGACTATACTCTAGTGCGTTTAGAGTTAGCTTTCATTTGAGCTGCTCTCTGCCTAAGGAAGGTGGCACCTATGGGAGTTATAATATGTACGGGCTCAGACATGAGAAAATCTTCCAAACCTAGATGTAACAAAATCCTATGTATAAAAACAGGGAAGAAAAGACCATGTGTGGTTGAATTACTCCTATGAACCTCAACCAAGGAACGAATGAAAAGAGAAGAAAAACTCATAGGAGCATCAGTCACAAGGGCATACAAAAATGCACATCTCTCAATAAGAATGGTGTGTAAGTGAGAGATGGGCCAGATAAAATGACAAGAAATCTGGAAAAACAAATAATGAATCTCTTTAAGCTCATGGGAGGTAATATGAGGATCAGTACCCCACTGAATGGAAGTACCGGTGAGATATGACATAATGTCATCAAGAGGAGGGGTCTCATCATAAGGGTAAACTGGCTGTCGTACCAAAGGTAACCCAAGAGCAGAGGCTACTATTGTAGGAGTAATGACATACTCTTCACCCTTTATCCAACTCATCACATAGTGAGTGTTGGAATCATCAGAGTGGACAAAGAGGTTCGAGTAGAACTCTCTAATCAAGGCAGCCAGAGGAGGATGAGAAATGTCCGACAAAGGTAACCAACCCTTACGCTCAAAGTTCCTCCTAATATCCAGATCTAACTCATCTAAAATCACATTTCTCTCAGCCCAAACAAACTTAAATATGTTTAACTTCTCATAGGTTTCTTGGTTTTTTTCAAACCTAAACTGCTCACTATCAAAGGTTGGGGTAGAGGTGGAGATGGTTTTCTTATTGGTTCTAGTCTTCCTAACCATTATGCTAAGGGTTGGAAAGGATAGAAAGAAACAAAAACCAAAGAAAGAAAATAAAGAAAACCAATGGCAGATTGCATTAGAGAGAGTTAGAGAAACAAAATATAGAAAATAACAATCTATATGATGCATGACATGAATGAACAAATGATGCATGCTCTAATGCATTGAAAATAGTTCAATTTTACTTTCTGAATCAACAATTGACTTGATCATAGAGTTTTAGAATAAAAACCTCAAATTTTGAAAAATCCAATTTCAAAAATTTAACCAAATTGAGTAATTAATCATTATACTAGATAGGAACCATCATAAAATGACATAATTAATCAATTTCACAAGTCAATTTTACCAAATTAAGCCCAATTGAATAAAATCCCAAATTTCATGTAGTTTCAAGCCCTAGAATTTCAAAATTTTCCCAAAACACAAATTTAATTAAATTAAAGCATAAGAATCAAGTTAATAGCATCTAAAGACAAAAACCCATGAATCAAATGTGAAAGAACACAATCCAAAAATCAAAAACCCTGAAAAGATTGAGTTTGAAAATTTCAACTAAAATTCATGAATAATGCATGAAAATTGTGAAAAAAAATGAAAAAAAGAAGGGTAAAAGGTTTTACCGGCACTTGAAGACAAAAACCTAGAGAAAATTTTGAAAGAAAACGACAAACTTTGATGAGATTGGATTAGTCGAGCAAGAGAAGTCAAAAAGCTTTTGAAAAAGTATGAACAGTGTGAAGAACACATGAGAGAAAAGTCTTTTTAAAAACTCACTGACCGATTTTTGATCGGTCAAAAATTAGATTCAATCCTTCAAAAATCAATTTCAATCGATCCAGCACCAATCAAGCACTGATCGAGCCAAATAGACTGTAACCAAAGTTTTTATCACATTTTTGATTGGTCGAGCAATAGGTTTGATCAATCGAAAATATGAAAAAAACATATTTTTTAAAAACAAAGCATTTTAATGCAAAAACTCCTCAAAACATATTATTTTATGAATAAAATGCATGAGTATGAGATGAAAAGTTTTTCAAAAATACTTGAAATCAACCTAGATCCTCCAAAAACATGATTTTCAATCAATTTGTCCTCAAAAACTCAAACAATAAACACATTTTGCATCAAAATCAAGGGACTTTTAATCTTGGATGGCCATAATAAGATCACACACAATATCATGTACTAAGTTTAGAAAATAATAACTTGTGTAGTGTGTGCTAGGTTGAGATACATGTGAGTTGATAAGTAGATAGTAATCAATCACAATTTCTATAAAATTCATCACATAAGTTTGAAAGTGATTATCACTTAAAGAGTTACATCACATAACTCTCACATCTTCTAGAAAATAAGCTTGTAATTATGTAAGTTTCTTGATTTACCTTATAATGTACACACCAATTTTATTTGATTTGAAAATTATTTGTATAGCCAAGATAATATACACATCAATTTTATTTGATTGTGAATTTATTATAACCCAATAATGGACACACCAATTTTAGCATTAATTCGACTTTACACTTTATGTTCTTTTTGTGCATTTGCTACATTTTTTTAAGCACAAAATTATATGATATGCACTAAGGTGTTCATAATTGGTTAGTAAACAGTGGTGAGATGGTTATTTATGCATTTCTCTTAAGATTTTTTAGTCTTTACAATAAAAAAACATGTGACTTCAAGATTAAGATTATGTGATCAAAAACTATAAACAACTCCCACACAACATGTATTACAAAGCCAAAAATAGCAAGGTGCAGTAAAATAAGCTTATCCAAGCTAAACAGGATACATAAACATGTTATGTAAAGATAATATGGCCAGCCTTGATTTCAAGTCCAAGAAAAATAATGCAAAATACATTTTTCCTTCCTCCTTTATTTTATTTTATTTTGTTTTTTCTTTTTTTGAAAAAAATAACAAAAACAACCTATCATAAAATGCATGAATGTTATGCAATGTAAATCCTAAGCACAAAGAGAACAAAACAACAAAGAAGAATGATCACAAAGAGTAGAGAGATGAAGCACAAGGGCCATGTCAGGAAGACTCAATTAGATTGAGTGTTTTGCATCCAAAACTTTTTAGATGTAGCTTTTGCATTGGAATTATTATTCATATTAGAATGATGAGCTACTCTAGGATTGGTATAAAGGTTTAAAGCCTTTACCAACTCACTAATAAGTACTATAAGATCTTGTGCTTGAGACACATGTATTTTTGGCTTATTTGCTCGCTTAACAGCTTTTAACTTGAAACAGTTTGGACGAATATGTCCAGTCTTTCCACAAAAATGACAAATCCACATAGGTCTATCATGCAACTTATCCTTAGGGAGAGTCAGATTCTTAGGCTTAGATTCTTTAAGATCAACCTTAATCTTTCTAGGAGGTGTAGCTTCTACTGGTTTGACAATCTCACTCTCGGGGGACTTAGAAGAAGAAACAAAGTTTGTAGAATGAGTCTTAGACACTGAGATGCTATCTTCAAAACCTAAATCAGTTTTGTCTAACGGAGACGTCTGAATACTTAACATGTGTTCAAGTTTAGAACTCGCAGTCCTATTTTTTCGTTCTCTAGCAACAGATAATTCAAGTTCCAAGTTTTTAACTTTATCAAGCAACAACATGTTTTCAGTCTTCACCTTATCAACCAATTCATTAGCATCAAACAATTTAAACAATAAAATTTTCTTATCAAGCTCAAGAGAATTGATTTTCTTTATACCTAAGTCAACATTCATAGCATCCTTTGCTGCAACCTTGCAAATCTTATTATAAGTTTCTTGCAAATCAGCACATTTAGAGAGTTCATCATCAAAAGAGTTCTCATCAACTACAGCTGTAGCTGTGAAAGCAATGAAATTTCCATTCTCATCACTACTAGACTTATGATCAAAAACTTCATCATCATTAAGGATTACAACTATAGTTTTACCTTTTGATCTCAAGAATGTGGGATATTCTGATTTCACATGACCATATCTTTGACAACCAAAACATTGTTGACCTATAGAATTATTTGAGATTTGACCTACTTTCTCTTTAGGTTTATCAATATTGTTCATTTTAGTGGGTTCATTCCTCTTAAAATTTCTAGGTTCAGCATTGTTTTTACCTCTTGCCCTTCTGTTATTGTTCCTCAGGAAATTTCTAAAGTTTTTGGCAAGATATGCAATTTTTGTAGAAGAGAGTTCATCATTAAATCTATTATCATCAACATCATCAACTGACTTAAGAGCCATTAATTTGGATTTGTTTGTCTTATGTAGGTTTAACTCATAGGACTGTAAAGATTCTATAAGTTCATTAACATGGATGGAGTTCGCATCCTTGCTTTTAGTGATGACAGTCACTTTGGGTCTAAAATTCTCAGTCAAGGATCTAAAAATCTTTCTAACAATCTTAGATTGATCATAAATTTTACCAAAATTATTAGCAGAATTAACAATATCATTAAGCTTAGCATATGATTCATCAAAACTTTCATCATCAAATATCCTAATGGTTTCAAATCTAGTAGTTAATTGATGCAGCTTATTGATTTTAACTGCCTTTGTGCCTTCATGCATAGTTTGGAGAATATTTCATGCAATATGAGTAACTTTAACATTAGAGATTCTCTTGAATTCCTCTATAGAAACAGTATTAGAAATAGAATTCATGGCTTTGCTATTAAAAGTGGCTGCTTCTTTCTGAGAAGTTTGCCACTCGCTTACAGGAGTAGTCGGCTTCTCCCATCTGCATTCAACAGAATTCCAAACTCTCTCATCAATAGATTTCAGGAATACTTTCATCCTTACTTTCTAGTAGGCATAGTTGTTCCCATCAAAGTGAGGTGGGATCACAAGAGAGTGACCGTGTTCCACGACAACAGGGTCAATGATCAACTCTTAGATTGAAGGATCTAAATACTAGAGCTAACTTGCTTTGATACCACTTGTACATTTTTAGACCTCTTAAAACACAAGTTGTTTAACCTAATTATTTAGCCAAGTGATTACTTAGATAAATTATTCAGATCTAGGTTAACACAAGTAAATCATATCATGTAAATAATGCAGAAATATAAAGAACACAACGATATGATAACCCAAGAAAACCAAACTGATAAAAACCTAGGGAAGATTTAACCTAACTATCTTCAAGGTAAACTGATCCACTATGAAAGAATTGAAGTTTTATAATAAGACTTAAAACACTAATATCATATTGCTAGCTTGTGTAAAAAACTTACTACCACGACCACGTGATAGTTCTGAGTCCACATATTACTTTTTTCCTTGATCCACTGTAACCACAAGTACTCCCACTTGTATTTTCTTTAAGCTCTTGAAACAACAACCAAAGTGATCATCAAGTTCTTGACATCAATCTTGATCTTGATAACCCTAAGTATGTATGAAGGAAAATACCTCTAGATCTCACAAGAGATTCACATACTCAACATATCAACAACCTCTAAAAAGTGGTTAGAGTTTTTCCTTTTATACTTGAAGTAAAACATAAAACCCTACACGTCATATGGGCTTGGGTTTAGTTGGAAATTCTGTAGAAAAAACAATTTGTACAAGCTTCGATCGATCAAGTCTAATTTTCGATTGATCGAGCCTTGTAGAAATTGAATAGTAATTTGTTGCAATTACTCGATTCCAACTTTACACATAACCACACTTTGAGTAGCTTAAAACTAGACTAAATGTTTTGATCATGATTTGCCAACATTACACATTGAAGTTCTAATACATTTAGATCCTAAAGACTTAGAACCTAACAATTACTTATTGCTGGGGATGTGATAATTTATTGAATTGACAAAATTGCCCATGCTAATAAATTTTATTTTACTCATGAGAATGACTAAAATATCGAGAAACCTCTAAAATACCCTAAACCTCTCAAATGACCAAAATACGATTGGAATCTTCAAAATGACCGCAATACCATAAAAACTTTAAAAATGACTAAAATACCCTTAAAACATCAAAAAACTACCAAGATACCCACAAAACCTCTCAAAAAATGATCAAAATACCTCTAAACCTAAAAAAATGTTAAAAATACCCTCGAAACCATTAAAATGACCAAAATACCTTTTAAGCTTCTAAAATGACTAAAATACCCCTGAAACCTCTAAAATGATGAAAATATTTCAAAACCTAAAAAATTACTAAAATAAACATGAAACCTCTCAAACGACCAAAATACCCTGAAGCCTAAAAAATGACCTAAATATCCCCTAAAGCCTCTAAAATGGGCAAAAATATTTTGAAATCTCTAAAATAATGAAAAATACCTTGAAACCTTTAAAATGACTAAAATACTCTTGAAAACACTAGAATGACCAAAATACTCCGAAACCTCAAAAATGAAAAAAAAAAAAAAAAAAAAAAAAAAAAGAAAACTCTGAAACCACTATAATGGCCAAAATACGCTCAAAACCTCTAAAATGAATAAAATACCTTTGAAACCTCTAAAATGATGAAAATAATCCTAAAACCACTATAATAATAAAAAATAGCCCTGAAATCACTAAAATGACCAAAATAGTTCCAAAACTTAAAAAAAAAAAAAAAACACCAAAACCTCTTAAATGAAAAAAATACCCCTAAATCCCTAAAATGACTAAAATAACCCCGAAACCTTTAAAATGACCAAAAATATCCCGAAACCAATAAAGTGATCAAAATATCTCAAAACTTGTAAAATGATTAAAATACCCCCAAAATCGCAAAAATTATTATAATAATTTTAATTATTTGTTAGAATGTTAATGAATCAATTATATAAATGTTATATTCTTGGATTATGATTAGAATGTAGTTTAATGGACCAAATACCTTAATATCACATTAAGGAAATGTGATTACATGAATCTAAGATTATAAGAATGTAACATTACACCTTGATGTAGCATCAAGCAAACCAAGCTCCTCCTAAGAGATTTCCATTGGCCAATGCAAATCTGCAAATCAAGTTGGGACCAGTTCAATGCCAAGTACCACTCCATTCTTGGGTTGAAAGAATCGTAGTTGGTGATTGGTTAGATGCATGGATGAAGTTATTCTTGGGCTTTGGGGGGCAATCTCCCCCTTCCACACCCCCCCCCCCCCCCCCCGGCGCCGCAGCAATAGACACACATCAAAGACATTTGCCAAAAAAAAAAAAACTTGCAGCAGACGCATGCCCTGATTTATTTTCATAAATGATTGTATTGTAATGTATTAAGAAACAAGGATTTTGTGTCTTTTTCTTTGTTGATTGTTTATTAATACTAAATAAATGCTTATTTGGAGTTTCTAAATGATTATTTTTTTTGTTCATACTTTTGCCCCACTAACTCCAAGTGTTAGGTTCTAAAAATTTATAACAATGGGCAAATTGTGAGGACAAACTTGTTTAGGTATAGATCATAGAGTTTATAAAGTATATTAGACAATGCTCTAGGTGTTGCAAGTCAAAATACAAGAACATGAAAGTTGCAGGTTCAAGAAATTAAAACTTGCTAGGCTCGATATTGAGACATAGATCTGTAGACTTTTAATTTAGGCCCAATAGCTCATTAAGCCCAATATGTGATTAGGGTTTCAGATCTAATTCACATAGTATTTAAAGGAAACCTCAAGGCACATTTTGTTATGAGTTTGGAGCTCCTCTTTTAAGATCTAAAAGGTTCTATGACTTCTCCATTCAAAGTCACTACTAGAAAACAACCTACATACTATAAGAATCGGTAGATCTGAAGTTACTGTATTCTAGTTATCAAAGGTGTTAGATCTAAATCTTCAAGGGTGGTCTTGGAGTCATAGACTAGAGGTCTATGCGGGAGATCTAAAGCGTGAACTAGAAGTTCATGTGAGAGCAGATCCACATCAAATATGTCGAGGGTTTCAGAGCTCAGTTTGGTAACTGTAGTTAGATTTATTACGAATTGGTATTCTTAACTGTAAATCTTAATTTGATATAGTGGATTGTTCTCTTGGGATTATTCCTCCCAAGTTTTTAACCTTAGAACAAGTTGTTTTATTGGTTTTTTTAGGTCATCACAACTTGTGTTATTTAGATTTCCGTTGTGCATGTTGATTGTGATGAATTTTTAACCTAAATTTGATTAATTGACCTAAGTAAGTACTTGACTAATAAATTAGGTTAAAAATATTTTGTTTTCCAAGGCTCTAAAACTTTAACACCAAGTTCTGGCTCTATCCTTGATGATATGCCCAATACATGATTTCCTTTCAAATTGGGCTAATGCATTTCTAAAGTTTTATCATGCAAAAGAGGGGGTTGAGACAGTTTCTTTTATAACAAAAAATTACACTAAAAAAGGTTGTTGTTATTATTATTATTATTATTATTTGTAAAGCTTAACACATCAAGGGTGTTGTGAGATTTTATTGTGACTATAACATTTCTCAAAATTCTTTGTGTATTATATATTATTATTGTCGTTGTTGCATTTTAATATTTTATTGCATTAAAAATGATTGGATAACCTAACAACATAGTTAACCTATCCAAACGCGTACTTGACAAAAACCAAATTTTTTTTAAACTTTACCAAACGCGCAAGTATGATTTTAAAACATCTTAGCCAAACGGATAATTAGCATTTTTTGTGGTTCTGCCCTCTACTATTCTAAGGCAATACTAAAGCTACAACTTGAACAGGTACAATAAGTAGCATTCTTATAATCCAGACTATTTACCTTTGCAGGGCATAATTCTCATAACCTTGACTGTAATACTTGATCCCCTGAGACCTCAGTCATGTAATAATGGATCAAGCTTGTGCACACCACCCTCGAATGTCCAATATGCAGTCCTATACACTGGTTTAGCTATGGCAACTTTTGGGTTGGGAGGTACACGATTTACTATTGCGACAATGGGAGCAAACCAATTTGATAAGCCAAAGGATCGAGAAATTTTCTTCAACTGGTATTTCTTTACTTTCTATTTTGCCTCTGCTGTAAGCAACACGGCTATTGTCTACATTGAGGATAATGTAAGTTGGAGAGTGGGATTTGGCATATGTGCAATTACTAACTTCATTGGCTTGGCCTTTCTCTTATTGGGAAACCGCTTCTACCTTCATGATAAGCCACAAGGGAGCCCATTCACAGCTATAGTTCGTGTTATTGTTGCCACTATTCAAAAATGGAAGATTAAACTCTCATCCAACATCGAGGATTACTACTACAAGCATGATGGAATCACAGAAACAGCTACAATACCTAAAATGAGCTTCAGGTATGAAGTTGAGTTATTAATATTTGTGAACTTGGTCTCTATACAATCATGATTTTACAGATAACTGCTACAATTACTTTCCAGGTGCCAATCTTTAGAACTTTGAATGAAATTTTAGCTAACGTTTTAGGGTAAGAAATTGAAGTTTGTGTCCTTAGTATTGAACAGCATAATTACTGTTGCTAATGGAAATTAAATTATTCACTTTTGAAATTGAAAATAATTATCGTACTTTTTCTTTTTTGGTTACCATTATTATTTTATACTTGCATCCAAAAATTCCCAACAAATTTTTTATGGACATACATTTTGAAGTACCGTTAGACTCTTAGAGATCATTCTTTTTGAGCTCATCAAAGAACTCATACTTCGATGAATTCTCATTTAAGCACATGTCAATGCACTATATATGTCCATCTAGTATCTCACATAATGGGATATTACAGCATTCTCATTCAACTAGCCACATTTTATCTAAAAGATCAGTTTTCTACTTTAATTTGCCCGCTTTTCTAATGCACTCTCTTCAGCAAATTTTCTGAACCCTGTGTATATATATATTGTTAGGGTCAAATGTACTTTTGTGCTAGCAATCCCGTTTCTAAAACCTTGTTCACATGTAATTGAGTTGTGCGAGTTTGAGCGTCTAGAAGAACTACATTGACGGCACAAGAAACTACTTATAAAGCTGTCAAGACTCTGGTCTTGATTGCCGTTGAACCAATTGAGCTTTATCAATTCCAGTTGACTGGTCAAGCCTTGGGCAAAATATTTTCTTAGTTTGCAGCCCATGATGAATGGAGACCTAGAGATCCAAGCACTAGGGTTCCAGAACGTATTTAAAGACATATTAGGTCATCATAAACATAAGTAGATCAAACACACATTGAAAAGGAGATCTTGATGTGATGTCTGTGTGCCAAGGGTTTGTACCAAGTGAAGTTTTGGGCGCTATTGCCTGATGATTTAAATTATCTTTTCATTTGGTTTTTAGATTCACAAGAAGTGTTTTGCCGCATCATCATCACAATCAATTTTGTTGCTTAGATGACTAACTAAAAAAAGATGATTCTAGCTTCGTAGTCAATCTCCCTTAACCACTTAATTATCTGGTATATATAGCAACATTCTGGATGCTACATATAGCTTCTGCTTATCTTAATTCATTCATGCCTATGTCATTGTGGAACACTAATACATTGGAACTCCATTATCCGTGGTCAACATGATAGAACTGCTGCTTATGGTGGTGGTGGTTTGAGCACTACAATGGTAGTAAATGTATTTGGATCGAATTGAATTTGAATAATTGACAAATCACACCTTCTCTAAAGGGGCTTGTCTGGGGTATATACGGGTAAGTTCTTGGAGAAAATTGAAACGCCTATTTTTCACATTAGTCTCTAGCTAGTAGAAGGTTGTACTAAATTCAGTTTACCAAATCAACTTACCTTTGAGGTTACTCCCAGAATTAACTTAACACATAAGCTCTAATGGGAAAAAGAACACAGATGATGGCCATTAACGTTTTGAAATATGCAACCAAAATCATATGGAGACCATTTTAATTCTCAAGTTTCATAATTCATTTTGACATAAGAATAGCATGATAAACATTATAAGCCAATACTTTATTTGACAAACAAAAGTTAAACACACACTCTTAATGCAGGTTCCTCAATCGTGCAGCATTTAAAACAGAAGGAGATGTTAGATCGGATGGTTCAATTGCGAAACCTTGGAGGATATGCACAATACAACAAGTAGAAGATCTCAAAACCCTTATTAGGATTTTCCCTTTATGGTTATCAGGTATATTCTTAAGTACCCCAATAGGAGTCCAAGGCAGTTTGACAATCCTCCAAGCTTTAACCATGGATCGCCACCTTGGGCCTCATTTTCAAATCCCTGCTGGGTCTATCCTAGTTTTATGCATGATCTCCACATCTGTATTTCTTGCAATTATTGATCACTTCCTATGTCCTATGTGGCAGAAGCTAACTCGTAGGTCTCCTACATCCCTCCAACGAATAGGACTAGGACATGTGCTAAACATTCTAAGTATGGCAATTTCAGCACTAGTGGAAGCGAAGCGACTCAAAATAGCCCAAGCCCACCATCTCCAAGGCCAGCCTGGGGCCATAGTGCCCATGTTGGCCTTGTGGCTATTTCCACAATTAGTTTTGGTTGGCATCGGAGAAGCATTTCATTTTCCAGGACAAATTGCATTATATTATCAAGAATTTCCTATTGCACTTAGAAGTACATCAACTGCAATGATTGCAATGATTATAGGGATTGCCTATTATTTGAGCACGGCTTTGATTGATCTTGTCCGAATGGTTACTGGATGGTTACCAAATAATATAAATAATGGGAGGCTAGATAATGTGTATTGGTTGTTAGTTGTGGTCGGAGTGCTTAACTTTGGTTATTACTTGGTGTGCGCTTGTTTATACAAGTATCAAAACGTTGAAAAGGAAGAAGAAGATGGTAATTCTGGCACTAATAGGTGATGCTCATGGTGAACAATGCAAGAAAGCTCACTTGTATTTCTCTATTAATAGGCTTAGGGTACATATTTAATATTTTCACAATCGTTAATATGGACGGTTGATATGAACTATTATAATTGGTGTATAATAAAAGTAGAATTGGTGGTAGACCAAGGTGAAATGATGTTGATTTAATCATAACAAATCATATTAACAATTGGATAAATTATTATGTTGGCAATGTTACTAGTTTTATGATCACTGTTTGTGCGATTTTATTGTGAACTATAAAAGAGACTATATTGATTTTTGTATATTATCATTTTACAAAAAAATAGCAATTTAATAAATGAAAAAAGTAATAAGAAGAACCCCCCAATTATTTGTCCGAATCAGCCCATATCTAAAGAATTCTTGATTGAAATGTGGATTCTGAACCAAGAAATTACTTTCATCACGTAGGAGTTGTCACTAAAAAATTAATATAATTATATATTTTAAAAATATAATTATTAAATTATATATTTTTTATATTCTTAACACGTATGCCAAATTTCGTACCAATTGGATGTTATTTACTATTCTATTCTATTTGTTTGTTTAGACCCTTGTATACTCAGATTGTTTAACCTAATTAATTAACCAAATTAATACCTAAGTTTATTATTTAGATCTAGGTTAAATACAAACAATCATATCACTAAGTGTGAAAAAGTAAATAAGACAGTAATATGATGACCTAGGAAAACTAATGAAACCGTCAAGTTTCAAGGTAAAAAACTTGGAAAGGATTTAACCTAATTTATCCTCAAGGCAACAAATTCACTATGATAGAATAGATGTCTTACAATAGATTTAAACCCTAAATCTAAAGTTTCCTCTTGTAGTGCTTACTTATACGACTACGTGTAGTTCCAAATCTATGGACTCTTCTATCTGAATTTGTTGCACATAAACGCCCACGTTTGTGACTCTGAGATCCCATTCAAAGGTTTCAGATTATCAGTTATGTATGATCTTGTTGCAGCAACTTTAGATTTATCAGTTCTAATAATGTGTAGATGAAATTTTGGCAGTGACTTTGAAAGGGGAAGGCACAGTACCTTTTAGATCTCAAAAGAGTACCTCCAAAGTCATAACAAAACATGCCTTAGGGTTTCCTTTAAATACTATGTGAAATAGATTTGAAACCCTAATCACTTAATGAACTTAATGAGCAGTTGGGCCGAAATTAAAATCTGTAGAATTTGCATCTTGATTGGTAAAGCCTTCTTCTCGATTCGTTAAACCTGGCATATTTTGAATTCTTGAACCCGTGGTTTCCTTTTTCTTGTGTTTTGATTTACAACACCTTGAACCAAGGATGGAGCCAAGACTTGAGGTTAGGGGGGTGGTTTTGCTGTTGGTTGCGTGCAGCGACTCTAGCCTTTGACTTTGTTGCTTAATGGCTAATGGTTTATTTATTTGTATTTTTTATGTGTGCATCTAGGTATGAACAAATTTATTTTGTTCAAAATTTTTTAAAGGGCCAGGTTGTTTGTTTTGGGTAAAATTAGTTGATTGGGCTTAATTGTTTTTAGCTTTACTATTGGTAATTTTTGTTGTTGAGTTAATTTTTGGGCTTGTTTATTTTATTTTAGATTTTCGATCTAGCCTTTAAAATGAGGAAAATGCTGAAGTTACAAACTTTTTTACAAATTGTTAATGTGGTGAGTGGTTATTAGTAAGTAAAAATGTGATATAAGGGATGAGCCTAGATACAAATTAATATGAATTTACTATCTCAACAGTTTGTAAAAATATTGTAGAAAAGTTTGTAACTATAGTAGTACTCTTAAAAGAATCAATAATATTGTTAAGGGGGGTAAAGTGTAATTTTATAGAACAAAATTGCTAAAATTGGTACTTATTTATATATATATATATTTTAAAAAAAAAATTTGGGGGGGGGGGGGGGGGCATTGCCCCCCCGTTGTCCAAGTCTCCCTCCGTCCTTGCCTTGAACATTGTCCAATCATACCTATAGACTTAGGAATTTAAATCTAGACAAGTTTGTGTTCACGGTTTGTCAATTGTTCTAAACTTTTAGAACCTAATAGATTCTTAAACTTATTTTTTATACAAAATTTTAAACTATTAAAATTTAAAATTTAAATATTTAATTGATGACATAATCATTAAGGCATAAAATATATAAGAAGAAACTATAATGCAACAGAAGATTTGTCAAAATTTATATCTAATAAAAGAATATTGAGTGGAGTTGTAGGCTTAAACTACAATAAAATTTATTGCCAAACGTTGTTCTTAACAATGTTGTGGGTACATTAGCTTCTATTACTACCATGAGTGCTTCATTTGCACAGTTAAAACTTTAGTGCCATTCTGTTCTTGTGATGTTGAGTGGCAAGAAAATGATTAGGAGGTAGACTGGAACATTATAATACAAGATACTGATAATCATGCCATATTTCCTAGTTTTAGAAAACCAAAATAGGCAATGTATGTTCCTATATCTAATTCAGGTGTTCTGTTAAAGTTTGAAAGCCTATATATTGAATTGCATTTAATAAAGTACAAGAATCTACCTTATATATAAGTAAATAATATGTGATGTACAAGTAACCTACAACATTGAACCTAAGCTAGTTAAGCTTATATTTTAATAATATTCTAACATGTTCGATGTTAAAATCATAAATGCTGCTCCAACTTGAAACATAACAAATGGTTGCACCAGTCTGTCTCTAGTCGTTGGAGCAATAGTTGCTAACTCTTTCTCCGTTAATTTCTGTCTGTATCTCTTTGTTGGCAATAGTCTTAGATCATTCGCATTAGTAGATACAAAATTTTTGTAAATTTGCAAATCTAAAACCTATTTTTTTTTTTTATTTTACACACCCATTTTTACAAAACCCACATTAGTTTATCTATTTTACACATTTATTTAATAAAATATTCATTCTTTTACAATTTTTTTATTTATTATTTTCTTCACATCCCTCTCACTCACTGCCTATCTCTCTCTCAGACCCAAGAAAACCCAAAATCACCAACACCCAGCCACTTTCAACCACCAAACCACACCCACCATCAAAGAGACCAGCCACCATCATCAACCCACCAGCCACCATCATCAAGCAAACAACCTCCACCATCATCAACCCATCCAGCAAAACATCATCAACTCACCTAGCCACCATCATCAAGGAAAGCCAAAATTCCCAAAACCTCGTTCAATCCGGCCATATCAACCCACATACTAGAAACCCCATTTAACCCAAAAGAAAGCCAAATCAACCTAAATACCTGAAACCCCATTCAACCCAAATGAAAGACAAATCAACCCCATTCAACTTGAAACCCACTGATCAAACAACCAAAAATAAAGGAAAACAATTAGATTGGTGGAGAGATCAGCGATCGGTGGCGGTGGCAATCGATGGTAGTGGCGGCAAGAGATCGGTGGTGATCAGCGATCGTGGAAGCTAGAGGAATGAGATGAGAGAAAGAGAGAGCTGAGATTGTGTTTCGTTGTTCTGATTTGATGGAGAAAACAAAAGAGTGAGGTGAGAGTCAGAGGGGGTAGAGAGAAGAAGAGAAGGAGAGAGAAAAAAATACTAAAATATTATATGCACGGTTATTGTAGCAATTGTGCATAAATGCACAATTTTACCCCCATTGATGTGGATGTTTTTTGGCTCAAAATATGTAAAATGAGCTACTTTTTCGATTTTGTAAGACTTTACACATACTGATGTTAATGTTCCTACTATGTTGCAATTTGCATGATGCGTCTCATGTGAGTGTGTGTGTGTGGTGTGGTAGGCTTGCTAGACTCTTTGTTGTGGGAATATTTGACTTTAGATCATGTGCACGTTGTACTTTGTAAAGTGTAAACTGTCGACTAATTAATAAACTTGGACCACAATAAAGAACCCTTGATTTGTATTTTTGGGTCTTAATTAAAAAAAAAAAAAAAAAACCCTCAATGATATGATTTTTTGACAGTTTATAAGAATACAGTATAGGACAATTTGCATTATATTGCTCTAAGGGCAGAATATCTGTTGGCAAAGTGTATGACTACGCCTACTTAAAGAATTATCATCAGGATTGGATGTTATAAATTGAAATTCTCTTAAAAAAAAAAAAAAAAAGAGACCAATAACTAGATACAAAATTTGAAGGCCCCACCCAAAAAAAAAAAAAAAAAAAAAATCTACAAGGATAACTTTTGAGAAAAAAATTATAGGATTACATTTTTTTGCCACAATTTTAATATGGTAAGCCATAAATTATGGCAAAAAATTATGGTTATGTGAAAATAATAAATAATTAATGACAATCAGACACATAAAATAGTTATGAATAATGGTATAGTAAGAGTATGGTCCTAAAATTACTAAATTTTTGATCGTGGAATGGAAGGTAATGCCAAAAAACCCAATTGAAAAAGCCTGGCTATTAAAATGGGACCTCTCGTGTTTACCATAATCAATTGAAAAAGCTTTTCCTGTAGTGCTTCTTCCCTTCACTTTCAACTACTTTAGTCTTGATCTCTCTCTCTCTCTCTCTCTTTTTTTTTTTTTTTTTTTTTTTTTTTTTTTTTTTTTTTTTAAACGAAATTTGAGTCCTAATCTTTTAGTTTTAGATTTCAGGGGACAGTGCATAAAATTATGAGAGGTGACCACATTAAAGGATAGTGGTACGAACATTTAGCCACGGTAGTGACTGCGTTTTGGATAGAATAAGCAGTCAAATTGGTGGTGTGGTATGGTTGTGTGCATTTGTAGTGCTATATAGGTCGTGCGAATTTACTGTATTTGTTTTATCGTAAAATTTGGTCAAATCCAAAAATATTTTTCATTGACCAAAATATCATTTATAAAATCAATATATATATATATATATATAAAAGTAGAGACCTCATGTTGGAGAGTATGAGGATATGCCATGTGGCGCATTCCTTGAAGTTTTCTTCATTTAGTTTTCTACTTCAAAAAAATTTGCATTTATATTAAAGTATTAGTTCATTGAATTAGCCATTAAAGTAAATACATATATTAATTATCTATTGTTGTGCATTAATTATTTATATTAAATGAATTTATATAATTATTTTTATAAACTCTATATAGAAAATAGTTTTTAGTTGGAATAATAATAATAAATTTAGAATATAACATTCTTATTCATGTTTAGTTATTTTGACAAAAATTGTCACAAAAGCCATAAAAAAATTAAATATTTGTAGATTCACTAAAATTAATCTTAATCCTTTAAATTTCCTAACTCCTTTTTGTGTGTGCGCACGTATGTATTTGTGTGGAACTAACACTATAATATGTATTCTATATAATTAGAAAGATTACTGTGGGGGAAAAAGGGTTCAGCCCAATGTAATGGGCCGAAGGCCTATAGGAGGACTATTTTGCGATCGAGAAGAAGAAGATGGCAAAGGCAGGGCCCGGCTGGAAGTAGGATCCTCAAAAGGAAGAATTATCACAATCCGAAGAGGATATCTCCTGTCCGAAGAGGCTGTAATCCTCTGACGCAATATCATAAATCAGTTGAATGTGTGAAAGGCTAGAATGACCTTCTGAGGACTTCACCTGATCAAGATAAGCTCTGAATATGCTATGGAACGATAAGGATGGAGAAATATCTAAAGGGAAAGCTGCTACCACTGTATTTAATGTACTGCAGTAACTTTTCTGGCCGCATTTATGTGAAGAAGACCCCTGAACAGTGCATCCTAACTTAGCGCCACTCACACAGAGCTAAAAGAAGATACCTAACGTGACATGTACTTCAGCAAACTCATGGATGATGAACACATGGACGATGGAGATGAGGAGAAGGATGACTATATAAAGGAAGGAGGCTCCTAATATAAGGGGGAGAGAGAGAAAACTTGATTGTAACCCTAAGGCTTTTGTTCATCAGAAAAACAAATAGTGTAGCTCTTCGGATTATCAAATTTTACGTGTAAATTAATGTTGGCTTGTGTTTGAAGGCTGTGATCCATTGTTATCAGTCCCATACTTAACTTAGCTCTTTAACCCATACTCTACAAATTAATTGTTTTTGGGTTTGGGCCACAAAAACCAACCCTACAATTACTAATATAATAAATATATTTATTTTGTTATATTAATTATTTTAAGCATAATGAAATTTTAATACCATTTTTCTAAGATTTATATGAGAAATGATTGGGTTTTTTTATTTATTTATTTATTTTTATGTGAGAAACAATTGATTTGAAATATGACATTTTTACTCAAATTTAGTTGTTTTAGCAACAATTGAAACCATGTCCAACAAAAAGGGGAAAATTTTTTAGTAACACACAATCAAGAATGTAAAAATATAATAATAATAATAATAATAATAATAATTGCAAGATGTATGCATTTTTTAGTAGGCATAAAACATGCTTATCTATATTAGCTACTATATCATGCAATTTTCAATTTGTAAACACACACACACACACACACACACATATATATATATAGTATGATCAAATCATTATACTACTCTTAATGTATTCCTATTTTGTCTACATATAAAATAACTAAAGATTACAATTTTTTACAATAAAATTTATTGAAACATCTTTTTTATACATCAATAGTTGGGGTTGGAGATCTAAATCCTAAATGTTTCTACTGGAAATTGAGGTGCCAATCAGTTGAGTTACAAAATTTTTGGCAAAACTTATTGAAATATTGGAGAAAAATAATAATAAGTTACACCGCACATCGTGTAGGAACTCAACTAGTTTTATAAAAGAAAAAATTAACAAAATATTTTACATAAACACACAATAGCTCTCCCTCAGCTAGTCGTTGGGTCCCCAGGTGGTTGGGAGTTGGGACTGTCACTCCGGTAGTTAGGAGGCATTGGTTTGATTATTTGTGCTTGAAAATTTTTTTATCACATCAAACAATTGAAAACATAATAAAATGAAACAACGTAGAGTAAGTTCTATCAACACTTTCAGAGCAAGAACTCATTTCATTGCTTCATGATGAAAATTTTTTGTTGCCTTATTCAATGTTTAAACCATTCAATTTCATTGTGAAGGATGTTTAAACCATTCAAATTTGGTTGGTATGGTGGAAATATTTCATTTTCCAACTAGCAATATACTTTCAAGAATTTCTTATGTCACTGCGATGCATGGCATCCGCAATGGTATACTAATTGGGGTCGCTCTCTCGTGGGTGTGGCTTTGATTGAACTAATTAAAGTAATAGAAAATATCTAATGCATTGAGTATTGAATGCTTGGCCATCTAGTTCCAGTACTGACGAGGTAAAAAGCTTTTGGAAGAGTATTTGGCATCTAAAAGTCCCCAATAAGGTTAAGGTGTTCCTCTGGCGGGCTTGTTTAAATGTGCTCCCAACCAAGGGAAACCTGCAAAAAAGAAAAGTGTTGTATAGTCTTGTGTGTGATCAGTGTGGTTGTAGGGTTGAAGACGTGTTACACGCTATCTAGGACTGTGATAATATCGAATCAATGAGCGACCTGGTTAGCATCATTAAGGCCGAAGGGAAAAATCTGGAGGAGTTTACGATGATTGCTTGGCTAATCTAGCTTCAGAGAAACAAAATGAGAACCAATGAAGCTGCCTTACCAAGTACAAAACTTGCTCAGTCAGCTTTGGCCCTGTTGGCTGAGTTTCAGTAGGGAAAGTAGCTGCAAGAATTGAAGCAAAGGGTCGGACTGGTGCAGTGGCAACCTTCACCAGAGGATACAGTGAAAGCAAATTTTGACAGCGTGGTGTTCGCGGAGGACTAGGAAGTAGGCATTGGGGTGGTCATACGCAACAAAGAAGGGCAGGTTTTGGTTGCTTTGTCTGAGAAGGTGATGATGCTAGCATCAGTGGAGATTCTAGAGATGCTAGCTACCCGAAGAGCTGCAATCTTTGCTCAGGGACTTGGCTTTCGTCAGGTGTGCTTTGAAGGAGATGCAGAACTTGTGGTGAAGAGCTTGCAGACAGGGATGGGTTTTAATGCGCTGGCTGGTCACTTAGTAAAAGACTTAATGTCTATAAGGGGTTATTTTCAATTCTACTCTATCATTCATGTAAGGCGGTAGGGCAACCATGTTGCCCATGCTCTAGCTAGGGATGCTAGGTTCTCTTTTCCTTTAAGAGTTTGGGTGGAGGATGTTCCACCAAACATTTTAAGTTATGTTGTTAAAGATTTGCCTTCATAATAAATTTAAACCGGAGTTGGGTTGTTCCTCAAAAAAAAAAAAAAAAAAAAAAGGTTGTGATTGTTTTGTCACACTTCCTCCACACGGAAGTACCAATATTCTTGAGCCTATTTTTTATTATATTGTTCTTGATTATGGCATTACTCGAAAGGAATATCATTATCATGACCCCAAAACCAAACTTCATTGTGTCGACTTCCTTCAATTTGTCACTTATATTCACTAATCCTTCTATTGCATTCTTTTTTGAGTGCTCATTTGACATTGTTAGGGATGCCAGCTTCGTATTTGATCCTTCTTTAGCCACTCCTAGCGTATATAATTTCTCCTCCTCTAGTTTTAGCCACCACTCTCATTAGGGTTTCTCTCTACAACAAACATGTATTCTAACTATTGGAATAAATGTGGCTGGCCCCTTAAGGGGTTTTATATAGGTAACTTGAGTTGAGACTAAAGGGAAAAATTAAAGCTTAGCTCCATTGGGTCTTGGGTTTCGGTTATCAAATAACCAGCCTAAAGTCAACATTAATTATATTTTATTTCACTATAAAAATATAATTACACTCTAAGTTCTATTTAATTACATGAGGAATTACTGCATTCAACTTTAAATATATTTAGTGAAATAAAGTTGGGTTATTGCCACTTTATTGGCACTATATCTTAGGTCATTGAATCCCAAATTTAATCTTTTAATTATTTTTATATTTTTTTAGAATCAAGTTCCATCAAATATCACTTAAATGATCATGCCTGATACTCTGAATAATCAATTCCCATTTAATCTATCTCAAGGGGATATTTTTGGGTTTTTTTTTTTTTTTTTTTGGGTTGAAATTATGGATTATGTCTTGAGGAATAGTGTTCTCAATACGTTACATGTAATTACTCTGATGTAGACCGTACTTGTGATCTTATAGATTTCCATTCCACTATTGGCAATTATTTCTTGGCTGAAACCTCTCTTATTTCCTGGACAAATTAAGAAATAATTTATTATCATCCATTCCAGCATAGATGCAAAGTATCAAGCTCTTGCAGACACCTTTCTGAATTTCTATGCCTTGGATGGCTTTTGACTGATATGGGTGCCCCTCAAACCTCTAATTCTCCTATCAACTGTGACAATTGGAGTGATATCTACATTGCTCACAACTATATTTTTCATGAAAATACCACATATTGAGACAAATTGCTATTTTATCAGTCATCATCTTTCGTAGGGTAGCCTTTATTTGCAATTTGTTTCATCTTAAGATCAACTTGCTAATGTGTTTAACAAATCTCATTTATCTACCGTATTTGGGAACTTATTTTCAAACTCAAATTGGCCATTTTAGGGTTACCTTGAGTTTGAATAAAGGGATGGGGGAGTATTATAGCATATCTATATGTAGATGGGATAAGATTAAGCAGGGTAGTTGATGGAAGCGCTCACTTAGGCAAGTTACTCTAGCAAACACCTGCATATGAAGAACATGACAACTCTTGAAGGAGTGGCAATGAGCACCCCAATGGTAAAGTTAGTGAGTATGGAAGAGAAAAGCTTTCAGAAAATAATTTTTGATGATAAGAATTTCATACCTCCATGTTTATGTAAAAAATAGGCATGTATACCCACAATTAGCATGCTTCTAGATTTCCTATCCCATCATTACCTATCCTTAATGCTTTCGGCAGATGTGACATGATTCTGCTTGTCTAGTTGGGTTGGGATGCGTCTCTAGATGGTGATTGAGACTCTTGTTAGGGGGACATGCCACATCACATATAATGCTAAGTGGATGATTGTGTAAGCAATAAATATGACTGAGATATGATTGAGACTACTTTGACCTTTCGGTCCACCTTTCAAGAGATTTTTTTTTGGATTGGCCAATCTAGCGTGGTAGTGAGATCGAAGCATGGCCTTAGTTCATTTCGACTGCGTAATTCCTTTCTGCCCTCTTATGTTTTCTGATACCCCCTCACTATCAATATTATGGTGTCCATATGTTTAGGATTATTATGATTTGAATAAAAGAAATATCAATTAACCTTGATTCAAGATAGAATCAAGACTCCAAGATCATCACTTTCCGTTGTTATTCTCTTTGTATGTTGCATATATACTCATGTCCTGTGTATGTAGAAAATGAAATACTGAATATAGAAAATTTCATATTGTAGAACTCTTGTTGTTCTTTTCTATTTTATTTCTCAACTTCATTTGTTTTCTGTTGACAGATTAGTTTGGAATTTGAAATGAAGATTTGGAATTCTATAATCTGTTTGGCTGGAATAGTTGTTTTAGGATTATATTTTGTTTCCAATTTATTCTATTACTAGATAATCTATGGAGAGAGAGAGAGAGAGGTGAAGCACTTGATACATAACCTTCAAAGGGATCAAGTAAGTCATTATTTTCTAAAATTTTTAATCTCCATTTACAATTGCAGGGCACATGTCTTTTAGCCTTTACTGCATTGCTCGACTCCTTGAGCTCTCAACCATGTGAAACTAAAATCAAGCTTATGCAGAACCCCATCAAAAGTCCAATGCTTAGTCCTATATATATGTAGGTATAGCTTTGGCATCTTGATGTGGGATGCGGAAACAATTGTCCAAATAGTCATAGGTTTCCTCCCAAGGACCTACACTTTAATTTGGAGAGTTATTAAAAGTATTGAGCTTTTTAACTCAATTTTAGGAGAATTTTAATTATTCTATGTCCTTTAGTAGACATACTAGGACATGTGCCTTTTCATTTTCACGGCCAAAGATTCGTGCTGTGTGGGATAGAAAGGAGCCTAAGACTTAATTGTCTTTTATGTTTGTCTTCTGCTTTAATTCTTTCAATCTAAAGTTGGACTTTCTTTGCTTGATTTCTTATCTGCTTTTGGAATCCTGCTTTCATGCATCTGCATCTTTCTATCATGCCTTCATGCATATGCATCTTTCTTTCATGCTCTCATGATTGTTTATCTGTTTTTGTTTGGTTATTTAGTTTTTATTTTATTTTGTTTTCAAAATAAAAATAAAAAGGAAAAAAAATTAGAAAAATACAAAAACAGTATGTGTTTTGTGTACATTGGTACTTGTGTACTTTGGATGGCCATTGAAACAAAGTTTTCTTAACTTTGTATCTTTTATAATTTAGATAAACATCTTTATGCACAACGAAGCAAGTGAGCTTTGTGGCTGTTGTTTGTGATGAGTAAGATTAAGTTATCTTTTGAACTTAACACTCTTATCACTCTTTTTGACGGGTAAGACTAAAAAATCCTAAAAGAAAGGCATAAATAACTATCTCACCACTATTGCCCACCAATCATGAAAGACACATGTATGCTTTGGCATAGTAAAAGTACAGTGTCAATGACATTTGTGTGCTTCGGCATAGCAAAATTGGAATGTTAAATATCATTAGGTATTTCTTTTCTCTTTCTTATGCATGATATGCTAAATAAAAGAAAATATGCAAAGAAAATAAAAAGCAAAAAGATAAAAAATGCTTTAAATATGATTGCAAGCGTGTATTCTGAGAGATGTGGGAGTTATAGGATGTACGTCGAAGGTGATAGTCTCTATCAAATAGTTATGATTGTGTATGAGTTAAAGTGATCTTCTCATATCTCAAATCGTCATAACATGTATACACATATGCAATCTTGCGATATTTGTCACACACAACACGTAATATTCTTTGCTACTCTTGATACATATGCAGGTACAATGTGATTTGGCCATCACAAGATTTTACATGTGTTAATGTATGTTCACTAAACTGTCTTGACTTGTTTTTGAAATATAAAATTGGTTAGACTTGTTTAGTGTGTGTGTGTGTGTTTTAGGATCTATGTGCTTAACTTTTTTTCTTGTTAAGAGATTTGTTTTTCACATGTTTTGCATCTTTCTATTATCTTATCATCGATAGCATCTTGTTTCATTTCTTTCATGCATTTATATGGATTTCTTGTGCCCCCTTGATTATCCTTGATCATCTTTATATTTATCGGGTGAAGTTTTATAACTTCTTGTATCCTTTGTTAAACCCTTTGTCAATCATGACAAAAAGGGAGAGAAATTGTGGAGACTTTATGATTTCTTTTTAAAATTCTATATGTTAGGGGGAGAAATACATGCCTTTGTAAGGGGAGATATGTTTCATCTTGTTACGGGGAGTGCACCTCCTTCTTCTTGTACCTTGGGTCTTGTGACCATGTTTTCATACATTATGCTTATCTTCTTTTTATGATGATTTATGTTTTCTTCACCTACCTCTACATGTGTTGTTTTTTCTCGTTCTTTATATACATGTTTCTTTACTTGTATGTAATCTATTATTTCTGTTTCACACTAAGATGCCTTAATGAGTTTTGTTTAAAGTGTTTCAGAAATACATGTTGTCAAAGTCTACTTGCCATAAACTCTCTTCTTGTAAAGTTTTTCAAGAGTTTGTGTTAGGATAGATTTTATTATATTTAACAAGTGAGTATGAGTTGAGTGATTTATGACTTCTCTCATATATTCATTTGTTTGTTGTAGTTTTGTCACGGATTGCCAAAGGGGGAGATTGTTAGGACATATGTGGTTCATTTGTTAAGAATATATGTCAATATTTATGTAGTTGGCTAATCTTTTGACAAAATGCACTTTACTTGTAATTGGGTAGATTTATGATGTGTTTAATACTTCAAGAAACATGTTGTTCAAGTCTAGTATTAAAGTCATGAAGATTGGACCAAGAAACAAGTGAAGAAAAGCTATTCATTAAAGCTAGACAGATAGCTCGACAACTGTGGACAGATAGCTCGATAGCTACTCGACACCTCTCAATAGCTGGCTATCTATCGAGCTCTTAAGGTGTTTCTTATCGCAATCTTGACACCTTCTCGAAAACTGGTGGATCGATTGAGAAAGCTCATGTCACCTTGACAGCTTCTTGACACCTGCTCGACACCTAGCTATCTATCGAGGTTTAATGAGACTTGACAGATACTATCTATCAAGGTTACAGAAATCAGAATTTTCAGGTCTGATTTTTGGGCTAGGCTTTTGTATCTGTGTAAGGTTTCTTTTCTCACAACCCTAGACCTATATAAGGCTTATTTTAGAGGCTGTCACATAAGAGAATACAAGGAGAAATATGCAAAAGGTGACCGATGCCTTATTCTCTCTGAAAGAAGCTATTGCGTCTTTTGCGCCTTAGGGTTTTGTAACTAAGCGTTTCTTGATCTTTATTGTTGATGAAGTGAATAACTTTGCAGTCTACATCTTTTTCTAGTTGGTGATTAAGTCGCGTACTGAGATCCGCGTAATTGATTAGTCACATACTGGGATTCGTGCATCATCAAAAGGTGGTGTTCATATATTGAAGAGTTCAGAAATTCTGAAGCGGTAGAAGGTTTCTGCTGTGAGTTCATCTACGAGGATTGTAGAGTCTAGGGACAAAAGTTTTGTGCTAGATCTGAAACTTTTTTTTACTATAGTGGATTGCTTTTAGGAATGTTTCCCTCTCAGGTTATTTATTGTGAAACTAGTTTATTTCATTGGTTTTCCTAAGTCATCATATATTGTCCTATTTATTTTATTCCGCTGCATGATTTTGACATGATATTGATGTTTGTTTGTTTTAACAAGTTTTATTTGTAATAAATCTAATTAACAACTTGAATTTAAAACTTGTTAATTCTATCAATTAGGGTCTAACTTTTTTAATAGTAGCCTTTACCTTATAATAACAACATGTGAACTGACAAATAAAAATAAAAAGAATAGAAGTGAGAAAAAAATGTAGTGGGTTTTATTGCCTTTTCTCTAAAGCAATGGTATGGACGGGGACCAGCATTTAATGACTTGTGTCACGTAAGAAAGATACTTCAACCGTGCACTCTTTCCTGCTTCCTCTGTTGGGAGGTTTTTATTTTGTTTAATTTTTGAGAAACTTCTCTATTGGGAGTTTAATACTTCATTTTTTTTTTCAAAAGAAGTAATGTCATAGAAGTTTTTTCTGGTAAAACTCAAAAGCCAAGCATGGCTAGTCATTTTAAGTTTTAACAAGAAGATTGTCACTATTTTCTAACAGTTTAATATTTTGAGACAATAGATTCTTAATCAAGATAAAGAAGATCATCAATATTAGTGTTAGAATATTAATCAAATGATAAAATTCACCATTCTTAACATTTTGAAACAATTGATAATTTATCAATTTTAATAAAATAATTAGTCTCGTCGTCTGCTGAGTTGAGATGAATAATGGTAGCTTTGCATGTAAACTAGGGAGTTGACTTTTTTTTTTTTTTTTGGCTGAATAAACTATGGAGTTGACTTGAAAAAAAAAAACTTATAAATTTTTTTTATATACATACTTATTTTTTAACTAACATGTTTTGTTCCCCTAAAGAAATTGAATACCATGACTTGAGAATCCAAATAATTTTGGTTTTAAAATATAATTTT
Organism: Quercus variabilis; assembly: GCA_030445155.1. NCBI lineage: Eukaryota > Viridiplantae > Streptophyta > Magnoliopsida > Fagales > Fagaceae > Quercus > Quercus variabilis. The sequence continues at coordinate 37,972,003 of CP129445.1, forward strand.
GACCCCCCAAACATTATTCTTAACCTCTTAAAAAAAAAAGGAGCCCATATAACAACAATAAAAATTAGAGAAATTTTGTGGATACAACAAAATCTCACAACATTTTCACAACATCCTTATTTTTAATTGTGGTGGGTCTCATTCATTCTAATATATTATTATTATTATTTATTTTGACCTACGAGGGACTGATACCTCAATTGTTGTAAAAATGTTGTGACAATGACAATATGTTGTATCCCTTTTATAACTCTAAAAATTAGTTCAATAACATAAAAAAAATAGCCTAAACAAAAACAAGATTATGCCAAACAATAACAACTGAACAAAATATTCAAAAAAAGGCCATTCAAAAACAAATAATGAAAACCTTTAATCATTCAAATTTGTAACTCATTCAAACCATTCCATAAAAAAAATCTCTAATTTCATTTTTCCTAAAACAATTGTATTAAGAGAGATACTATGTTTGTGAGCTCTCTTCGGCGATGCCAATATCTTTGCTCTCCTCGGCTTTGCAATCACACTAACTTTGCTCTCTTCAATGGCTTGGCTTGCAATTGCAACAAGTATCGTATCCATTCTCTCTCTCTCTCTCTCTCTCTCTCTCCACTTTTGTCTTTTCTATCATCATTTTGGACTCTCTCCCACTTTATTATTTTTTATTTTAGCATTCTTAGTTCCCACTTTGTCTTTCATTAGTCCTTATTTGCTTTTTCATTTTTTTTAGTAGAAGGAAATTATAAAATTTCATGCATTTGCCGGCTTTTATTTTTGTAAAGATGTAAAGTCAACACCAGACACTTGAAAAAATAAAAATAAAATTTAGGAACTAGGACACAGAAGTGAAAAGAGATAAAAATGTCAGAGTTTTAACATTAGAGAAATAGAGATACAAATATTGTTGGCTTAGCACCAAGCATAGGAAGGAAATTCCCAACTTATAGATTCATGATTAATTATATACAAATGAGACCTTTATTCAGTTAACTTAGCTTTAATAAAGTTTTTTATCATCGAATGAGAGATCTAGAGTTCAATTTCTATTCACATAATTGATATGAACTATTTGGATAGAATTGTCAAAAAAAAGAAAAAAAAAAAAAAATCTACAGTTGGATTGTATTTCTCATGTTTTGAACCCTTTTGGGTTTGGAGGGTGACAAAAAGCATTACCAATAGGTTTTATTTAAATTGTCAAGAAGTTATTTAATTTTGATGTAGAAAAGAAGTATTTGGTTAATATGACTGAGCAAAGGTTATAAACCTTTGTTCTTGCTGTGTTTTATTTTTGTTTGGATTTTTTTTTTTTTAAAATAATGGACATAATAAGTAAATAGTAAATTTTTAGAACTTCCCAAACCATCTACAAGTAATTGAAGGAAATGATTGGCAGACTGTATAAAGTATAATTTGCAAGTGGAGAATACTTGCAAGCTAGAACAATCCAACATCTGCTATAAGTATTGGCAATGTTACAAGAAATAAGTTGTAAATTAACATGAAGAAGTGCAGCCTTTGGATCATTCAGCTAATTTTCTTGGGATTCACAATAAGTGCTAAAGGCATTCACGTAGATGAAGAGAAAGTGTGAGCTACCGAGTACCAACCTTAAGAACAGAATCTGAGGTACACTGTCTTTATGGGCTTGCTACATTCTGATATTTATTCATATATAATTTTAGTAGCATTGCCACACCTACTATTATCTGAAGAACAAAAAATTGTAACGTGGTGAAGAAGTGTATACTCCATATTTGCTGTAATAATTAAAGAAAAATTAAATTCGACACCAGTTTTGGTAATCCTAAATTCTGATAGTGTTTTTGAGTTATATATAACTCAAGAGGGTTGCACGGTTGGTTTTGATGGTGAGAAGTTGAATGAGGTAAAATAGAAGGGGTCAACTTATGAACAAGAGCTATACACAATTATCTGAGCCTAGGAACATTGGGAACATTTTTTAATTGTAAAGGACTTCATGATTTAGTTTGACTATAATTCATTGAAACATTTCAAGATAAAAGGCACTTGAACTGGACGCAAGGCTTCTTATCTAGAGCAATTTTGCTACATTATTTATATTTAAATCTTGTGCTTCCAACGAGTTGCTGATGCTCTAACCTTTTGGTGGTGTTCTAATTATGGACATTGGAAGTGTTGTCCGGCAGTGTCTTGTTTGTCAAGTGAAGTGCCTGACAATCATAAGATATTGGTTTATATATGCCTTTTCCCTCTCTTAAGAATATTTGGGAGTACATAACAATGGACGTTGTGTTAAGACTTCCAATGACTTAAAAGTGTGTAGACTCCGTATTTGCTGTTGTTGATAGGTTCTCCAAGATGATGCATTTATCCCTGTCGTAAGAAATTTCTCTCACTTTTAGCTCACTTTAGAGAAGAAATTTGACATGAGGTTGAATTACAAGACTACTACACACTCTCAATTTGATGTCTAGACAGAGGCGATGAACCAAACTCTGATGAATTTAATTTAAAACTGTGGCAGAATAGGCCAAATCAATGGGACAACGCACTTACACAATCCATTCGATCGAATTCTCTTTCTGAGTTCTCTAATTGTTTGCTAAGTTTAACAAGATGGATACTGAAACTTTAGGTTAACATGTGGTATTTGTACACCGTTCTATGCACAACGGGTCTCCATATACTTTTTTTCTTTTACCAAAGTTTCACTAAGTAGACACAATGAAAAACACATTATTGTCCAAGTGAACTTCATTTGAGTAATAAAGTTATATATATGTATTTTTACGGGCTTTTCAACTGTGCAGCGCTGAAAACTGAAGGGAACACCCGATCAGATGGCTCAATTGCAAAACCATGGAGGTTATGCACAGTACAACAAGTAGAAGGTCTCAAAACCCTGATCAGAAAACTGAAGGGGACACCCGATCAGATGGCTCGGATAAATGATGCTAATGGTGGAGAAGGCAAGTGGTTTGGATGATTTCCCATCACTTCGTGTATAAACTCAATGTACTTTCTCAATGAGCCATGATTAAAATTTGTGTACATGAGGAAAGAGGTTTGTGTATATTAGATATAGCAGTGGCCTAATTTCACTACAGGAAACAAGACTTATGATGACAAATACTTTTCATCACGAAATATCCTTATATTGTTGCCTAAGACATATGGTGACAAAACATCATTTGTCGCGTGATCTCGATCACAGAATGTCCTGATGTAAAACTCCAAACCTTTTTTATTTAAAGCAATTTTACATGTGAATAATATCTCAAATAAATTTTATTTTTAGGATGTTAATTATTTTGTAGAGGTCTTTTGAATATCTAAAGCATGTTATGACATTTATGTGATTTGTGGTTATGGGTAAGTGAAAATTAAGGAGGTGAAGAAACTTAAGGGTAAAGTGGTAGATGCCTTCTCAAGATATTTGTAATTAGTGGTCTAGACTCTAGAATCAGCACAACACCCTCCTTGGATCCATACGGTTCTCTCCCTCTTCTTATGCTCTTCTCTTGCTTATTCTTCTATTCTTGTTTTCTCCACCTCATGGCCGACCCATTGCAAGCCCCCTGTACTTACAACTACCCATTATCACCACTTAAAGCAACCTAAACTACAGTAACACCACACCATTTTAATGGAGGCAGCAAGTGTTTTCTCCTTAAGTTGCTGAAATGGCGGTGTAAAGGTTAAATTTTCTTGGATCCACTTCCTTATTGTTTTGGTTATGGTCTAACACTTGTGTAGAGTCAATTTCTTGGGTGAGGATAATATTTTGAGTGGGTGTGAGTATAATGTTAACTATAAATTTGTGCAAGTAATATGAGCATGTGCTTTTTGTATACCAAGTGTTTGAGAAATTGTCTCTATGAGTTGTGAGTTTTGGTTTCTTCATTTTTTAGTTGTGGTGATTGTTTATAGGAGATTATGGGCTTCATCCTTGTTTTTAATATGCTTTGATACATGTGGTTTTAATATGAATAAATTCTCAAAGCATTTGGGCTAGTATTAAAGATATAACAATTTCCTTTTGGATTCTAAAGTTGTCAGGGACAGATTTGAGTCAGCCACAACATGTGATTTTTAATAAATTATAGAAAAATTATTTTGAGCTGAAATTTTTATGCTACATACTAAAATATAAGAGCTTATCCCTATTTAATTTCAAGTTAATCAGACAACCTTTCATGGACCAAACGATTTTTACAAAAGGGCTGACCTGCTGTGTAGTGAATCAAAAAGTTTGACAAGTATATGGGGATTTTGTGGAATTTACTTGAAACATTTGTTGAGTGGATTGGCTTGTAAATTCTTGCATTTTTTTTTTTTTTTACCTGTGTTTTACTTAGTTAATTTTAATAATGGTTTGATTTAATCACTTGGTACCCAAAAGGAAACTCATGAGATATGCTACCTCTATTTTGAGATGATGTGTTTTATGTTATGTTTACTCATGTTTTTTTGCTTGAAGTAGAAAATTGAAATGCTTTGGTTGTGTTATGGTCCTTTGGATCACTTGTATGCTTGTTTGATATCCTTTGGGAATGGGTGCCTTGGGATAGTCAAGTTAGGCTTTAGGCCCTCAATTTGATTTTAGGGGACCATTCTTAATATATAGAGACAAGTTTATTGTACTTTATGATAGGACTTGTTATTGATAGGCTTGATCATTGTGTTTCTAGGTTCCGAGATTCCTGGTGATGGACCTAGTGACTAGATTGGTTGATTTTGTGATGCCCAATTGAGGTAAAATTGGATTGGACTTCCAAGGTAAGTGGCTTCTTAATGAGATTTTCTTGAAATAAAAAGAATCATTATTGAATTCAAACATTTTTTATGGTTAAACCCATTTTGAAACATTAATCATGGTTTTCCTAAAGCATACTATGTGTAGTATTATTGTTTTTTAAGAAATTATGGAAAATGCATGAAGCCTTAATAGGTGCATCATAATTGTCAATGCATATGGGGAAATGCATGATTTGTTAGCATGGAAAAGATAAGTATCTTTGATATATTTCTTGGAAATGGATTTTATGGATTTGTTGCATTATTTGCAAATTCTAAAGATGTTTTATCTTGACTATAGAAAATCTTATTGACAAGAAATGATTTTGGATAATTTGAGAACTTTGTGAAATGTTTGGATATTAAAAGGTTTTATGAAACTACTTGGAAACAAACTACAAGTTTCAATTTCATTTAACTATGAGCTTTATGTTGTTTTTACCCTTGTGCCATGATAGGTGTGATTACCCAGCCAAATGCCACAGTCTTTGTGACATTGGAATCTTGGCACCTCGTCTTTGTGGTGGATTGATGTCTTTGTGGCATAATTAAAGTCTTCATGGCATATTTGATGTCTTTGTGGCATAACTTGATGTCTTCGTGGCATATTTGATGTCTTTGTGGCATAACTTGATGTCTTCCTAGCATAACTGTTGTCTTTGTGGCATACCTAATGTCTTTATGACGGCTTGTCATGTGGCATTGGGTTGGATTTTTAGGTTTTTGGAATAGTGTTTTGATAGCTCATAGTATTTTGTATGTAGTTTCATATTGAGATATTTTGAGAAAGTTTTGTACTGCATCATTTCAATTGTTCTTGTCGTTTCACCAATGAAAATGAATTTGTGAGATTTTCATGGAAATTCCCATATTATAACATGTTTTGTAAAATGTTCATTATCATGAAACTTGCATTTCCCCCACCCCGATTAATTATGTTACTTACTAGGCTTTAACTCATCCCACTCTCCAACAGTTTTTCAGATTAATTTGCTATACTTTGGGCATGAAGCTTGTTTTATTGGTGGTGATTGGAGTATTATGCTAATTGAGAGATTTATGCTATAATTGGTTTGACTCAACTTGCTAAATTTATCGAGGTCATAGCTAATTCTATTGGAGATTTAAGGCTAGTTAGCATTGTGCGTGGCAGGATTAGATTCAATGTTGAGGTTGCGTATTCTTATCCATTTGGAGCTTTGAAATATATTCATGTATCATTTGGAGGCCCATGATTTTAGTTATTGTTTGTAAATGTGTTATAGAGTTCTAACTTGTAATGTGGAGATTTTAGTATAGTTATTTATTCTTATCATGTGTAAAGGAGAAGGAAAAAAAAAAAAAAAAAAAATCTCCTACGTCCTTGTTCATAATGGTTCTTCTCTTATGCTTTGGACCCTTTTGGGTTTGGGGCATAACAGTCCTTGTGACGAAAATCACCAGTAAATTGTTTAATTTTTTTAACCAAAAAAAAAAAAAATTATAGGTTACAAAAGTTTTTCGTCACCTAATATTTTCTTCACTAAGCATCATATTTAGAGATGAAATAAATTCGTCTCCAATGAATTTTAATTTGTATTTTTTTTTTTTTGACCATATTAGGTGACAAAATATTTCGTCATTGATTGTATTTTCTTTTTAATTTTCCAATTTCAATAGATTAGGCGACAAATTATTTCGTCACCAATTTTTACTTATATTCAGATTTCAACTTATTGGTGACAAAATTTTTCGTCTTATTTTTTATTTATTTTAAATTTATTAATATTATGTCCATTAACTTGCCATTACATTAAATTAACCTGTTTATTTCCAATTGCATTAATAAACAACTCATCCATTCATTTCCAACTACATCCATGAACAAACCATTCATACAATCTAAAAAGTAAAAAAAAAAAAAAAACCATTTTACTATTAAAACCATTGAATTAAGTTGTTCACAAAGCAATTACAACAATATGTAGATGAATGATGTCTTGTCTTCCATACATTATAAAAGTAAAATTGAGATCAAGTAGTTCCACAAAAAAATGTCTTTTTGCCACCAATTTCGTATATGCACAAGTATAAAGGAAAATAGACCAATACAGTCAAGAAAAAATATTAATTATATTAGTAATATAAGAAACAATTTTAGCAATGTGTTAGAAGTATTATGTCATCATTGCATTTAAATAACCACAACTCAAAAAAGCTAAGTTGTATAAAACAAAGATATATTTTCAAGTATTATGTAATACACACTTATGTCTAAATCTCTAACTGTAAGTTCTATTGGTGTGCATAAGTTCCAGGAGGTTCTGTTGATAAGGACAAGCATCCTAGAAGCACAGGACAGAGGGAAGCCATATAATATCTAAGATAAAACTGCTACCACCATATTGAATGCTCTGTAGCTAACTCTTTGGCTACATTAATGAGGAAGTGATACTTGAACAATAATTTACAGCCTTACAACTACCCTCCAAAGACTTCAGGAAGGTGCTGATGGGACGAGGATCAACACCAACAATCTAATTTACACGTGGAGAGTAGAGATGAAAGAAGGAAGATAGCATAAAATAGAAAGAAGAACCTAAGGGGATGGGATCGGAAAATTAAGAGAAAAACACTGTAGCAACAAGGACTATGTTTGTAACCAAATTTAAGGAACATATACAAGAACTGATCTCCTCAGATTGTGTCGAGGACGATTTTCTTTAGATAAAACCAGTCTATCTTTGCCTTGTTGCGATCTGGATCCATTATAATTATTACCCAACTCATTAAAGCCTAGTTTTCAAATCCACTCCCTACAAATTCATTGTATTGGGCTCTTTGGGCCTAGTTCCTTTCCACCTTTTGGCCTTAGGAATCAAATTGCGTCCTTACATCTATTATTATGAATTTCTTCAATAAGTTCATAAGTTTCATATATATATATATATATATGACAGTGTCACAAAAAGTTTCATTAATATATATTACACATCATAATAATAAAACTTTCTCATCCAAAGTCACCATTGATACCATCAAAAATTTCAATCATGTTCCAAAAATTTGATGTACTAAAGGCATCCAAAAAATATTTAAAGTCTAGGATACATTAGACTCTAACACTATCATGCTAATCAGTTTGAGAAAATTGCAGCATAAATAAGAACGGTGAAACTTACATTTTTCACATATCTCTCTACCTGCATCACAGCCATTTTTGCAAAATATTTTCCCTACAAGAACCCATGTTGGACCAAATTCAATAATTATAGATTTTGAAAGAGTAATAAAACTTATTAAAATGGTTTTGCCTATTTGTACAAACTCAAAAGTGAACCACACTTGATATAATCAAAGCAATGTAAATTTGCATGTTCATTTGACTTCTACAGATTGGATTTCCTAATAAGATATCAGTCATAATATGGTGTTGCATTACTACTGATAGTTTTATCGAGTTTGGGTTGGAACTTGAGTCTGACAAATTCAAGTTCCAAGCAACATGCAGCGATATTGAATGGAACTCGAGTTTGGCAAACTCAAGTTTCAGTCCAAACTCAAGTTCCAAAAACAGTCTAACTTACAAAATAGTTTTATTGATATGCTGCTTTCCAAATTTTTTTCTAAAATCATGCTATCTGGCAAATTTTGCCTATATACTTTCCCAAACAACATTTCCCCAATTGTCTATATCCTGCCAAAACTCGAGTTCCAAAAAGGGTCTAACTTACAAAATAGTTTTATCGGTATGCTGCTTTCCAATTTTTTTTCTAAAATCATGCTATCTGGCAAATTTTGCCTATATACTTTCCCAAACAGCATTTCCCCAATTGTCTATATCCTGCCAAAACTCGAGTTCTAAAAACAGTCTAACTTACAAAATAGTTTTATTGGTAAGCTACTTTCCAAATTTTTTTCTAAAATCATGCTATCTGGCAAATTTTGCCTATATACTTTCCCAAACAACATTTCCCCAATTGTCTATATCCTGCCAAAAATAAGTACCAATCCCATCTTCTATATAATGTTTGAGAGATTGTCCTCCTAAATAAGGGTCCATAAAAGTGTAAAACTTATTTGGCAATCCCAAGCAATTGTCCAAATCGCCTTATAGAACCTTTTCACCGTTTGACTGTTTGTCCTCTGCAAGCGTGGGGGTGATATCAAATGAACCTCATTTCTCTAATAAATTGAACATGAATATACACATTCACATCCATGTCTTTTGATTTAACCATATGAAGTTCGGACTCTCTTATCAACAATTAAAAAAAAAAAAAAAAATCTATTTCTGTTTTTTATTGTAATATCGATTGTGGTGACATACTTGAATCGATCTTGACTTTGGTTGCCCTATCCATTTGATTGCTAACTCTGGACCAAATTGTAACATAGGTGGTCCCTTTACACTTAAAAAAAAAAAAAAAAAAAAAAAAAAAAAAAAAAAAAAAAAACTATTTGTACTTTTTATTGTAATATCAATTGTGGTGACATATTGGAGAAAATTGGACTTTGCACTTTTTGCGAAAAAAATTCAGTATTTTTGTCCCATTTCTCAAACTAATTAGAAAAATGCTTTGAAACTCGATTTTCTCAAAATTGAGTTTTCAACATCACTATAGGACTCCTTAAAATGCCACTATAGGTATGAGGCGATCAAATAAAAAAAAAAAAAAAAAAACTTGCATGAAACTTGAGTTCATGGAGCTTGAGTTCTAAAACGCCACTATAGGGTCCTTAAAACGCCACTATATATAGGGCTCTAGGAATTTATTTATTTATTTATTTTTTAATTTTCAGTTTGTTATAGCTCGATTGTCCAAAAATCGAGTTTTAAATTGAAACTCAACGTTTAGAAAATCGAGTTTTAAAACAAGGGTATTTCTCTAATTAGTTGGGAAAATTAGACAAAATACTGGATTTTTTTTTTTTTTTTTTTTTTTTAAGAGGGCAAAGCCCATTTTCTCCTGACATACTTGAATTGATCTTGACTTTGGTTACACTATCCATTTGATTGCTAACTCTGGACTAAAGCAAAATTTTCAGAAGCTTGTGGTAATCATGCTATAACAAAATACTCAATATCCAAAATTCTCATAAATAAATAAATAAATATCTCTCTCTCTCTCTCTCTTTGAGACTACTTTAGTACTATGTACATGATAAATCAACCATTGTAAACTCAATGACCCCTGCGAAATTCAAGATTGGAAAATGAATACCCATGTTAAAAAATGAAATTTTATATCTTATTATCACAGAAATCCAACTAGAATGATAGTAACAAAGCAAAATCTGTACAAGCAAGAAACTTACCGTATAAGATTAAAATATGGCCCACACAACATGTTAATGCAAGGGGCTAACCTTGACAGTAAAGTTGTAGATGATTATGGCTCCTTTGTTTGTTGGCTTGCCATCCTATAATCTTTTCTGAACAAGAAATACGAGAAGAACACAAATTTCTTCTTTAACATTTTGAAGATCAAATTTAAATGTGGCCAAATTGCAGAGTAGTATCTATTATACATTCTCTAGCATACACATGCATAATACACACAAGTTGCTATTTAAAAGGGAACTCACTACTTTAAGTCATGATTTGAAGTTCGAAATCATGACTTAAAGTCACGAGTTTCCTTATAATTATAGTTGTGTACTGTGTGTACACTTAGCTCTGTGCACTAGTTGTTCCCCGCCCATGGGGTTCGGATCATTTTAAAACACCCTCCATCATACTATTATTTTAAATATTTAAACCCTTGAGGTTTTATAATTGGTCAAATTGACCTGTTCGATTTACTTCCACTAATTCTAGCTTGACAATTTGTAGTTGTGGCAAATTTGGGTATTGGCATATTGGTTTTCTGGGTTTTTAGCCGGTAATGGCTGAATGGTGATGGTGGGATGTTTGTACGAAATTGTTGAGTTTTTGGCCTTGCATAACCTTGTTAATTTTGTTGTTGATTAGCTCAGATGTGATTGTTTCTGTTGTGAGTGAAAGTGGAGATTTAAGGTTTTGATTGGGCGGCTGTGGTGGTTGGAGATTTGAAAAACTATGGCTAATAAGCATAACATGACAAGACTTTGTTAATGGGGTGGATTTTTATGCAAGGTTTTGAAACTCGGACCGGACCGTACGATCTGATCGGGAAAACCGCAAACCTCTTAGATTTTCGGTTTTTTTAGCTTCAAGAATCGTTTAATGTGAAAAAAGTAGAGACCCATGTGAACCGTGGTTGGCCGTACGGTTCTGAGAACCGTGGTCAGTTTTTAAGGTTCCGACGGTTTCTTTTTGTTTCAGCTTTCCGGTGAATTTTGGTCAATACACCGGTATGAAGTTATGATCAGATCTAGAATAAATGAAACAACACGAAGAAGAACAAAAATCGGAAGGAGATCAGATAATTTTAGATCTTGAACAAAGGGATTTGTAAGAAACAAAAAAAGGAACCAGAGATGAAGAAGAAGAAGACAAGCTCCTCAAAAACCAAAAAAAAAAAAAAAAAAAAAAAACTCCACACTTGCTCAGCAAATAAACAGTAAACACAAACTACATCAGATCAAAAAAACAAAAACACAAATTACAGTAACATGTATCTTCGTCTTCTGCTACTGCTTCTTTTTTTTTCTTCTCTTTCTTTTTTCCGTTGATGGAGCTCTATGGAATCTGTTTCTCTTTCTTTCTTTAGACTTTTGTTACTTTTGTTACTCCTTTTGAATTCCTAAGTCTCTGTCCCTCACGTGTGGCTATCTTGGAAATGATGAAAGGTTTAAATTTTTTAATAAAAGCAAACAATTTTCAGCCATTAGATTTAGATATTTTTTTTAGCTACCCAACGTGATGTAACCTGCATTGATAGCTGATAGGTGGATCAAATATTTTAATTGTTTTTGAGAGCAAAAAAGTTACTAAGTTTACAATAATTTTACAACAAATTATAAGTAGTTAATTGTTATTGATTTAAATTTGAACCTAATACTAAGATTACTTTTTTGCCAAATAATAACAACAGTAACAACCTGCTATTTAGGATTTGTTATAAAAATATTGTGAAAATATTATAGACATATCATTTTTCTGAGAGTAATGTAGTATCACAATATTTTACAAAATTTTTTTCTATAATTTGACACATGGCAAAGTGTGAGTAATGAAAAAAAAAAATTATGGGTTTACATCTCTACCTTACGTCTTATCCTGTGGCAAATTGTGACAAAATTTGTATAAAATGTTATGGTACTATAATTGCTCTAATTTTAATTAATATTTACAGTTAAGTATATAATACTTATTAAACAATTAATTTCAATTTAAAATTATTAAATAATTTATTTTATTTTATTTGAGAGTATTTCTAATTCTTATATAATAATAATAATAATATTAATTATTATTATTATTATTACAAATTTAACTAATCAATATATAAATAAATAAATAGATATTATATTTAAATTTGCTTAGGATTTGATATTTTTTATTTGTCTTGTAAAAGTTATGATATGAAAATATATATTTGAAATATAGATATTTATATTTAATTGGATTATTTTAGTTAATTTAATATTTTTTTTATTAATTTAATATTTTTATATATAAAAAATAATTATTAAATTAATTATAACGTCATCACGGTTTGACCTCGGTTTGACCTCGGTTGGACCTCAAAAACCTTGAACCTCTCCCTTTTACGATTCAATGAACGGTCCGGGTTTCAAAACCTTGTTTTTATGATGGGTTATGGGTTGCTGAGAAATTCTTTATTGCGTTAAAAGGGTTTAATTTAGATTCTTTTTTTTTTTTTTTTTTAAAGGAAAATATAAGCATTCATTCATCAGAAACAGAGTTACAACAGAGAGTGGATCTACAAAAGCAGTTACAAGCCACATTCATCACAAAAGAGTTTCTCAACAACACTTGGAACAACACCTTTCCAAACTTGAGAGACACCAGACCACCTAGCTTCTTTTGTAAGATCATGGACAACTCTGTTGCCATTCCGTTTTAGATGTTGAAATAAACACCAAGTAAAAGAAGAAGAAAGGTCTCTTATGTTTTGAATAATGTGCCCGAAATCACCACCCATGATACCTTCATTGACTGCTTGTATAATGGAGAGGGCATCAGATTCAAAAATAACTTTGGAGAGCCCCATCCCTAATGCTAGCAACACACCTTCTTGTAAAGCCAAAGCTTTTGTAATCTTAGCTAAAAAAGGCGATGAAAGGACCCTGTTAGAGGCTACAATGGAGGAGCTTTGGCTATCTCAGATTATCACACCAATGCTAGATGGCCTACCATCATCCGAAGTAGTGCCATCAACATTTATTTTGAAGAAACCTGCAGGGGGGGCACTCCACTTGGTCAAGGAAGGGACTTGTGGCAGATTAGAGAATGAACATGCTTCCTTATACTCACCAAGGATTCGATTAGCCATATCCCAAATTTGACTTGGAGGAGCACCAAAATATTAATGAAGAGCTTGATTGCAATTCCACCAAATGGACCAAGCAATAGCAAAGAAGAGTTCCAAAGCAAAGGAGGAGTCTTTTTCAACAATGGCCAATGCAAAATCCACTAGTTCTCTGGTATAGTGGGATAAATAAATAGGAAAATTATGCCAATGAGCCTAAGTCAGCTTAGCATGATCACAATGGAAAAGTGCATGGGTTGTGGTTTCAATAGTCTTGTCACAAAGAGGATAGAAACTCGAACAGTGGATACCTCTATGATTCAAATTAAACATAGTAGGAAGGCCATTGACACATGTCCTCCAAGCAAATATTTTAAGTTTTGGTAGAATTTTTTGGTGCCAAATCCTCTTCCATAGTGAGGTCTTTGCATTACCAGATGAGCACTCTCCATCCTCATTTGAGTCCACCATACTTGAGGCAATATGGTACGCACTTTTGACTGTAAATGCACCTTTTTTGTTACCAATCCTTATGAGACTATCTTCAGGAAGGTTATAACTTAAAGGGATTTTCAAAATTGTATTGGCTTCAAAAGGCAAGAAGATGGACCTTACCACATCAACTTTCCACCATTTAGTGTCATTGTCAATGAGAGAAGACACCATGGGGAATCCTTCAAAATCTATTTGGGGCGAGATCACTTTGTGTGTAGTAGGAGTCAGCAATCACTTATCGTCCCAAATATGAATTCTTCGCCCACTGCCTACCCTCCACCTTATGCCCTTTCTAATAACTTCAAGGCTATTGTGAATACTACGCCAAGCATAAGAGGGGTTGCTGCCTTTCTTGGAGTTGAGCACATCCACATGAGGGAAGTACTTGGCTTTATAAACCCAAGCCATTAGAGAATTTGGGTTTGCGAGGATTCTCCATCCTTGCTTGGCCAACATGGCAAGGTTGAAGGCTTGGAGGTTTCAAAAGCCCATTCCTCCATAAAACTTTGATTTGCACATTATTCTCCAACTAACCCATGCAATTTTATTCTCCTCATTTTTTTGCCCCACCAAAAGTTTCGCATCATATTCTCCAAGTCCTTGCTCAGTGTCTTAGGAAGTTGGAAGCAGCTTATAGTGTATGTGGGCATTGCTTGGGCAACTGCTTTGATGAGGATCTCCCTCCCACCAATTGAAATGAGTTTTCCTTTCCAACTAGCCAGTTTTTTAGCAACCCGATCCTTAATTTCAGCAAACACCTGAGATTTTGATTTTCCAATGATGGATGGGAGACCCAAATATTTGTTGTGCTTGGAATCTTGCATTGGGCCAAGAATGCTCATAATACTCTCCCTCACCTCCTGAGGGGTGTTCGGGCTAAAAAAGACTAATGACTTATCAGTATTGATTTTCTGTCCTGAAGCCACTTCATAGTTATTGAGAATATTGACAAGACTTTGGCATTCTTGATCCTTTGCTTTGCAAAAAAGGAGACTGTCGTCAGCGAAGAAGAGATGAGTAATTCTTGGGCAGCCTCTACAAATATAAATTCCATCAATCTATTGGTTACGGGCTGCTTTATAAATGAAAGCAGAGAGACCTTCAACACAGAGGAGAAATAAGCAAGGAGAAAGGGGGTCTCCCTGCCTAATACCCCTTGAAGGGATGATGTTTTCTTGAGCCTCACCGTTTATCACCACTGAGTAAGACACAGAATAGACACAATACATAATAAGATCAATCCATTTATTAGCAAAACCCAATTTCACCATCACTCCTTTAATAAAATTCCATTCAACTCTATCAAAAGCTTTGCTCATATCTAGTTTAATTGACATGTAATTAATTTTCCTTCCCATCATTTTTATGATTTAAATAATGCATAAACTCAAAAGCCACAAGAACATTATCTGTGATTAGACGATTGGGGGGGTGAAAGCACTCTGATTTTCTGAGATAATTCTTGGTAAAATGGTCTTAAGTCTATTGGCTAGGATTTTGGATATGAGTTTGTATGTGGTATTACATAGGTTGATGGGACGAAAATTTGTCATTTTTGTGGGATGGTTTGTTTTTGGGATGAGGGAGATATTGGTTTTGTTAATTTCAATCATGGGTAGATTGGAATTTAAAACATTTAACACCATGTTTGTGATATTTGACTCATAGTGTCCCAGTAATTATGATAAAAAATTGCAGACATACCATCAAGACCAGGAGCCTTGGTGGGATGAAGCTGTTGAAGCACTTTGGTGACTTTGTCTCTTGTGAAAACCTTGGTGAGCTTGGTGTTCATCTCCTTCGTGACACGTCTAGGAACAACATTAGTGATCTCATCAATACCCCTGGGGAAGGAGGTGGAATATATGTTCTCAAAATAGGATATTGCAATGGCTGTAATACTTTCCTTACTCTTACACCATTCACCATTATCATTCCATAGCCCCAATATAGTATTTTTCCTCCTCCTTTCTAACGCTTAAGCATGAAAAAATTTTGTGTTCCGGTCCCCTCCCTTATATCAATGAACCTTACTACGTTGCTGCCATATGGTCTCCTTGCTGTCCAGGAGATCATTAATCTCCTTTCTAAGATGGTTAATATCTACCCTTCGAGAACCATGCTGGTCATCCATAGTAAGGGAATTAAAAGCCCTTCTTTTCTCTTGAATTTGATTTGAAATATTTCCCACAACATTCTAATTCCAGATAGCAAAGGCATCTGTACATCTTTTAAGATTGGATGCTACCCCCTCAGGCATGACAGACAAGGCACCAGAATCCCAGGCAGCTTTAATGACTTCACGACATTCTTCCCTTTTGACCCACATGGCTTCAAAGTGAAAACGACGCTTACTTTTGCAGGTTGGAGGGGGATAGTTAGTAATAGTGAGGATGCAATGATCAGATTTAGACTCAACCAAATGATGCACTTTAGGACTCTTGAAATATTCAAGCCAATCAGAGGTAGCGAAGGCTCTATTCAGAAGGAGAGATATTCTGTCCAACCCTTCTTTCATATTACACCAGGTGAACTCAGGGCCACAGTAACCCAGGTCTCCGAAGTCGCAAAAATTAACAACACGACGGAAGCTATCTATTTGGCTTTGTGAATGTTGTGTTCCCCCTGTTTTTTCATTCATGGAGAGAATTTCATTAAAGTCATCGCAACAAAACCAAGGCAAATTAAATTGATTACAAAGAAAATAAAGCAGTTTCCAAGATTCTTCCCTAAGGTAGGTCTCCGAGTACCCGTAGAACCTAGTGAATCTCCATGAGAGACCATTGCCCAACTCAATGATTATTGCATCAATGTGGTGGTTTGAAAAGCTCTTGATTTCTAAATTTGTATCACCAGAGCAAAGCAGAGCAAGGCCCCCACTATGACCTCTGCTAGGAACAATTAACCCATTTGGAAAACCCAGTTTGAATTTCACCTTCTCCATATGTCTAATTTTTAATTTATGCTCTTAATACATATGTCAAATTTTGTGTCAATCGAATATGATTTACTATATGATTATTAAGATTATATTTTATGTATAATTTTAAATTAAAAAAAAAAAAACTTGCAATTTAAACAATTTATTGATGACATAGCTATTGATATTTAATTTTCTAGAAATTTTGCAAACATAAAGAATATAAGAAGAAGATGTAATCCAATGGTGGGTTTGTCAAAATTCATCTCTAATAAAAAGATATTGAATAAGATTGTAGTTTTATGTTACAACTAATTTTGTAACTAAACTTGATCCTTATTTTTATATAAAACACTCTACGTTATAGAAGAAAAAAAAAAAAAAGAGAGCAAGTTTATGGTCCATGATGGTTGTAATAAAAACATCATATAATTTGATTTTAATATGAAGTTTATATGTTCTTAAAAAAAAAAAAAAAAAAAAAAAAAAAAAAAAAAAAAACAAACCAAAACAAACAAAATCGAAGAAGAAGTTTAAATAGTGATGTTAGGTATAGTACAAATTTTATTAATTAAACCTTGTTTATTTGTTTGTTTGATTGTTTTTTTTTTTTTTTTTTTTTGGTGCGGAGAAGAATAAGGATTACAAATTGAAGTATTAATTATAACCAAAAATTAATTTAAACATTGATTTATTATATTATTCAAGTGGTATCAATCACTCCTGGAAAAAAAGAAAAAAGAAAAAAAATTTGCCATCATATTTTTATATAAAATATTACAAATTGTAGCTTAACTCGTTAGCATTTTTTGGTATTTCTAAGGGAGATATTTAGCTAGAGTTTTAATTCTCCTGTTGTAACTATCAAATTAAAAAAAAAAAAAAAAAAAGTGATATCAAATTTTTGCCACATTAATTAATTTGAAGTTTTCTATAATAAATTTTGTAATACTTTTATCATTTTTTGAAGTTTAAAACTGTAGGATATGTAACATCTCATCATTCATCTGGTTGGTGGTGATTTGGGAAATTGGCCCAAAACAAAAATTTCTAGATATATGTGACTTAGCGATGTAGACAGGTTTGTATTTGAGCGTACTCCCATTAAAAAGATGATGACGTAGAATCTTCGTCATGATGATCTCTCCAAAAATGAAATTCTTGAGGAATAAAGTTGAAATTCATTTAAAAGATATTTGTGATAATGCTATCAAATTCATCATTAGAGCACTCATAACAGTGGAGGTACATTGCTATATTACTAAAATTTAGCTCCTCCAACACTAAAATCGTTTTCCATCAGTGGAGCTAAATCTAAAAAATTTAGCTCCATTGCTACAGTGCACATTTATCTATAGATGTGCACTGTTCATGAAAGCTAAAAAAATATCTATTATTTTATTCTACTTCCTGATTAAAATAATGCCACTTGCTCTCTCTCTCACTCCGTGTCTCTCTCTTAACTTTCAGTCCTCTCACGCTGCCGCCCCCTTGACCCATGCCGCCAACCCATGCCGTCAGAGACCCAGCTCCAACCACGACAACCCCTACCACCACCACCACCACCACATCAATCACAAATCCAACCATACCCACACTTATCAAACCCACTACCACCAATATCAATCACCACCTCCACCACGGCAACCCCCACCACCACCACCACCACCCTATTAGTCACAAACCCAATCACACCCACACTCATCAAACCCACCACTACCAGAAAAAGAAAAAAAGAAAAAAGAAAAAAAAAAAAAGCAAACATCGGCAAAACCCATGGCCAAAACATCATTAAAACCCATGGTGGCAGATCAGAAGAGAAAGATGAAAGATTTGGCGGTTTTTGACTTTGACATCGTCGGCGGCTTTGCTAGATATCGACGGTAGCGACTTTGACTTCTTCAAGCTTTTTGGGTTCGGTCAGGGGGAGAAGTGCAAAGCATGGATTTGGCGGTATGGGTTTTTGGGTTCAATCAGAGGGAAAAGGATCTTGGAGTGGTGACGGCTTGGTTGAGGGAAGGGGAGTAACATGGGAGAAGAAGGCAATGGAGCTGGGCGGCGTGTTGAGTCTAAACCAGAAAAGAAAAGGTGAACCAGAAAAGAAAAGGAAGAAAGGCAGCATGTGTGAATGAGAAAGAGTAGAGGGACTTAGCACGTGTGGGTGGGATCAAATTGTATATATATAATTTGGGGTTAAAACAAAATATTATTGTTACACTAAATGAATATTTACCTGCTATTATGATGATTGAGAAATTGTTTTAGTAAAAAGAAATGTATAAGTATAATTTGGGGTTTAAAAAATCACTTGTTAACAGTAGACGATTGTTGTTTATTGTAGTGAATATATTATTTTATTGTAGTAGATATATTATTTTATTGTGATGTTTATATTATTTTATTGTGTTGAAAGCTAAAATAGATTCACTGCTGCAGCATGTGTATAGGTAAAATAGATAAAGTAACTTTTGGTGGAGCTAAATAGCTAAATTTTTAGCTCCACTGCTGTGAATGCTCTTAGTTTGTATCAATTCCTGGTTAATATGTGAAGAGATAATCTGTCCAGGTAACTGTATTTATGCTCGCACATAACTTGCTTCTAAGTGAATATGTTGAATGAACTTTTGCTGCAATTTTTTTTGGATCATCCAAAAAATAATTGCATCAAAAGTTCAAATACCAATAAAATTATGAAAATTAGTAGAAATTGAGTTTGTAAAAATTGGGTTTCATTTACTAAGAATTCAAGTTTTCAAAAGTTGAGTGAGATTAGTGCCACATCAACTACGCCACATTAGTTTACCAAAAAACAAAACAAAAAAAAAAAAACTACGCCACATTAAAAAAAAAACCTACGCCACATTAGCAGTAGCTGGTTGGAACTTAAGTTTTGTTTAGTTGAGTTGTGCTTGAAACACAATTTTCACAAAGTTGAGTTCCAACGGAGACAACTTTACTAAATAAGGGGAAGAGACAGATGAGGCAAGGTGGGGGATGATTCCCCCGGGAAAGAGCACTATTAAGCTCCTCGGATTGGTGCCAAAGACAGGTCTTGGAGGACAATCTTGATCCACTGACGTCTAACAGTGGCGAATGGTGGTGAACGCTTCACCGCCCACTGCTTGCCTGCTGGAGCCTAGTTCTTGAACTCGTTCTCTACAAATTTATTGTATTGGGCTCGCTAGGCTTGAGTCCACTCACTTAACAGTAGAAGTGCTCAAACCCGGTCCCTACAATTGGCGCCGTCTGTGGGGAGAACTTGTGTGCTAGCAGGCATAGAGGGCAATCGTTCCTACGATGCTAACTTATGCAAAGCCAGACAGTTTCTCATCACCGCCAACAACACCAATGCCAAATCCCATCAAAAAAAAAAAAAAGCAACAAACAACGGCGCGTTTTCTCAAGAAACGGTTATAGCAGAAAAATAAAAAGATTCAGAGAAAAGGAAAAGTGAACAAACATTGCAACATTTTATTAAACAAAAAATAAATACATGGTATAAACAGAGGGTCAGACAGGCTTGTTTTAAAGCTAACTCTACAAACAGAGGCCCAGGCGGACTTATTCAAAAGCTAACCCTAAAGAAAACGGGGCTGAGGTAGGCTTGTTTCAAGGCTACAAACAACCCCCGGGCCGGTATGGATGGTACCGGCTAGAAGAGAGGAGCAGATGCAAAAGCGCCTGAAGGCCCCGCCCCATGATGTTCCTTTGATGCTCCCCCATCCTCATGATGATTGAGCATTAGAGGCGGCAACACCTGGGCACCAAATATGACGTAATCTTTCGAGTCTCCATCGGTAAGTAAGTTGGGCGTGAGTTACCACTAGCTTGAAGGGTAGGCATGGATGCACACTGGAGAAAAGTGTTATGTACTTCATGGACCTTCCTCTTGATCGCTAGGCACGATACCACCGGGATGACGCCCAAGCCTTGCCGTGCTGGAAGTGTGACGCAGGCCACAACCACAGCAGCTTTCAATTGAGGAAGGAGGACTTTTTGCTTGCTTACCCCCTACCCTTATCCAGAGCCGTCCCATTCCACCAAGCTCTGATCATAATCTTGGCAAGGTTATTGAAGGGGCTTAGAGGGTGGGAGAACCATGTTTCCTATTTAACTAGAGGGTTCGTGAAATGTGGAAGGACGATTCCCCAGAAAGCCTTATATGGAGGGCGAAGGTTGGTGGGAATTGGTCCACCCAGAATTCGAAAGAAGAATTATCAGCACCATTAATCCTAACTGAATTCCAAAGAAGCCATCAACTGTTGGATCTGCATTAATCCATGAGGATATTAATGAGGGCACGCCTCGCACACTGAAGCGTCAAGCGTGGAACGCGAACAGTCAAAAGACGCCTCGTAATCAAAGAGGGCAAAAAAAGCGGAGCGAAAGAGGGACATGTCACCCTCATCTATGTCAATACGGGGCCAATTGCCCAAACTAAGGAGGAGTCCACCCACGCCAAAACATGTCCGAGACCGTTATAGCTCTAGAAGCAGACATTCCAGCATCAAGGGTAAACTCCTTTCACCCCGAGCAGAAGAACACCTGGGTACTAGACTGAAATAAGGTCTTCCGTGGTCCTTAGACCTAAACCTTTGGTGAAACTAGTTACTTACAGAAGAACACCTAGGTACTAGACTAAACCAAGGTCTTCCATGGTCATTAGATCCAAACCTATGGTGAAATAGTTACTTACAGAAGAACACCTGGGTACTAGACTGAACCAAGGTCTTCCGCGGTCGTCAGACCCAAACTTTCGGTGAAACTAGTTACTTACAGAAGAACACTTGGGTACTAAACTGAACCAAGGTCTTTTGCGGTCCTCGGACCCAAACCTTCGGTGAAACTAGTTACTTACAGAAGAACACCTGGGTACTAGACTGAACCAAGGTCTTCTGCGGTCCTCAGACCCAAACCTTCGGTAAAACTAGTTACTTACAGAAGAACACCTGGGTACTAGATTGAACCAAGGTCTTGCATGGTCTACGGATTCAAACCTATGAGAAAACTAACCATTCAAATATGCTTGGGTACTAGACTGAACCAAGGTCTTGTATGGTCCACGGACTCAAACCTATGAGGAATCTAGCTACTTACAGAAAAACATAAGCGTTAGACTGAACCAAGGCTTTGCATGATCCTCGGATTCAAGCTTATGGGAAAACTAACCACTCAAATATGCTTGGGTACTAGATTGAACCAAGGTCTTGCATGGTCCACAGACTCAAACTTATGAGGAAACTAGCTATTTATAGAAGAACATAAGCGTTAGACTGAACCAAGGCCTTGCATGGTCCTCGGACTCAAGCTTATGGGAAAACTAACCACTCAAATATGCTTGGGTACTAGACTGAACCAAGTTCTTGTATGGTCCACGAACTCAAACCTATGGGGAATCTAGCTACTTACAGAAGAACATAAGCATTAGACTGAACCAAGGCCTTGCATGGTCCTCAGACTCAAGCCTATAGGAAAACTAACCACTCAAATATGCCTGGGTACTAGACTGAACCAAGGTTTTGCATGATCCACGGACTCAAACCTATGGGGAAACTAGCTACTTATAGAAGAACATAAGCGTTAAACTGAACCAAGGCCTTGCATGGTCCTCGGACTCAAGCCTATGAGAAAACTAACCATTCAAATATGCCTGGGTACTAGATTGAACCAAGGTCTTGCATGGTCCACGGACTCAAACCTATGGGGAAACTAGCTACTTACAAAAGAATATAAGCGTTAGACTGAACCAAGGCCTTGCATGGTCCTTAGACTCAAGCCTATGGAAAAACTAACCACTCAAATATGTTTGGGTACTAGACTGAACCAAGGTCTTGTATGGTCCACGAATTCAAACCTATGGGGAATCTAGCTACTTATAGAAAAACATAAGCGTTAGACTGAACTAAGGCCTTGCATGGTCCTCGAACTCAAAGTTATGGGAAAACTAACCACTCAAATATGCTTGGGTACTAGACTGAACCAAGGTCTTGCATGGTTCACGGACTCAAACCTATGGGGAAACTAGTTACTTACAGAAGAACGTAAGCGTTAGACTAAACCAAGGCCTTGCATGGTCCTCGGACTTAAGCCTGTGGGAAAACTAACCACTCAAATATGCCTGGGTACTAGACTGAACCAAGATCTTGCATGGTCCACTGACTCAAACCTATGGGGAAACTAGTTACTTACAGAAGAACATAAGCGTTAGACAGAACCGAGGCCCTACATGGTCCTCGGACTCGAGCCTATGGGAAAGCTAACCACTGTAAGGAGAACCTAGGTACTAGGTTGAACCAAGGTATTGCATGGTCCTCGGACTCAAACCTATGGGAAAACTAGCTACTTACAAAAGAACATAAGCGTTAGATAGAATCAAGGCCTTGCGTGGTCCTCGGTCTCAAACCTATGGGGAAACTAACCACTTCAAGACAAACCTGAGTACTAGACTGAACCAAGGTCTTGCATGGTTCACTGACTCAAACCTATGGGGAAACTAGCTACTTACAGAAGATCATAAGTGTTAGATAGAACCAAGGCCCTGCATGGTCCTCAGACTCAAGGCTATGGGAAAGCTAGCCACTGTAAGGAGAACCTGGGTACTAGGCTGAACTAAGGTATTGCATGGTCCTCGGACTCAAACCTATGGGGAAACTAGCTACTTACAAAAGAACATAAACGTTAGACAGAATCGAGGCCTTGCATGGTCCTCGGACTCAAACCTATGGGGAAACTAACCACTTCAAGACAAACTTGAGTACTAGACTAAACCAAGGTCTTGCATGGTCCACGGGCTCAAACCTATGGGGAAACTAGCTACTTACAGGAGAATCTAAGTGTTAGACAGAACCAAGGTCTTGTATGATCCTCAGACGCAAACCTGTGGGGAAACTAGTTGCTTATAGAAGAACCTAAGGGTTGGACGAAACTAAGGTCTTGCATGGTCCTCGGACTCAGACCTCGAGCGAAACTAACTACGTTTAGCAAAGGAGTAAACAAACACAAGCCCATGAGCGCCACTTGAAGCAATGAGAGCCACATGGAACCTAACACCTTAGCACAGTTAGCAACTAATGACTTTCCTAAGCATTTTGTACTATTTACCGTATCTCATTCATGTGCCGTGGAGCCAATATTGTGGAATCGTTCCCTCAACATTCAATCAGGCAAAAATAGGTTGTGGTGTTAAGGTGATTCGATTGTCGATCAAAATCCAAGTGAGTATTATTGCTAGGGGCTCTATGTTTTGTTTGGTTGCCAGTTTAGAATGGAAAACGTGCTAAGTTTCGGAGATTGTGAAGCTTAGGTTATATCAATAGCCAAACTCATCGCAATGACGATAGACGCCAAGTAAAAAGAAAAAGAGATCCATGCATTTAGTTTAAAAAGTAATATTACAGTGTTTAAAACCAAAACAAGGTATACAGTGATGAATCAAGATAGAAAGTGAAGTAAAATGAAAAAGAAAGCAAGAGCAAAGTGGCCCAAGTTGTTGAGATGGGTAGCCCGTCAAGATGGCCTACTTCCCTAGCTCGATGGATAGCTTGTCCTGAGGGGTCTGATGAGGGGCTTTGACTAGAGCTTTGGGACCCTGGCTCGGAGGGGCTACCTTGAAGGACCCTCCCTCAGCAAGATGGACTTAAGGGACAGCGAGTGTGGCTTGGGAGTCAGCCGGAGGCCTTACCACATCCTGGGGCATTTCTGGGTTATTAGTTCCTGCCCCCTTCAATGCCCCTTGATGCACAGTCTCCTCGACAGGCATATCAGATGAAGCTGGGTCCTTGGCGGCACTGGCTTGGCTTCCATCTGTTGCTCGTAAGTCAGAGCCTGCTTTGGAGGTGACGGGAGCAGTCTCGCAAATTGCGAGGGCGTAGTACACTTTCTCAGCCCTCCTAAGTTCGGACGAGGCCTCGCCCCCCACTTGGTTGAGGGCCTCAGTCCAGTTCTAGGAGTAATAAAACCTGCATACCTCAAGGACTTGAGCCTTGAAGGCAGCCTCGGTCTTAGCCACTCCCTCAACAAAGGCCTCTTCCTCTGCTTGCTCTACAGAGCGCTCAGCATCTGTTCTCTCGAACACGGCTTCTTCTTTAGCCCTTAAGGCCTCGTCCCTAACGTACTCGGTAAGGCCTTTGGCCCTTACCGCCTCGGCTAACTTCTGCTTCAGGTCAGAAATATGCTTTTTGGCAACCTGCAGCTGACCCTCGGTATTGCGCAAGCACAACCTCTGATCCTCAGCCTGTTTCATGACGCTGGCTAGATTAAATACCGCATTGTCTCTAGCCTTCGTCATCTCTTCCAAGTCCTCCCTCGCCTTCTTAAGATCGGCCTCAGATCTCTTGAGGGTATTTGTATCCTTCAAGTATTTGTCATGCTCCTGACCCACGACTTTATCCTTGTTATCGACCTCCTTCTCCAGCCTAAAAGTGGCCTGGATAGCCTGCCAACCAAAACAAATACACCGTAAGTTGGGTGTTGAGCAATAAGATTCAAACGAAAGAACAAGTATCAGAAGGCTTACCATGCCTAAGTACCTCTTAAGGTTACAGGCAACTTCCTGCCTCCTCATGTCCCTCAGCTCAGCCATATCGGCGGGGAGAAGTAGGGACCTCCCCAAAGCATCGGCTATGCTCGCCCCCTCGCCCCCTCGAAAGTCCTTAAGGGTGGCTTCGTCCATTAAAGGCTTCCCATGAAGCATGGCGACAGGTAGCCAGGCCTGGGGCTCAGATTGCTGAATGACCTCTTTCCCCTTACCCTGGCCACTAATCCTTAGTTACTTGAAAGGTCGGCGGGCTTCATCTTCCTCTTGGGGGGAACGAGGCCTCCCCTAATCTACTAGGTCTTTGCCCTTGGAAGGCCTCTTCCTATTCGGATCGGTGGACTCGAGCTGTAGGTCTGAGATTGACAAAGTGGAGGATGACCTGGTCTGCACCGGCAAAGGCTTAGGTGGGGGAGGAGGAAGCTTGGGTGGAGGTGTAGGACGCTTGGGTTGTGACTCCTTCGGCGTGTCCTTCCCCAACTAGCCCTCAAGCAAATTAAGCAAGCTGGTTTGGGGTCGTCTCTTGAAACCCATTTCAGTCAGTGTAACAATCTGCGGAGGCAAAGGATCGACTTTGGACAAAGAGGGATCCTCGGATAGATGGACTTGGTCGAATACACCAAATTCATCCTTGGACGAGCCCAGATCAACTACTTCTCCCTCCTTCTCCAAACTTCCTCCCTCAACCTTCGCAGCTTGATGGGACGAGAAAGAACTAGCCAATGGGACATTCTCTGGGATGGAAGATCCTTCAGAAAATGCGAACCCGTACTCCACTATAGTAATTTGTCAAAGCCGAGGATTGCAAGCCCTAATCACGTGCTTCGGAGCCGGGAACAACTTCTGGGTCAAATCATACCTGAGGATCTTATGAGCAGCCCTAACTTGATCGTCGGCCTCGTTCACAAAAATATCTGCCCTGAGAATGGACTCTAGGTCCTTCTTGTTGACCAAATGAAAATGCCGTTTAAAGGCGTGTGGATCTGCAAAAGAGAAAGTATGTACTAATCAGCAACCAAACGGTACAAATTATGAAGCAAATTATGAAAACATGGCTTGTCAGCCCTCCTCTACTTCGAGTGCCCTACCTGGCTCTCCCTCTGCTGTTGGGCAATGAAGGCTGTCGTGCCACTCCCCTGACACAATAAGGAAGTCCAGATTTAACCCCTTGCTGGACTCGAGGAGGCACTGGATAAGCCAAACCCTATCGTCCTTCGCCTTCATATAGTAGGACTTACCCTTCAAGTGTTGGAGGTTATAGCACTAGTTTACATCATGGTGGGTTAACCTCAGCCCCATCTTCTCATTCAAGGCGTTTACGCACCCCAGTATCCTAAACACATTGATGGTGCACTGGTGGGAGCCAGCGGGAAATACCTGAGGTAGCCACGCGTCACCGACCTCATAGGGATTCTCATACCCCCTTCTAAGAAGGCGATTATGGGAATCACAACTTTGCCCTCTCTCCTCTTAATATACCATTTCCCTTCCTCACAGTACCTCAAGCCCACGTTACTAGGTATCCTATAATTGGTGATGAATTTCTCCATCGCCTCCTCAGACTTAACTAACTTCTTAAATCCACCCATCCTTAACAATGGCTAAGGGACTCAAGAAAGGGCGCAGGAAAGAGAAGACTCAGAGAGAAAATTTGAACTAGAGAGAGAAAGGAAGACTTACAGAAATGAGGAAAAGCTCCTCAGACAGGCGTTTTGTGCTAGAAAAGGACGCTGAGTGCAGTTGGAGGTTTGACCGGATTCAGAGTATGTACGCTAGAGTTCTTGAATGCAAAGGTAAGGAGGCGAATCGGTCCAAATGAGTATTTATATCCTCAATAAAAGGCAACCAGGCAGAGTTTCCTGCCTATAAAGGTAGATAACCCCCACCGATTGATTACCATCACACCGTTGAACGTAGGGAGTATAGAGTTGCTAGAATTTAATGCGGGTGCACGCCACATATCGAGGCATCAGAAACGTGCATTGAGTAAGCGAAAAGACTCCAACGCTGACATAGGCCAAGGTTGGGCGAGCCACGATGAAGGCCTTAGGATGTCAAAATCCTCTTTCCCGTCTGAGGATACGGATAACAGGATTTTGAGGGGCTATTGTGGGGCCTAAGAACTTGGCAATCCCAGTCTATTTTATATCTGGCCAAGGCCCATGCCGAGGAGGAAGAAATGCCCGAGTGAGAAGTACGAAAGCTTAAGTCGCTAGGAATCTCGCCGAGGACGACCCTGTCCTCGGCCAACCAAGCCCAACACTTTAGCCATAGCAACTCGGTGGAAGAGCAAGTTCAGGATGAATTGTCACCTCCACATTAAGTGCGCTCACCTAACCCCCTGGCCACATTAATAGTGATGTGACCTCTGAACAAGGCTGCCTTGGTCGCCGCAACTCACAGAAGGGCTGGTAAAGTGGCTAATAGGACGGGCAATCAGAAGGAGGAAGCATGGATGATCAACAAGTGAAAGAAAAAGGTTATGGAAAGGGACTATATAAGGGAAAGATATAGATGAGGCAAGGTGGGGGATGATTCCCCCGGGAGAGACCACTATTAAGCTCCTCAGACTGGTGCTGAAGACAGGTCTTGGAGGACAATCTTGATCCGCTGACATCTGATAGTGGCGAATGGTGGTGAACACTTCACTGCCCATTGCCTGCCTGCTAGAGCCTAGTTCTTGAACCTGCTCTCTACAAATTCATTGTACTGGGCTAGCCGAGCTTGAGTTCACTCACTCAATAGTAGAAGTGCTCAAACCCGGTCTCTACAATTTTAATTTCAAATGATTATTTATGATGCACTTATTTGTTAGTTCTGAATTTTATATTAAAAAAATTTATTTGTTTGGTTTTTCATAATTTAGATCAATTTAGTTAATACTAAATTTTTGTTGTTGTAGTAGTTTTTTTTTTTTTTTTTGGATAAAATCTAATAAATGGGTCTGCACGATTGACCCGTTTAATAAATAGATTATGTTAGGGTTGAGGAATCTTAATTCGTTTAATAAACATGTCAGGTTAGTGTTGATCCATATAGTCGGATACTCATTAGTCGACATGACACGAACTCGACACTTGAACATGAATTGCCACTCCTATTCATAAAACATAATCTCCCCAAAATGGGGGGGGAGAGAGAAGATAGGAAAAAATTAATGTGAATTCAAAATGACTTTTATGACATTTTAAAAAGTCATTGTCCACTACTTTTTTTTCTACAAATTATCATTTCTTCTATAATAGAGGTATATCACAAATTAGGGGTGTCCAACTAGACCCACCACCTACCTAACCCATTTAGCCCGACCAGAAAACCAGTAACGGTTGACAGTGGGTCTTAGCCTCTAGAAACTGAGACCAGTGGGTTGGTTGGTGGGTCTTCTCATGAAAACCCGACTCCAACTGAACCGACCAATAAATAATACCAAAATTTCTATATTCTTTGATAATTTTTGTTAAATTTCATCGACATTTGACAAGTCTTGTACAGATCTTACCAGATTCAACCAAATCTTGGCTAGATCTGGCAAGTTTTGGCTAGCTTGACTTTGATCGAGGAATAACCACTACCTGTTGAGGCCTAACCCACCCAAATAGACTACTCCTACTAGTTAGTGGTGAGTCTAGATATTGAGGACTCGAAGTGAATAGGTCAGTTTCAGGTTAAGCAAAACTCAACTTGTGGATAGGCCTACCACAAATTATCATTTTTTTCTTTTCATTTTTTTTTCCTCTTAACCAAAGAAAATATATATTCATTTTCTATAATTCCACTTTTCCACCTCTTTAACCAAACATACACGAAGAAAAACATTAATTTTTTCTTTCTTATTTTTCTATAGTTCCTATATTTTCTATCATCTTAATTTTTTATCATTCCTACCAAATAGAGCATAAGTTTTAGATTTCAGGCGATAGAGTGCATATATAATACTAGCACAGGCAACTTACATTAGTGGACTGGATGGTGGTACAAAAATTGAGCCATTCATGACTGTGTTTCAAAGCACAAACTTTTTTTT
Organism: Quercus variabilis; assembly: GCA_030445155.1. NCBI lineage: Eukaryota > Viridiplantae > Streptophyta > Magnoliopsida > Fagales > Fagaceae > Quercus > Quercus variabilis. The sequence goes on from CP129445.1 coordinate 38,001,156, forward strand.
TTTGGGAGAAATATTCAAAGCACGAACTTTATTTCATTGCTTCATGAGGAAATTTTGTTGCCCCACTTACATTTTCTTGCTTAGTATAACATAAGGATCTTTAATAAAAATTGTGGAGGTTGCTCATAACATTCAATTTTGGTTGGTATAGTAGAAACATTTTCCAAGTTGCTTGTACTTCCAGGTTCTTAAGGTTTGTTTGCTTGGAGGGGTAGGAAAGTGGGAGGATGAATAATAGTGGAAGGATGGAAAAGTGAGAAGATAGAAAAAAAATTTAATTTCACATTTTTTTTTTGGTTGGGAGTGGAAAAGTGAAGGGATGGGAAAAATGAATTTGTATAAATTTACTCATATACCCTTGTTAAAAAATTATGCCCAATTAAAAAAAAAAAAAGCAATCACCTAAATTTATTAAAAAATAAAAATTAAGTCCAAACAAAAAAACAAAAACACAAAAGAAAGTAAAAGAAAAAGAAAAAGGAAACAAAAGCAAGAAGAAGAGCAACGTATTGGACAAAGCTTGCTCGGGAAATCAAAAGAAAAAATAAAAAAGAAAAAGAAGTAGGAAGAGGCAACGTCTAGGAAAAAAAGAAAAAAAAAAAAAGGGAAAGGAAAAGAAGAAGGAAGAGGCAACGCCCAGACCAGAAAAAAAAATGAAAGAGAAACGTATTGGATGAAGTCCATGTGCAAGTCCACATTGGCATTCTCGTCATTTACCTATCAAACTCTTTTCAGTTAGTTTTCTCCCTATTTTGGAATGAAAAATTTTTGGTGGGTTTTGGGAGAAAACACCTAGACCCACCATCATTTTCCTCTTTGCCCTTCCTTACCAGACACTCTCCAAAAAGTTCTCTCCTCATTCTCTCTCTCTCTCTCTCTCCTAAAATTCACTTTACCAAACATACCCTTATGGTCGCTCTTCCGTGGACGTGGCTTTGATTGACAACTTTAAAAGAAAGTATTTTATACATTGAGTATTGAAAAAGACTATTTTGGGTACAAATAAAAGGAAAAAAAAAAAAAAAAAGAGAGAAAAAAGATTGTTTTGACCCCTTAATTAATTATGTAGTGAAATAAATTGATTACTAATATATAACTCATGCATATGCACGGTACAATTAAAAATAATCACAATTATACACATATATGGGTTCTAATTATACTTGGTGTAAGAGTCACCCATTTTTTTAAGTCATAGAGATATACATGAGTTTTACTCTCTCTCTTTTTTCTTTTTTCTTTTGGGATATACAAAATGACTTTACTCTTTTCTTTTAAATTGGATTTTTTTTTTTTTTTTTTTTATGGTTTATTTATATTAGATTCTTCGTCTTTTGCACAACATTAACTCATCTAGAACAAAAATTAAAAAAAACTTAGATAGGTCACATAACACAAAATTAGACAACAATTAGAATCCAATTTAGAATCTAATTGAAGCTTTTCTTAGTTTTGGCTTTAATTATATATATATATATATATATATATATATATATATATTTGATCAAGAATTTGACAAGTTATATATCACAAGCCATCAAGGAACCAATGTGTAAACCCATACACATGAACACATATACTAGTGATGGAGTGGAAAGCCAATAGAAAATTTCCAAAGGAGAAACCATTTTAGGGATATCTTACCCCAACAAGGAATTCACTGATAAAATTGAAAGTTTACAATATGAGATTAGCCTTTACCCCTAAACTCTACTCAATAGATAACTTACTTACGTGACCCTACAATCAGTAGCAATCTAATCTTCTATCATGAATACCTTTTACGAACAACATCCATACTCATAGTTGGATCCTTTGATTGAATCCAATGGCCGTCTTGAAGGTTTCAACTCCACAACAACAACTATAATTGGCTCTATGACATTAGCTTTCTTGATCACTATAGGGGCCTTTTGTGTTTTTGGGCTAAGGCCTTCTATAGTGGGTAAGGGAGTTAGGCTTGGCTTGTTAGTTTCGCAGAATCTGCTTAAAACCATTTTGTGCACAAGACGAGACACTCTAAAAGACAAACAAGGAATATGTGCATATATATATATATATATAACAATAGAAATGAATGTCAGTCCAAATAACTTGTCAACGGTTAGATATAGTTAGAGCAGCAGAATCATAACATAAAAAGGGAATCTCTGTAGGAAGTAGACTAAAATAAGCCAAAACTCCAACCTATATAACCTTTTTACCCTATTTAGGCCATAAAGTTATACACTCTGGAGAATATGTCAAAATAGCTACTTTGTCTAGTGAGATTACAAAGATTGGGTTTATTACGTGAGGGAGGGAAAATATTTGCCTATTGATGCAAGTTGTTTTTCTTGTAATCACTCTTCTCTCTTTTCTAAGTCTCACTTCACATTTCCTTTTTCTCTCTTATTTCTTGTTCAATTTCCTATTCAAATTGCCTAGGTTACCCTTTATGGTTACTATTTGTATTTATATGCTAAATCAAACTCATGTAATTTCTCCTTTTTGCCCACATTGTTCACTAACTATTTTTGTCTGCTGCAGACACCCTTCAAAGGTGCCTAATGCCTTTTTGGCCGTATGGGTTCAACCTCCACTACCCTCTGAACATGTGTAACATTTTCTCTTTCTTCCACTACCTACCCTATGACAAACTCTTACCCATTCCTTTAGCTGTGTATTTCTCTCTCTCTCTCTCTCTCTCTCTCTCTCTCTCTCTTTAAATGGTAAAACCTTTGGTATATTTCTTCCAATTCCCTTTAGCATACATCAAGTGGTCCTAGCCGGTTTATTACCTATTTTGGGTAGAGATGCTTTCCTAGCAGAGCATTCCCCAAAAGAGGTCATGACATGATACTGAAAATATGTTCTTTTACCCCTTCACCAAACCACACCCTTTATAATCCCTTCAGCCATTGGCCTACCTTCCTTGCATTGGCTGGGTTACAAGTTGGTGGTGCTTTGGCCATTACACTGTTGTCTTCTCCTTCATATTTTGTCTTTTCTTTCTTCACGTGTTTTCTGCTATTGCTACTTGGCTTTGTCCTTTTTCTTCATAATCTTCTTGAGACTGAATTTCCTTACTAGTATTCATCTTGTATAAAGAATGATGTGGGCATATTGGGCTTGATTCATTTTGATGGATTGGGTTTGTGGGCCTTATGATCCCCCCTTTCTTGCTTTCCATTAGTTCATGCTGGATTGGCCTATTGGGCCTCTTGTTTTATTCTTTCCTTGGGCATTTTCAAGGCCTATCCTTATTCTCTAAAGAGGGCCATCCCACCGTGGCTGACTCCCTGACATTGCCTATACCTTGTGATGGGCTGATGTGTTCTATTTCTTGTCCTTCATGGGCATTCTCTCTCTTTAGGCCCTTGTTTGGGCCATGCTTTCTTACTTTCTGGGCCTTTGGGATGTAGCCCCATTGCCTTACTTTCTCTACTTCTTAGTCTTTTTTTTTCTTGGTTTGGTTTAGGCTTTCTTGCTATTGGGCCTTTGGGTCCATATTATCAAAAATGGGTAACCACAATCACCAAACAACATCATCGTATTGAAATTGATCTTTTGAACTCATGAGCAGGTGTAAGCTAGATTTAGGTTTTTTCTCTTTGGAGTATATGGCCAAGTCTCTCTAAACCTTTTTTGAATCGTGCTATAACAGGCCCTTATATATGATTGATTGTAGGATACAAAAAACAAGGCAACAATAGACTTAGATTCCATAATTCAAAAATTTTCAATCGATTAAGGCTTTGTTGAGGAAGAGTTGAGAATCTTCTTTCGATTGATTAAGCCATGATCAAAAGGCTGTCAGAAATACAATTTTGACCTATCAAGCATTGATCCAAGGGCAGTCAAAAGCTTCAGTTTCTTTCTTCTTTAAGCTGCTTCTTGCACTCTTAATCTTGATTTTTGATAACTCATTACACCCTCAATTAAGATTACAATGTTATAGAATTTGCCAACCTAAAATCTACCATGCATATTTACACCCTCTCATATGTATCTAAGATCCATATATGCATGAATCACACATGCAAATACATTTACATCGATTCCACAAAATCACACCTCATAATTTGCAGAGTTATAGGATCATTTCCAATTAAAATAAATAATGGGTGACTAAATTGTGAACTTGAATGTGGTTTGGGTTGCCGAACCTTGGTTATATGAGCATTCCCATTGGCAATTGCAAATGGGAAATGTAGGGGGAAAGTACAATCAAGTCACAAAAAGGTGTTGGCAACTGGATTTATAAAATGCAAGAATTGAAAATTTTTTTGCAATTGTGCTACAGTGCAATCCTAAATGTAGGATGGCACTGTAGCACTTTAGTAAAAATTATAATATATTTCAATTGATAAAGTGGAAGAGAGATGGGGGAGAAGAAAGAGAGAGAGTTGTATTGGAATATATTATATTATTTTAGTGGGTAATATATATTATTTTAATAAGTAGAATAAGAAAATAAAAGTTAGGATGTTGGTTGTGTTGTAAAATGGTATGATATAATTGAAAAAGTAGTTTTTTGAGATAGTAAAATAAGATATGATGCAATTTTCTATTGCGAATGCTCTAAGGCAAGAGGTTTGAATGCTTAATCGTGCTCGCCCCATTATGTCATAAAATATGTAATTCTCTAATGAACCACCAAACTAGAAGTTTGTATACGTAGCTGTTAGGACATATGTGGTTTATTTGTTAAGAACATATGTCAATATTTTTGTAGTTTGCTAATCTTTTGACAAAACACACTTTACTTGTAATTTGGTAGATCTAGGATATGTTTAATACTTCAAGAAACATGTTGTTCAAGTTTAGTATTAAAGCTATGAAGATTGGATCAAGAAACAAGTGAAAAAAAGCTGTTCATTAAAACTAGATAGATAGCTCGACACTTGCGGACAGATAGCTCGACAGCTGCTCGACACCTCTCAACAGTTGGCTATTTATCGAGCTCTTAAGGTGTTTCTTATCACAATCTCGACACCTTCTCGATAGCTGGTGGATCGATCGAGAAAGCTCCTGTCCCCTCGACAGCTTCTCGACACCTAGCTAGCTATCGAGATTTAATGAGGCTCAATAGATACTATCTCTCGAGGTATCTATCGAGGTTACGGAAATCAGAATTTTCAGGTCTGATTTTTGGGCTAGGCTTTTGTATTTGTGTAGGGTTTCTTTTTTCACAATCCTAGACCTATATAAGACTTATTTTAGAGGCCGTCACATAAAAGAATACAAGGTTTGTTTCATTGGTTTTCTTAGGTCATCATATCTTGTCTTATTTATTTTATTCTGCTGCATGATTTTGACATGATATTGATGTTTGTTTGTTTTAACAAGTTTTATTCGTAATAAATCTAATTAACAACTTAGGTTTAAAACTTTTTAATTCTATCAACTAGTGTCTAAATTTCCCAAAAAGTGGTATCAGAGCAAGTTTACTCTAATTGGATTAATTTGTAGAGTGTGATCCTTGACCCCTGTTGTCATGGATCGTGGTCAATCTCTTTTGATTCCTCTTTTATTTGATGAAACTAATTATGTGTACTAGAAAGTTTGTATGAAGGTTTTTTTACAGGCTCTAGGTGAACAGGTATGGCAAGCTGTTGAAGTTGTCTGGATTAAGTCAAAGGAAGTGCCAATGGATTGGGATGATGCAACAATCATAGTGGCAAATTTCAACAGTAGAGCCTTGAATACTTTGTTTTGTGGGGTGACCAATGAGAAATTCAAGAAAATATTATCCACAGAAGTTGTCAAGGAAGTATGGACCATTCTTAAAACCACCTATGAAGGTACCAAGGCAGTAAAGACTGTGAAGTTTCAAAGACTCACTAGTAGTTTTGAAGAAATAAGGATGGAGGAAGATAAAACCTTTGATGAGTTCTATGCTAAACTCAAGGATATTGTGAATTTTATTTTCAATCTTGGAGAATGTATTGCAGAATCCAAAATTGTTAGAAAAATCCTTAGGCCTTTACCTAAAAGATTTCATGCCAAGATCACTGCCATTGAAGAAGCAAAGGACATTGATCAAATTCCTTTGACTAAGCTTGTAGGGAACCTTCAAAAATATGAGATGGGATTAGACTCAATGGGAAAAGGTGGAAAGAGTAAAAACTTGGCTCTTAAGGGTATAGAGGAAGAGATTGATGACTTTGAAGATGAAGATGAAAGTGAAGTTGAGGATGAGGATCTAACCTTCATAACTAATGAGATTATCAAACTTCTTTAGTTTAGGAAAAAAGATAAGGGCAAACCTCCTAGGAAACCTAAATCCTCTAAGAAGGGCAAGAATGAGAAACCCCTCATCTAATGCCATAAATACAAAGGTTTTGGTCATATAAGGATAGAGTATCCAAACTACCTCATAAAGGAAAAGACCAAGGAGTCAAAAGATAAAGAGTTGGTTGCTACTTAGAGTGATACTGAGGATGACTCTTCTGATGAGTATGTGGATGAATGTCGTAACGTTATGACTTTTGCTGCCTCAATCGATAAGGTGATTGTGGAGAGTGCTAGTGATAGTGAGGATTCTTCTGATGATGAAGTAACTAAGAAGATGACCCTTCAAGAAGCTTATGACAAGCTATGCACTGAATTTATAAAATTTGAAAAGAATTCTCATCTTTGTAGAAAAGAGCTCAATGAGGTAAAAACTGAAAAAGCTAATCTATTAGTCAAACTAGATGAGACTATAAGGTTAGTTGAGACTCTTATTATGGAAAGCACCTCATTAGAAGAGAAGGTCAAGAATTTTGATTTGAGCTTAGTCAAGGTAGAACTCAAATAGAGAAGATGTCTAGTGCAAAACTTGATGAGGTATTGAGTGCTCAAAAACCTAGTTTTGATAAGACTAGTTTAGGATACGCTGTCTCCTCCAGCCCCTCCTTTTCCATGGCTTCTAGATCAAGGACTGTCTTTGTACCATAATCTGAGAAAGGTGATAAAGATATGAAATTCAAAAATGATTTGTCTAATTCTAAATCCTTTATTAGACCTCATGTTTGTCACCATTGTGGTGTTTTTGGATATATTCGTCCTAATTGGTTTAAGTTGTATCCTTATAAGCAATTGTCCAAATAGTCATAGGTTTCCTCCTAAGGACCTACACTTTTGTTTGGAGAGTTATTAAAAGTTATGAGCTTTTTAACTCAATTTCAGGAGAATTTTAATACTTTTATGTCCTTTAGTAGACATACTAGGACATGTGTTTTTTCATCTTCACGGCCAAAGACTTGTACTGTGTGGGTGAGAAAGGAGCCTAAGACTTAATTGTCTTTTATGTTTGTCCTCTGCTTTAATTCTTTCTATCTAAAGTTGGACTTTTTTTACTTGATTTCTTATTTGCTTTTGGAATCATGCTTTCATGCATCTGCATCTTTCTATCATGCCTTCATACATATGCATCTTTCTTTCATGCTTTCATGATTGTTTGTCTGTTTTTGTTTGGTTATTTAGTTTTTATTTTGCTTTGTTTTCAAAATAAAAATGGAAAGGAAAAAATCAGAAAAATACAAAAACAGTGTGTGTTTTGTGTACATTGGTACTCGTGTACCTTGGATGGCCATTGAAACAAAGTTTTCTTAACTTTGTATCTTTTATAACTTATATAAGCATCTCTATGCACAACTAAGCAAGTGAGCTTTATGACTCTTATTTGTGATGAGTAAGATTAAGTTATTTCTTGAACTTAACACTCTTATCACTCTTTTTGACGGGTAAGACTAGAAAATTCTAAGAGAAAGGTATAAATAACTATATCACCACTATTGCCCACCAATCATGAAAGACACTTGTATGCTTCGGCATAGCAAAAGTGCAGTGTCAATGACATTTGTGTGTTTCGGCATAGCAAAATTGGAATGTCAAATATCATTAGGTATTTCTTTTCTCTTTCTTATGCATGATATGCTAAATAAAAGAAAATATGCAAAGAAAATAAAAGGCAAAAAGATAAAAAATGCTTTAAATATGATTGCAAGCGTATATTCTCAGAGATGTGAGAGTTATAGGATATACCTCGAAGGCGATAGTTCCCATCAAACAGTTATGATTGTGTATGAGTTAAAGTGATCTTCTCATATTTCAAATCGTCATAACATGTATACATATATGCAATCTTGCGATATTTTTCACACACAACACACAATATTCTTTGCTACTTTTAATACATATGCAGGTACAATGTGATTTGACTATCACAAGATTTTACATGTGTTAATGTATGTTCACTAAACTATCTTAACTTATTTTTGAAATATAAAATTGGTTAGACTTGTTTAATATGTGTGTGTGTGTTTTGGGATTTATGTGCTTAACTTTTTTTCTTGTTGAGAGATTTGTTTTTCACATGTTTTGCATCTTTCTATTATCTTGTCATCCATAGCATCTTATTTCATTTCTTTCATGCATTTATATAGATTTCTTATGCCCCCTTGATTATCCTTGATCATCTTTGTGTTTCTCGGGTAAAGTTTTATAACTTCTTGTACCCTTTGTCAAATCCTTTGTCAATTATGACAAAAAGGGAGAGAAATTGTGGAGACTTTATGATTTCTTTTTAAGATTCTACATGTTAGGGGGAGATATACATGCCTCTCTAAGAGGGAGATGTGTTTCATCTTGTTATGGGGAGTGCACCTCCTTCTTCTTGTACCTTGGGTCTTGTGACCATGTTTTCATACATTATGCTTATCTTTTTTATATTATGATGTATGTTTTCTTCACCTACCTCTACATGTGTTGTTTCTTCTCTTTCTTTATACACATGTTTTTTTACTTGTATGCAATCTATTATTTCTATTTCACACTAAGATGCCTTAATGAGTTTTGTTTAAAGTGTTTCAGAAATACAAGTTGTCAAAGTCTACTTACCATAAACTCTCTTCTTACACAATTTTTCAAAGTTTGTGTTAGGATAGATTTTATTGTATTTAACAAGTGAGTATGAGTTGAGTGATTTATGACTTCTGTTATATATTCATTTGTTTGTTGTAGTTTTTTCACGGATTGCCAAATTGGAAGATTGTTAAGACATATGTGGTTCATTTGTTAAGAACATATGTAAATATTTATGTAGTTGGCTAATCCTTTGACAAAATGCACTTTACTTGTAATTGGGTAGATTTTGGATGTGTTTAATACTTCAAGAAACATGCTGTTCAAGTCTAGTATTAAAGCCATGAAGATTGGACCAAGAAAGAAGTGAATAAAAGTTGTTCATTAAAACTAGATAGATAGCTCGATAGCTACTCGACACCTCTCGACAGCTAGCTATCCATCGAGCTCTTAAGGTGTTTCTTATCGCAATCTCGACACCTTCTTGACAATTAGTGGGTCGATTAAGAAAGCTCTTGTCCCCTCAACAGCTTCTCGACATCTCCTCGACACTTAGCTATCTATCGAGGTTTAATGAGGTTTGACAGATACTATTTACCGAGGTATCTATCGAGGTTACGGAAATCAGAATTTTCATGTCTGATTTTTGGGCCAGGCTTTTATATTTGTATAGGGTTTCTTTTCTCACAACCCTAGACCTATATAAGACTTATTTTAGAGGCTGTCACATAAGAGAATACAAGGAGAAATATGCAAAAGGTGACCGATGCCTTATTCTCCCTAAAAGAAGTTATTGCGTCTTTTGCGCCTTAGGGTTTTATAACTAAGTGTTTCTTGATCTTCATTATTGATGAAGTGAATAACTTTGCAACCAACATCTTCTTTTAGTTAGTGATTAAGTCGCATATTGGGATCCGCATAATTGATTAGTCACATATTGGGATTCGTGCACATCAAAAGGTGGTGTTTATATATTGAAGAGTTCAGAGATTCTGAAGCGGTAGAAGGTTTCTGCTGTGAGTTCATCTACGAGAATTGTAGAGTTTAGGGACAAATGTTTTGTATTAGATCTGAAACTTCTTTTTACTATAGTGGATTGCTTTTTAGGAAGGTTTCCCTCCCAGGTTTTTTACTGTGAAACTAGTTTATTTCAATAGTTTTCCTGGGTCATCATATCTTGTCTTATTTATTTTATTCCGCTGCATGATTTTGACATGATATTGATGTATGTTTGTTTTAACAAGTTTTGTTCGTAATAAATCTAATTAAAAATTTGGGTTTAAAACTTATTAATTCTATTAATCGGGGTTTAAATTTCTCAACAGTAGCCTTTACCTTATAATAACAACATGCGATCTGACAAATAAAAGTAAAAAGAATAGAGGTGAGAAAAAAATGTAGGGGTTTTATTGCCTTTGCTCTAAAGCAATGGTATGGACGGGGACCAGCATTTAATGACGTGTGTCTGCGTAAGAAAGATACTTCAACCGTGCACTCTTTCTTGCTTCCTCTGTTGGGAGGTTTTTATTTTGTTTAATTTTTGAGAAACTTCTCTATTGGGAGTTTAAAACTTCAATTTTTTTTCCCAAAAAAAAAAAAAAAAAAAAAAAAAAAAAAAAAACTTCAAAATTTTTTTTTCAAAAGAAGTAATGTCATAGAAGTTCTGTCTGGTAAAACTCTAAAGCCAAGCATGGCTAGTCATTTTAAGTTTTTAACAAGAAGATTGTCACTATTTTCTAACAGTTTAATATTTTGAGACAATAGATTCTTAATTGTGATAGAGAAGATCATCAACATTAGTGTTAGAATATTACTCAAATGATAAAATTCACCATTCTTAACATTTTGACCTTTTGAAACAATTGATAATTTATCAATTTTAATAAAATAATTAGTCTCGTCGTCTGCTGAGTTGAGATGAATAATGGTTGCTTTGCATGTAAACTAGGGAGTTGACTTTTTATTTTTTTGGCTGAATAAACTATGGAGTTGACTTGAAAAAAAAAACACTTTAAATTTTTTTTATATACATAATTATTTTTTAACTAACATGTTTTGTTCCCCTAAAGAAATTGAATACCATGACTTGAGAATCCAAATAATTTTGGCTTTAAAATATAATTTTGACCCCCCAAACATTATTCTTAACCTCTTAAAAAAAAGGAGCCCATATAACAACAATAAAAATTAGCGAAATTTTGTGGATACAACAAAATTTCACAACATCCTTATTTTTAATTGTGGTGGGTCTCATTCATTCTAATATATTATTATTATTATTATTATTATTATTATTATTATTTATTTTGACCTACGAGGGACTAATACCTCAATTGTTGTAAAAATGTTGTGACAGTGACAATATGTTGTATCCCTTGTATAACTCTAAAAATTAGTTCAAATAACATTAAAAAAATAGCCTAAACAAAAACAAGATTATGCCAAACAATAACAACTGAACAAAATATTCAAAAAAAGGCCATTCAAAAACAAATAATGAAAACCTTTAAGCATTCAAATTTGTAACTCATTCAAACCATTCCATAAAAAAAAAAAAAAAAATCTCTAATTTCATTTTTCCTAAAACAATTGTATTAAGAGAGATACTATGTCCGTGGGCTCTCCTCGGCGATGCCAATATCTTTGCTCTCCTCGGCTTTGCAATCACACTAACTTTGCTCTCTTCATTGGCTCGGCTTACAATTGCAACAAGTATCGTATCCATTCTCTCTCTCTCTCTCTCTCCCCACTTTTCTCTTTTCTATCATCATTTTAGACTCTCTGCCATTTTATTATTTTTTATTTTAGCATTCTTAGTTCCCACTTTGTCTTTCATTAGTCCTTATTTGCTTTTTCATTTTTTTTAGTAGAAGGAAATTATAAAATTTCATGCATTTGCAGGCTTTTATTTTTGTAAAGATGTAAAGTCAACACCATACACTTGAAAAAATAAAAATAAAATTTAGGAACTAGGACACAGAAGTGAAAAGAGATAAAAATGTTAGAGTTTTAACATTAGAGAAATAGAGATACAAATATTGTTGGCTTAGCACCAAGCATAGGAAGGAAATTCCCAACTTATAGATTCATGATTAGTTATATACAAATGAGACCTTTATTTAGTTAACTTAAATTTAATAAAGTTTTTTATCATCGAATAAGAGATCTAGAGTTCAATTTCTATTCACATTAAACACCAATTAGTGTCTTGTCTGATAAACAACTTATCAAAAAAAAAAAAACCATTTTATATAGTTTTTTTTTTTTTTTTTTTTAAGTTCTTTTATTACATAAGAAAATTACAGGAAATTACTTCATAAAGTAAGGAAAGGAAGTAACTCGTAAAAAATTTAATTAAATTCTACAAAATCTCAACAACTACAACTATAATTTACTCCCCATTAATTGAATTAATCAACGTCAATAGTTGGATCCAGGTCCATTAATTGAATTAATTGGATCCAATTGACATATCTGATGACTGCATTATGATTGGCAAGGCCTAGGCAAACTTCAGTAAATATTCCAATACTTTTTTAATGAATGGATAAATAACCATCAATATGTGCAGACAATTAACTTTGCTAAGAGTTTTATAACTCAATTTATAAGAATCTTTTTATGTACACGCCCGTTAAAGACATGAAATAAAGGATATGTATTCATTAAAAAAGAAATAAAGGATATCCATAGGTTTGTGAGCATCTTTTGGTGTAAGACACAAATTATTTTATAAATCGTGAGTTTGACTATTTAGTAAAATGTATTCAGCAAAAAAATAAAAATAAAAATAAAAAACTATATAGTAATATGTAATAGATTTTGTCTTTTGGTGTACATATTTCACTTTCTTAATTTATAAACAACCACGGTAGGCCAATGCGCACTAATCACAATATTTTCTCTGACAAGGAGTGAAGGTACCACTGGAAGCTGACAAATCATACGACTTGATTAGCATATAACAAGAAGCAAAAAACTTCCATCTCACTTGGAATTAGCACTAGGTTAGCAAAAAAAAAACACTTGGAATTAGCACTAGTTGACCTGCAATATGGAAGGTAGAGAAGCCCAAATTTCGAGCTCTGGTACCAAACGTGGTGGCTGGATCACCTTCCCCTTCATCACTGGTCTCTTTCTCTCTCTCTCTCTCTCTCTCTCTCTCTCTTTTTTTTTTTTTTCCTCAAACACAAACACACACATACATGCACAGAATGAGTTGGACCAATATGTGCCTTATTTCTATTTCTGTCAACCAGGAGCGGCGGCGGGTTTCACACTTGGAGGCGTAGGATGGTTGGCAAACCTGATCGTTTTTCTGATTCAGGAGTTCAATGTGAAAAGCATAAACGCAGCTCAGATTTATAACATAGCGAATGGTAGCACCAATTTGTTTCCGATCATTGGAGCAATAGTTGCTGACTCTTTCCTTGGTTCTTTCGCTGTTGCCGCAATTTCTGCCTCTATATCTTTGCTGGTAATACTCTTACTCTGTTGCAACTTACTGCAAGACGCATTTCTCTTGCGTGTATGCCTGTTGCTATGCTTGCTACACTCTCTGTTGCAATTGATAGATCTCTTGACTGTAACGAACTCAGCTTTATGAGTGTGTTTGCAAGCAGATGGTTTCTTTGATAGATGAGTTCATTATTGGCTAGATGTAGCAATTAATCATCCTATATGTATCTTTTCCAAGCTAATCAGGAAGAGATTAAACATTTTCTATCAAAAAGAAAACACTCTCCCACCTTCCATAAACAATATTGAAGAACACAAACCTTTTTTTATATTATTTTTATGTAGGTGTGTGTGTTGGACTACCCTTTTTTTTTTTTTTTTTTAATAACAGCGTGTGTCGGACTACATCTCTGAAAAAGGACTCCCAATTAAAAATATTATTTTGTTTGGCTCACATGGAAAGTTATTAATATTTTATATAAGCACGGTAGGTCGGTACCGGTGGTTGTGGAAGTGGTGGTGGTGGCGATAATAGCAAAGTTGGTGTGGTGATTGGTGGTGTAGTGAGCAGTGACTGCGAAGACAAGAAGCAGGTATCCAGGTATAGTGCTTCTTCTAGAAGTAGCCAATTGCGTAGCCGATAACTAAGTTGAAAACTTTTTCTTTTGGTTAAAAAAAGTTGAAAAGCTGAGAGGTAGGTACTTGATTTTTAAGTATATTATTTTTTTTTTTGCTGAATTAAGTATATATTATTCTGTCGATGACATGATTTGATCAAGATATTTTGACCAAGTCCTAGTTAGAGTATTACCTCAAGTAGTCATCATAATTATTGGTCTTGTGAGACAAAAACCGTCCAATTATAAATGAGCTCCTTTTTTTTTTTTGTTGACAAGCGTTTTTCATTTATTACAATTTGGAGTATAACGTAAGTAGCCTCAATTATTGGTCTTGTGCGACAAAAAACTCGAGTACGAAAGTTAAAATTATTTTGCTTTTTTTTTTTTTTTTTTTGAGAAGAACTTTTTTGGTTGTTTTAAGAGAGAGAAAGAGATAGTTTAAGACTTTAAGTCACAAAACAAAACCAAATTTGATTTTTGTGAGGAGTCTATTGTCATAATAATTTTCAAAACTTTGGCCACAACTCATCTACGTGAACGAGTTGTAAGCGATGAAAAAAAATAGTGGGTTTATAATTTTACTACATTAAAGTTGTCACGTGGACAAGTTATAGAAATAGTTGTGTTATCAAACTTACTCTTTTGTAAGAGCTCTTTTGTCACCTTTATAAATTTTCAAATCTTTGTAGTGACGTTCATCAACAAAGGCTTAAAAAGTTGTATCACATAAATATCTCTTTTTTATGTTTTATGATTGTCTCCCGACTTTGTCACTTACTTTTATTTCATGAATATGTAAAATGACTAAAATAAATCTCTAAAAAAAAAAATAACACACCGAACCTTTTGAATAACCAAAATACTCCTAAATCTCTAAAATGACTAAAATAACCCTGAAAGTTTTAGAATGACCAAAAATATTCCAAAACCTATAAAGTGACCAAAATACCTCAAAACTTTTAAAATGATTAAAATACCCCTAAAATCGCAAAAAATTGTTATTATAATAATTTTAATTATTTGTAAGAATGTTAATGAATCAATTATATAAATGTTATATTCTTGGATTATGATTAGAACGTAGTTTAATGGACCAAATACCTTAATATCACATTAAGGTAATGTGATTACATGAATCTAAGATAATAAGAATGTAACATTACACCTTGATGTAGTATCAAGCAAACCAAGCTCCTCCTAAGGTTCCGCTTGAGAGTTCATAAGGGAAGAGAATGGAATGGAATGAAATGATCATAAGGGAATGGAAAAGAATGGAATAGAATGAAATGTATTTAAGTAAGGGAAAAGAATAAAATAAAATGAAATTAAGTAACTTTGATTGGATGTTTTAAAATAAAGGAATGAAAATCAATGAAAATAAATGGAATGTAAGTAATCTTGTTTGAGAGTAGGATGGAGGGAATAGAATGGAATCATTTTACGATAATATTACTATTAGACCCCTGTAGGGGCCCTTTTTTTGTGTACTGTGCGTTGGGCTGGGCTGCCTCCTGCGGTAGTGGGCCCGAGTATTCTAAGTAGAGAGTTGAGACCGGTCCAATTGTAACTCAATTTGGGCCGGCTTGTGCACAAACTAGGCCTCGTCTGCCAAGAGTGTACTTATGGCAGACAGAGCTGTTTCAAATGAGTTATGACAGGCATATATAATAATAAAAAAAAAAACAGAGTATACTGACTTCTTTAATGAAAAATGACCAAGTAATCTTTATTTATGATAATCACAGAGATAACAATGGCTTTTTACAAAAGAAATAAAGGGGTGAGTGATAATATGAGTTAATCAAGAATAAATATCAAGTCAAGTTTGGTTCGTGGAGGCAAAGACTGAATAGGAAGAACGCCTCCTCTCAATGCAACTAATCTCCCAGGAAAGATCCTGCTGTGGAGATTAATAACTTTGAGAGAACCGAACCTAAATGGTTAGTGCTCAAAGGAATCTCCTCTTTATTACTTTTCTTGAAGAGAGTAAGATTTCGAGAGGGAGAGAGGGAAATCGACATACTGGTGCATGCCCACCATATTAACTGTCTCTGTTTTCTGTTTTTTCTCTTATCTTTTTTCTTTCCCTTGTTTTTTGTGTTCTTTGTATTTTATTTTGTGATCCTCCTTTGTTTTCTTGATCCTTCTTTCTAGACACGGCAAGAGTCTTCTTATAGTGCCTGCCGCGACTAGATTTTACTACTTTTCCCTTTAATTACTTTTGTCTGGTCTGGGTGTACTTGCTCACCACCAAGGGTTTGTTTGAGTGCCACTCCCTTTTACCAGACAAAGGCAGGTTGTTTTATTCATTAGTCTGCTGTGGCACCCTAACCTGCCACGGTGTAGGTGCTTTCTCTCTCTATCCTTCAGGGCATGTACCTAATGGTTCCTCCCCAACCTTGCTTCTTTTGGGTGGTCTATCATCGTAGCAGGATGTACCTCCCAAAAAAGCTTAGACAGGAGCCGCAGAATAGGTCTTTTTCCCTCTCTCCACCACCAAACTGTACTCCTCTTACCTCCGACCCATGACCCCACCATGTCCCGTATTGGTTGGGTACAGGCTAGTGGTACCTGGGCCTTGCGCGTGTTTCCCTTTCGTGTATGTCCAAAATCTGCCTACTGTTCATGCGTTTACCGCAGTCTGGAGTTTTGTTTGCACAATTTGCTGCTCTTCTTCGTCCTCTTATATGGGCCATTTTATAATTCACTGTTCCCCTTAGGGGCTGGGCTTCATTCGATACTAGGCTTTACATTTCCTCCAGCCTACTTCTTGATTGTTATCATGTCCTACTATATCACCTTGTCATTCTTGTTGCGTTGACTTGATCCTGTCGGGCCTTTTTTAGGCCTTCCGTGTATTATTTCCCCAATAGCTTAGCATGACCATGGATTTTCTTACTTATGGGCTCTTATATTCCTTTTGTTTTCCCTTGGGTATCCTTGACCCATTTGCTTGCCTTGGGCTTCCTCGGCCCCTTTTTCCTAACTTTGTGTTCCCATGGGCTCTTACTAATTTCATTGGGCTTCCCCGGCCCAATTACCTCATTCTCATCTTTGGGATTTGTGGGCTTGCCATCAATCCCCTACTCTCTTTGTTTGCATTGCTCTAGGTCTGCCGCGGCCTATTCTTACTTTCCCATATCGTACACTGCCCATGGGTTTGCCATTTGCTATTTCTCTCTTTCCGGACTCTTTTGAGCCTATTTACTTTCTCAAGGCCTATTTATTCATTTTATGGACCTGTGATCTATTATTCCTGCCACTTGAACTTAATGGTTCTTCTCTTTCTATCTTTTTTGCTAGCTTCTTTTTGGTTTGTGTTGTTGGGTTTCCTTCTTTCTTTATGATTCTTCAAAAATGGCTCCCAACAACCCCTATTTTAAAATAAAGAGTTGAATATATAGGGGTATTTTGGAAGTTTTAGTAAAAAAATCATTAAATCTAATTCCATTCCCTTTCATTCCTCTTAATTTCGGGGGAATGAAAATTTGAGATTTTAAGGGAATAGAGAGGAAAGAGTATTCCCTCTTATCCATTCCATTTCATCCTACTTAAACTCCCAAACAAGATAATGGACTTTCCATTCCCTTCATTAAAACTCCCAAACAAGGGAATGGAAGAATATTTTAAAATGATTCTTTTCATTCTTTTCCATTCTATTCTATTCCCTCCTCCCAAGCAGAACCTAAGAGATTTCCATAGGCCAATGCAAATCTGCAAATCAAGTTGGGACCAGTTCAATGCCAAGTACCACTCCATTCCTGGCTTGAAAGAATTGTAGTTGGTGATTGGTTAGATGCATGGACGAAGTTATTCTTGGGCTTTGGGGGGAAATCTCCCCCCCCCCCCCCCCCCCAAGCAATAGACATACATCAAAGACATTCACAAAAAAAAAAAAAAAAAAAAAAAAAAAAAAAACCTTGCACCAGACACATGCCCTGATATATTTTCATAAATGATTGCATTGTAATGTATTAAGAAACAATGATTTTGTGTATTTTTCTTTATTGATTGCTTGTTAATACTAAATAAATGCTTATTTGGAGTTTCTAAATGATTAATTTTTTTTGTTCATACTTTTGCCCCACTAACTCCAAGTGTTAGGTTTTAAAAATTTAAAACAATTGGCCAATCGTGAGGACAAACTTGTTTAGATATAGATCATAGATGCTATATAGTATATTAGACAATGCTCAAAATGTTGCAAGTCAAAATAAAAGAACATGAAAGCTGCAAGTTCAAGAAATCAAAACTTGCCAAGCTCGACATCGAGACATAGATCTGCAAAATTTTAATTTCGGCCCAACAACTCATTAAGCCCAATATGTGATTAGGGTTTCAGATTTAATTCACATAGTATTTAAAGGAAATCCTAAGACACATTTTGTGATGACTTTGGAGCTTCTCTTTTAAGATCTAAAAGCTTCTATGCCTTCTCTATTCAAAGTCACTACTAAAAAACAACCTACATAATATAAGAATCGGTAGATCTGAAGTTGCTGTATTCTAGTCATCAAAGGTGTTATCTCTAAATCTTCAAGGGTGATCTTGGAGTCATAGACTAGAGGTCTATGTGGGAGATCTAAAGCGTGACTGAAGGTTCATGTGAGAGTAGATCCACATCAAATATGTCCTAGGGTTCAGAGCTCAGTTTGGTAACTGTAGTTAGATTTATTATTAATTAGTATTCTTAATTGTAAATCTCAATTTGATATAGTGAATTGTTCTCTTGGGATTATTCCCCCCCAAGTTTTTTACCTTAGAACAAGTTGTTTCATTGGTTTTTTTTGGTCATCACATCTTGTGTGATTTAGATTTCCGTTGTGCATGTTGATTGTGATGAATTTTTATCCTAAATTTGATTAATTGACCTAAGTAATTACTTGGCTAATAAATTAGGTTAAAAATATTTTGTTTTCCAAGGCTCTAAAACTTTAACACCAAGTTCTGGCTCCGTCCTTGATGATATGCCCAATGCATGATTTCCTTTCAAATTGGGCTAATGCACTTTTGAAGTTTTATCATGCAAAAGAGGGGGTTGAGATACTTTCTTTTATAACAAAAATTACACTAAAAAAAGTTGTCATTATTGTTATAATTATTATTATTTGTAAAGCTTAACACATCAAGGGTGTTGTGAGATTTTATTGTGACTATAACATTTCTCAAAATTCTTTATGTATTATTATTATTGTTGTTGTTTTTATTTTAATGTTTTATTGCATTAAAAATGATTGGATAACCTAACAACATAGTTAAGCTCTTTTTGGTAATTTGCACCCAACAATAGTTTTATACCATTGTTATCCAAACGCGTACTTGACAAAAACAAATTTTTTTAAAAGACTTCACCAAACCCGTTAAGTATGATTTTAAAACATCTTGGCCGAACGGATAATTAGCATTTTTTTGTGGTTCTGCCCTCCACTATTCTATGGCAATACTAAAGCTACAACTTGAACAGGTACAATAAGTAGCATTCTTATAATCCAGACTATTTACCTTTGCAGGGCATAATTCTGATAACCTTGACTGTAATACTTGATCCCCTGAGACCTCAGTCATGTAATAATGGATCAAGCTTGTGCACACCACCCTCGAATGTCCAATATGCGGTCCTATACGCTGGTTTAGCTATGGCAACTTTTGGGTTGGGAGGTACACGATTTACTATTGCAACAATGGGAGCAAACCAATTTGATAAGCCAAAGGATCGAGAAATTTTCTTCAACTGGTATTTCTTTACTTTCTATTTTGCCTCTGCGGTTAGCAACATGGCTATTGTCTACATTGAGGATAATGTAAGTTGGAGAGTGGGATTTGGCATATGTGCAATTACTAACTTCATTGGCTTGGCCTTTCTCTTATTGGGAAACCGCTTCTACCTTCATGATAAGCCACAAGGGAGCCCATTCACAAGTATAGTTCGTGTTATTGTAGCCACTATTCAAAAATGGAAGATTGAACTCTCATCCAACATCGAGGATTACTACTACAAGCATGATGGAATCACAGAAACAGCTACAATACCTAAAATGAGCTTCAGGTATGAAGTTGAGTTATTAATATTTGTAAACTTGGTCTCTATACAGTCATGATTTTACAGATAACTGCTACAATCACTTTCCAGGTGCCAATCTTTAGAACTTTGAATGAAATTTTAGCCAACGTTCTAGGGTGAGAAATTGAAGTTTGTGTCCTTGGTATTGAACAGCATGATTACTGTTGCTTATGGAAATTAAATTATTCACTTTTGAAATTGAAAATAATTATCGTACTTTTTCTTCTTTGGTTACCATTATTATTTTATACTTGCATCCAAAAATTCCCAACAAATTTTTTATGGACATACATTTTGAAGTACCATTAGACTCTTAGAGATCATTCTTTTCGAGCTCATCAAAGAACTCATACTTCCGATGAATTTGCATTTAAGCACATGCCAATGCACTATATATGTGCATCTAGTATCTCACATAATGGGATATTACAGAATTCTCATTCAACTAGCCACATCAATATATATATATATATATAGATAAGCAGAGACTTCAGTGATGATATCTTATGGTTTTGATATTGAAGTCGGACGTTGTGGATTTTGTAAAGGCTGTGATGCGCTTTGAGTCTTTGGGTGTTTAGGATTTTGGTTTGGAAAAGTCATAAATGTATGAAGTTTGTTATTTTATTATTATTATTTTGTGTTAGAACTCATAATTTGTAGGTTTCTTTGTAAGTTTTTTACTACTATTTTGTGCGGTTAGAGTCATAATGATAAAAACAAAAGTTCATGATAAATTCAAAGTATTTTCCTCTTTTTCTTTTTAAAGGATACAAAAGCCTAACTAAAAACAATTATTTTTTGATAAATGGATGTATTTTTAGTCAATTTCTCTATGTTTGATCATGTTCTCTTTATGTTGATACTTACAAATGATTTCCTTAATTTTATTGAGATAATGAATTGGGTGTTTGCGATTGAGGTCTCCATATTTGGTTGTGAGAATAGAGTGGTTGAGGAAGTGTTCGGGGGTTGCTTAAATTTAAGTAATTTAAGAATATAAAAATATTTTATGCTTTAAATTCTTATTTATAGATTTCAAAATCATTTAAACAGTTTAACAAATAAAATCTACTATTAACGGTAAATATTATAATATGTTATAGTCTTATAATGTTATACAATTTTTTTTCAATAAAATATGAATTAAGAAAATTAAGTTTCAAAGTATTCAACAATATTGTTGGCAAACATAAATATTATACAACGAAATAAGTATTATATGTAGGTCTTAATAAACATAAAAATGATTTTAAATAAAATTGTAAAGTAGTCCGCGCATCGCGTGGGACATCATCTAATTTTATATAAAAGATTAGTTTTCTACTTTAATTTGCCCGCTTTTCTAATGCACTCTCTTCAGCAAATTTTCTAAACCCTAAATATATATATATATATATATATATATTGTTAGATGTACTTTTGTGCTAGCAAACCCGTTTCTAAAACCTTGTTCACATGTAATTGAGTTGTGCAAGTTTTAGTGTCTAGATTAATGGTGGAAGTGCTACATTGAAGGCACAAGAAACTACTTATAAAGCTGTTAAGACTCTGGTCTTGATTGCCGTTGAACCAATTGAGCTTTATTAAAGCTCAATTCCAGTTGACTGATCAAGCCTCGGGCAAAATATTTTCTTAGTTTGCGGCTCATGATGAATAGAGACCTAGAGATCCAAGCACGAGGGTTCCAGAACGTATTTAAAGACTTATTAGGTCATCATAAACATAAGTAGATCAAACACACATTGAAAAGGAGATCTTGATGTGATGTCTGTGTGCCAAGGGTTTGTACCAAGTGAAGTTTTTGGCGCTATTGCCTGATGATTTAAATTATCTTTTCATTTGGTTTTTAGATTCACAAGTAGTGTTTTGCTGCATCATCATCACAATCGGTTTTGTTGTTTACATGACTAACTAAAAAAGGACGATTCTAGCTTCGTAGTCACCCTCCCTTAACCACTTAATTATCTGGTATATATAGCAACATTCTGGATGCAACATATAGCTTTTGCTTATCTTCATTCATGCTTATGTCATTGTGGAACACTAATGTTGGGTTCTACGACTTTAGGTTTAAATGTATTAGAATTTCAATTTGTAATGTTGGCAAACCATGATCAAAATGTTTAGTCTTGTTTTAGACTTGCTTAAAGTATGTTGTAAAGTTGGAAGTGAGTGTACTGCAGGATTTATTGTGTAAATCTGCCTGGCTCGATCGATCGAAAATTAAACTTGACTGATCGAAGCTCGTGCAAATTGTTTTTCTGTAGAATTTTTCAACTTAGCCTAA
Source organism: Quercus variabilis (assembly GCA_030445155.1). Classification (NCBI taxonomy): domain Eukaryota; kingdom Viridiplantae; phylum Streptophyta; class Magnoliopsida; order Fagales; family Fagaceae; genus Quercus; species Quercus variabilis. The sequence goes on from CP129445.1 coordinate 38,023,417, forward strand.
GTCTGTTTGACGAGTAGGGTTTTACGTTTTGCCTTAAGTATAAAAGGAAAAACCCTAGCCATGTTTTGAGTGTGCTCTTTATGCTGTGTGTGTGAATCTCTTGTAAGATCTAGAAGTGTTTGCTTTCATACATACCTAGGGTTTCCAATCTCAAGATTGATGTCGAGAGTTTGGTGATCAATTCAGTTGCAGTTTTAAGAGCTTAAAGATATGCAAGCAAGAGTGCTTGTACTTGCTGTGAATTCAAGAAAGAAATAGTCCGTAAACTCGGAGCTGTCACGTGGTCGTGGTAGTGAATTTCCTACTTGAGGCAGCAATAGAATGTTAGTAGTCTAAGTCACTATTGTATAAATTCAATTCTTTCATAGTGGATTTGTTTTACCTTAATGATAGCTAGGTTAAATCATCTCCAGATTTTTTATCGGTTTGGTTTTCTTAGGTCATCATATCTTTGTGTTCTTTATTTTTCACACTTTTTATTGATATGATTTATTTGTGTTAATCTAGATCTAATAATTTGACTAAGTAATAACTTGGCTAATTAACTAGGTTAATCTGGTTGTATTTTAAGGAGTTTAAAAATGTACAACTAATACATTGGAACTCCACTATCCATGGTCAACATGATAGAACTGCTGCTTATGGTGGTGGTGGTTTGAGCACTACAATGGTTGTAAATGTATTTGGATCGAATTGAACTTGAATAAAATTTTCTTACTTAAAATATTGACAAATCAAACCTTCTCTAAAGGGGCTTGTCTGGGGTATATACGGGTAAGTTCTTGGAGAAAATCGAAACGCCTATTTTTCACATTAGTCTCTAGCTAGTAGAAGGTCGTACTAAATTCAGTTTACCAAATCAACTTACCTTTGAGGTTACTCCCAGAAATCAACTTAACACAACAGCTCTAATGGAAAAAAGAACATAGATGATGGCCATTAACGTTTTGAAATATGCAACCAAAATCATATGGAGATCATTTTAATTCTCAAGTTTCATAGTACATTTTGACATAAGAATAGTATGATAAACATTATAAGCCAATACTTTATTTGACAAACAAAAGCTAAACACACACTCTTAATGCAGGTTCCTCAATCGTGCAGCATTTAAAACAGAAGGAGATGTTGGATCGGATGGTTCTATTGCGAAACCTTGGAGGATATGCACAATACAACAAGTAGAAGATCTCAAAACCCTTATTAGGATTTTCCCTTTATGGTTATCAGGTATATTCTTAAGTACCCCAATAGCAGTCCAAGGCAGTTTGACAATCCTCCAAGCTTTAACCATGGATCGCCACCTTGGGCCTCATTTTCAAATCCCTGCTGGGTCTATCCTAGTTTTATGCATGATCTCCACATCTGTATTTCTTGCAATTATTGATCACTTCCTATATCCTATGTGGCAGAAGCTAACTCGTAGGTCTCCTACATCCCTCCAACGAATAGGATTAGGACATGTGCTAAACATTTTAAGTATGGCAATTTCAGCACTAGTGGAAGCGAAGCGACTCAAAATAGCCCAAGCCCACCATCTCCAAGGCCAGCCTGGGGCCATAGTGCCCATGTTGGCCTTGTGGCTATTTCCACAATTAGTTTTGGTTGGCATCGGAGAAGCATTTCATTTAGGACAAATTGCATTATATTATCAAGAATTTCCTATGGCACTTAGAAGTACATCAACTGCAATGATTGCAATGATTATAGGGATTGCCTATTATTTGAGCACGGCTTTGATTGATCTTGTCCGAAGGGTTACTGGATGGTTACCAAATAATATAAATAATGGGAGGCTAGATAATGTGTATTGGTTGTTAGTTGTGGTGGGAGTGCTTAACTTTGGTTATTACTTGGTATGCGCTTCTTTATACAGGTATCAAAATGTTGAAAAGGAAGAAGAAGGTAGTAATTCTGGCACTAATAGGTGATGCTCATGGTGAACAATGGAAGAAGCTCACTTGTATTTCTCTATTAATAGGCTAAGGGTACATATTTAATATTTTCACAATCGTTGATATGGACTATTATAATCGGTGTATAATAAAAGTAGAATTGATAGTAGACCAAGGTGAAATGATGTTGATTTAATCATAACAAATCATGGTAACAATTGTGCAAATTATTATGTTGGCAATATTACTAGTTTTATGATTATTGTATGTGCGATTTTATTGTGAACCATAAAAGAGACTATATTGATGTTTGTATTTTATCATTTTACAAAAAAAAAAAAAAAAAAAAAAAATAGCAACTTAATAAATGAAAAAAAGTAATGAGGCCCGCAAACCCAACCCACCCCCCCCCCCCCCCCCCCCGGGGGGCGGAGAGAGATTTGTCCGAATCAGCCCTCATCTAAAGAATTCTTGATTGAAATGTGGATTCTGAACCAGCAAATTACTTTCATCACGTAGGAGTTGGGCACTCCACATCTACTTTTTAGAGTAGGTCCAATGGAATAAACATCATATTTTATGCCTGCACCATAATTGCCTAAGTAACTTTAGTAACTGGTCCATCACTTTCTTGATGAGTGGAAAAGTAACAATCAAAATAGTAGGAGTATTGGCACAACGCCTTAGAGTGTACAGACCCTGTGCATCAGAATTCAAAATATTACGTAATTCACCAGCATCGAGATAATCTAAGATAACAAAATCAAAAGGGGAAGAACATCCTTCCTTTGCAAGCTTATCTGCAGTTCTGTTGGCTTCTTTGAAAACATGGCTGATCTTGAAGTGTTGGAACCAATTAAGGAGAAACTTGCAGTCGTTTAGGAGGGGAGAGTAAGCTCTGTTAGAGTTGTTATTGGAAAGGACAAGATGCACAATAACTTTTGCATCAAGCTCCACGGCAAGATGGGTTATCCTCAGTTGGTTTGCTAATATGAGACCATCTTTGAAAGCCCAAAATTTAGCTATAATGATAGTTGCAACCCCAACTCTTCTTTTATAACCTTTAACCCAATTGCTATTATAGTTGCGGATAACACCTCCACCTCCAGCTTTGCATGGATTCCCTAAGGACGCTCTCTTTTGGTTTGTGCCAACGTACCAGGTTGGTTGAGTAAGGTTTTGGAATGCACACTTTTCCCACACAAAAGTGGTATTCCATGGCTTGTTGAATGCAGGTTTTGTGTAGGCAAGAGTTTTGAGGGGTGTTTTCAAATACCACTCTATTCCTGTGTTTCCGAAGACCCCAAATGGCAAAGAGGAACTATGTGCTCCAAGGCAGCCCATTGGCCTGCAACTGGTTGCTGTCAAGGCAGTTCATCTTTAGCCACTCTGGAAGATCCAAATGGCATAAATTATATAAAGAATAGGGGGTTTTGATTGCTTTCCAAAAGGTGGCAGCGAAGGGGCAATCTCTCAGTTGGTGCAATATTGTTTCCTCTTGGTTTTTACATAAAGGGCAGGTAGTATAATGGTTGACACCTCAAGCAGCAACCACTTGCTTCACTGGGACACTATTGTGGTGACACAGCTCGAGGAATGAACTGATTTTTGGCCATATGTCCAATTTCCAAACCCAGTTGCCTACAAAGACTTAAGGGCTGTTATCTGTTGTGAAGTTTATGCTTCCTTTTAACCAAAAAAAAAAAAAAAGTGACTACAATGTCAATAGTGGTTTGGCATCTTTATGTCTCTTATTCCCCCCACCCCACACCCCCTTCCCCCCCTCTTTTCATAATTTGCAAACATATTTAATAGTAGGTTAAAGTTTGACTATAAACTTGGTTATCACTAAAAAATTAATATAATTATATATTTTGAAAATCTAACTATTGAATTGTTCGTTTTTTTATATTCTTAACATATATACCAAATTTCGTGCAAATCGGATGTTATTTACTATTTGATTATTGTACAATCAGATTATTTAAACTAATTAATTAACCAAATAGATACTAAGGTTTATTATTCAGATCTAGGTTAAACGTAAACAATCATGTCACTAAATGCGAAAAAGTAAATAAGACAGTAATATGATGACCTAGGAAAATTAATAAAACTGTCTAGTTTCAAGATAAAAAACCTGTGGAGGATTTAATCTAATTTACCCTTAAGGCAACAAATTCACTATGATAGAATGGAAGTTTTACAATAAATTTAAATCCTAAATCTAAAGCTACCTCTTGTAATACTTACTCACACTACCACATGCAGCTCTAAATCCACAGACTCTTCTATTTGAATTTGTCACACACAAACACCCATGTTTGTGACTTTGAGATCTCACTCAAAGGTTTTAGATCATCAGCTATGTATGATCTTGTTGCCGCAACTTTAGATCTACCGGTTCTAATAATGTATAGATGGAATTCCAGCAATAACTTTGAAACGAGAAGGCATAGCACTTTTTAGATTTCAAAAGAATATACCTCCAAAGTCATAACAAAATGTGCCTTAGTGTTTCCTTTAAATACTATGTAAAATAGATCTAAAACCCTAATCACTTAATAGGCTTAATGAGCTATTGGGCAAATTAAAATTTGAAGATTTTGCATCTTGATCGGTCGAATTTGGCATGTTTCAAATTCTTGAACCTATGGCTTCCTTTTTTGTATTTTGACTTGTAGCACCTTGAACATTGTCTAATCATATCTATAGACTTAGGAATCTATATCTAGACAAGTTTGTGTTCACGGTTTGTCAATTGTTTTAAACTTTTAGAACCTTACAGATTCATAAACTTATTTTTTTATGTATAATTTTAAGCTACAAAAACTTGAAATTTAAATATTTAATTGATGACATTACTATTGAAGTATAAATGATATAAGAAGAAAATGTAATGCAACGGTGAATTTATCAAAATTTACATCTAATAAAAAGATATTGAGTAGAGTTGTAAGATTAAATTACGATAAAGTTTATTGCCAAACATTGTCCTTAACAATATCATGAATACATTAACTTCTATTACTGCCATGAGTGCTTCATTTGCATAGTAAAAACTTTAGTGCCATTCTGTTCTTGTGATGTTGAGTGGCAAGAAAATGATTAGGAGGTAGACTGGAACATTATGATACAATATACTGATAATCATGCCATATTTCCTAGTTTTAGAAAACCACAGTAGGCAATATAATGCATGTTCGTATATTTGATTCAGGTGTTCTGTTAAAGTTTGAAAGACTATATGGTATATATTGAATTGCATGTAATAAATTACAAGGGTCTATTTTATATATAGGCAAATAATATGTTATTTACAAGTAATCTACAACTTTGATCCAGCCAGTTGGGGTTCGATGTTAAAAGCATAATGCTGCTCCAATTTGAAACATAACAAATGGTTGCGCCAGTCTGTCTCCGGTCGTTGGAGCAATGGTTGTTTACTCCTTTTCTGTTGCCGCAATTTCTGTCTGTCTCTTTGTTGGTAATAGTCTTACTATGTTGCAATTTGCAAGTTGCGTCTTGTGTGTGTGGGGGTGTGGTAGTCTTGGTAGACTGACTTCTTTTTCTTTCTTTTCTTTTCTTTTTTCTTTTTCTTTTTTTTTTTTTTTTTTTTTTTTTTTAATGTTTAAACAACGAGTCTATTAAAACTAACCCGAGATGGAGCGGGTTTTAACAGTTACAGAAGTTTCAGTCACAGTGGTTACATTAGAAGCGCTGCTACTAGCGCTATCGAAAACTAAAACGTCCCACATAAACAGGGGAGGGGTAATATGGTAAATAAAAGCCTCCTTCTGTAAACTACACATCTTAGCGAGAGAGTCAGCCGCTTGGTTGGCCTCCCTGTATGCTGTAGCAGTGATTGCTTGCTACTCTTTGTTGTGGGAATATTTGACTTTAGATCATGTGCACGTTGTACTTTGTGAATTGTCCACTAATTAATAAACTTGGAACACAATAAAGAACCCTTGATTTGTATTTTTGGGTCTTAATGTTTCATAATAAAAAAAATCCTCAATGATATGATTTTTTGATAGTTTATAAGAATACAGCATAGGACAATTTGCATTATAATGCTCTAAGGGTCAGAATATTTGTCCAAAGTGAGTGGTTATGTCTACTTAAAGAACTATTATCAAGAGCAAAATACAATAAATTGAAACTCTCTTAAAAAAAAAAAAACCAATAATTAGATATAAAATTTGAAGGCTCCACCAATATATATATATATATATATTACAAGGATAACTTTTGAGAAAAAAATTACAGTATAAGATAACATTTTTTTTTTGTCACAACCTTGACATGGTAAGCAATGAATGATGACGAAAAATTATGGTTTATGTGAAAGTAATAAATGCTTAATGACAATCAAACATATAAAATAGCTATGAATAATGATACGGTATAACTATGTTCCTAAAATTACTAAATTTCTGATCGTGGAATTTGAAAAAGCTTGGCCAGTAAAATGGGACCTCTCATGTTTACCATAATCAATTGAAAAAGTTTTTCCTGTAGCTCTTCTTCCCTCCACTTTCAAGTTTCAACTACTTTAGACTTGGTCTCTCTCACTTTTTTTTTTTTTTTTTTTTTTTAAAATACGAAATTTGAGTCTTGATCTTTTAGGGGCCGTTTGATAATATCGTTCTAGTAATATTATTTGTATTTTTTAAAAATACGTATGAGTGAAAAAGTATATAAAAATGCATATAATGTTGTTTAAAAATTAAAAATATGTGTTTAAACATATCTACCAAATGGTCCTTTTGTTTTAGATTTCACGAGACAGTGCATAAAATTATGAGAGGCGACCACATTAAAGAATAGTGGCACGAACATTTAGCCATGGCAATGATTGCGTATTGGATAGAATAACTGAATAAGCAGTAAAATAGGTCGTGTGGTATAGTTGTGTGTACTTGTAGTGCTATACAATGAAGTTAATACTGTACCGTACCGGCCGGTACGGCCGGTTTTTTTCGTACCGGTGAACTGACCGGTACCGAAACCCCCCTTGATTCGTACCGTTCTGAGTACCGGCCCATACCGGACTGTTTCGGCCTTACCGGCAAAAATTAGATGTTTCGGCCGGTAAATCTAAACCGGGTCGGTACCAAAAAAAAAAAAACAAAAAAACCCAAAAATCACCTGTTTTTGTCATCACAGCCATTCACCACCACGTTGCCAGTCACTCCCATGCCTCCAGCCACTTCCATTTTGTCAATTGCAGTCTCCCCACCTGCTTCAGCTTCTTCTTCCTCGCCTCTTCACTTCTCCGTTCTCTGTTTTTCTTCCACTCTTCAGCTTTTCTGTTCTTTGGTTTTCCTAGTTTTGAACGGCCTGGTCACCTGTACATCTTGTTTTGTTTTGGACACTAGAGTCCCACTCCCACGTGAATGTACTGAAGTCATTAATGAGTCAAAGGCTTTCAAAATTTCAAACTTATCTCCAACACCACGTGTTCTAGTTTTAACTTTTACTCATTGATTTTTTTTTTTTTTTTTGGGGAATCATTTTACTCATTGATTTTTATTTCTTTTGTTTTTTCATTAGTGCATTTAGTTTGCACATGTACGTAGTACTACTACTATTATTAAACTACAACTCTTCTTAAAATAAAAAGTTATACTACAACCATAATTATTAATATTTTAAAAAATTATTATTATTGGTTAGACTTTAAATTATTTTATATTTTTATGAGAATATATAAAATTTTTAAAAGAATATATATATTTAGCGGTAATTCCGAAACGGTACACCGGTATTAACCGGTATCCGAAATATATCGTACCGCTGATCAAACCGATACAGCCTCCGGTACGGTATTGACTTCCTTGGTGCTATATCGATGGTGCGAATTTATTTGATTTGTATTATCGTAAAATTTGGCCAGATCCAAAAAAATATTTCATTGACCAAAATATCATTTGTAACGTATCAAAAAAAAAAAAATCATTTGTAAAATTTTATTAATAAAAAAATTTAACAAAATATTTTACATAAACACACAGTAACTTTCTCCCTAGCTAGTTGTTGGGTCACCAGGTGATTGGGATTTGGGAGTTGGGAGTTCAAGGAAGTCAATACTGTACTGGAGACTGTAACGGTTTGGCCAGCGGTACGATATATTTCGGATACTGACCAATACCGATATACCTTTTCGGATTTACTGTTATTTTTTACAATTTTATACAATATACAAAGTTATAATGATATTTTTTGATAAACATTTAGTTATAATGATTATTTTGTTGGTATGTTTAATGTTTTATATAATACTTTAGAATAAATAAAGAGTGGTTTTTTATTTGAGAAAAAAAAAGTAAATAAAGAATACTCTTCAAGAAATTATATAGAAAACTATCTACTTTCTACTCTAAAATCTGAATCAACAAAAATAAAAATATAAAATTCTCAACTCATTAAAATTAAATGTCTACTCATTGTCACATCGGCTAGTTCATGTCTCAGCATTGGGTTTTTTAAATTAAAGGTAATTTAAATAACTTATGAAAGCTTGTGAAACCTTGTTGACTACCTTATTTCCCTCTTGACCCAATGCCCCAGCTGTCCTTATATCACCACTAGCCAACTCATTTCCCACTAAAATTTACGGTTTCCAAGCAAAATCTGATACAGTTTTCCAAAGCAATCTAATATACTCATTACCAGTCCTTTATTACTTTGTCTTCCTAACCTACTTCTCAATTTTCGTCCCTTCCTCTCCCCATTTCTTTGTCTATGTCTTCCCCAGATCATCAAAAAATCTGTAACAACAAAGGGTCCCTTGTACAGGTTCAGTCTTTCAGTTTTTTTTTTTTTTTTTTAAAAAAAAAAGGTTCGGTCTTTCATTCATTCTTACCTCTCTTTCTCCAAAAAGTGGAATTTCAAGTTTTTTAAGTTTAAAAAACCGGAGTGTTCACCGGTTACCTTTTGCATTTTTCTCCTTCTTTCTGCTGGGTGTTCTCGGCTTACTCAAATTTGCATTTCGTGCTTCAGCCCGTTAGCCATTTACCGGCCGAAACAGCCGGATTTCGCCGGTATGGCTGGTATTTTTTCCAGTATGAAACAGGGGTGTATCTGTACAGGTGTATTGGCCGGTACGGTATATACCAGCCGTACCGGCCAGTACAGTACGGTATTCACTTCCCAACTTGGGACTGTCACTCCGGTAGCTAGGAGGCATCGGTTTTGATTATTTGTGCTTGAAAAATTTTTTATAACATCAAAAAATTGAAAACATAATACAATGAAACAACGTAGAGTAAGTTCTATCAACATTTTCAAAGCAAGAACTCATTTCATTGCTTCATGATGAAAATTTTTTGTTGCCTTATTCAATGTTTAAACCATTCAATTTCATATTGAAGGATGTTCAAACCATTCAATTTTGGTTGGTATGGTAGAAATATTTCATTTTCCAACTAGCAATATATTTTCAAGAATTTCTTATGTCACTGCGATGCATGCCCTACGCAATGGTATACTAATTGGGGTCGCTCTCTAGTGGGCGTGGCTTTGATTGAACTAATTAAAGTAATAGAAAATATCTAATGCATTGAGTATTGAAAATGACTGGTTTTGTCTCCTAAACTGATTATGTATCTGAATTAATCAACTTATGTTAATTACTAGTTATGTAATCAAGGTTTTAACTTGTTAAATGTCACAAGCCAGTAAGTCGCCAATAAATAAATTAATACACATGAACCCGAATTGATGACGAAATGAAAAATCACCATTGGAGTACGGCTTATCCCAACAAGAAATTCACTAATAGAATTAAAATTTACAATCTAAGATAAACTCTTACCCCTGGGCTTTTTTCAGCAGATAACTTAATGACAAGACCTTTCAATTAACTCCAATTCCAATCTAAACTCTTCTATTATGAACACCTTTCACGAGTTGCGTTCGTGCTCTCAGTCAAGCCGTCTAATTAATTCCTAAGACTACCTTAAAGGTTTCAACTCCACAACAACAATTGGGACTAGCTCTGTGGCTTTTTAGCTTTTCCTGACCACCGAACATTATCATTTGATGGAGAATGACATTTTGAATTCACGGGTTGGTGTAAACTAGGTTTAATTTTTCTCTCTTTGAAGTGTACAACCAAGTCTCTTGACAACTCTGCTGAGTTGTGCTATAATAGGCATTTATATATGTTTGCATGTAGGGTATGAAAAACAAGGCAATAACGGGCTTCTTAAGACATGTCAGATTCCATAATTCACGATTCTCGATCAATTCAAGCTATATTGAGTAAGTGTAGAGAATCTACTTTCAATTAATTAAGCTGTGATCGATAGGCTATCGAAAATACAAATTCGATCGAACGAGCATTGGAATATATCGAAGGGTTGTTGAAAGCTTCAGTTTCTTTCTCTTTGAGCTGCTGCTTGGATTCTTAATATTAATCTTTGATCACTCATTACAGACTATTAAGATTACAATGTAATAGAATTCGCAAATCTAAAACCTAACAAGTATATATACACCCTCTCATATATATATATATATATATGAGATCCATATATGCATCAATCACACATATGTGTGAGATAAGTATATATATCTGTCGATACCGTATTTTGTCCGGCCCCAATTCACGTATTTTGTTCGGCCCCAATTCACGTGTAAAAACAAATGCCAAAATAAAAAAATAAAAAATTGAGAAAAGGAGCAAAATTACAAGTTTCAAAGCCAAAAAGGATAAAAAAAATAAATACAACATGATCGGATAGTAAATCAAAGGGTTATAACATTTAAAATCCCTTTTGATAGCAGTTGAGGCTAAGACCCTAAAAAGGTATGGTCAAAAAGTTGACTTTTTAATTCAACCTTCAGATCAAGTTTAATTTTGGGCTGTTTTGTAGGGCATATTTTTCCCTTCGAAAAGATATTTTACGGGCCAAAATCGGAGTTGAAACGGATGAGATATCACCAAAATACCAAAAACCCTAATAAAATCGCGTAATAAATTGTACTGATTAGGTAGGAATTGAAGCAATTAGGCTAAAACAACTTGAATAATGAGGTCTTAACTACCTCTCATACAAAGGACTCGATGATGTCTACTTTGGATTGGAAGATACAAATTTTTTAAGGAAAAACGTCACATAATTTTTAAGCACTGCGTCATCTTCCTTCCGAATGTCATATCTCGATGACTGTAACTCCAAATCTTGCAACATTGGGACCATTGGAAACTAGACATCCAGAGCTTTCCAAGAGTATAAAGTTTGAAGAAAATGGAGCTTGGAAGGGCCCCCAAAAAGCTACGCGAAAATCAGACCAGAAATCGAGAAATAACAAAATAGCCCGATGAGGATGCACTTCACCTAGCCCCCATTTTCCTCATTCCTCCTATAAGTACGCCCTCCCTTTTTTTTTTTTTTTTTTTTTTGGGGGGTAAAAAATAGAGAAATTTTTGGTAAAAAAATAGGGAGAAAATAGAGAAATAGAGTAGAAAAATTCTAAAAATTTTTTCTCCCTCCTCTCTCTCTCTCTCTAGGAAACCCTTTAAAAAAAAAAAAAAAAAAAGCCTCTTGCTTCTTTTTTTTTTTGGTAGGGATGGGGTAGTTTTTCTATAACTACACCCATCCCATTCTCTCATGTAAACATCATCTATCTATATATGAAGTTCTTCTCTTTATATTGTCTCTTTATTTTGCTTGCGATATTATTGTGTATATATCTCTTTATCTTTGTTAGGACATATGTGATTAATTTGTTAGGAACATATGTCATTATTTTATGTAATTGGCTAATCCTTTGACAAAATGCAATTTACATGTATTTAGGTAGATCTAGGATGTGTTTAATATTTCAAGAAACTTTGTTTCAGGATCAAGTGTTGAAACCATGCAAGTCTGTCCAAGATTCAAGCTAAAAAGTGGAAGTTTATTAAAGCTCAACAACTATCTCAACAACTAGTATCTATCGAGCTTAAAGAGCTGTTCCAACCACGTGGCTTGACAGCTGCTCGACAAATGGCTATCTGTTGAGGTTTATGAAATTCAGATTTTCTATTCTGTTTTTCACTCAATCTGTGATTATATGTTTGGGCTTTTTTTTTTTTTTTTTTTCCTCACAACCCTAGACATATAAAAAGATTATTTTAAGGGTCGTCAAAGTGGACACAAGTTGCACAAATATTGAGCAAGTTTGTTTAAGCAAATTGTGACCAAAGACAGAATTTGCCCTAGTTCATCATTCTTATGAAGAAGTTCTGTGTTTGTGCATCGTAGGGTTTTGTAACTAAGCATCTTTTGGATCTTCATCGTGTAGATGAATTGAAGAACTTTGCAATCAACAATTGTTGGTGATTGAAGTCGCGTACTTGGATTCGGGCAATTGGTTAGTTACGTACTGGGAGTTATGCATTACAAGGAGAGATTATCACTACAGAATAAATCCAATTGGGTATTGGAGTAAGGGTTCAATTGTATGTTGGTATAAGGTATTGGGATTCCTTTACTTGTAACCGTTTGTTGTAATAATAGTAGATTCTTAAGAGTAGTGACCTTAAAATCACTCGGTGAGGTTTTTACCGTGTTGATTTTTCCTATTTGTAAACAAATCACCGTGTCAATTTAATTTTCGCTGCACTTAGTTTAATTGGTAATTTGTTTGTGCTACTAGGCACTTTGCATGTTAATTTGATTAATTAATAAACTTGGGTAATTAATCAATCATAAGGAGTCAATACATTTTTGGCCTATCAAGTGGTATCAAAGCAGGTACACTCTGATTAGGGTTTAATCTTTGTTGTGTGATCCATTGATCCTTGTTGTCATGACTGTAACTGGCTTGAAGAGATCTTTGTTTTTAAATACATCTTGTTTTTCTAATCTCTATTTGTTTGAGTGTCTCAAAAAATACAAGTCTAAAATTTATTTGAATTCTCTTATGTTGATTATTGGAAAAGATCTCAGTCTGACTAAGAAGAAACTAGACTGTCTCAAAATGAAAAAGTGCAAAGAGTTCGTCTAAAAAGAGTAAAAATTAAAGGCTTAGCTCGTAAAAGGCAGATGAAAGGAAGCACCATTCCCACTGATTTGTCATCTAAGCATGAAGTGTGTTTTATGATGAAGTCCGTATTTAAAGTTATGGACACGTGTTTGTGGTACTTTGACAGCTGTTGCTCAAGACACATGACTAGAGACCGATCTCTCTTTAAGGTTTTCGGGTCTAAGAAAGATGGCGAGTTGATAGTGGCTCAAGTCTTTGTTGATGATATCATCTTTAGGTCTACAAAGGATAACCTTACTCATAGCTTTTCCAAACTCATACATGCCAAGTTCGAGATGAGCATAATTGGAGAGCTAACTCACTTCCTTGGATTGCAGATTCATCAATAAGATTCAGGTATATTCCTATCTTAGTTTAAATATGCTAAGAATCTTGTAAAAAGTTTGGTTTGGAATCTACTAGTTCAGTTGGAAGCCCTATTAGCCCAAATGTTAAACTCACTGTTAACTTGTTAGGAAAGAGTGTTGATTCTTCTCTCTATAGAAGCATGATAGGAAGTCTTCTTTACCTTATTGCTAGTAGACCTGACATTAGTTATAGTGTGGGAGTGTATGCTAGATATTAGGCTAATCCCAAATAATCTCATACGACTGCTTTAAAAAGAATCATAAAGTATGTCGAAACCACTACTGACTTTGGTGTGGTACAGCAAGGACACAAATGATGTCTTAGCTGGGTACTCTGACGCTGATTGGGTTGGGAATGCTAATAATAGAAAGAATACATCAGGGGATTGTTTTTATGTGGGTAATAATATTGTCTTCTGAATGAGCAAAAAGCTGAGCTCCATCTCATTATCCATTGCGGAAGCTAAGTACACCGCTGTCAGTAGCTGTTGCACCTAACTCCTATGGATACAAAAACTCCTCTATGGCTATGGTATTTGTCAAGAGCATCTTACAATCTACTGTGACAATACCAGTGCCATCAACATCTCTAAAAATCTGATTCAACATTCTCGAACTAAACACATAGAGATTCGACATCACTTCATTAGGGAGCTTGTCGAAGATGGTACTCTCACTCTTAAGTTTATACATATTGATGATTAGAAGGCTGATTTGTTCACCAAAATTCTGGACAACAAACGTTTTGAATTTCTTCATCAAAACATCGGTGTCATTTCCATGGATTGATCTCTTTCTCTCCTCCTTCCTCCTCATGCATTTGCATCTAGTTTTTATACTTTGCTTTGTTTAACATGTTTTTGTTTGTTTTCAGTTTTGCTTATTTTGTTTTTGACATAAAAAAAAATTTTGAAAAATCAGAAAAATACAAAAACAATGTGTGTTTTGTGTACATTGGTACTTATGTACCTTGGATGGCCAGTGAAACAAAATTTTCTAAAATTTGTATCTTTTGTAATTTAGATGAGCATCTTTATGCACAACTAAGTAAGTAAGCTTTGTGGGTCATGTTTGTGATGAGTAAGATTAAGTAATCTCTTGTACTTAATACTTGTATTACTCCTTTTAATGGGAAAGACTAGAAAATTCTAAGAGAAAGGCATAAATAACCATCTCATCACTATTGCTCGCCAATCATGAAATGACATCTATATACTTCGGCATAGCAAAAGTGCAATGTCAATGATATTTGTGTGCTTCGACATAACAAAATTGGAATGTCAAATGCTTAACATAATTGGGTATTTCTTTTTTATCTCTCATATACCCATGCATGGTTTGCTTAAAAGGAAAATATGCAAAGAAAAATCAAAAGCAAAAAGAACAAAAATGCTTTATATATGATTGCAAGCATGTATTCAAGGAGATGTGGGAGTTATAGGATGTATCTCGAAGGTGATAGTCCCCATCAGACAGTTATGATTGTGTGTGAGTTAAAGTGATTTTCTCATATCTTAACTCATCATAACATGTGTACACTTATGCAGTCTTGTGATTTTTTTTACACACAACACGCAATATTCTTTGCTACTCATACTACATGTGCAGGTACCATGTGATTTTATCATCACAAGGTTTTACATGCGTTAATGTGTGCTTACAAAACTGTCTTGACTTATTTTTGAAATATAAAATTAGTTAAACTTTTTTAGTGTGTGTGTGTGTGTGTGTGTGTGTGTGGGATTCATGTGCTTAAAATTGTTATTGAAAGATGATTTTGAGAGTCTAAAATGTTGATTGGACCATTGGTTGAGCTGCATATTTGATTGCATTCATATCTGTGTTTTTCTCTTCTTGAAAAACTGTTTTTAAGCAATCTTGATAGCTCCTCGACACCTAGCTTATTTGTCGAGTTCTTAAGCTATTTCTTATCGCAATCTCGACACCTCTCGACAGGTAGGTGGATCGATCGAGAAAGCTCCTATCCTCTCGACAGCTGATGGATCGATCGAGACTCTTTAATTGTGTCTATTGATTTCTTCCTCAACACCTTCTTGATAGCTAAATCTGTCGATGCCTTTTTTTCTCGACACCTTTATCTGTCGAATTTGCTAACCTTTTATATAAAGGTCTAGCACAATTCGTTCCTCACTTTTCTTGATCTCTCTCTCGACATATTCGTCTTTTCACCTCCCAAACCTCTCTCACTCACTCTAAACTTCTTCCTCATGGTTTCTTCAAGGTTTTCCAAGTTTTTCTTCACTTGATGATTTTCTAATCTCTCATTTTCATGCATTTCATGTTTTGAAACCTAGGTTTTGGGGTTTTTGAAAAATTTTGGGGTTTTTTAAAATTGATGAGTTTTTGTTAAAATTTTAGGATGGGTTTTTGATTAAATGAGTTTAAAATCTTATGCATTGCATTACATAAGCATTATAACAGTATTATCATGCATTTAGATGTGTGCAAATTGATTGCGTGTTGGTGGGATTGGATTGGGCTGAGCCCATGATGCTTTTTATATTGCATGTCATATGTTCATGCATTCCCATGCATATGTTCTTGCTTTTCAATATATCTTGATATATTTGAATTGTTTTGAGACTTTTTTGATTCTCTCTCTCTCTCTCTTCTATTTGCGTTAGTCTGTGTCTATGGCACCTAAACGCAAGTCTACTTTGTCCCAAAATCCTCTTCATTTTGGGGTATCCGCTTCCTTTGATCCTACTTTATCACATATTCGGTTTCATGATAAGAATGCCCAAAAGGCCTTTTCGGAGAACTTTTCTTAGCAAGGCATTCATTCTAAATGCCAAGTCATCCTGGAGGACTTCGCTGACACTGACCTACCCGATGTCATTCACAGTCGAGGTTGGGAGTCATTGTGTGATGTCCCGATCACTTGTCCATCCGTGCTGATCTAGGAGTTTTACTCTAACATGCATGGATTTGATCTTTTAGTACCTCTCTTTCATACTCACATTCGAGGTACGCGCATTGCTGACACACCACAGATTTTTACGGATGTGCTTCGTGTTCATAGGGTAGTGTTCCAAACTATCCTAGTTGTAAGTATTTGAGGATTGTGTTCAAGGATGAGCTCAAGTCTGTTTTTTGTCAGTGCTCTTCTGTTTGGTGTAAGCGTCAATTCACTTACTGTTTGGACTTTGCAAAAGGTCCTCGGTTTTTGAACATGGTCATGACTTTTGTTCTTCACCCTCTTTCTCATTATAACTCTATCATAGAGCCTTGTGCTCGCTTTTTGTTGTCCTTTCTTGAGTATCTTATTATAGATTTTCCTTCTTACTTTATTCTTTCTATCATAGATGTCTATAGGGATTCGGCGTCCCGTGATAAGCTCATCTTTTTTTCAGCTATCGTAAGGATCTTACGCCACTTTTTTTGTTCCCTTTCTAGTGTCTAACCACTTTACCCATATTTGTGCCCTAGACACCGCTACCATTAAATGCAGCGAGGCACAGTTTAGGTCGAGGCAGTTTGGGTCAGCAACTCCTCCCTCCCATTTGACTTCATCTTGATCTGCTCCATCCACGTCCGCTCCCTCCTCTTCTATGAGCGATGTGACTCTTGCGGATATCCTAATGCTGATTCAGCGCATAGATGCTTGTCTTGATACATTCTCTACTAAGTTGTATCAAGTGAACATCCGTGTTGGTTGTATTGCTCGACGGCAGGTGGTCATAGGTGGCTTTGTTGATTCTCCTTCACGTACTCTAGAGGTGTCTGATGCTGAGAATGATGATGATGATGGAGATGCTAGCTCTTTCGGTTCAGATGAGATGTCTACTTGACACTCTTACCCTTTGTCACTCATGACAAGAAGGGGAAGTAGTTTGGTATATGAAAGTAGCCATACTTAGGGAGAGAGTTAGTATAGGACATTTTTGTTAAAGGGAGTGTTGATATATAAGGGATGTAATGAGGATTATATGTATCTTTTTATTTTCTCTACTTTAGATACATTTATTCTTGTACCTTGGGTCTTGTAACCATTATTGACATACATTGTACTTATTTTCTTTATATGTTGATATATGTTTCTTTCACCTACCCTTACATGTGCTATTTCTATTCTTTCTTTATGCACATGCTTCTTATTACTTGTATGCAATCTACTATTTCTGTTTCACATAAAGATGCCTTGATGAGTTTTGTTTAAAGTGTTTTAAAAATACAGGTTGTCAAAGTCTACTTGCCATAAACTCTCTTCTTGCAAAGGTTTTCAAGAGTTTGTGTTATGATAGATTTTATTGTATTCAACAAAGTGAATATGAGTTGAGTGATTTATGACTTCTCTCATATGTTCATTTGTTTGTTGTGGTTTTGTCACAGATTGCCAAAAGGGAAGATTGCTAGGACATATGTGATTCATTTGTTAGGAACATATGTCACTATTTTATGTAATTGGCTAATCCTTTGACAAAACGCACATTACTTGTATTTAGATAGATCTATGATGTGTTTAATACTTCAAGAAATTTTGTTTCAAGATCAAGTGTTGAAGCCATGCAAGTCTGTCCAAGATTCAGGCTGAAAAGTGCAAGTTCATTAAAGCTCAATAGCTAGCTTGACAGCTAGTATCTATCAAGCTTGAAGAGCTATTCTAGCCCGGTGGCTCGACAGCTGCTTGATAGATGGCTATCTATTGAGATTTATGAAATTCAGATTTTCTGTTTTGTTTTTCACTCAATCTGTGATTGTATGTTTGGGCTTTCTTTTCTCACAACCCTAGACATATAAAAGGATTATTTTAAGGGCCGTCAATGTGGACACAAGTTGCATAAGTGTTGAGCAAAGTTTGTTCAAGCAAATTGTGATCGGAGACAGAATTTGCCCTAGTTCATCATTCTTGTGAAGAAGTTGCTGTGTTTGTGCACTGTAGGGTTTTGTAACTAAGCATCTTCGGGATCTTCATCGTGTAGATGAATTGAAAAACTTTGCAGCCAACAATTTTCTTTAGTTGGTGATTGAATTCACGTACTGGGATCCACGCAATTGGTTAGTCACGTATTGGGAGCCGTGCATTACAAGAAGAGATTGTCACTATAGAACAAGTTCAATTGGGTATTGGGGTAAGAGTTCAACTGTAGGTTGGTATAAGGTACTGAGATTCCTTTACTTATAACCGATTGTTGTGATAATAGTGGATTTTCAGGAGTGGTGACCTTAAAATCATCCGGTGAGGTTTTTGCCGTGTTGGTTTTTCCCATTTGTAAATAAATCATCGTGTCAATTTAATTTCTGCTGCACTTAGTTTAATTGATTATTTGTTTGTGCTACCATAAGCTTTGCATGTTAATTTGATTAATAAATAAACTTGGCTAATTAATCAATTAATTAATCACAAGGGGTCACTATGTTTTTGGCCTATCAATCTTTATGTCTATATAGTTATTGTTTGTTTGTGATATTGTGATTGTTTCCCTTGATAGTTATTGAACTATCTCCTAGACTCTATATGGGTAGTACTCTTAGGGGGAAGAAATCCCATTTCATTGGGCATCTAGGGATTTCTATTATTCTTACTTTATTTTTATGTCATCCATTTTAATTTCAAGTAATCCCTTCTCCTTTATTTCTATGTCATCCCTTTAATTTCTTGCACAATCCCCCTCCCATTTACTTTATTGCATTTATATATATATATATATACACACTACTTTCTAGACACCTAAATAAAAACGATTTTCTATTCATCCCTCCTAAATGGTTTTTAGACTTCAAGTAAAGAACAATATGAGTATGTCTCATAAGAATGGTTGATGGCTTAGAACTTCCATTTGTTTATGATGAAGCATCCATAAGGCTTGATAGAGATTACAATCTATTTAAGAGAGAGAGAGAGAGAGAGAGAGAGAGAGAGAGAGAGAGAGAACTTTTTCCAATGAATCTTTACAATATGTCTGCACTTTATTTTAATGTTATTTAAATTTTTGCACTTTATTTTTCAGCTCTTTACTTTAAAGTCATTTAAATTTTAGCTCTTTACTTTATTTGTTATTTATTTGGGTAAATTACAACTTACCTAGCTGTGGTTTGATTAGAATTTAAGGGTATGTTTGGTAACTGTTTTTTCCCCTTATTGTCTGTTTCCAAAAATAATTTTTTTATTTTTGAGACTAAAAAACTTGTTTGGCTACCAAAAATGGACAGAAAATAAAAATTGTTCATAAAACTCAATTTGTAAAGGAAATTAAAAACATGCAAAATGTTGTTTTCAGTTTCTAATTTTCAAAAGTCAATGAAAAATCACATTTAATTTAATGAATTAGTCTCATTTAATGAGTTAGCATTAGAATTCAAATCTTAATAACAACACATTTTAGTATTTTCTATTTTTTTTTTCAAAAAACTATCTTTTTAATTTCAACTAACCAAACTTGTTTTTTTATTTCAAAAATATCAGAAATTTATTTATTTATTTATATTTCCAAAAAAAAAAATTCGAAAATAGAAAATAAAAACTATTACAAAAAATAACCTAAGTTGCCCATATGTGGTTTGAAATTTGACACTTTACCCACTTAAAATTTAACTGAAATTTAAGTTATTTTTCTACCTGTGATTTGAAATTCATGATGCAAGTGTTCTGATGAATTCTTTTTTATCTTATTTGATCTTGTATTTTTATGTTTCTTGTATTTTTGAAGGAGAGAGACATAAAAGTAGAGCAAAATTACATATTTAGCTCTATTTTTAACAGAGATGGGTTATAGAACTCTAACTAAGGCAATTTTAAGTGGGTAAAATGTTAAAATTCAAATCACAAGTCAGCAACTTAAATTTCAGTCAAACTACAGGTGGGTAAGTTGTAATTTGCCTAATTTATTTTTCAGCATTTTACTCACTTTTAAGTACATGACACTCTATATTGTTGTTCTTTATTTTTCTCAATAATATTACCATAAATTAAAAGTTGCTTGGGCAAAAACAAATCGTTTACATATTTTTCTAAGGAAATGCTTTTCAAAATAAAGTTTCTTCTTCCTCCCTTTTTTCTAAGAAAAATGATATTTTTAAAACAAAATCCTTAAAAAAAAAAAAAAAAAAAAGAGTTTTCTTTTAAAACTTTCTTTCAAAAAATGTCTTTTTTTCCACAAAAGAAGAAGAAGTCTTTTTCTAAAAAAAAAAAAAAAAGAAAAGCTTTCAAAAGCAAAAAAAAAAAAAAAAAAAAAAAAAAAACCCAAAATAGTTTTAAAAAAAATGCTTTCTTCAAAAATAATACTTTTACCACGTCGGAAAATGCTTTCAAAAAATTTTTTGTTCATTTGTTTCCAAATCAAAAAAAAAAAAAATTGTTTTCAAATAAAAAAAATGTTTTACCACGTTGGAATTTCTTTAAAAAAAAAAAAAAAAAAAAAGATCTTTTGAACAAGAAAAATCTTTTGAAACTTGTCTTTGCGTAAAAATCATGGGATTTTTCTTCGAGCACAAAACTCTTTTTCTTTCAAAATAAAAACCCATAAACTTTTTTTAGAAATATTTTCAACTTAAATAATACTCTTCTCTTTCTCTTCAAACCTTTTTTTTTTTTTTTCTCTCAAAAATCATGGCATCTTTCCAAAAACCCTTTTTTCTAAAAAATGAAAACTTGTTTTGCCTTTGCAACTTTGCTTGTTCAAAAGGGACTTTTCTTTAAAGAAAAAATGTTGAAAGTGTTTTCATAAATCTTCTCATGAAATACTAAAAAAATATGTCTTTCCAAATTTTGTTTTCAAAAATAAAAGTGGAGATAATTTTGTAAAATTGTTCATACATTGTAATTTAAAACTTATCCTTAGAATGATATTGTAACGAATTTGTGTCTACGGTTCATTTCCTTGAACCCGTGGACACCATTCAAACTCACATTACCCCTTCCAATTTTTTTTGGCACTAACATGTTCTAATTGTCATCTTTTTTGCATGATGAAAATGAGAAACTTGTGGATGACAACAAGGTGCTATCCTTCTAACTCTTTATTTATTTATTATTATTATTATTATTTTTTGTGTTGTAGTTTGTTTGTATATAGTAGTTTAGTATTCACATGCAGTCTATCTATTAAATAACCTACTCACATGCTTGTATGCTCCCTCACATGCTACCTATGTAAATACCTCATATGCCTTATATGTAAATCTTCATTGGAGCTAATATTCAAATGTTATATTATAAGTAAATGATTACTCACGTGCATATATGTATATATTGTTTGCAAAACCTTTTCCCAAAAAAAAAAAAAAAAATGCCAAGTTTTCTATTTCTTCACTAAAAAGATAACATTTGAAATAAATTAAAATGAGGTACTATCTTTGGATAAGCGTTGCGGGTGCCTAACACCTTCTCCTCACGTAACCAAACTTCTGAGTCTAAGATCTTAAGTTTGAGACTTTTTAGTTTGCCTTAACTAATAAACCCTTCAAATTTGGTTTAGATAATTAGGCAACTTAAAATGAATGAGACCCCTAGGTGACCAATCACACCTAATATAAAATTAATGGTTGGTGGCGACATCTAAAATAAATATAAGAAAAAGGGACTCACACACACACTCCACCTAAAATCACAAACACACAGAGTCACATTGCCAAAAGTCCAATGTGCGATCACCCTAAAGACACCTAGAGAGGAGCTAAAATTTTGAAATTTTTAGAGGTACACAACATCCATTCCACAAAATCACACCTCCTAATTTGGAGAGTTGCAGGATCATTACCCATTAAAAATAAATAATGGGTGGCTAAATTGTGTACTTCATGCAAGTTGTGGTTTGGGTGCTGAACATTGGCAATAAGTTTGCCTGCATATGGTAGCACAAGTATTATAATATTGAACGATTTCTTTATTTGGTAACTTCTTCTTAACTACTTCTTTTTCACTTTTTTTAGAAACACAAGAAACCTGTAGGTCTTCTCCAAAATTGCAATTTGTTATTGGTTTTTTTTATTTTTATTTTTTTTTATTTAAAAAAAAATAGTGAAAATGTCTAGAAATCAAGCCACACTAACTGTAGCAACAATAATAGTGAATGATTTCTTTACATGCCTTACAAATGCTATTCTTCTGAAATTTCTCATTCTCTTCCTTATGCCTTAACGATACTTTTCTTCTCAATGATAATTTTTTGTTTTAATATATACATCTTATGTGAAATGGTGAGTAGATACTAAAACTTAAAGGGCAAAAAAAAAAGGCACAGCTGTTAGGTGTTTTTAAATGTATACGTGGTATAAATTTGTATGGTCAAATGGCACAATGAGAAGTGATTCACAAAAAGTCAAACGTTTTGCTTTTATATATATATAAAATGGGCGACTTGATGCATTTGAGTGCCTTAGGCGAAAGCTAAATTGAGCATTTTTATATATTACTTGCTTAGGTGGCACGTGCAAGGCACGTGTTGCCTCCTTGAGCAAGAAAATTAAGATAGAATTTCTATCTGAAGAAGAATGAAACCATGTACTTAAAGTTAGATTAATTATTTAATATAGAAGTATTTATTAGTCATGATAGTTCCTTATAACTTATTTGCTAACGGCAATATCCACTTTCTAAAAACTTTTAAAAATGATAATGAATATTATCTTCTTCCAACAATTAACTATTGAGTTTTCCTAAGACATTGTTACAATATTTAAATTTTCGCAATGAATTATGTCATATACTACGATTGAAAGTCTTCCTCTAAAACTTGCAATTATCCACAATAAAGATTTTGTTATTCATACTTCCTTTTTTTTTATTATCTTGCATTTTATGAATCTAGCCACAATATTTAGCTTACTTAGTTTTTAATGAACACCCTTTTAAGTAAGAAAAGGGGGAAAAAAAAAAACAAAAAAAAAGGGATAACAAAAGGCATGTGTCATTAAAGTTTCCATTAGGTAAAATTTCAAGTCTAGAATATTTAGACCTAGGAAAATCAACGTCCTCTTAGTAACAAATAGACCATCCTATATCACCATCCAACTTTTCAAGTATGACTGCCACATAAAACTCAACTTAAGTACAGTACCTTAGATGTTGTTCTTTAGGTTATTTTCTTGAAATTCAGTCATATGGCTTTTTTCTTATGAGATAGAAGTGCATTTTTAGTTAAGTAGTCACATGACTAAATTTTGAGAAAGAAATCTAAGAATTAACACCTAAGTACTGTACCTAAGTTTTGCCCAAATTCAAAATACACGAAGAAAATTTTTGGGATATTAAAATTTAGTGGGGGTATTTTAGACATTGTACAATGGAACATTTTAGGAATTATAAGATTTAAAAATGGTTTAACTAAGAGAGTAATAGGTGGGGGTATTTGCTCGGTTTTAAAGTTTAGAGAGGAATGAAACTGCCCCAAACTTAAAGGGCCTAATTTTTGTTTTTACTTTTGGTGTAAACTTGTCCTTTTTTTTTTTCCTTTTTTTTTTTACACTTTAAATTTTAAATAGTGTGTAAAAAAATAAAAATAAACAGACAAACAAAAAATCCCACTCAAGAAAATTGTACGTGAAAAAAAAAAAAAGAATTTCTACTTACCAAATTTAACTAAACCAAAAAAAAAAAAAAAAAAAAAAAAAAGGTCTAGGAATACAAAAAAATATCACAACATTTTCTCAATACCTCTATTTTCAACTGTGGTGGATCTCAGTATAATATTTTATTGTCTTATTTTGGCCTATAAGGTACTTACACCTCAACAGTTGATTATGATAACAACAAAATGTCACAACATTTTCAAAATACAATACCTTTATTTTTAGTTGTGCTAGATCTCGGTATGATATTTTATTATTTTATTTTATTTTGACCCATAAGGAATTGACACATATTTCACAACATTTTCACAATATCTTTGTATACATTGTTCTTACAATGTAATTTTATATTGTAAACAAATAAAAATTGGCAAAATTTGTACACATTTGCAAAATTTGTTCAATATTTACAATTTTTTTTTCCAAATGTGTATAATATTTGCCACTTTTTGTATGTCTAAAATATAAGTTTGCACTACAGATACAAAGTAAACATATAAAGATCCTTAAAATAAAATAAAATAAAATAAAATAAAAAAACCAAAAACAAAGCTAAATCAAACTGACATACTTGGAAGAGAAAGAAAAAGGAAAAATAAAAGAAAAAGGGCTACTCACTAATTGAATAAACTAAAAGAACTGTTCATAAGCCTATTGGCTCTTTTTATATAGTTAATTGAAAATATTAATTTTAAAAAAAATTTAATATTACTTGAATTCTATTATCTTGTTTTAGATGCAAAATTAATAATTAACCATTTTTTTATTTATTTTTATTTATTTATTTGTGGAGAAAGTCTATAGTCACAAAAAATTTGACAAAACTTTTAATAACTGTTGATGTGACAGATTGATAATGGTAAGTAAAAATGTGATGTTAGTTGTGGATCTAGATGAGAACTAATAAAAGTTTTCCAACTCAACTGCTATAGAAAATGTTGTAAAATTTTGTTGTATTTCTCTTTTTTTTTTAGAAGTGCTACATTCACAACATTTTCACAACAAATCATAGGCATTAAGTTGTTACTAGTTCTAATTTGAAGCTAGGGATGTCAACGGGTCAGGTTCGGAGCGGGTTTCTTTATGCCCGAACCCTACTTGTGGGCCTGCCTTCATTACCTAAAATTGTCCCATTTAATAAACATATTTTTTTTTAGACCTCCAAACTTGCCTCATCGGGCCCCTGTAAGCCCCGTCCTGTTATGCCCAGCCCAAAATCACAAACACAAACCCTTACACAAACACAAACTCAGAAATCAAAAATACAAATTTCAGATTTATGATTTTCCCTTTTAAAATCATAAACACAAACAAAAATCTTAACACAAACATAGACACAAAAATCACAAACACAAAAATTTCAAATTTAAGATTTTTCCTTTCAAAATCACAAACCCAAATCTTAACACAAACATAAACACAGAAATCCTAACACAAACACAAACACAGAAATCACAAACACAAAAATTTCAGATTTATGATTTTCCCTTTCAAAATTACAAACACAAATCCTAACACAAATACAAACACAGAAATCACAAAAAAGAAAAAGAAAAAGAAAACATATCATTGAGAAACAAGAATGGCAACGAATGAAAAAAAAAATGGCGGGGAACGAATCCAAATCATTAAGAGTGAGTCGGTGAATTAGTGATAGAGGGGGAGTTGGTGTTGACATCGAGGTGAAGGCATAGGGAGGAAGGAGAGTGGGAGCAATTGAGGGGGGGGGGGGGGGGAGGGGGGTGTGAGGCCATGAGTGTGGTTGTGTGGGTCAGTGAAAGTGACGGCTTGAGGAGTTGAGGGGGGCGGCAATGAGGCTATATGGGTGAGAGTAACTAGAGATTGAGAGAGGGTGGGTGGTGGCTCAGATGAGATTGGGAGAATGAGATAGGATTAGGGTTTTTAGAATAAGTTTATATATATATATATATATATATGGTTTTTTTGGTAACTTTAGTTTAACAAGTCGGGTCTGAGTTTAGGTTCAAGGTGGGTATCACTAAAACCTAAACCTGCTTCGGGTTTTATTTTAGAAACCAGACCCGACCCTACTGTTTCATAGGTTGGGTAAAACCTAACCCATTAGGGTTAGGTCAGGTCAACTCAAGTACCCACAGGTCGGGTAACAATTGCCATGCCTATTTGAAGCCACTCTTGAAATTAATATTTTGCCCACCAATAACAGCCAACAATAATTTATCACTCAAGATTTGTTCATTGCTTTTTTTTAGAAGTATTACGGTCATAATATTTTTACAACAAATCCTAGTTGTTAAGTTGTTACTAGTACTAATTTGAACTCACCACTTAAATTACGTTTTTACCCATTAATAACAGCTAGAAACAACTTAACACTTAGAATTTGTTGTGAAAAATGTGGTGAATGTAGCATCTCTCTCTCTCTCTCTCTCTCTCTCTTCTTGTTTTTCATTTGATAAAAAAATATTATTTTATTTATTGGCTAATATTTGGGCTTAATTAATACTATTACAATGAAAAAAATAACTCTATTAGTTAAAATTTGAGGGCCCTTTTCTACTTGTGAACCTTAGACAACTACCTCATTTGCCTATACTGTTGAGTCGCGTTTAATATAGTAAGTGTGGTGTGGCATCATTAGAATTGCAAAACATCCATTGTTGACTATGTTGTAAGATGTTGGAAATGAAACCTTGCTCCAACCACCAACGCTGAACCAATCGAAATCCCTGTGCAGCAATTCGATTAGTGTGGCAGTGGATCAGCATTTCTCTCTCTCTCTCTTCATGTTTTTCATTTGATAAAAAAATATTATTTTATTTATTGGCTAATATTTGGGCTTAATTAATACTATTACAATGAAAAAAAATAACTCTATTAGTTAAAATTTGAGGGTCTTTTTTCTTCTTGGGGACATTAGACGATCGCCTCATTCACTTATATTGTTGAGTAGCCTTTAATATAGTAAGTGTGGTGTGGCATCATTAGAATTGCGAGACATCCATTAATGACTGTGTTCTAAGATGTTGGAAATGACAACTTTGCTTTGACCACCAGTGCTGACCCAATCAAAATCCTTGTGCAACAATTCGATCGATGCGGTAGTGGATTAGCAGATTGGTGAGGTTTGATTCGAAAACACCCTTACTTAGGGTTACTTAAAGTTAACACAATAGTTTCTCAAAAAAAAAAAAAAAGTTAACTCTATATGGATGAAAATATAAAAATAAAATCCAAGAGCCAGACACCAAAAGAGATTTAAAAAAAAAAAAAAAAAAAAATCTAGGACTTAACACTAAGTAGAGAAATAGAGTTTCAAATGTTGGCTTAGTACAAAGCATTGAAAGAAAATTTCCAACCAATTTTAATTAAATCCATGATCAACTATCTATAATAACAATATTTATATGAGACCTTTATATAGGATTCCCAGGTTAAATGAGAAAATGAAAGTAAATTACTTCTTAACAAAGTAAAGAAGGGAAAAAAGTTGTAGCCAATTTTTTTTTTTTTTTTAATCTAAATTACTTCAACATCTACTAGACTACTACTATTGATTACAACCAATCCAGTAATGGAATTGATAGGGGTGTTTTAGACAATTTCAATACTCCTATACACGTCATGCAAAGGAGCCAACGGTGCCCATGGGCTCGTCAGTTGCACGCGCGCAAAACAGAAGACTTAAGGCAATGGTAGCACAAACGACAACCCCGTTATAACAACTCGACAGGTGCCATTGTAAGTCGACGAGGGACCCTTGGACAGGAAGAAGAGGCCAACAGGGTGAAGAGGTCGATGGGTCCAACGTGGCTTGGCTTGGCTCCCACGAATATCTATACATGGAAACATCTTATGTAACACGTAAGACACCACTCACCCATATTGCTCTCATACAGAAAGATATCCTGAAATCTCAGAAACCCTAAATGCCAAACCTTCCCAGCAAGGAAAGATCCCTACTTTTAAGGGATCTGATTCACCACTCACCACTATATAAGCGCTAGACCCCTACTTTTCTCAGGTATGCAGAAACTCTCTATCTCTCTCACTATAGAGTTCATAAAGGTTTCTCATGCACTAACTTGACATTCGGAGGATTTTTTGTTGGTACCACACCGGTGCCTTCTGTTTGGTCCCTTTGTTCTTATTTATAGGTACCTATTAGAGTGACTTGAAGCCTACAACTCATTGACAACTTTAGCACATCATCAGTTAGCGCCGTTTATGGGAACGACTAATAAGCCATATCGCCATTTCAAAGACAAAAAGTTGTGTGGTCCTAACATGATCAATGGCCATAACCAACCAAGAGATCGAGAACCTGCCTAGCATATTAGAGAGGCGGATGGAAACCCTTGGCACAGCGGTTGAACAACTCACTCAGTAAAACCATGAGTTGGAATGACTATTGGAGCAGCGGAATGACCAGGAGCCAAACGATCACGATGACAGACAAGACAAGGACCAATAGATAAGATTAGCAAGATACCAATCATCCCTTTGAGGTGGAAGTCGGTGGTGGACATGATGATGAATGCCCTGAGAGGATGGGGCCAACTTCGACAAACTAGTTAAGCGGACCAACTCACCCTTTACCGTGCAGGTGGCTTCCTTCCTCCCTTCGGCCAAGTTCCAAATACCACAGGTGGAGGCATATGATGGTTCGCAGGACCCATTGGACCATTTGAAGTCATTCAAAACCCTCATGCACTTGTAAGGAGTTCTAGACGAAATTATGTGCAGGGCCTTCCCTACCACACTGAAGGGGCCAACAAGGGTATGGTTCAACAAACTTACCTCGAAGATCCTCAGTGGGGAACAAAGACACAGAAGATCCTTAGCAGCCATACTAAGCATTACGCAATGCAAGCATGAAATCGTAAGGTCATCCGTAACCCGTTTCAACAAAGAGGCCTTCTTGATTGACGAAGCTAATGAAAAGTCCTTATTATTGCCTTTACCCGTGGGTTATGACCAAGGGAGTTTCTCTTCTCCCTTTACAAAAGTGACCCAAAGACGGTGGCCAAAATGCTATACAAGGCCACTAAACACATGAACACCGAAGATGTGATGATAACTCAGGGGGACAGGCCGAGGAAGAGACAAAGACAAGATGACCATCGTCAAGATAGAGGAATGAAGTTGTCTCAAATAAGTGAGCAAAGGGACGAAAGGTGATCAAAACCCCTATCAGGGAGGACAACAAATTTCACCCCCTTGAATAGGATTAAGTCCTCATAAAGATAAGGGACGACACAACGCTGACATGGCCAGACAAGCTAAAAGACGATCCAAGATAAAGACCCTGGAACAAGTATTGTTGTTTCCATCAGGACCATGGGCATGACACCTTTGAGTGCTATGACCTCAAACAGCAGATCAAGGCCCTTATCAAACAAGGGAAGTTACAACAGTTCATCAAGGGCGGTGAAAACCTACCAAGGGACCCTGATCCCAACTGACGGGTTGAAGAAAGACCTAGAGCCTTACTCGGTGAGATAAGAGTAATCATAGGAGGAAACATTGTGGTGGGATCATCCAAGAAGGCTAGGAAGATGTATTTACATATGGTACAGAGCATCCAGATTTCTGAGCGACCCCCAAAAGATACGAAG
Organism: Quercus variabilis; assembly: GCA_030445155.1. Lineage (NCBI taxonomy): Eukaryota > Viridiplantae > Streptophyta > Magnoliopsida > Fagales > Fagaceae > Quercus > Quercus variabilis. The sequence continues at coordinate 38,052,829 of CP129445.1, forward strand.
ATTGACAACCCTACCATTAACTTTATACAGGACAATGCTAGACGAATACACCACCCTCATGACGACACCCTGGTCATTAGTTTGTCCATCGTGGACTTCAATACCTAACCTGTATTAGTGGACAATGGGAGCTTAGCAAATATCCTTTACTACTCTGCATTCCAACAGATGACGGTCAATCGAGAGCGTCTCCAAGCGACGTGTCGTTGGTAGGATTTGTTGCCACTAAGGTCTTTCTCGTCGGAATCATTACTTTGCTAGTAATCATCAGGATGTACCCTTAGCAGCTTGGTAAGGAGGTCAATTTCCTTGTCATTAACTGCTCCTCTGCCTACAATGCTATCATTGGTCATCATACGCTTAACATTTGGTGAGTAGCCATATCCATATACCATTTGTTGGTAAAGTTTCTAACGGAGTACAGGATAGGAGAAGTGCGAGGAGACCAGATGGCCGCTTGCGAAAGCTACATGGCCATGCTTGAGATGGACGATCATTTGCAAGCCTTAAACATCGAGGAAAGAAAGTTCACTGTGGAACCAATGGAGGATCTAGAAGAAGTCTGCTTGGATGACGCTACCCCTGGTCGGACTACTCGCATCAGCACACAAGCCTGAATGGCAAGGTTGTAGCCTTTAATCGTTTTGTCTCTAGGGTAATGGATAAGTGTCTACCATTCTTCAAGGTGCTAAGGAAGGCTTTCAAGTGGATCGACGAGTGTCAGGGGGCATTTGAATAACCGAAGGCATACCTCATGTCACCACCATTCTTAGTCCATCCAAACCTGGTAAAAAGCTCTCCCTCTACTTAGCTGTATCCCCAATGACCATCAGTTTTGCTCTTATATGAGAGGAATACGAGTGTAGTTACCAGTATAGTACACCAATCGGGCATTTCGAGGAACTGAGGGGAGATATCCCCCAATGGAGAAGCTGGCCTTCGCATTGATCACTGCTGCTCAAAAACTCAGGTCATACTTCCAAGCACACACATGTTAGTCCAAATGGACAAGCCATTGCAAAAAATGATGAACAACTCGAAAGCAGTAGGACGACTTGTTCTATGGGCGATTGAGCTCGGTGAGTTTGATGTATAATACTGACCCAAGACCGCAATCATACCGCAAGCTTTAGCTGATTTCATTGTCGAATTCACGATAGGAAAAGACGAAGAAGAGAAATCGATGGCATGGACGATAGGGATGGATAGTTCATCTAACCAACAGGTCAGAGGAGCTGGGGTCCTGCTACAGTCACCGGAGGGAGATACAATAAAATGTGCGGTCTGCCTCTAGTTCCCAACGACCAATAATGAGGTCGAATATGAAGCAGTCCTTTTGGGCCTTGACTTAGCTAAAGCAAAGGGAACTTAGTTAGCTATCATACACTGCGATTCGCAAGTTGTGGCCAGACACATCAATGACGACTATGAGGTAAAAGGGGAACGGATGAAAGAATACTTGAGCATGGTCAAAGCAAGATGAGTAAGTAATTCTTGGTTAAGTTCGTACAAATCCCAAGGAAGGAGAGTGAATAGGCAGATTGCTTGGCTAAAGTAGCATCCATTGGGTATACAGACGTCCTCGATCAGGTACTATCCTTCATCCAATATTCCCTTACAATTCACAAAGTGGAGGTTTATGAATTATCCCCCTAGGAGTCGACTGGACAATGCTGATCATATCATGCCTCAGGAATGGGACATTGCCAGAAGATCGAAACGCTTCTCGTAGGTTGAAGATACAATCATCACATTTCATCATGATGTGGGATGTCCTTTACAAAAGGGGTTTCTTCTATTCGTATCTAAGATGCCTGATCCCTAATGAAGCAGACTATGTTATGAGAGAAGTACACGAAGGAATATACGGGAACCATTCGGGGGCACGCTTATTGGTTCACAAGCTAATATGAGTTGGTAACTATTGGCCTTTTATGCAGAAGGATGCCCAGTCCTATGTAAAGGCATGTGACAAGTGCCAACGCTTTGGTAACATCATACGATAATCAACTAAGGAACTTACACTAATGAGCGCCCTTTGGCCTTTCGCCCAATGGGGATTGGATATAGTTGGGCCCTTCTCCATTACCATATGGCAACTCAAGTTCCTCGTTGTAGGGATTGACTACTTCACCAAATGGGTCGAGGTAGAACCATTAGCCACTATCCTAGAAAAAAATGTTTGAAACTTCGTCTGGAAGAACATCATTTGCAGCTTTGAAATCCCTAGGGTCCTTCTCTCTGACAATGGAAAGCAATTCGACAATGACGCATTCAAAGATTTCTACAAACAGTTGAAGATTAAGAACCACTATTCCTCTCCTGCTCACCTCTAGGCTAACAAACTGGTTGAAGTTACAAATTGATCCCTACTTAAGATGATAAAGACTTGGCTTGAAAGGGTAAAGGACATATGGCTAGATAAGTTATCTGATGTCCAATGGGCGTATAGGACAATGGTTCGCACACCTACAGGGGAGACACCTTTCCGCCTTGCATATGGATACTAAGCCATCATCCTGGTGGAAGTGTGACTGACCAGCTATCGAATATCCCACCATGATGAAGGAAGGAACGAAGAAGGGATGTGCCTACAGTTAGATCTTCTTGACGAAGTCAAAGCAACGGTAGAACAGAGGATGGCTTGTTATCGAGACCTTATGGCATAGCACTACAACACCAAGGTCAGGCCTCGTCATTTTCAGGGTAAGGATCTGGTCCTAAGGAAGGTGACAACGCCTACTAAAGATCCCTCAGAGTGTAAGCTGGGCCTCAATTGAGGGGACATTACAAGATCGTCGACTGCCATAGGAAAGGGACTTACTACTTGGAAACCTTCAATAGGTAAAGGCTCCATCACCCATAGAACACCGAGCATTTGAGGAAGTATTACTAGTAGTAGTTAGATGCAGCTTATTTTATCACTTTCTTTTCATTTTTCCATTTTTATATCAAAAGTTGAATGTCAAAGACTCTAAGGATGTAAAGTTTCTTTTTTAGCTCTTTCTATTATTAATAAGACTTGGATGCATTATCAAAATGTTGCCTCTACTCTCTACCCTTTAATGGACCATCTAAACCACACTAAAGTCCTACCTACGAGGTGGACAGATGACCAAGGATACCGATGAATAATTGGTCTTACAAATTTTACCAAGTCCTACCTACAGGGTAGACGGATAACCAAGGGTAGACGAATGACCAAGAATACCGACGGGTACCTAGTCTTACAAATTTTACCAAGTCCTACCTATAGGGTAGACGTATGACCAAGGATACTAACAGGTACCTGGTCTTACAAATTTTACCAAATCCTACCAACAGGGTGGACCTATGACCAAGGATACCAATGGGTACCTGGTCTTACAAATTTTACCAAGTCCTACCTACGGGTTGGATGAACAATTAAGGATACCTACAGAGTCCTACTTGGCAAGGTGGACGGGTAGAATAGAATATCAATGGTACCAACACAACAAAGGCACACACAGTTAAAATAAGGACAAAATATCACAAGTAAAGGCAACAGATAAAAGTAGTAGAATATAGCCTAAAAGGGTAAATGCTTTTACGTCAAAAACCCCCAAAAGAAGGGGACCTTAGTTATTGTCTTACAAATGATCCTACAAAAAACTTAAACATAAATTAGGATGGGGGAGCATCAAGGGCGGCTAGATTCAAGGTAGACGGGACATCCGCAATCGTTGGGTCTACAGCAAGTGAAACCACACTAGCGTTAGGACCTTTAGGGACAAGCTTGGGGATGACCACACCATTAGTGTCCCTTTCCTTCTAATCAACTGTATGAACAAAGTCAACAGTCTCATCACTAACAGGTGTCGTCCCTCTAGGCATTGGCGGGACTATGTTGTCTATTACGATCAAGGGCAAGTTGAGGTCAAGATAAGCAGCTCTCACCTGCTTCAAGCAATCCTCGAACCATTCACCATAGTAGACACCACAAGCATTAAAGAAAGGCTGAGAAATCCAAATCTCTACCATAGCGTCAGCTCTGGCTCTCTTCACCTGCTCATGAAGAGTAGTTAGCTCCATCGCTAAGTTAGTCTTCACCTTCTCTGCTTCCTTCAGCCAACAAGTTTCCTCTGCAAGAAATGTCCTTCAACTTCTTATTAAAGGTGCGGACGGCCTCCGAGTATTGTGCTCATTCTTTCTTCTCTATCTCTTGGTACTTGCGAAATTGATGGATAACCCCCTCGTTGGCCACACACCTGTCTTGGAAGGCCCTCATTTGCACCAATGCCTAAAATAAAAGGAGGGAATGATGGAAGTTAGGATGAATACACAAAAGAATATCAAACTAAAAATGATGGGTACGTACCCTAGACAGATCATAAAGGCCTAAGGCTCTCAAATCTTTAGAGGCATGCTCACCACAAGGGTCCAGATCCATCTCCTTAATGATCGAGTTGACCACCTCGACAACATAATCTTTATGCATAACAAGCCACTGGATAAGGCTAGCATTGACGGGGCCTTTACCTACCATCAAGCCTTTACCAACACCGTGGCGCACAGGCAAAAGGGATTTCTACCATTGACCCCCTACGAATGGGCCCGTCCCCTTCTTAGGTGGATGGTCGTCCTTGAAGTCGTTTTTTCTCTTCAAGACAGCCTTAAGGGCCACCTCAGGTGTCGACCCTGCAGACTTCCCCTACTGTTTGTATGCCACAGTAGACTTCCGTATTGGTGCCCTTTGCCTGCCTATGTCCATCTCTGAAAAAGTGACGGGAAGAGTTAGAAAATGGACAGAAAGATATAACAAAATTACAGACTGATAGGACTTACAACATCATGAAGAGGCGTGTAGTCATCAGGCTATGGGTGTTGGCTCAAGTCCTCCGCAGAACACGTGAAGGGTGTTAAGAGTAACCAAGTCCTTCCACTTCTGTTGCTCCAAAGGGATCTCCTAGACCCTCCTAAGAAAATTCTCATGCTCGTCGGTTATTTCGGGATGAACTTGCGTTGAAAAGAAGAAAACAAAATGTTAGGAGCATAGTGAAATAAAAAAAGTAATAGGGAAAAGACAACGCTACTCATCGAACTCTTTGACAATCCCCCATGTGTTATTAAACTTATCAGGCATGCCACCCTACTCCTATGGTCTACATACCCACTCCATTCCCTTAATGAAAAAGTACCTATTTTTCCAATTTCTATTGGAATCTGACATGTCAAATACTAATTTAAGTGATGAATTTCTAGCTAGGAAGTGGTAGATGCCCTTTGATGAAGAAATCTACTAGGGTTTGTAATAATAAACGAAATCGTCAAGCATGAGTTGACAGTTCCTTCCATTTAGTTGACCCCATATCACTTCGGTGCCTATGAAAATCCTCCAAGTGTTTAGGGCAATTTGGCTGACAGACAAGTCAAGATAATTAGCAAGTTGACGGAGCAGCTTCGTCAGTGGTAATCTCAACCTAGTAGTAAACATGGCATCATACATTCCCACATCTGCCATCCTCCCTGAATAATATTTCTCAAACTTTCCTAGAAAATGGAAGGGAATGTTGTTTGGGATTTGGTGATGGTCACGAAGGGTGTTAAAAACTTTCCTAGTCATGGTCAAGTAAAAGTCATTTACCATCCATATACTCGGTCGAATGAAGGGCCTAGTACCACTTCTATTTACCTAGCTTACCAACCTGTCGCTATATTCTTCATTCCCCTTTGTCAACGCCCAGGCCGCGAAGGGTTGGAAAATCACTATTGTGCCTTTGTTCCACCACCCGTCATGGTAACGCTCCCGCATACGTGGGGCTCATTGGAGGCCCTCTTGATAATGGTGTGGTTTACACGGAGCTTTGGGTGCTCTCTCTCTCTCGATGGAGGAAGGTTTTGTCTTCCTTTGGAGGTGTGGTAGGAATCTTGGCTAAATTTTAAGTGATTACCAAAGGTAAGTGATTTCTAGTTGATTTTTTTACTAATCCTAGGCTAAGAAAGAGGGTATTTTTCCTAATCTAATGTGGATGGCAAAAAGATCTTGATTCTTGAGTCTAGAAGTTTGGTTACGTGTGTGGAAGATGTTGGCACCCCACAAATGCTTATCCAAGGACAGTCCTTTGTTTTGATAAAACCTTAATTTTCAGAAATTGACAGTAAAAAACATGATTTTGGCATTGGCTTTCAGGGCTTTGCATGCATGGGGAGTTTTTGGGTTTGGCTTTTGAATGGGTGTGGTCCCAATCTATGCTTTCTTATGGCATTCAGGTAAATACCAGATTTCTATTGTGAAAATCCAGCGACATATCACCTTACTTTCGCAACGAAAATTAGGCATTGCTTTGCCTTAGATGACATGGACTATGACAATCACACCGAGAGGGGCGAGCAGGTATATATATATATATACATCATACACAATGCTAGCGCACAGAGCAGGAAAGTAAATGCCTACATCCCTAGAGCATGGCCCAAAGTATAGGTGTAGGAAAGTAAACAAGGGTCGCCATACTCTAGAGATGAGGATGAATGGTACATGACATGATATACCTAATATAACCCATCTAAAAGAGAAGTGAGGGTGGAAGGAAGGGGGTTTAGAAGAATAAATAACCAAATGGGTGAGGCTAGACCCCTAAATCTACTAAACATAGTCGCTTGGCTTATATCCACATGCTCGCATCCTTGCCCTTTTTACTTGCGCTTGGGAGACCATGCCCTAGCTCTATGCGTCCTCTCTCCATGTGTGTACATGCAAAGACAAATACAAGAAATTAAGAGGCATAAAACAGATAAGCATTATAGACATGGCAAGCAAAGAAACAAGAAAGCAAGTAAACAAGCGAGAAGGCAAACAAGCAAGAAAACAAACAAAAAGTGGTGTTTGTGAGGGACAAATGTAGGTTTGGATCGAATGTCCGTAACTTCATTGTGTTGAGGTATGGATGACACACTAGCATGCAAGACTCATGCATGGACATGTAAGCAAGTGTGTACAAATGCATAGAAAGAATTGAAGTTTTACAATAACAACTTAGACCACTAACATCCTATTGCTACCTCGAGTAGAAAACTTACTACCATAACCACGTGACAGCTCCAAGTCCATGGACTACTTCTTTCTTTGATTTGTAACAACCACAAGTTCTCCTACTTGTGAATCTTAATCTTCTTGAATGTTCTTTATGCAGCATCTGAAACAACCATCAAGTTCTTGATGTGAATCTTGATCTTGATAGCTCAATGTGTGTGTATGAAGGTAAAAACCTCTAGATCTCACAAAAGATTCAACACACAACTCAACAAAGACTCTAGAGAGCTTTTGGGTACAAAACCCTAGATCTACAAAAGAGGCACACTCTTCTCTCTCTGAAAAGCCCTATAAAAACATACTTAGGGTTTCCTTTATATACTAGGAGAAGTAGATCTGAAACCCTAATTCTTAATGGGCCTAAACTGCTATTTGGGCCTTAATTAAAATTTAACAGATATGACTCTCGATCGATCGAACCAGGCAATTTCTGAACTCTTTTTTCTGCAGCTTGTATGTTCTTGAATCTTGACTTGAATCATCTTGAGTAGTGTATAGTAATACCTATAAAGTCTAGGATCTATATCTAGACAAGTTTGTGTCCATGACTTGCCAATTGTTCTAAACTTTTAGAATCTAACAATAAGCATAAAGCATAGAAGCATAGAAGCAAGCAAGCATAGACATGCAAATAGGAATGATCCAAACCCTTTGATGTGGGCCTTGGTGTATGGATGATGACAAAGACTATAGGGTTTAGATCGGGTCCTTACTATTAGGCCAAAACATAAGAAAATGCAATAAAAGGAACAAAAGGGCTACAATAGCACATGGCATGACAAACAAAGTCTAGACCTAAGCACATAAATAAGGCGTAAAGCATGCAAGCACATGAGAGATGGCATAAAGCATGTAGAACGCATCGATCTAAGCATGTAAATACACTGATTTACACATATAAGTATGGAGACATGCATGTAGGCATGTGAATGTACATCTAAGCATGTGGATGTAAGCATAAAAGCATGGAAGAACACAAATCCAAACATACAAGCACGTGAAGGCATAGACATAGGCATAGGAGCATAGAATAAGCATACAAACATGTAGATCTAAGCAAGGCATAGCCAAAGACATGATATTAAGCATGTGAGCATGTAGAGCCAAACATCAACGCATAAGAAAGAAGGATCTAAACATGACATAAAGCATAAAGCATGAAGAAAAGGCAACTAACACATGGACAAACATAGAAGAATATGGAAATAAGCTAAAAAGCATATTAAAAGCAAGATAAAAGCAAGAATCATGCTAGATAAATCAATAAATCAAGCTATTAAGGCAAAAAGAGCAAGATAAAAGCTAGATGAAGCTTTTAAAGAAAAAGGAGTACGGGTAATAGCTAACAAGCTACATCCATGCCCCTTAAACCTTGAATCCAAGGTATGGAACCAAGGAGAGGAAGATGGAGGGTATGAATACTACCTTGTATTTTTGGTAAAGAGAAGAATCAAAAGGCTTTAATTTTTTTTTTTTTTTTTTTTTTGGTCTAGAGGTGCCTAGGGCCTTTTATAGCCTCGACACACTTTACGAGGTAATAGCCCTTGTAAGGCCCCTACCTTCAAAAAGTCTTTGTTTAGGTTGATCTTAACACCCATGGAAAGATCTTGACTTCCTATTTCTAAAAAGTATGGAACTTGAAAATACAATGGTCGAATCAAAAGTTATGGCTTTCAGAAGTTAGTGGTGCATTGATTGGTGCGTTAGCTCGGTTTTCATGATATCTCGGCCATTCTAACTTTGATTTTGACCCATGAATAGTTGTTCGACTGAGAATTTGATAATCTTCGCAATGGCATTAGTTTCAACTTGTTTTAACGGTCGGATCAAAATTAAGGTTTCTAAGGCCTGCTAAGAGTCAACTCCAGGTCAAACTTGGTCAAGACTGCCAAATATCTCTGAAAAACTTTGGTTTGATGTAAAAATATGAAAGGTAATGTTTTGAGGGGATTTTAACTTTGTCTGACTTTTAGTCAACATAGGGTTAACTAGGGGCATTTTTGTTATTTTAACTTAAAAAGGCACTTTGAGTGTTTTGGTGTTCAAACGGATTATGCCACGTCATGAAGGATGTTCTCGTGGCCCCATGGAGAGAAAATAATATTTTTGGATTTTTCGAGGTTCGACAAGCAAAACGAGAGCAGACAAAATACGATATTAACATCCTCATCACTATCATCTCCTTCGTCGTCATCTCCTTCTCCCTCCTGGTCGTCTCCTTCCTCCCCTTCGTCACCCTCTTCTCCCTCATCCTCCTCATAGCCCTTTTCCCCCTTAGCAGGAGAATGGGTAGATGGTTCCTTTGCTAAGGACTAGGTTAAATCCTTATTGGGCTCATACCCTGATGGATAGACCTCGTTGTAGCCCACACCTTCGCGAACTGATGATGACTGTTCACTCGTCGCTTCTCTTCCACCTGACATCGATTCACCTACAAGTGATGGAGATATTCTAAGAACCTATTTGACTCGTTTCTAAACAAGTGACGAGAAACAATAAGGTAAATAAAAATAGAGGGCGAGGTGAAGAAACTTATTGTATGACGGTCGTACGAAGAGTGGCAATTGTACGAAAATGACATCGCGATGCGGCAGCTCTAATCTCCCAAGATCTCAAATAGAGAAAAAAAAAATAGAAAGGAATCACTGAAGAATAAGGGACTATTTATAGAGAGAAGGGGTGCAGTATACAAAGCGACGCTTTTGATTAGAAACAAGGCCAACCAGTAAGTGCCACGTGTTGCCCAGCATTTAAGCTTAGGGCTGCCTATGCCATTAAATGACTCTCTCCAATAAAACACTTAATTAATGATCATAAATACTCGGATACTCCATGACCCGTCAGCAAAAGCCAACGGTATCATGGAGTAGGGGGCAGCTGATAGGGGTGTTTTAGACAATTTCAATACTCCTGTACACATCATGCAAAGAAGTCAACAGTGCCCATGGGCCCGTCAGTTGCACAGACGCAAAAAGGAAGACTTAAGGTGATGGTAGCACAAACGATAACCCCGTTATAACAACCTGACGGGGTGAATAGGTTGACGGGTCCAACGTGGCTTGGCTTGGCTCACACGAATATCTATACATGGAAACATCTTGTGCAACACGTAAGACACCAATCACCCATATTGCTTTCATACAGAAAGATATCCTAAAATCTCAGAAACCCTAAGTGCAAAACCCTCCCAGTAAGGAAAGATCCCTACTCTGAAGGGATCTCGATTCATCACTCACCACTATATAAGCCCAGACCCCCACTTTTTTTAGGTATGCAGAAACTCTCTAACTCTCTCACTATAGAGTTCATAGAGGCTTCTCATTCATTAACTTGACTTTCAAAGGGTTTTTTTGGCCAATACCACACCAGTGCCTCCTGTTTAGCCCCTTTGTTCTTATTCACAAGTATCTATTGGAGTGACTTGGAGCCTACAACTCACTGACGATTTTAGTACATCATCAAGAATTAATCAACAACAATTGAATGCAATTGAAATATCTAATGTCTGCACGATTATATTGACAAAGCAACTTTAGTAACAATTTTAATGCTTTCTTGATGAACGGATAAGTAACTAACATTTCTAATTTCTAAGCGATTGCAAAATATTATCAAATTATCATCTAGCATTTTTCGGTGCTTCTATTAGAAATGTCAAGAGTTCAAATTTCCCTTCCTTATAATTAACTATTAAATTAAAAAAAAAAAAAAAAAAAAAAAAAAAAAAAAGGTAAAGTGGATTGGCAATATAAATATAAAATGGTAAAATACTATTTTGGTCTCTAAATTTTACTAAACATTTGTTTTTCATCCTTAAACTTTAAAAATTTCTCTTTTCATCCCTAAACTTTCTACATAGTTTTTTTCAATAGTTTAGGGATTAAAAAAAAAAATTCTAAAGTTTAAGGACAAAAATAAAACATTTTCAATAATTTAGGGATGAAAAATGAACTTCTAAAGTTTAAGAATTAAAAAAAAAAAAAATTGTGTAAAGTTTAAGAATTAAAGTAGTATTTTACTCAAATATAAATAAAGATATCGAGGCCTAATCAATTTCTATTATGGGCATAAGTGCTTCATTTGCACGGATAAACTATACTATAGTGCCTTCCATCTGTTCATGTCATGTTGGGTTTGAGTGGCAAGAACATTATTAGTAGGTAGACCATGCACTGATAATCATGCCAAATATTCCCAATTTAAGAAAACCATGGTAGGCCATGCATGGATTTTTTCAAGACGTAAATACATTTTTGGTCCCTATATTTTGGGGCATTTCTCAATTTGGTCCCTAAATTGATTATACTCCTAAGTTAGTCCCTGAATTTTTTAAATCATTTTTAAAATGGTCCCTACCATCAACCCTATTACGGAAAAAGCTGAGGTGGCAAACGACATGTCCTACTTGTTGACATGGCGCTGACGTGGATATTAAAATATTATTAAAAAACTTATTTGGCATTTTTGAAATGCCACGTCAGATTTAAATTAATAAAAAATTTAAACAAAATCCAGGTCAGAAATTTTAAAATAAATAAACATTAATTTAATAAATACATTAAAACAAAACAAATTAATTGAATGTCTTTTTATTTTTTTATTTTTTTTATTTTTAATTCTTTTCAATATTTTTTCTAAACATGTTCTTGTTCTTTGTGTTCTTCCCCATAATCAATCTCTAGAGCAAAGAACCAAACCCCAAACTAGATCTCAACCAAACCCTAAACCCATATCTCCAGCACAACAGAGCACACTCGCCACCCAAATCGACTCACCACCCTAACTGACTCCACTGCCTCCATTGAGAGAGCTATTTTTGGATTCTCCAAGAAACCCAAAAACGTAATGGCTCCAAACCTAAAAGCTCGACTGCTTCAAGAAACCCAAAAACTCAAAAACTCCAAAAAACCCAAAAACTTGGTTTCTCCAAGATTCAGATTCTCTAGGAAAGCCAAAAACTCGGTGGCTCCAAACATTAATTTAATTAAATTAAGAGAAAAAAAAGCTTTTTCAGTTTAAATTTAGGTTTCATTTGGATCCGTGATTGACCGAAGCTCCATCAGTGTTGGCGTTTTGTTTGGGTCATCTTGCTTCAACAGAATCATCAATCGATTGGGTTGCGGTGGTGGCATGGCCATGGGTCCTGGTGGCATATGGGTTGCGGGTTGTGGTTTAGGTGTGCTATGGGTTTTGTGGCTGAGGTTTTTGCTAGGCTGTGGCGCGTTGGTGGCCCGATGGTTGTGGCGTGATGATGGGTCGTGGTAGCATGGAGGCTATAAGCTATAGGTTTTGATGTAGATTGGCGATTGTGGCAGAGGATTTGGGTGGAGGTGGTTTGCTTCGATGTGTTTGCGTGGGTAGGGATGAGTTTATTGTTTTTACTGATGGGTTTGGGTGGGTAAGAATGGGTTTATTGTTTTGAATTTGTGGTGGGTGATTTGGATTTGTGGCAGATTCCGATGGATTTGTGGCTGTTACTTTTCCCAATTATCCCAAAAATTAGATTTAAGATTATAAAAAGAAAAATCGATTTAATTTTTATTTGGATAGGAACTCAATTTTTTTAAATTGAAAAAGCTTTTTTTTTTCCTCTTAATTTAATTAAATTAATGTTTATTTATTTTAAAATTTCTAACTTGGATTTTGTTTTAATTTTTTATTAATTTAAATTTGACGTGGCATTTCAAAAATGCCAAATAAATTTTTTTTTAATAATATTTTAATATCCACGTCAGTGCCATGTCAGCAAGTAGGACATGCTGTTTGCCACTTCAGCTTTTTCCGTAACTGGGTTGACAGTAGGGACTATTTTATAAACGATTTAAAAAAGTTAAGGACTGACGTAGGAGTAAAATCAATTTAGGGACTAAATCAAGAAATTATCCAAAATGTAGAGACCAAAAGTGTATTTACGCCGTTTTTAAATGTTTTTCTTTGACATTGAGTGAAAGTTAGTCCTACAGGAATCTCAAAAATCTTTCATTCGATTTAGTTAGTATATAACATTGACAATTAGCATAAAACGATCGTCACTTGGAACCAAAAGTTGACTTGCAATATGGAAGGTAGAGAAGCCCAAATATCGAGCTCCGGTAGCAACCGTGGTGGTTGGATCATCTTCCCCTTCATCACTAGTCTCTCTCTCTCTAAAACACACACACACACACATCATGCATAGACTGCTTCTTATTTCTATTTATATCAAGCAAGGGTTGTGGCTGGCTTAGCACTTGGAAGCGAAGGATGGATGGCAAACCTGATCGTATATCTGATTCAGGTGTTCAATGTGAAAAGCATAGATACTGCTTAGATTTCAAACATAACGAATGGCTACCCCAATCTGTTTCTAGTCATTGGAGAAATTGGTGCTAACTCTTTCTTTGGTTCATTCTTTGTTGCTGCAATTTCTGCCTCTATCTCTATGCTGTTAATAGTCTTACTCTGTTGGAGCTTGCAAGATGCATGTCTGTTGTGTAAGTGGTTTGCTTGCTAGACTCTCTGTTGTGTGTGTGGGTTATATTTAATTTTTCGATATAATTGATCGATATTATTCTCTCGATTATGGTTAGCTTATGTTCTTTATGTTCTTTTTATATATATGTAAGGTTGAATTTATTCAATCATTTTGTTGACTTTATTCCGTGCCAAATTTTCTTGTAATTCAGCATTTAGAAACTTTGTATTTAGGTGGGCATTATGTAAGGGTAGTATGTGAGAGAGTGTGAAGAAAAGTTCAAGAGTGTGCACTCAAGAAGGGCCTCGCGATTGGATCTTGCGACTGGCTCACAACTGGAAAGTTGTCAAAAGTGGCACACGTGTGAAGCATGCAGACGTGCTGAAGAGTCATGCCAACTATTGCACTATAGGACAAAACTTCCAGTCTGGCCAGGCTGTTAGCTCGCGACTCAAACTCATGACTTGTTCCAGTTGCGAGCTTAAGTCACTAGAACACCTTGTTTGTTGTAAAACTAACTCTTCACATTCCATACACACCCCACTATAAATATCCTTATACCCACGTATTGTAGAGAGCTTCTAGAGACAATTTTGAGAGAGAAACTCTAGAGAAAAATAAGATTGATTCATCCACAATCTTCATCCTTTGATTTTTCAAATTTCTCTACTCTCACCATCTCCATTGATACATCCTTGAGAGATACTTTAGTCAAATATTTATCTCACCATACCCATATTTGTGAGAAGGCTTTTTGGTGCTAAGGAAGCAGTTAAGAACGGACCAATTCATTTTGGTTGATGCAATGGGTGATTCTGGGATTTGGTAAGGTTAAAGAAGACAAGGTTCAGCGTAATCCTATTAGAGCAAGAAGCTTGGAGGGCTTAGGTGCACTAGGTAGATTAAGCTTGGATAGTCTTTTGCTATTCATGTATCCCAACTTTATTCTCTAATGGATTATTGACCGCCTAAAGGGCGGCGGAGTGGCTTTACACTGGAAACTTTAGTTTCCTCTTCGATAACACATCGCTGTGTTGTCTTTGTTTTTGCATCTCTCTTTCCTTAATCTTTGCCTTTTAATTATAGTTGTGGTTGTGATTAATTTTGGTTTATATTGTTTTACCAATTCTATTCTAGCTTATTTTCATATGTCACACATACATTCTTTGATTATAAGATTGTATTAGTAATTTGCAAATTGGGGTCTAAATGTTCATAGGTGTTTTACACACTATTTGAACATTCAATATATATATATATGGTTGGGTTCAAGTTACACCTAGTGAAACTCGAAACAATATTATATCAGTCAATATTTTTAATTAGATGTGAATTTTGAAAAATCCATTGCTAAATTACATTATCTTTGTATATTCTCCATGCTTGCAAAATTTTAAAGTGATAAAAAATTAATAGTTATGTCATCAATCAACTGTTTGAATTTAAATTTTTGTAGTTTAAAATAATGCATAAAAGATGAGTTTATGGATTGAATAACAAATAACATCCTATTGACATAAAATTTGGCATGAACGTTAAGAACATATAGAACATATAATTTAACGGTGATATTTTCAAAATATGAATTCTATAACAAGTCATTGGGTGGTATAACATTACTTAGAGTTACACCAAGTGTAACCTGAACCTAACCCATATATATATATATATATATATATATATATATATATTATGAATTATGTTAAAGAGTGCCCTATAAAGGCACATTAAAAATTAATAATTGCTAATTATGAGCTGTAATGCACATATTTAAAAAAATAAAATATGCATGTTAATGATTTTCATTGATTAACATTCACAAATTCACTATAGTTTTGTGTATTTTTTGGGATATATATGTATAAAATCATTATCTAATAAAATATTAAATGCACCTTAACCATAACCCTTAGGGCATTTGTTAACAAAATCCATATTTTAAATAGGCATAGTAATGATGGTTGTAGTGGAGATGGTGGTAGTGATGTTGTGGAGGTGATTATGGTGGCGATAGTAGTGTGGGCATAAGGGAGTATGCCTTGGCATTTGAAGTGGACCATGGCGGAGGGTGAAAAATTAAGTCGTCACCTAGATTAGGTCTAAGAACCATATTGGGTCTTTTGGGCCAATCACTTAAATGCATAGGTTTACATACCAGATTATGGGTCCAGATTTTGGGTACGATTTTGGGAAGGTGTTAGATACCCAAGATCACTC
The DNA here is from genome assembly GCA_030445155.1 of Quercus variabilis. Classification (NCBI taxonomy): domain Eukaryota; kingdom Viridiplantae; phylum Streptophyta; class Magnoliopsida; order Fagales; family Fagaceae; genus Quercus; species Quercus variabilis. Next base: position 38,068,554 of record CP129445.1, read on the forward strand.
GACATGTGGGCCAGCCTCCATTATGTGTTACTAGGCCATATTTAAATAAAATAATACACACATCATGCACTTAAATAAAATAACACACACAACATGTTAAATATCACATCACAATATAAAAGTAAACAAATTAAACACAATCAAACAAATATATTAAACATGGAAAGTTGATAATGAAATAAACACAAAAGGAAAAATATCACTAATAAACCAAACATGGGAAAAAAATTAAACATAATCAATTAACCTAAAAAGCGTCAAAAAGAATCAAAGAACATGTGAAAAATGATTAAAATTATAGAAACAAGATTTTACTCTATAATAGGTTCGGGGTGCTTACACATACTCAATTATGCGTACGCATCCTCTAACATAGATTTGCATAAAATCACATTTTTATAGATTTAATTGAGAAAAAAATATTAAAATAGAAATCAAATAAGCATGTTAAAACCCTAAACACTAAACTAACATAAAGGAAACAAAACAAAGCGATATAAACAAATAATCAAGAAACAAATCAATAAGTATACTAAACTAACATAAAATAAATAAATATGTTAAACTTTACATAAATCCAAAATAATGAAACAAGAATAACAAAAACAGATTATAATCAGCCTAAAATCATAGTAACATATATCAAAAGAATTAAGATCAACAAACAAAACAAATAAAACAAATGTAAAAATTATGTTAAGAAACTAATGTGAATCGTATGTAACAAAGTGAAAAATCATGGAAAGAGGCTCACCTTGCTTTAGAATCACGGATTTGAGATTGTTTAACCAACCCTTTAGTACCTACAACACAAAGATGAGATTGAGAGAACAAGAATAATTAAAGAACACAACAATCAACTCAAGAACAAAATGTTTTGAAAAGGTTTTGAGAAATCCAATTAAGAACAAGTTTTTGCTTTTTTTTTTTTTTTTTTTTTCTTTTCTTTTTTTTTTTAATGCTAGAAAACAGTTTTGAATCTTTGTAAAAACAAAAAAACAAAAAAACGTGCTAGCTGTTAACCTAGGGTCTTGAAAAGAAAAAATAGGGTTTTAGAGAAGATGGAGGCTAAAAAATAACTCTCTCTAGCTAAGGTTTTGATTGAAGACGTAAGATGAGTATTTATAAGTTAAAATTAGGGCTTTTGGGGCTTTTTAATAGTCTTTGAATGTTCCCAATGGTCTAAGAGCCAGCCTATATCAAAGAATGATATTTTGAGCCCCTAAAATTGAAGTTCGGGGCTTTTGGAAATGACCCTATGTACACATGGTTGGGGCATGCATATGCATGCTTGATTCATGCATATGCATGCATCCCCCAAAACCCTAATCTGACAACTCTAATGACCCAACTTCTAATGGCCATAACTTTTTTTTTTTTGAGAAACAAATGGCCATAACTTACTCAATATAAATCTAAATTAGGAAAAATTTGTGTTCAAATTGAAGCCCAAGATGTCTACTTTCCAATGAAACATATTTCACTTAAAATTCTTTATGGATCAAAAGTTATGGTTAAAATAGTGAGTAAATGTCATTTTTAGTATCGATTTTGAAGCGATTTGAGCACTTTTAAATTGTGATTATTTTCAAACTATTGTGAACTTTTTAATTACTCTTGGTTGACATATGTCAAACTCATCATTTGGGCTGGGGACCAAAATTTTTTAACGGGATACAAAATAAAGTGTCTACAAGTAGTAGAGGTGGTGTGGTAGTGGTGGTGAATGTATGGTGGGTGACAGTTGAGGCAGTGATGGATGGTGGCATTATAGATGGTGAGGAAGAGTCGTGGCAACAGGGGCGCTTGAGACAACGATGGTGGTACAATAATGATCAGTAGTATTGGAGTGGCTAGTTGCCTTTCCATTTACGATTACCTACTCAATCTGTAACTTTGAGTGTGTTTTTATTAAAGTTTCTGTTTATTTCTTTATGCACAACTATTTAAAAGACTCATTTTATCTAAATATAGATGAACTATTTTATTCAATTTTTAACAAATAAAAAATAAATTTAAGCAAAAAAAAGTTAAAAACTACGTCCAAAGGTACCATGCATCCTTATAATCAAGATCATTTACCTCTGCAGGGCATAATTCTCTTGACCTTAATTGCAACATTTGATCCTTTGAGACCTCAGCCCTATGATAATGGATCAAGCTTATGCATACCACCCTTAAAACTCCAATACGGGGTCCTATACACAAGTTTAGCTCTGTCATGTATTGGGTCTGGAGGTACGCGAATTACTGTAGCAACATGGGAGCAAATCAATTTAATAATCCTAAGGATCAAGGGATTTTCTTTAACTGGTTTTTCTTCACTATATATATTTCTTTAACGGGCCTTGGGCTGAAGCCTTGTGATACATTATATGATCTTCTCCCCATTTTGAATCTTTAGCCTCAATCTAGACACCTTAGGGCCTAATTTGGTCCCAAGAGCTAAAATAAGATTGCACTGTTTTGGATACCCAAAGCAAGCACCTCCTGATTATCTTAACCTGGTTGGAGGTATCATTGCTCGGGAATACCCTGTACTCGGCTGCCTGATAATGCCTTCGAGAATATCGCTGCCGAGCAGTCTTTTGGAAGTGGAAATCAATTCCAATGCCATTACCATCTTTCCTGACGGAACATCCACTTAGCAACAATGGAATTGGACCCCCATCCACACGAGTAAGGAAGTAATCATAACACCTCCACTCCTCTTATGCTATAAATAGGAGAATGGATTGAGAAGTGGGTGTTAGCAATTGGAGAGAGAAAACTGAGAGAAAAGAGCAAGAACATTAGTAGTAAGGAGGGTTATTTGGGGAGGAGAAAGAGTGGAGTCAATCAAAACCAGAGAGTGTAAGGGGGTTGTCAGGCTAGGGACTACCCATAGTAGGATACTCCAAGCCCACTATACAAATTAGTTGTGAGCCCAAATACAGGCCCACCCCATTAAAATACTTTGGGCATGCACACATCCCATTATCAAAACAAAAGAATTCTTGATTAAATGGAGGATTCTAAACCAACAAATTAGGGCATGTTTGTTAGTGTTGTTTAAACAACAATTTTTCGTTATTTAAATAATACAACACGTATTTCCATAACACTTTTTCACACACACACACACGTATTTCCATAACACTTTTTCACACACATACGTATTTTCATAACACTTAAATAACGTTACTAGAATAACATTACTAAACAGGCCCTTACTTTCAGCACTTCTTGTCTACTTCTTGTTGGGTGCACTGCAATTGCCAAAAAGAAGAATTGAAGTCATCTTTTTTGTTTATTATTATGCACAAAAGTCAAGCAACATTTATGAGAGCACTAGCAATAGTGGTGCTAAAAAGCTATTTTTAGCACCACTGCATATAAAAAAGAAGGTTGCAATAGTGGAGCTAAAGGTAAAATTTTACCTTCATTGCTATAATGCACAACTATATATGGTTGTGCACTGTAGCTGAGAGCTAAAAAGAAAAAATCATTTTTTATTCTCCAACCGATTAAAATAATATTTGTTCCTTTGTTTTTTTTTTTTTTTCTATTCTTTTATTCTCCAACGAGCAAACCCTCAGACAAAACACTCTCAACTCCCTCAAACTCTCACCTCTCTGTCTCACCGCTGCTGGCCCAACTCATCCTCAACATCACCGACCCACCAGCTGACCCACTTCGTCAAACTCCTAATCTGACCTAAGCCCCAAGCTGCTGATCCATGCCTTAGACCCACGCCTCCGATCTGCCGCTGATCCACGTGTCCGAACTATCTCGGCCTTCTCTGATGCTCTCAACTCTCTCAAACTCTCACCTCTCTATCCTGCCGCCACCGCCTCCGACCCATGCCTCCGACCGGACTTGGCTTCAAGTGAGTTGTCTCTGTCTTCTTCATCTACATGCTTGGGATTTTTTATTTGGGTAATTGGAATGATAAATTTATAATAGTTTTTGAATCTAATGATAAATCGTTGAGGATTGGAATGTATTGGGACTTTTTTGTTTGCAGGAATTTATGTTTTTATTTTTAAATGTTAGTTTGGGAATTTTCTGTGTGTAGGAAAGGCTACAATTTTTATTATTTCTGTTTTTGCTTCTTGCTAATTTTCTATTTGTTGATTCTAATTTATTTGCATAGTTCACGAATTTTGGCTCAACGGTAAGTAATTGTAAGCAAATAATATATTTATTGTTAAAAAATATTGTCGGTTCTTAATTTAAGTAGTCTCAACAAGGCATGGAATTTGATATCAAATCTCCTATTGATTCTGTGTAAAATAAAGAACCATTCAATCAAATTGATTGCCAGTGTTAATTATTAGATTTTTCTTTCTTTCACATGGCATGTGGTTGTGGCTTTGGTTCCTTTTTAGTAAATAATAAATAAAAAAAAACTATAGAATAATTTATGATTGGTTACACACACATATATATATATATATATATATATATATGTATATATATATATATGTCATGTTCTATAAATAAATACTTTAAAAACTAAAATATAAAAATGAGGGCAAGTTGTAGAATTGGTCAAATAGTTTGGGCATTTATTCAGAAAGGAGATATTGGCTCCAGCTTTTTCTTTGAAGCAAACAATACATGCTGAGGTGGGTTACTTCCCAACACATATAATAAAGTCTTGGTGTTGTCTTATATATAGTGGCTGTAGGTCACTTCTTAAGATGTAAAGTCCTAACTGCTCTTGATGTGTGATGAAATCACAATCTAGTGCATGTTGGTTTTCGTGATTGGTGAATCTTTGGAATTAATTTATGAGGAATTGATTTTTTTTTTTTTTTCGAAATTCTTACATACAAACTTGAATCATGAATTCTAGTTTTAATGAGAAATTGTTAGTTTGGTTTTGAGATGCTCAAAAATGAATTTGTTGTTTTCTTTATCAATGGAATTAAGCTACATGTCAAATTAAGTATGCATAATCATATTTGATTGTTATACTTCTAAGTATTTTAAGTTTTGATATAAATTTTAGTTTGAGAATTTTTTGTGTGCAGGGAAGTTTACATTCTTTTTTTTTTCTTTTTTTTTTCTAATTTATATAGTATTGGTCTTTACTTTTAGTTTGCTTGGAAGTATATTGTTGTTTCTAATTTTATGGAGTCACGTAGAGACCTAACAAAGTGATGGATTTATGACATACATTGAGAGTTATGGATGCACTAGAGACCAAGAAATTCATTCTCAACTCTAGTTGGACCTCATTGAACATTTATGGCAATTGCAAGGCGAGTTATAGGAACGTCCTTTTTTATATGTTGAGAAGCACGAGTCATAGGAACTTGTGCGAGTGTCTGAGTATTATTGTAATTTTGGTTTGAGTTATGTATGTGAGTAATCTATGGACTATATTGTTCCAGCTATAATATGTGTTCTATTTTATATGTTTTCTTATAAAGTTTCTCCATATCATAGTTCACCTTGTTCCAAGATTGCTTCTGGACAATTGAGACTATTGTTTTAGTCAAAGATAAATTTGTACATATATAATTTGGTTTAAAAAAAAGTAATGTTGTTATAGTAGACGATAATAGGCTATCATGACGATTGAGAAAATTTTTTTAGTCAAAAGATAAATATGTATATATATAATTTGGGGTTAAAACAAAATATTATTGTTATACTAGATGATTATTTGCTATCATGATAATTGAGAAATTGTTTTAGTAAAAAAAATTGTATAAGTATAATTTGGAGTTAAAAAAATCACTTGTTAACACTAGACGATTATTTGCTATCATGTGGCGGCGATGGTGACGGTGGGGGCAACGGTGGAAGAGTCGGCGACGGTGGTAGTGGCAACGGTAGCGGTTGGGGTGGTTGTGATTCTTGTTTATTGTAGTAGATATATTATTTTATTGTAGTAGATATATTATTTTATTATGATGTTTATATTATTTTATTGTGTTGAAAACTAAAATAGATCCACTACTGCTGGATGTATTGTAAAGTGAATAGGTAAAATAGATAAAGTAACTTTTTATGATGCTAAATAGCTAAATTTTTAGCTCCACTGCTATGGATGCTTTGAAGAGGTGTGTGTTGTCTTGTGCGTGTCCTACAAGCTAGAGAAGAAAGAAAAGGCTGAAGAAATATAAAGTGAATTCATTCGGTCATTTGGGTGTGAACTATGAAGTCCATAGAAAGTGAGGACAGTGTGCAGTCTTTGAAGAACTACGTGAGAGAGAGTATGCAAAAGAGAAAAACATAGAGAGCAAGAGAAAATTATGAGTGAGAGATATACATAGTGAGTAAAAAGAAAAAGAGTCATTTTTTACTCTAAGTTGTATCTCTAAACGTTGCAATCTCTATTTGATAATTAATATAATGAAATTATATATTTAAAGTTGTCCCATGGTTTTTTCTTTTAAGAAGAAATGATTTTTCATAAATCTTGTGTTCTTACGTGGTTGTGTTTTGTTATACTTGATAAAATTTATTCTCATTTATATAGAATTTTTCTGAACACCTTTTATTTTATTTTTTATTTTTTATATGTTTTTATGGGAACACATAAGAAATTATGCTATATAGGATGGTTGCTAAGAGCAGGTTCAATGGAATTATCAACTTCAATTGGATGACCCAGTTGACAACTCTGATGTTTGCCCCATAATTGTCGAAGTAACTCTACAAAATGTTCAATTGCTTTCTTGATGAATATGGATAACTAACAGTCAATAGTACCATGATCACTGCAAAGTCAATCGTGGACTTGGCTTGCATCTCCCTCTCTCCGTTTGAATTTGGTGACCATATATGCCCTTATTAAATTATAATTTGCCAATATATTAAGCAAAATATCGTGTCCTCGTTAATGTCGCTTATGGCAAGCGTGCTTAATTTGCACCGATAAAATATGGTGCGCCTATCTGAGTGGCAAGAATGTGATTTGTAGGTAGACTGGAATATTATAATAAAAGATACTGATAATCATTTCACATTTTCCTGGTCTTTGAAAACCGCGGTAGGCACGCATTGATTTTTTCAATCTTTTTCTTTGGCAAGGAGCGAAGGTTTGTCCAACAGAAATTTGAACATTTATATTCGTACTGTTCTGTTAGTTATAACAAGGTAGCAAAAAACAACCTCGTATGAAATTAACAGTTGACTTGCAATATGGAAGGTAGAGAAGCCCAAATATCCAGCTCCGGTAGCAAACGTGGTGGTTGGATTACCTTCCCCTTCATCATTGGTCTCTCCCTCTCTCTCTCTCTCTCTCTGAAACACATAGAATTTGTTGGATCAATATGTTTCTTATTTCTAATATTTATATCAACCAGGCGCGACGGCGGGATTCACACTCGGAGGCGTAGGATGGATATCAAACCTGATCGTTTATCTGATTCAGGTTTTCAATGTGAAAAACATAAACGCAGCTCAGATTTACAACATATCGAATGGTTGCACCAATTTGTTTCCGGTCATTGGAGCAATTCTTGCTGACTCTTTCTTTGGTACTTTCTCTGTTGCTGCAGTTTCTGCCTGTATCTCTTTGCTGGTAATACTCTTCACTGTGTTGCAACTTGCAAGATGCATGTCTGTTGTGTGTGTAGTTTGCTTGCTAGACTTTCTGTTGTTTGTTTATCTCGAGTTATATTTAATTTTTCAATATAATTGATTGATAGATATTTTCCTCTCGACTGTGAATGGCTTATGTTCTCTGTGTGTTTGCAAGCCTATGGTTACTTTGACAGATGATTTCATTATTTGGTAGATGTAAATATTGATTCTCTTCTATATCTTTTCCAAGTAATGAGAAGTGATTGAACTTCATATTCTTTCCTAAAAAAATATTGAAGAACACGAACTTATTGCTTTGTTTCTATTGGCAAAAGATATTTTTAAAAACAAATGATGAATTTGGTTGCAACTCCAAAAATAATTTATATTGTTTTACTCGCAAAAAAATTATTAATATTTTATATAGACATAATAGTGACGGTTGTAGTAATGGGGGCAATACTGATGTGGCGTAAGTGATGGTGCCGTGGTAGTGGCGGTGATGATGTTGGGGATTGTGGAGTGGTGTCCTTAGAGGCGATGATGATAAGAGTTGTTGCAGATGGTGTTGTAGAGTTGTGGCTATAGGCCCGCTTGAGACAATGATGGTGGGGTTATAATAATTAATAGGATTGGAGTGGTTGTCGTAAAAGGCTGTAGTTTCCTTTCCATTTACGATTAACTAGTACTCAAGTTGTAAACTTGAGTGTTTTTTTGGCAAAACATTTTCATTTAAGATTTTTTATTTATATATTTATTCATACATAGCTTTTTAAAAGCTCATTTTATCAATATACAAATAAATTAATTTTAATCAATTTTCAACAATTAAACAAAAAAAAAAAAAAATGTCGTAAGGAACGTCCATCCTTAACATCTAAACCATTTACCTTTGCAGGGTATAATTCTCTTAACCTTGACTTCAGCACTTGAATCCTTGAGACCTCAGCCATGTGATAATGGATCAAGCTTATGCACACCACCCTCAAAACTCCAATATGCGATCCTATACACAAGTTTAGCCCTAGCATGTATTGGATCTGGAGGTACACGGTTTACCATAGCAACTATGGGAGCGAATCAATTTAATAATCCCAAGGATCAAGGGATTTTTTTTAACTGGTTTTTCTTCACTTTCTATATTGGCTCTGTGGTAAGCGGCACGGCCATTGTCTACATTCAAGGTAACGTAAGTTGGAAATGGGGATTTGGCCTATGTGCGATTGCTAACTTCATTGGCTTGGCCTTTCTCTTATTGGGAAACCGTTTCTACTTTCATGATAAGCCACAAGGGAGCCCATTCACAGGCATAGTTCGTGTTATTGTTGCCACAATTCAGAAATGGAAGCTGCAGTACTCATCCAAAATCGAGGATTACTACTACGGACATGATGGAATCACAGTAATAGCTGCAACCGCAACACCCAAAAAGAGCTTCAGGTAGGAAGTTCAGTCGTTCTTTATTTTTTGGGATGAATTGAAATTTAGTTATTATTATTTGAAAACTTGGTCACTTTACAATCATCAATATTACCTATACTACCTCTAGTACTTGACATATGCAATAAGGGAAAAGTATCATGTGCATTTAATATATACATCCATTTCAAATAGTTTGTAGATCTCACATGATTATAGAGTTCATATATTGTGAAATAGATGATGCAGTCTATTGAATTGAATGCATAAGACATATAATTATTGCAACATGTGAATTTTGAATGAAATTTAGTATTCTTAGTCTTGAACACCATGTCCATTTAGTGTTCTATTTTTAATGAACTCTATATATATTTTTTATCTACTTATAATAACCATTAGTGTTTTGAAATATTAATTTGTAAGCATATGGAGATCATTTGAATTCTCACGTTTGATAATTCATTTGACATAATGATTGTCTGACAGAAATTTTATAAGCCAAAACTTTATTCAACTAACAAAACTACTTAAACACACTTTTGATGCAGGTTCCTTAATCGTGCCGCACTTAAAACAGATGGAGATGTTGGATCGGATGGTTTAATTGCAAAACCTTGGAAAATATGCACAGTACAACAAGTAGAAGATGTCAAAACCCTTTTTAGGATTTTCCCATTATGGTCATCAAGTATATTTTTAGGTACCCCAATAGGAGTCCAAGTCAGTTTGACAGTAATCCAAGCTTTAACAATGGACCGACACCTTGGGCCTCATTTCCAAATTCCTGCTGGGTCTATCGTAGTCATAAGCCTAATCTCCACAGCCATTTTTCTTACAATCGTTGACCGATTCTTATCTCCAATGTGGAAAAAGCTGACTCATAGGTCTCCTACGCCCCTCCAACAGATAGGACTAGGTCATGTGCTAAACATTCTAAGTATGGCTACTTCAGCACTAGTGGAATCGAAGCGGCTCAAAATAGCCCGAGCCCACCATCTCCAAGGCCAGCCTGGGGCCATAGTGCCCATGTTGGCCTTGTGGCTAATTCCACAACTAGTTTTGGTTGGCATAGGAGAAGCATTTCACTTCCCAGGACAAGTTGCATTATATTATCAAGAATTCCCTACTTCACTTAAAAGTACATCAACTGCGATGATTGCTTTGATTATAGGGATTTCTTTTTATATGAGCACGGTTTTGATTGATCTTGTCCAAAGGATCACTGGATGGTTACCAAATAATATAAATAATGGGAGGCTAGATAATATGTATTGGTTGTTAGTTGTGGGGGGAGTGGTCAACTTTGGTTATTTCTTGGTGTGTGCTTGCTTATACAAGTATCAAAATGTTGATAAGGGAGAAGATAGCAATTCTGGCACTAATAATTGATTCTCATTGTGAGCAATGATAAAGGCTCACATGTATTTCTATAATAATAGGCCTTGGATATTAAAAAAAAAAAAAAAAAAAAACAATTGTTGACATGGACTATTTTGATTGATGCATAATAAAGCTAAGACTATTAGTAAACCAATATAAAAAGTGATGTTGTTTCAATTATAACAGATTGTGTCAACAATTGTGAAAAATGTTATATTTCTATTATTATTCTCATTTTATGACAGCTGTATGTCCATTTTTAATATAATAAAGGAGACTGTTATGATGTTTGTATTTTACCTTTTTTTTTTTGGGGAAAAAATTATGCGACTAAATAAACGAAAAAAAGTAATAAGAAAACAAAACCCCTAAGTATTGTCCAATTCATCCCATTATCTAAACAAAATAATTCTTGACTGAACGGAGGAATCTAAACCAGCACTATTCATCTACTTACCTTACCCCTCTAAAAAAAAACAAAAGAAAAAAAAAAAAAAAAAAAAAAAAAGAAGAAGCACATTTAAAAGCTTATTTTATTTTATGGGATAATGTAAAAGCTTGTGCTATATAAGATGGTTACTTAGAGAAGGTCCAATAAATTTATGGGATCCAGTTGACATATCTGATGTTGGCACCATAAACGTCGGAGTAACTTTACTAACTGTTCAATTGCTTTCTCTGATGAATGGATACGTTACAATCAATAATACCTTGACTGCTTCTCAAAAAAAAAATAAATAAATAAAATAGTACCTTGATCCTTGACTGCAAACTGCAAAGTCAAAAATAGCGCTCTGTCTCGCCGTTTTTGGATTTGGTGACTATGCCCTATTAAATTATCATTCTTTTTTTTTCTTTTTTTTTTGGTAAACATATTAAATTATCATTCCCCCCCTTCATAGTTTTCCGACATATTTATATTTAACAATACCGGGTCCTCAATTTTCCTAGACTGGTACGTTAGATTGCAAGACACTGATAATCAATTTTCCTAGTTTTAGAAAACCACAGTTAAGGCATTGCAGGGTTTTAAAAAATATCTCATTTTACTATCTCAAATGTTACTTTATTTATTGGATAAGACTTAGATATTGTTCTTTAAGTTCTCCTTTTAAAATTCTACAATGTGAATTTTTTTCATGGAATGAAAGTATACTTTTTAGTTAAGTAGCCACATGATTGAATTTTAAAATTGGAACCTAAAGAACAACACTAAAAATATTATACAGTTTTGTTATTATTTATTATAGCATACCACTTTACAACACACTTAACATCCCAAATGCTATTCTTTTACCACTTTATTTAAATATTATTTTTTAATCTTTCTTTATTATTTCTTTTCAATCGTCATTTTTTAAATAATCATCTTATTATAACGGTTGTATTTTTTTAAACTCGACTTTTCTTAATGGAGGTTTTTTTTTTTTTTTTTTTTTTTTGGAATGGTCATATTTTTGGAAATCTGTCTTTTCATGACAACCATTTTTTTGGATTTTATTTCCTCTTTCGATCAAATAAGTTCTATGAAGAGTGACAATGGAAACTCATTTTTGCTCCAATTGAATTAAACTATCAATTTGTCAAACTCCATTTAAGCAAAACATAAACTATCAACCTGTCAAAATTCATTTATGCAAAACATAGACTATCTTTGAAGAGTGACAATGCAAACTCATTTTTGCTCCAATTGAATTAAACTATTGTTGAGGATAAATTTTTCACACCACATGGCTTTATTTCATCGGCAACCCACACTACATCAATGTTATCATGAATTTTAGGAAAATCTCTTTTAAAGCTAAAAAAAAAGCCCATATTTACACAAAAAATGTGTCAAAGCCCATGGTTCAAGCTCATTGCACATCATCTCATTTTTTGCTCATGATCCAAGCTCATGAGTCTCATCGGGGGAATTTTGGGAGTTGTGGTTTGGAGGGCCAAGAAGTATGTTCAGTAAAACTTCAGTGATTCAAAGTTGATAAAGGAAAACATGTTGCTTAGCATGTCTTCCCCAATTCTCTAAACACTGATGGCTTAGTGTGCAATAAGTAACATTTGGAATGACAAAACCAGTATGTTCTCTATTAGCTAGAGATAATTCAGACCAATTTTCAGTGAGGTCTTCCATGGTGAGCAATGAAGAAAAAGAAAGATAAGTAACACTGCGTATGAGAGTAACAGAAGGAGTAAAAGTGTTTCCCAAAACCTTGAACAAAAAACAAACCAACAAACTCAACACTTGGTGACTCCAAAGGACACAGGAGCAAATTAACATATCGAAAAATAAATAAATAAACAAACAAACAGACAAACAAACAAACAAAATCTCCTTCAAAGAAAGGACAAAAAACTTCTATTGCCTAAGAAAAGAGGGGAAAAAAACCCAACTTTCTTAGCGACAGAGAGATAGTATCACATAACACTTAAAATGATAAAACTTCTCGTGCTCTTTACATAAAAATTAATGTCCATCATATAATATAAGTTTAAAAATGTAATTATATCATTTCATTTTAATTATAATATCATTTTCATTTAATTAATCTCAAGCACATGGTTAAATTTATATTAATATCTCATATCTAGCATTAAATGCTCTCCTTGCTCTCCAAAATTTGGTCAAAACACAAAGAACCATAATTACATTTCTAAAACTTCATCAAATATCAACCAACTAGTTTATTACTTACCAAAATTATATTGTAATAAAATCATAAACTAAACATATAATTTTCCAAAAGAGAAAACTTAGCCAAAAATACTAATAACAACTTCGACAGAAGCTTCAATAGCTCCAGCAGAAGGTGCAACAACTCTAGCAGATGCTACAGTAGCTCCAACAGAAGCTGCAATAACTCTAACAGCAACTTAGGTAGTTAACACAATTGTTATGGATTCCGTTCCATTCCAGCTGGAATGGCCGAAATATCTCATTCCGATGTGCAAACCGGAATGGTAATACCCTTCATTCCACCTCGGATTAAATTTCTCCCCATTTCAGCCCGTTCCAGGCGTTCCGGTCAATTCTGGCCAATTTCAGCCGAAATTCATTTTCCGGCCGATATGATTTTGGCTTTTTATTTTCCCTTCTTGAACTTGATCAGCGTCCTGTAGCTCCTAGTCCATCTATCGTCTCTCAACTGTGACAGAGAAGTTGAAAATAAAATTGAAGAGCAAGATGAACTAATGAAGCAAAAATGGCGTGATTGTGAAAAAAAAAAAAAAAAAAAAAAAAAAAAAAAAAAATAGAGAGATGAAGAAGATGAGAATGAGTGGAGAAAGGAGCTCAGACGTGAAATGATGAAGAAAGCTGAAAGACTAGCAATCTGCATCAGTAGGATATACTGTTATAGTGTACTAGTCATGTGGTTGGGTTGGGAAATGGGAAAAAATAGATAGTAGGAAGCTTCTTGGAAGCTCATTTGTGTAAAATTACCCAAAATGTGAGTTTTATTTACAAAAAAAACCATAAAACAAATAATTTTTTAAAATAATAACCCCACTTTATTTTAATAGAAAGTTATATTAAATTCATTATTTTACACTAGAGCAATAATAATATATAAATATATATTTTAGCAATAATTCTAAAATGGTTTCCGAAACAGTACCCGAAATTGGCCCGTACCAAAATATTTCATTTCAATGGACAAACCGAAACGGGTTCCGAAACGGTATTCATAACATTGGTTAACACATGTCCTAAAATGACATCACTTGCCCATTAATGGTCAATCCCAGCAACTACCTGCTATACCAAAAAAAAGTAAGGATCCTATAAAAGAAATTCTACCATTTTATGCTAAGATCCTTAGCCTCCAGCTGTAGTACCAAAAATAGGAAGGTCCCATAAATGTTATCTTACCATTTTTAACCAAATCATGAATTTAATGCCAAATATTTTCCTCCAGCAGAAGATGTCATTCAGATGACATCATACAATAGCTACTACTGTAGAGTTGACAGCTGTGCCTGACAGCTGTAATAGCAGCTCCAGCAATATTAAAGTCTCAAACTTTCTTCTTTTGGATAAAAAAGAAAAACCCACTAATGAAACCACTTACTTTGTCAAAGATTTTTACTTATTTGCTAAATTTCCCTTCAACTAATTCTAATCTAGTTACACACTTGGCTCTATATAAAGAGGACCAAGCTACACACTAACACAACCACTATCCATTTCTATCTCACCCCTTTATTATGAAACTTCATTCACTTTGCTGCTCATATCTCTAAGCATTTCTATACTTCTTCATCTCTCGTACAAAAAAATCTCTTCTTAGATAACACCATCTTTTCAAGCTCAAGAGAATCAATTTTCTTCAGACCAAGTTCAACATTCATAGCATCTTTTGCAGCAACTTTGCAAAGTTTATTATAGGTCTCTTGAAGATCTGTATCCTCAAAGAGTTCTCCATCAGAAGGGTTCTCTTCAACAGATATACTATCATTTACTATAGCAGTAGCAGTGAAAGCAATGAAGTTTCCATCCTCATCACATCCAGACTCATCATCAGAAACCTCATTATCATTAAGAGTTATAACCATAGCTTTAGCCTTAGACCTTAAAAATGTAGGACATTCAGATTTAACATGACCATACCCTTGACAGCCAAAGCACTGAGCACCCAAAGAATTGTTTGAGGATTGACCAACTTTATCTCTAGGTTTTTCAAAGTTATTAACCTTAGTGGGATCATTCTTCCTAAAGTTTCTAGGTTCAGTAGTGTTTGTACCTCTTACTTTTCTGTTGTTGTTTCTAAGAAAGTTTCTAAAGTTCTTGACAAGGTACGCAATCTCTGTAGCAGAGAGCTCATCATATCATCCACCAACCTCAACATCATCAACAGACTTAAGAGCTATTGATTTGGATTTGGAAGTTTTAGGTAGTCAGACTCATAGGACTGAAGAGATCCTACAAGCTCATCAACAAGGATAGAGTCCACATCTTTGCTCTCAGTAATAGCAGTAACTTTGGGTCTAAAATCTTCAGTTAAAGATCTAAGAGTCTTTCTAACAATTTTAGGTTGATCATAGATTTCACCCAAATTAAAAGCAGAATTAACAATATCATTCAATTTAGCATAGAATTCATCAAAAGATTCATCATTAAACATTCTAATGCTTTCAAATCTAGAAGTTAATAGCTACAGCTTGTTAATCTTAACTGCCTTTGTGCCTTCATGCATAGTTTGGAGGATTTTTCAAGCAGTGTGAGCAACTTCAACATTAGAGATTCTTTTAAATTCCTCCATGAAAATAGCATTAAAGATGGCATTCATAGCCTTGCTATTGAAACCAGCTGCTTCTTTTTAAGAAGTTTGCCACTCACTCATAGGAGTAGTGGGCTTCTCCCATTTGTACTCAACGGAATTCCAAACTCTCTCATTAATGGATTTCAGGAATATTCTCATCCTTACTTTCTAATAAGCATAGTTATTCCCATCAAAGTGAGGAGGAACAACAAGAGAGTGTCCATACTCCATGACAATAGGGGTCAAGGATCAGCTCTTAGATCAAAAGATCTAAAACAAAAGAGCTACCCACTCTGATACCACTTGAACAGTTTTAGACCCCTTAAACCAACCAGATTAACCTAGTTAATTAACCAAGTTGTTACTTAGTCAAATTATGCAATTTTAGGTTATCACAAACATACAATCACATCAAAAGTATAAAGCAGCAGAATAATAAATAACACAAGATATGATTACCCAGGAAAACTAGATCGGTAAAAAACCTAGGGAGGATTTGACCTAACTATCCTCAAGGTAAACCTGAATCCATTACGAAAGAATTGAAGTTCATACAAAAGGACTTACAAACTCCCTGCTTGACTTCCTAATGCTACCCACCAGTAGAACTTATGACACGACCACGTGCAAGCTCCGAATTCACGGACTTCTTCTTTCTTGGATTCTCCAATCAGCTACAAGCACCTACGTTTGTTATTCTTTAAGCTCCAATGGCAGCAACTGAGTTGATCATCAAGGTTTTAAAGTAATCTCTACCTAGAAAACTCTAAGTTTTGTGTAAAGGAAAACTCCTCTAGATCTCACAAGAGATTTACACAAAACAGAAAAATATGAGCAACAATACAACATGAGCAACTCTGAAAACGTGGCTAGGGTTTTTCTTTATATACCTAGGGTAAAAACAAAAAACCCAAAACATTTAATGAGTTAGGGCTGAGCTGGAATATTCTACAGAAAAACATTCTGCCCGAGATTCGATCGATCAAGCCAGGTTGAAATGCACCAATGCATTTGCAGCCTCTCGATTCTAACTTTACATGAAAGACATAACTTTAAGCAAGCCTAAACAAGACTTAACATATTGTTTTGATCATGATTTGCCAATATTACACATTAGAGTTCTAAATACATAAATTCATAAATCTTTAAAACCTAACAAAATGCACAGTTTGTTGTGTGTGTAGTTTGCTTGCTAGACTCTCTGTTATGTGTTTATCTCGAGTTATAATTGATTGATAGATATTTTTCTCTCGATTGTGATTAGCTTATGTTCATGGGAAATTATTGTGTACTTAAGGAGTACCGTAAATGTATGCTCTCTCCTTTCACATGAATGATGGGTCATACTAATTAAATTCATGGTGAGACCCACCATTTATATGAGAGGAAGGACTACGCATTTATAGTACTCCAAGAGTACCTAATAATTTTTATATGTTCATTGTATGTTTGCAAAGTTTATTATTTGGTAGATGTAAAAATTGATCCTCTTCTATATATCTTTTCCAAGTAATGAAGTAGTGATTTAACTTCAATATTATTTTACTTTCCAAGAACAATATTGAATAACACGAACTTATCGCCGTGCTTCTATTGGCAGAAGATATATTTTTTGTAAAGAATGATGAATTTGGCTGCAACTTTAAAAATAATTTATATTGTTTGACTCAAATAAAAAATATTAATATTTTACATAGACATAGTAGTGACGGTTGTAGTTAGACGTGGCAAAACGGATTAGGTCGATCGGGTCACGTGTCAAAAAGGGGTCATTTTTAAGTGGGTTAATCGGGTTACGGGTCCCATCAGGTTGACCCGTATTTTTCAAACAAGTTTTTTTTTTTTTTTTTTTTTTTCAATTACAAAAACAAATCAATAACAATCTATTTAGAGAGAATGAATAAAATCAATTAAGTAAATGAATTGCACTTAATGCCACTTGTTAATATCCTTCCAATTCTGACAATTTTGAATATGACAAAAATTATTTATAGTCATAAATTCATGATGGAAAAAGTCTTCAATGTTAATAGTTCACTGTCAAAATGTATATAATTGCAAGTTTACATCTTCAAAAAGAGATAGATCTTAAAACAAACAAACAAGTAAGCCAGCAAAATAGCAAATTATTGGTCTTCTTAAATGCACGTGTTCCTGTTGCATTTAAAATAATAGTAAAGTTAGATTACTTAAAAAGATAAACTAAAAAAAAAAAAAAAGATTTAAAAATAAACATAACATATTAAGTAAAGAAGAATAAGTAAATATTTTATAAGAATTATACCTCAATTTCAATCTACTCAACGTTGGTAGCAGATTTAGCACCGCAAATATTCATACTTGCAAATTGTAGCTCAAATTGGCCAATTTCATTAGCATCTTCATCTATAATACAATATTTTAATATAACTTAATGTACCATGAAAGCAAATCAATAAAGATTTAAAATTGTATAATTACGACCAAAAAAAAAAAAAATTACCTTCAAATCCATATAGCCAACTTTGTGTGAAACTAAAAAAGTGTGGAATGTGTGAAGAAAGGCAGAGGCGCATGACGGCAAGAGAAAGAGTAGAGGAACTGAACTGAGGAAGCTTTAGGGCCCTTTATGGTTTGGTTTGTCACGTTTCAACTTTTAGGGTTGTGTGTTGTGCCTTTGGCTTTGGACAATGGACTACAGCTAGTATTGAATGAGTTTTTTTTTTTTTTTAATGGTTGTCTTGACAGCCTTGTGTTGTCTTGTCTCTTCTCTCATGTCATGTCCGTGATTTGTGAAGCTTTAGCTCTTATTGCTTGTGATGACTGATGAAACTCAAATAGTCTTCAGCAAAAAATAAAATAAAATAAAAATAAAGAGAGAGAGCTCTAATAGTCATTCTCTCATGTCAGGTCTTAACACCCATTTTGCTTGTTTATAACTTTATATCTATAATATTTTGACTATTAGTTTTGGCACTTTGTGCTTTATGCACTTAGGGTTCGTTTGAATATAGTTGAAAACTGAAAACTGAAAAACATTGTAGCAAAATAATTTTTAAATATGTGAATAGTACTATGAGACCCATTTTTAATAAAAAGTTGCTGAAAAAGTGAGATTTATGTCTCGTGAACAGTGCACGGGACCTACTGATGTGCTAAAAAGGGTGGAAAAGTCCAACATTGCAGCTACTGTTCACGAACAATAACCGTGTTTGTTTCTCAAACGTGTGCCAAGAAAAGGAAAAAAAAAAAAAAAAAAAAAAAAAAAAAGGAAAAATGCTAGACACAGACGCGTTGTCTTTCAGCCGAATCCAAATGCAGCCCTAGTATCAGAACATAGTTTAAATATTTTTTTTATTGATTTTTTTTAACAGATCGGATAATGGGTCAACTCATTTTTGCTTCGGGTCAAAAAAATCGAGTTCAGATCAGGTATTTTTTGGGTTGGGTCAGAAAATTCTGATCCGTATTGCCATGTTTAGTTGAAATAGTAGGGGCAATACTGATGGTATTGGTGATTGTGATGTCCTTTGAGGCGGTAATGACGGAGGTGTTGCAGATGGTATTGTAGTTGTGTCTATAGGCCCGCTTGAGACAATGATGGTGGGGTTATAATAATTAATAGGATTGGAGTTGTTGATGTAAAAGCCTTTACTTTCCTTTCCATTTACGATTAACTACTCAATTTGTAAATTTGAGTAGTTAATCAATTTCATCTATATATAAATAAATTATTTGTAATCAATTTTCAAAAAAAAAAAAAAAAAAAATTCTACGTCCAAACGAACCTGCATCCTTAACATCTAAACCATTCACCTTTGCAGGGTATAATTCTCTTAACCTTGACTTCAGCACTAGATTCTTTGAGACCTCAGCCATGTGATAATGGATCAAGCTTATGCAAACCACACCCAAAACTCCAATATGCAATCCTATACACAAGTTTAGCCCTAGCATGTATTGGATCTGGAGGTACACGGTTTACCATAGCAACTATGGGAGCAAATCAATTTAATAATCCCAAGGATCAAGGGATTTTTTTTAACTGGTTTTTCTTCACTTTTTATATTGCCGCTGTGGTAAGCGGCACGGCCGTTGTCTACATTCATTGGCTTGGTCTCTCTCTTATTGGGAAACCGTTTCTACTTTCATGATAAGCCACAAGGGAGCCCATTCAGAGACATAATTCGTGTTATTGTTGCCAGTATTTAGAAATGGAAGGTGCAGCACTCATCCAAAATCGAAGATTACTACTACGGACATATTGGAATCACAGAAATAACTGCAGCTGCAACACCCAAAAAGAGCTTCAGGTAGGAAGTTTATTCGTTCCTTATTTTTTGGGATGAATTAAAATTTACTTATTGTTATTTGAAAACTTGGTCACTTTACAGTCATTGATATTACATATAACTACATCTAATACTTGATATTAGAATAAGGGGAAAGTATCTTATGTATATATGTATACATCCATTTGTAATTGTTTATAGATCTCACATGATTATAGAGTTCATTTACTGTGGAACGGAAAATGCATCTATTGAATTGAATGCATAAGACAAATAATTAATGCAACATGAGAATTTTGAATAAAATTTAGTATTCTTAGTACTGAACACCATATCCATTTAGTGTTCTATTCTTAATGAACTCTATTTTTCTTTTTAATGACCACTAGTATTTTGAAATATAAAGTTGAGTATATGGAAATCATTGAATTCTCACGTTTGATTATTCATTTCAGATAATGATAATCTGACAGACATTTTATAAGCCAAAACTTTATTCAACTAACAAAACTACTTAAACACACTCTTGATGCAGGTTCCTTAATCGTACCACACTTAAAACAGATGGAGATATTGGATCGGATGGTTTAATAGCAAAACCTTGGAAAATATGTACAGTACAACAAGTAGAAGATCTCGAAACCCTTTTTAGTATTTTCCCATTATGGTCATCAAGTATATTTTTAGGTACCCCAATAGGAGTCCAAGCCAGTTTGACAGTAATCCAAGCTTTAACAATGGACCAACACCTTGGGCCTCATTTCCAAATTCCTGCTGGGTCTATCCTAGTCATAAGCCTAATCTCCACAGCCATTTTTCTTACAATTATTGATCGATTTTTATCTCCAATGTGGCAAAAGCTAACTCATAGATCTCCGACAGCCCTCCAACAAATAAGACCAGGCCATGTGCTAAACATTCTAAGTATGGCTTCTTCAGCACTAGTGGAATCGAAGCGGCTCAAAGTAGCCCGAGCCCACCATCTCCAAGGCCAGCCTGGGGCCATAGTGCCCATGTTGGCCTTGTGGCTAATCCACAACTAGTTTTGGTTGGCATTGGAGAAGCATTTCATTTCCCACGAAAAGTTGCATTATATTATCGAGAATTTCCTACTTCGCTTAAAAGTACATCAACTGCGATGATTGCAATGACTGTGGGGATTTCTTGGTATATGAGCACAGTTTTGATTGATCTTGTCCAAAGGATCACTGGATGGTTACCAAAATAATATAAATAATGAGAGGCTACAACCATCCCATTATCTAAACAAATGAATTCTTAATTGAACGGAGGATTCGAAACCAGCAAATTACTTTCAGCACTATTCATCTACTTACCCCTCTAATAAAAAAAAAAAAAAATGAAAAAACACATTTAAAACTTATTTTATGGGATAATGTAAAACTTGAGCTATATAAGATGGCTACTTCGAGAAGGTCCAATGAATTTAATCAACGTCAATTGGATCCTATTGACTATTCTGATGTTTGAACCATAAATGTCGAAGTAACTTTATTAACTGTTCAGTTGCTTTCTTTGATGAATGTATAAGTTACAATCAATAATACCTTGACTGCTTCTCAAAAAAAAAAAAAAAAATAGTACCTTGAGTCCTTGACTGCAGACTGCAAAGTCAAAAATAGCATATCTTTGTCTTGCCGTTTTTGGATTTGGTGTGATAGTCCCGATTATATACTTGTGCCTAGAGAGGACAGTGGACGTGGGTAACATCAATCTTCGTCCATATCATGATACTCGCCAGACAAAGATGAGGCTATTCACCCACAATCAATGACGAAGCGTTATATGACAATAATGAGCTTCCATGCCGTTGGAGAGACATCTTATCATTAACGCCCCACAAGGGCGTTATGGATATCACATTGAAGCCACCATTAAAGCACCTCCAACGACTAGAAGGAAGGAACAAGCGCATATATATACCAGCACCCCAAGACCAGAGAAGGTATTGACACTCTAGTTATCATATTCTAGTACTAAATCTTCTTTTCTCTTTAAGCCATTCTGACTTTATCATCGGAGGCTTTGTGGCAAGCACCACACCAGTGACCCACTCTTCTTCCATTTCCCATTTACCCTCTCAGGATCTTGTTGGCTGTGGACAGCTTCTCTCTGGACGATCATTCTAGCTGACAATTTTAACGTCATCAGTTTGGCGCTGTCTGTGGGGAACGACTTTCTTCACACCTAGGTTCGAAAGCACAGTTCCACTCAACTCACAAGTCCAAATGGAGTTCAACGTTAACCAAGATCCTACAGCATTAGCTCTGCAAATTCAGACAATCGTAGCCATTGTGGAGGAGCTTATCAAACAAAACCAAGAGATGAGGTTGTGACTACAACAAGAAGACAATCACTCGGAGACCCACCAAGAAGATGACAAAGATAGCTAGAAAAGACAACCAGATACTCCAGAAGGGGCGAGCATAGACCTTCTCAAAGAAATGTGAAAAGAGATGGACGAGCTGAAGAATGCAATCAAGGAGAAAACAGACCTGCGTCTAGATAGAATGGCTAGGAAGACAGATTCACCTTTCACCATGGCAGTCCTAGAATGCCCTGTACCTTCAAAATTTCATTTACCACAACTCGAGCCATTTGACAAACTGAAGGATCTCTTGGATCATCTCAACACTTTCAAGACGACTTTGGGTCTCCAACAACCTCCTGACAAAATACTATGTCATTCCTTCCCTACTACCCTAAAATGAGCAGCCAGGGAGTGGTTCTCTAAGCTACCAACATCGTCCATCAATAACTTCGAGCAGCTAGGCAGTTCCTTCCTTCGTCACTTCGTTGGAGGGTAGCACCCAAAAAAGGCGAGCAGACCACTTGCTCTCTATCAGGCAAGGAGAGAAGGAAACCCTGAGATCGTATGTAATGCGTTTCACTTGAGAAACTTTAGAGGTAGATGAAGCAGATGATAAAGTACAATTGACAACCTTCAAGGCTGGATTGAAGTCCAGAGAGTTCGTGGTCTCCTTAGCAAAGAATCCCCTTAAGACGATCGTGAAAATGCTCTTAAAGGCACAGAAGTATATGAACGCTGAGGATGCCTTGGTAGTAATAAAAGGGGTAGAGAAGCTTAAGGAGAAGAAGAAAGAGAAGAAAGATGACCGAAGAGGACGAAAAAGGGATTAGGCAGATTGCTAGAACGTTGAAGGAAACAGACGAAGAGATTAAAAAAACCGTTGCTCGGTAAAGTTCACTCCTTTAGTCATGCCTGTTGACCAGATTTTGGAGTAGATTAAAGACTATTAGGACATATGTGGTTCACTTGTTAAGAACATAGGTCATTCTTTTATGTAATTAGCTAATCCTTTGACAAAATGCACTCAACTTGTAATTGGGTAATTTTAGGTGTTTTTAATACTTCAAGAAATAAGGTTTCAAGATCAAGTGTTGAAGTCATTAAGTCTGCCCAAGACACAAGCTGAAGAAGTGTACAATCATTAAATCTCGACACCTGCTCGACAACTACTCGACACCTTCTATCTGTCGAGGTTTATAAAATCAGAATTTCTGATCTGATTTCTTGGGATTCGTAGATGTGTCTTTGGGCCTTCTTTTCTTCTAACTCTAGACATATAAAAGGATTGTTTTAAGAGCCGTCAAAGTGTCCACAAGTTACACAAGCATTGACCAAACTCTATTCAAACAAATTGTGACTGGAGACAAAGTTTTGCCTTAATTCATTTCTTTTGAAGAAGAAAGATGACCGAAGAGGACAAAAAAGGGATCAGGCAGATTGCTAGAACGTTGAAGGAAACAGACGAAGAGATGAAAAAAACCATCGCTCGGTAAAGTTCACTCCTTTAGTCATGCCTGTTGACCAGATTTTGGCGTAGATTAAAGACGATTAGGATATATGTGGTTCACTTGTTAAGAATATATGTCATTCTTTTATCTAATTGGCTAATCCTTTGATAAAATGCACTCAACTTATAATTTAGTAGTTCTAGGAATTTTTAATACTTTAACAAATAAGGTTTCAAGATCAAGTGTTGAAATCATTAAGCTTGTCTAAGAAACAAGCTGAAGAAGTGCACAATCATTAAATCTTAACACCTGCTCGACAGCTGCTTGACACCTTCTATCTGTCGAGGTTTGTAAAATCAGAATTTCTGCTCTGATTTCTTGGGATCCATGGATGTTTCGTTGGGCCTTCTTTTCTTCTAACCCTAGGCATATAAAAGGATTGTTTTAAGAGTCGTCAAAGTGTTCACAAGTTGTACAAGTATTGAGCAAACTCTATTCAAACAAATTGTGACCGGAGACAAAGTTTTACCTTAATTCATCTCTTCTGAAGAAGTTACTGTGTATGTGCACCTTTGGGTTTTGTGACCAAGTATCTTTTTGATCTTCATCGTGGATGAAATGAAGAACTTTACAGCCAACAACTCTTTTTAGTTGGTGATTGAAGTCGCGTATTGGGATCCGCGCATTGGTTAGTCACGTACTTGTGAGCCGTGCATCAAAAGAGGAACTGTCACTACAGAATAAGTCCAATTGAGTATTAGGGTAAGAGTTCAACTGTAGGTTAGTAAGGTACTTGAGATTCCTTTACTTGTAACCGTTTGTTGTGATAATAGTGAAATTTCGAGAGTGGTGACTTGAAAATCACCCAGTGAAATTTTTATCGTCAGGTTTTCCCCATTTATAAACAAGTCACCGTGTTATTTATTTTTCACTGCATTATTAGTTTATTGGTGATTTGTTTGTGCTACCATGCATTTTCATGTTAAATTGATTAATTAATAACTTGACTAATTAATTAATTAATTTAATCACAAGGGGTCAATACGTTTTTGGCCTATCAAGTGGTATCAGAGCAGGCACGCTCTAATTAGGTTTAATCTTTGCTATGTTGATCTATTGACCTCTTTTTGTCATGAATATAGGACAGTCATTAATCATACCTCCTTTATTTGATGGCAATAAATATGCATACTAGAAAGGAAGCATGGACCATCCTCCAGACAACTTTTGAGGGTACAAAGGCTGTCAAGAATTTAAAACTTCAAGGACTCACTACAAGCTTTGAAGAAATAAAGATGGAGAAGGATGAGTCGTTCGATGAGTTCTATGCCAAACTCAATAATATAATGAACTTAGTCTTTAATCTTAGGGAAACCATTCCTGAACTTAAGATTGTGAGAAAAGTGCTAAGATCTCTACCCGAGAGATTCCATGCGAAGATTACTGCTATAGAGGAATCAAAAGATATTGACAAGATTCCTTTGACTGAGCTGGTTGGAAACTTGCAAACCTACGAGCTAGGATTATCTAGGATTGGCAAGTCAGGTAAAGGCAAAATCATGGCCTTGAAGGCAAAGAGCAGTAACACAGATGAGTCTTCCGATAATGAAAATTCCAAGTTGAAGTCCTACATTACAAGGCAGTTCAAGAAGTTTATGAAGAATGCTAATGGAAGGAACTTCGACAAGGGCCGCAGGCAATCCAGTTCTTCTCAGTTTAAAAGCCAAGACAAAGGGAAGAAGGATGTTAAGGATAGCGGTCAGTACATTGTTCTTACAGGACCAAAGTGTTTTAGATGTCATGGATTCGGTCACATGAAGCAAGAATGCCCCACATATCTCAAGAGCATTAAGAAGAGTAAGGCACTTGCTGCAACCTTGAGTGACACTAAGCCTAAAGATGATTTCGACAATGAGGATGATGGAATATTAAATGCCTTCACTGCCACAGTCAATCTTACTAAAGGTATTGTTGAAGACGTGGAAGAAGAAGAAGAATTTATGGATTCTAAGTGTGAAAAGATGGATGATTAAGATGATATCCAGATAGCCTATAAGAAGCTTTACAAGCTCTCTAAGAAGCATGAGAAACTGTATAGGCTGACCACCAAGAAGCTCAGTGATATGGAACTTAATCATGAAGAGCTTTCCACAAAGTTTGATGAAGCTAATCAAACGATTGATGCACTGAGTTTTGAGAACAATTTCTTGGCTGAGAAGACCAAGAAGTTTGAAGCAGAGCTGTTTCAAGTTAGAGCTCAATTGCAGAGGACTTCAAGTGTAAAGCTTGATGAGATGCTCAGCATTCAGAAATCTGCTTTGGATCGAACAGGTTTAGGGTATAGTCTTTCTTCCTCTAATATTGCTTCTACTAGTACTACTGTGTTTGTTTCTCCTACTAATAATACTGAAATTGAGAACACTGATGTTAAAACTGAATTAACTAGTGAGAAATTAGACAAAAGTAAATCTATCTTAGGAGCAACCCTTAAGTAGGATAAGAAAGATGTTAAAAACCCTAAGGCTAAGAAGGCTAACTCTCAAAAGTCTAAACAAAAGAAGCAGCATCTCTGTCATCATTGTGAAGCCGCCGGTTATACACAACCAAATTGCTACAAGTGGTTAGTCATTCAATAGAGCAATGGCATGATAGCATCTGAAAGCCAGAATTAACTTCAATCCTTTCTTGCTCCTCTTGCTGATCTTCTCAAAGCTCTTATGTTCCTTTCGAACTTGAACGGTTTCAATTCTTCCCCCCTCACCGTCAGTTCTAGGGTTTAATCAAAGGAAAGATTCTTCCAAGATGTGGAAGAAAAAGGACTCTAAATGATTTTATTACTTTCTTCTATCCTCTTATTTTTGTTTGTTGCATTACTTGTGTGTTTTGCATTGTTTTGAGTTAGTCTAATTTTATGCTTTGCTTTATTTAACATGTTTTTGTTTGTTTATTTTTAGTTTTGTTTATTTATTTTTCAAATAAAAAAAATTGAAAAATCAGAAAAATACAAAAACAGTGTGTGTTTTGTGTACATTGGTACTTGTGTATCTTGGATGGCCATTGAAACAAAGTTTTCTAAACTTTATATCATCTGTAGCTTAGATGAGCATTTTTCTACACAACTACGCAAGTAAGCTTTATGGCTCTTATTTGTGATGAGTAAGATTAAGTTATCTCTTGAACTTAACACTTGTATCACTCTTTTTGATAGGTAGGACTAGAAAATTCTAAGAGAAAGACATAAATAATCAGCTCACTACTGTTGCCCACCAATCATGAATGACACATGTATGCTTCGGCATAGCAAAAGTGCAGTGTCAAATGCTTAATATCTTAGGTATTTCTTTTCTCTCTCTTATATGCCCATGCATGATATGCTAAATAAAAGAAAATATGCAAAGAAAATAAAAAGTAAAAGGATAAAAAATGCTTAAAATATGATTGCAAGCATGTATTCTAAAAAATGTGGGAGTTATAAGATGTACCTTGAAGGTGATAGTCCCCATCAAACAGTTGTGATTGTGTGTGAGTTAAAGTAATTTTCTTATATCTCAAATCATCATAACATGTATACACATATGCAATCTTGTAATATTTTTCACATACAACACGCAATATTCTTTGCTACTCTTGATACATGTGCAGGTACAATGTGATTTGGCTATCACAAGGTTTTACATGTGTTAATGTATGCTCACTAAACTGGTGATTAAAATCACGTACTGGGATTCGCGCATTGGTTAGTCACGTACTTGGGAGCCGTGCATCAAAAGGGAAACTGTCACTACAGAATAAGTCCAATTGGGTATTAGGGTAAAGGTTCAACTGTAGGTTGGTAAGGTACTTCGAATTCCTTTACTTGTAACTGCTTGTTATGATAATAGTGAAGTTTCGGGAATGGTGACCTGAAAATCACCCGATGGTTTTTTACCGTCAGATTTTTCCCATTCGTAAACAAATCACCGTGTTATTTATTTTCCATGGCATTATTAGTTTATTGGTGATTTGTTTGTGCTACCACGCGTATGCATGTTAAATTGATTAATTAATAACTAGGCTAATTAATTAATTAATTAATTTAATCACAAGGGATCAATACGTATTGCAAAAGTTTGTGAAGAATGGAGATTCTAGCAGATCTCGAGAAGATGACATAGGTCAACACGAAGTCACTCAAAGGGACGAAGATCATATGCCCCTTTGTCCATAAAGAATCATAGGGGAGATAAAGACCATCACAAGAGGATCGTTTACAAGAGGGTCATTTAAGTCCCTCAGGAAGTCATACCAAAGGCAAGTAAACAGCGTTCATAGCATGCCACCTCTAAAGCAATGGCGGACAGACCAAGATATGCTATTCTCAGAAGAAGATGCCAGAGGGGTTAAATAGCCTCATGATGACTCATTGGTCATTATGCTCATGATTGAAGGATTCAATACCAGAAAGGTCTTAGTAGACAATGGGAGCTCGATAGATATCATTTACCTCTCTGCCTTCCAGCAGCCAAAAGTAGACCCGAAGAGACATCATCCATTCGAATCCCCCCTCGTCAATTTCAGCGGAGACAAGGTGTATCCCTGGGGAATAGTAACGTTGATGGTTATGGCTGGCTCGTACCCCCTCTAGGTAACCAATAAACATAACTTCTTGGTAGTAGATTTACCTTCATCCTACAATGTGATCATGGGGAGGCCTACACTTAATCGTTGGAGAGCAGCCCTTCCACGTATTGCTTGAAGGTGAAGTTCCCAACAGAACAGGGAACTAGAGAGATAAAAGGAGGTCAGGTGCTAGCATGAGAATGTTACCAGGCCGTCTTAGCATCAAATGAAAACTTTACGTGGATGATTGAAGAAAAGAAACCAAAAATTGTCCTAAGTAAGGACGAGTATGAACCCCAGACAAAGGTAGAAATCATCAGCTTTCTAAGGAGTAACCTGGATGTATTCACTTGGAGTCATGAATATATGCCTGGCATACTAGTAGACATCATTCAACACCGCCTAAATGTGGATCCTGAGAAAAAGCTTGTCCAACAGAGAAGAAGAGTCTTCTCTCCTGAACGAAACAGAGCCATTATGGATGGGATGAACAAACTACTCGTTGCTAACTTCATCAGAGAAGTATACTATCCTAAATGGCTGGCCAACATCGTCATGGTTAAAAAGGCAAACGGGAAATGGAGAATATGTGTTGACTTCACGGATTTGAATAGTGTCTGCTTGAAGGACAACTTCCCTTTACCCAGGATTGACCAGCTTGTGGACTTAACAACCGAGCATAAACTTCTTACCTTCATGGATGCCTTCTCCGGGTACAACCAAATACAAGTAGCAGAGGAGGATTAAGAGAAGACCGCTTTCATCACTAGCCAGGGTCTTTACTGCTACAAAGTCATGCCTTTCGATTTGAAAAATGTGAGAGCCATGTACCAGAGATTAGTAAACCAGATGTTCAGCAAGTAGATTGGGAGGAACGTAGAAGTATATGTGAACGACATGCTTGTCAAGAGTAAAGAAGAGGAGAATCATCTAGACGATTTCAAGGAGACGTTTAACACACTCAAGCAATATAGTATGAAACTAAACCCGACCAAATGTGCCTTTAGAGTCTCTTCTGAAAAATTCCTCAGTTTCATGGTATCACAAAGAGGAATAGAAGCAAATCCAAAAAAGGTGAGAGCCATCCTCGAAATGTCCTCCCCGAAGATGATCAAAAAAGTGCAATCTCTAACAGGAAGGGTGGCAGCCCTCAACAGATTCATCTCTAAAGCAACAGACAAATTCCTTCCTTTCTTCAAGACTTTGAATCAGGCTTTCGTCTAGATGGACGAGTGCGAAGCAGTTTCCAGGAGCTAAAGTGTTATCTGAGCAACCCCTCGCTCTTAAGTCCGTCCAAGGAAGGAGAAAACATGTTCCTATACTTAGCTATGTCTATAACCGTGGTGAGTGTAGCCTTAATCAGGGAAGAAAATAAGATATAGCATCCGGTGTATTATGTCAACCAAGCCTTCCAAGGAGCTGAAGCCTGATACCTGCGAATAGAAAAGATCACACCTAATAGTGGCCTCTAGAAAGCTTCTTCCATACTTTCAGGCCAACCCGATCGTAGTAATGATGGACCAACTCATTAAAAAAGCAATGAATAAACTTAAGACTACTAGACAAATGGTACAGTGGGCCATCGAGCTTAGTCAATTCGATATAGAATATTGATCCCGAACAGCCATAAAAGCCCAGGCGCTGGCGGATTTTATTGCAAAATTCACCTCCCTCGAGCATGAAGAAAACCAAGAGGAACTTTGGATGATCCATATGGACAGGTCATCCACGCAGAAGAGGGGATGAATGGGTGTTGTCATTACCTCCTTTAGGGGGACGTTTTGAAATATGGTGTTTAACTTAAATTTCCTATAACCAACAACGAAGCAAAGTACGGGGCCATACTGACAAGGTTGAGGACCCAGACACTTGAAGCAAAAAGCACTTTGCTAAGGAGTGATTCATAGCTGCTCATAGGACAAGTCAAGGGAGATTTCGAAGCAAAGGAGACAAGGATGCAGAGATACCTCAAGTTGACAAACCAATTGGTAAGTAACTTTGATCGGGTAGAATTTCCTCAGATCACATGAGATCAAAATGCAGAAGCTAACGAAGTGGCTAGGAGCGCGTCAGCAGATAATTAGGCAAAGGTGACTAATTAGAAGCTGGAAGAACAGAACTCTCCCAGCATCGAAGAATTTCAGACCTTCCCGGTGCACACTAACACAAGATGGACAAGCCCAAACTTATCATATCTTAAGGATGGACGATTGCCATCAAATCTTGACGAAGCCAAGAAGATCCAGAAATGGGCTACCTGGTTCACGATGCTGAATGACGAGCTTTACAAAAGAGGTTTCTCACAACCTTACTTGAGGTATGTTGAAGAAGAAGAAGCCAAGTATATTATGGAGGACGTTCACGGGGGGCATTTGCAGTGATCACATGGGAGCAAAGTCCCCTGTAAAAAATATTGTGAAGGCAGGCTACTTTTGACCCACAATGCAACAAGACGCAACGGATTTCGTCAAGAAATGTAACAGCTGTCAAAGGGATGGGAACATCCAACGAGTCCCAAGAGAGAAGATGACGACCATATCTTCCCCCTAGCCATTTGCACAATGGGGAATTGACATTATGGGGCCTCTGTCATAAGGAAAAAAGCAAGTAAAATTCTTACTCATCACTATCGACTACTTCACGAAGTGGGTGGAGGCAGACGCACTATCCATGATCATAGAAGCAAAGGTACAAAGTTTTGTATGGAAAAATATTGTATGTAGGTTCGGGATCCCACAGATGATCATCTCGGATAATGGTCATCAATTTGACAATCTAGGATTCAGATCATTTTTTCAAGCCTTGGCAACAAAAACAAGTATTCATCCCCACGACATCCTCAAGCCAATGGATAGATAGAAGTAACAAATCGAATAGTGCTAAGCTGGAGGGGCATCATCCTCTTTTTTAGGTGACGAAGGGTCTTCAGCAGCAACAACCTGCGCCGCCTCATCCACTTCGATCTCTTTGTCTATGGCCTCAAAGTCCAAATCCTTTAGATCAGTCTCAGAACCGTGCTTCACTAAATATCTCCTCAACAATTCAAAGCCTTTAAAGTACTAGCCAAATAAAATTGCATTATACTCGTCCGTGAGTTGGAAAGCGTGGACGGCCTTGGCAACAGTATTCTTCATTTTTCGGTTGGTAGCAGTGATCTGCTTGTCCTTCTGCTTCACCAGCAGCTTTTCTACATTCAACTACTCAATTAAGGCCTGGATTTTTTCTTTGGATGAGTTGTTGACATCCATGGCCTCTATCAGATCCTTCCTAAGGCCAGAAGCTTCTACCTCCAGCGCTTCCACCTTGGAAGTGGCTACCACAACTTTCTCCTCACTCATTAGGTACTCGGAAGTAATGTGCATCATTTCCCCCATAACTGGCAATCATAGTCACGCAAAGAATTAAGATCAACTAAGGACAAAAGAAAGAAGAAATAAAATGGAGAGGAATGATAAACTACCTGGACGAGCTTATGCACGTGACGATTCACCATCTTGTGAGAAGGCACGGCAGATATTTCCTTTAAATCCTCAGGCGTCACGACCTCATTTGCATGAGCCATAGCTGTCCCAGCATCCCCCAAATGCTGGCCCCCACTTTCTCCTTCCCTTTATCTCCAGTCTTGCGCTTCTTGGTATGAGAAACGACCTCCTCGATAGAAATGCTAGGGGAAGTGGCACACCCCTCATCTAGAGTAGGAGTGGACAATCCTTTTTCCATCATCTCTTTTTCATTTTCCTTCTCTACAACCCTCAACCACTGCGTACCAATGCTGGAGAGGGGCTCGTTCTTCTTTGCCTTAATTTTGGCATACAACTCCTAGTTAAACTTGGTCATCATTTCTACAGAAAGAAAAAGACAAAGTTAAAGTCAAAAAAAGAAGGCAAAATGAGGAAAAGACGATCCTTTTTTCAAGTATCAGGATGACTCACGCTTCCTTTCTTCCTGTTCAATGGCATTGAGGACATAGCGAGAAGGCTCTGTCCCCAAACAGTGACAAGCCAAAGTTCTTGGATCAACCAAATTGTCAAAATCTTCAATAGTGCTTGCGTACTTAATAGCCTCTCGAACACGCTCCTCGAACCTACTTTCAAGCCCAGAACGCTCTTTCACTACAAAGCAGAAGAATACACAGGGTTAGAATGGATGAATAATACAAATAGTAGATTAAAAAAAAAAACAATCATGGGAGGCAAACGCACCAAGCTGAGGGGTCTCCCACCGACGCAACAGCTTAGGGACATCCCCCCAAAAGTTGTCAAAAAGGGTCTCCCAACCATCACCTGACATAAAGAAATACCTAGACTTCCAATAACGAAAGGACGACGAGAAGTTGACAATGAGACGAGACTTTCTATCCTAAGGCATAAGTTCATAATAGCTAAACTCCTTGGACTCATTTAAGCGGTAGAGGTGGACGAACTCATTAAGTGTGATCATATCCCCGCCAGCTATGGTCATCCAAATCACCATACAGCTTATGACAATTCTCCAAGAATTCGGCATAAGCTGCCCCAGAGCTATGTTCAGGTGGTGGAGAAGCTCCATTATGAATGGGTGGATAGGAAATCTGAGGCCACATAAGAACGCAACCTCATAAAACCAAACCTCACCATGAGCGAAGGCACAGGCCTTTTCGTCCTTCCTAGGGAAATGAACCTTAGTCTCTTTAGGGAATTGGAACCTATCCCTGAATCTACTAAAAGTATCTACTTTCAAAGAACACTTTTCTTTAAGGGCATGAAAGGTTCGAGAAGTAGCGGAGACGAAAGGGCTCGGGAAGAAAGTATGGAAGATGGCACGGAGGTAGCTGTATCTGTCTCAATCCTACCCGAGCCAACATTATACGACGAACCAACCTCCAAGTCACTCGATCTAACCTCAGACCCTATACTTTCCCTCCTTAAAACCCCACGCACAGACTTGAACCAAGCTAAAGATTAGCGCAACAATGGGTACAGATTACTCAACACCAAACCAAGGCTACTATCACCTAGAACAAAATCCCCAATTTGTAGGTATTGGTCACTAGAACAGTTTGAATGTGCCTAATTGGTCACTAGAGGAGTCTATTAGCCCCCCCAAACGAGCAAAAAAGAAGGCGATGGAAGGAGTAGTGTGCCTAATTTCAAAACAATCAATCATTAAGGAGAACAATGAAACTCTAAAAAGGAAATAGGAGTACAAAGAAAGGAAAGCAGTGAAACTCCAAAAGGAAAAAAAGGATGTAAATAAGGGGCGTACTTGAAAAAAGGAAGGAATTGAGAAGACAGAGAGCAAAATGCGCAAAGGGAGAAGGAGTAGCAATGAAGTCAGAAAGACTAAACGTAGGGAAAAATGAAGAAATGAGAGGAGAAAGGCAAGAGTTAAAAAGGTTTGCCTCGAAAGGCGCAGGGAAAGCTAAAAGGTTTCACAGGAAACGAGACCCTTTAGCTAGTCGGAATATGACATGTGGCCACAATGCATGTCATGCCACCACAGAGCAATTAATACGGGGACTGGAACCCTAAGCACTACAATTGCAAAAAAAAAAAAAAAAAAAAAAAAAAAAAAAAAAGCCCCATATTCCTATGATCGTCCCAAAGATGGACGACCTTAGAATAGCGCAGCTGATAGTCTCAATTATATACTCATCCATAGAGAGGACAGTGGATGAGGGTAACATCAATCTCGTCCATATCATGATACCCGCCAGACAAAGATGAGGCCATTCACCCACAGTCAATGACGAAGCATTATATGACAATAATGAGCTTCCATGCCATTGGAGAGACATCTTATCATTAACACCAACAGGGGCGTTACGAATACCACATTGAAGCCACCATTAAAGCACCACCAATAGCTAGAAGGAAGGAACAAACACATATATATACCAGCACCCCAAGACCTAACAAGGTACTGACACTCTAGCTATCATATTCTAGTACTGAATCTTCTTTTCTCTTCTTGCCATTTTGACTT
This sequence comes from Quercus variabilis, assembly GCA_030445155.1. NCBI lineage: Eukaryota > Viridiplantae > Streptophyta > Magnoliopsida > Fagales > Fagaceae > Quercus > Quercus variabilis. The sequence continues at coordinate 38,102,752 of CP129445.1, forward strand.
TATCATCGGAGGCTTTGTGGCAAGCACCACACTGGTGACCCACTCTTCTTCCATTTCCCATTTACCCTCTCAGGATCTTGTTGGCTGTGGATGGCTTCCCTCTGGACGATCACTCTAGTTGACGATTTTAACGTCATCATGGCTTCCCGTGTCCTTGTCAAATTCAGTTACGGCAAATGTGCTTCACTTGCTTGGATAAACTATAGTGTCTTTCTGTTCATGTGAGGTTGATTGACAAGAATATAATTAGTAGTTAGACTGGTAATTAAATTACAAGATATATATATATATATATATATATATTTTTTTTTTTTTTCTTTTGAAATAGTTTCAACCTCTAATGTTCGCTCCTGATAATAATTCTTTATCATTAAACCAAGATATTAATTGGTTTTTGGTGTAAACAGGGATTGAACTCCAAATCTCTTATTCAACTATTAGAGACTTCACTAATTGAGCTAACTGTAAATTACAAGATACTAATAATTAATTTTCGTAGTTTTAGAAAACCACACTAAGCCATGCCTGGATTTTTTTAAATGATTTTCTTTGATGAGTAAAGGTTAAGTACTATAGGAGTCTGAAAATTATTATATGGTTTTGTGGGCATATATCATTAACAAGTTCCATAAATCAAGTATCACTGATAAAATAAAATAAAATGCATATATTGAATACATAAATATATAATTGTTGCATCATGAGAATTTTGAACCAAATTTCTTGTTCTTAGAAATATAACATTAAATGGACCATCACTATGTCCACTTAGTGTTTTATTTTTTAATGAACTTTTTGTTTTATTTTTTTTAAAAAATAATAATAATAAGACAACAATTAATATTTTGAAATATGCAATCAGAAACTTACGAAGATCATTTGAATTGTCAGTTTCATAATTCATTTGATGCAATGAACCCATTTGGATAGGTTGTTGCAAAATGTGCATTCAATAAAATGTGTTGAGAAAACAGAAATTGTGTTTCAGTGTTTAAAAATGGTGTTCAAGAAAAATAGGAATTTCTCCCAATTTTAAAACACTATTTTTGCTTGAGTTTTGAAACCCAACTTCTTAAAAAAAGTCCCGCCAAAGATTTGTTTTTTCACATTTTAATTTGGTCAAAAATATGCATTTGTCCAGCTCAAATGCCCAACTAAACGTGCTCAATAATAGCATGATAGACATTTTATATGCCAAAATGTTATTCAATTAACAGAAGCTACACAAACACACTCAATTGATGCAGGTTCCTCAATCATGCCGCACTTAAAATAAAAGGAGATGTTGGATTGGATGGTTCAATTGTAAAACCTTGGAGGATACTTGGCATCTCTCTGTCTCTGCGTTTGAATTTTGTTGAAACTTGACATGAACAGTGCAGATATCGGGCCTGTAGTACAAAAGGAAAGAAGAAAAAAGATACAAAACGATGTCGTTCTATGATAAGGATCCATAGCTACATGACACGACGTCGTCAAGCTTAAAAGAATTCAAGGGATGCGCGTATTGATGACAAAACGTTGTCGTTTGGTTCTTTTTGAAGCACATAAATTGCACGCGATATTTTTCCTGATACTTTTGCACGCGATATTTTTATTTTATCTTCTATCAAACTTTCTCCACGTGTATGTATATAATTGGTCAAGTTAAAATTCTGTTTTTGCTAGATTAGGCGGTTATGCTCTGTTCTAGATATAAATAGCACTAGCAGAGTAAGTTGTAATTATTGGTTACACTCTCATTTTGTTAATATTCGATAAACTGAGCAATTATAGTTTGTTTCTTTTTTGTGTGAGAGAGTATAGTTAACAATATTGTGGCCAAATCAAATTCTATTAAGGGCAAGCGTGCTTCATTTGCACCGATAAACTATAAGTGCCTTTCAATTCATGTGAAGTTGAGTGGCAAGAATATATGGTTAGTAGGTACACTGGAATACTAAATTCCAAGACACTGATAATCACTCCAGATTTTCCTAGTCTAAAAAATCCACGGTAAGTTAGTCCTAGAGGAATCTGGAAATTATTCACACGGATTTGTTAATTAGCATATAACATTCACAAGTATCATAAATCGACCATCACTTGGAACCAAAAGATAATCAGCAATATGGATGATAGAGAGACCCAATTATCGAGCTCTGTTACCAAACACGGTGGGTGGATCACCTTCCCCTTCAGGCTTCATCATAGGTCTCTCTCTCTCTCTCTCTAAAACACACCGAATTTGTTGGATCAATATGTTTCTTATTTCTATATATATCAAGCAGGGGTGGCGGCAGGCTTCACACTTGGAGGCAGGCCGGCGGGGGATGGATATCAAACCTGATCGTATATCTAATTCAGGTGTTCAATGTGAAAAACATAAATGCTGCTCAGATTTCAAACCTAACGAATGGTTGCACCAATTTGCTTCCGGTCATTGGAGCAATTGTTGCTGACTCTTTCTTAGGTTCTTTCTCTGTTGCTGCAATTTCTGCCTGTATCTCTTTGCTGGTAATTAACTACTCAATTTGTAACTTGGAGTGTTTTCTTTGGCAATAAAATTTTCTTTTAGATTTTTACCTAATTTGTTTATAATAAGCTTTTTAATTGCTCATTTTATCTAAATATAAATAAACTATTTTTAATCCATTTTCAACAAATAAACAAATAAGTTTAAGCAAAAAAAAAACCTATGTCCAAAGTAACCTGCATCCGTAACATCCAAACCATTTTCCTTTGTAGGGCATAATTCTCTTAACCTTGACTGCAACACTTGATCATTTGAGACCTCAGCCATGTGATAATGGATCAAGCTTGTGCACACCACTCTCAAAACTACAATATGCGATCCTATACACAAGTTTAGCCCTGGCATGTATTGGATACGGAGGTACACGATTTACCATAGCAACTATGGGAGCAAATCAATTTAATAATCCCAAGGATCAAGGGATTTTCTTTAAATGGTTTTTCTTCACTTTCTATATTGCCGCTGTGGTAAGCGCCATGGCCATTATCTACATTCAGGGTAACGTAAGTTGGAAATTGGGATTTGGCCTATGTGCAATAGCTAACTTCATTGGCTTGGCCTTTCTCTTATTGGGAAACCGTTTCTACCTTCATGATAAGCCACAGGGGAGCCCATTCACAAGTATAGTTCGTGTCATTGTTGCCACAATTCAAAAATGGAAGGTGCCCCACTCATCCGAAATCGAAGATTACTACTACAGACATGATGGAATCTCAGATATAGCTGCAACTGCAACACCTAAAAAGAGTTTTAGGTAGGAAGTTGAGTCTTTCTTTGTTTTCTGGGATTAATTGAAATAGAGTTATTAACATTTGTAAACTTGGTCACTTTACGATTATCAATATTAGATAAAACTACCACAAATACTTGACATGTGCCATCTTAGGAGAATGTATTTCATGCATCTAATATATATCCATTTAATAGTTTGTGAAACTCACATGATTATAGAATTCATATACTGTGAAAAGGAAGATGCATCTATTGAATACAAAAGACATAATTATTGCAACATGGGAATTTTGAATGAAATTTAGTGTTCTTAGTATTGAACACTATGTCCATTTAGTGTTCTGTTTTTAATGAAATCTCTCTCTCTCTCTCTCTCTCTCTCTCTCTCTTCCTTTTTTTTTTTTTTTTTTTTTTACGACAATCATTAATATCTTGAAATAGATGATGACCATTAATAGTTTGAAACATAGAATTGTAAGCATATGGAGATCATTTGAATTCTCAAGTTTCATAATTGATTTGGCATAATAATAGTATGACAGACATTTTCTAAGCCAAAACTTTATTTGACTAACATCACTACTCAAACACACTCTCAATATAGGTTCCTCAATCGTGCTTAGTGGCAGCACCACCTTATGGTCAGGGTGGTATTTATTTACCTTTAAAAAAAAAATTGGGACCACCTTTTTTTTTTTTTTTTTTATGCCAATAAAATTAAATTTTGGTTCATAATTTGAGCAACTAACAATATACTGGGGTCTTTCAAGTAAAAAGGAAAAACTCAAAAATAAAATTGAACTAAAATTTGAAAAAAAAAAATTATAATAAAACTATTACAGACTAGGCAGTGGCTTGATTCATTCGACTAAGCACACTGCCCAATACAACATAATTTTCAACCTTTTATTATTTTTATAACAATTATTTTTCCTCACCAGACAAATATTACTTACTTCTCATTTTTAGTTATTTTTTTCTTGTTTATTCTTAACTACACACATCTTCTGTATTCTTGATTTTTACACTTCATATTTTTAAATTTTATCACATATTCATCTACACTTTTACATCTACGTTTTGCCTTTCTCTTTGTTCGTAATTTCTGTGTCTTCTACCAGTACCAGTGTGATAGTATCTCTTCTCAAGTTTTGAGTCTCAAATCTCTCAATACATTTTTTTTTTAGCTATACAGGTAATTTTGTTCATTTCTTTTCTTTTCATTTTTTTTTTCTTTTGAAGTTTTTTGGTTTATAGGATGCAATTTTGTTTTGGTTTTAAGATTTTTTTTTTTTTTTTTTAAACACAAACTTCATGCCGACCAAATATTGAATTTCGACTGGTATTTACTGAAACACCTGAAATAAAGCAGAATGGCCCAAAAATTTTTCCGAAGTGAAATAGGGTGGGTTACTATTCCGGTTTGTTTACCAGCACGGTATTTTCCAGCCATTATGGCCTAAACGGAATGTAATTATTAACATTGAATCAAACCTAATTATCTAAAAGCTAAAAAAAAAAAAAAAAAAAAAAAAAAAAAAAAAAAAAAAAAAAATTGTGTAATTTATGAACACCCTGAACAAAATTTCTAAAGCCGCCATTGATCGTGCTACACTTAAAACCGAAGGAGATGTTGGATCTGATGGTTTGATTGCAAAACCTTGGAGGATATGCACTGTACAACAAGTAGAAGATCTCAAAACCCTTATTAGGATTATTAAGATTTTTCCATTATTGTCATCAAATATATTCTTAGGTACCCCAATAGGAGTCTTAACTAGTTTGACAATACTCCAAGCTTTAACCATGGACTGCCACCTTGGACCTCATTTCGAAATTCCTGCTGGGTCTATCCTAGCCGTACGTCTAATCACCACAGCCATTTTTATTACCATTATTGATCGCTTCTTATGTCCAATGTGGCAAAAGTTGACTCATAAGTCTCGTATATCCCTCCAAGAAATAGGATTAGGCCACGTGCTAAACATTCCAAGTACGACAATTTCAGCACTAGTGGAATTAAAGTGGCTCAAAATAGCCCATGCCCACCATCTCCAAGGCCAGCTCGGGTCCATAGTGCACATGCTAGCCTTGTCGCTAATTCCACAACTAGTTGTGCTTGGCATTGGAGAAGCATTTCAATTCCAAAGACAAGTTGCATTATATTATCAAGAATTTCCTACCACACTAAAAAGCATAGCAACTTCGATCAGGTTGGCTCAATAGGTAATGCAATTGCTTAAGTTCCCCAAATAAAAGAAGGCCCCCACTTGTAAAAAAAAAAAAAATATATATATATATATATATTATATAATATATTTATTTATACATTTTAATTAAAAAAAATTAAACACTTTTATTGGTCAATAAAATGCATTAAAAATGTCTCATTATATCCTAAAATGCAAAAGATTAAAAAGGAAAAAAACAAAAATAGTCAAACTTTAGCCAACAAAATTAAATTTTAGAAGACAAATTTATTAAATCATTCTTGAAATATGCTAAAATCAAAATTAATACCAGACAAATTTATTAATAATACAATGTAATTGTCATCTCTCATCTCTCTATCTCTTTGCCTTTCCATCTATATCCTTACCTTTCTTTTCTTCATCTTCATCTTGATACTTGATCTTTTTCCATAAACTTAGTCTAGCATGAAATTTTTCTTTGTTGATTCCCTTCAATTCACAGCAAATTCAAAATTGAAAACGGGAAGCGTACTAGAGGTAATCTTCTTCCCCTTTCTATCTTTCCAAAAATGAAGATTATGAGTCTACTATTTATTTAACTTAAATTATATATTTTTTTTAGCTTATTTCACTGCACAATTGATTGATGGGACATGTTTTTAGTCATAGGACAGGCTGGGAAAATATTGATACAAAATTCTGCTATGATAGGACCCTTTTCTACCCCTTTCTTAATTGGACCCTTTTCAATTGATTGATGGGACATGTTTTTAGTCATAGGACAGGCTGGGAAAATATTGATACAAAATTCTGCTATGATAGGATCCTTTTCTGCCCCTTTCTTAATTGGACCCTTTTCTACTATGATAGGACAAGTTTTTTGCTTTTACACTTAGCCATAGGAGAACAGCCTAGACATCTCACATCTACACTGCACAGGCACACAACAGCACAGGCTACACTGCATAGTGCAACCCACAGACAACATGTTTTCTCACTTTATCAATTATTATAAATTATTATACCAATTAATAATTTGATGTGTATCATATTAACTCATTTGTATTATAGTGACACTAATTTATTGAACCATGTAATAAATTAATTTTTATTTGTGCATATCGGAATAAAAACTCAAATTTGTATATTGGGCCTTGGGTCTTATTTGGGAACGTGGGTGTGTCCGAGAAGTGATAAGTGATTGAGAGAGACCCCAAGTTTAAAGTCTTACAAAAAAGGAACAGTCCAAGGAGTAATTTCTCCTCGGACACGACAAATACAATTCGAATATATAGTCCAGCAGCCTAGGCGACATATCAGAAGGTTTATATGATGAAAATGAGCTTCATGCATGTATTGGAGTGATAAGAACTTAGAAATATCTAAAGGAAAAACTACTACCACCACATTAAATGCATTACAGCTACTTATGGCTACATTTATGTGGAGAAGACCCCTGAACAGTGCAGTTTCAGCTACTACTATTCACAGAAAGCTAAAAAAGGCATCTGATGGGACAAGTACTCAAGTGAAAGTTTAGATGATTAACAAGTGTAGGATCAGGATAGCTTGATAGGAACTATATAATGTAAGAGACCTTCCACAAGATAGAGGGAAAAAATCAGAAGAAAGAAATATTGTGGTAATCAAAATTGTACTTGTGAACAATTATATTGATTTATGCTCCGAATTGTCTCCTCGGACAGTGAATTTATTCAATCCAATGGGTCCTATTCTTGCTTGATCATCTTCTAAATTTATACTAGTCGTTATCAACTTCATTAAGGCCTAGCTCTTTAACCCATTCTCTACAAATTTATTGTATTGGGATCATTGGACCATCACCCAATTCTTAGTTGGGCTTGGGCCGCAAATTGTGTCCCTACAGTGCAGATTTAGACTTTAAAGTGGTCGCAACTTTAGAAAAATTACAAAAACTTAATTAGTAATTTTGCATCTCAAAAAGCAAGACAAATAGATTTTAAATAAAAAAAAAAACCAATATATATTATTTGATTAATATTTAAATATAAAAAGACTTGCTTAAAATTTTTGCCTAAGGCACCCCCAAAGTTGTTGAGCGAGCCTGCTGGGATGGTTGCAATAATTGTCGGGATTTCTTTTTTTTATGAGCACCGCTTTGATTGATGTTGTCCAAAGGGTCACTAGATGGTTACCAAATAATATAAATAATGGGAGGCTAGATAATATGTATTGGTTGTTAGTTTTGGTGTGAGTGATCAACTTTGGTTACTACTTGGTTTGCGCTTCTTTGTATAAGTATCAAAGCGTTGAAGAGGGTGAAGATTGTAATTCTGGTACTAATAAGTGATCCTCATGGTGAACAATGGTACAGGCTTGAATGTATTTCTGTAGCCGCTTTATATCAAGTTTTCGTTTGAACAATAATGGAGATTGTATTGATCTTTTGTCTTCAATTATATGACCGAAAAAAAATTATCAACTGCATAAATGAAGAAAAGTAATAGGGAGAGAATAAAAAACCTCCAAGTATTGTCCAAATCATCCTATATTCTTGAATGAAAAGGTCGATACCAAACAGGCAAACAGCCAAAGCTTGTGCTATAAAAATTATAAGGTGGCTGCTAATTAACATAACACACTGTACCCTCTTGTTGCACTTTTAATTGGGGATTATTTTATTTGGGAGTTTTAACTTTTAATTCAGTATTTGAAAAGGTTGGGTGAATTGTCAGTAAATTGGTATTTTTAATTTTTATGTTTTTCGACACTTTGAAGTTATGTAGGAGTTTGCAGATTAGTGTTGAGTCTGATATTTGGAGCACTGAATTCTATTAAAATTCTTTACTAAGTGCCGAATTTACAATATATGCTCGGTTGGCAACTTTGGGAAATTTTGCATGATGTGTGGCTGGTCTAGATAATCGTGTGTTTTTAAGTTAAAACACCCATTAACCCTCACTCTGCTTATAGAGGTTATCATCGTTTTGTGGTTAATCCGTTCTAGTCTTCTAGAAAACCTATAATTGTAATAAAATAAATAAATAAAAAAAGATTTATAAGATACTTTGGTCACATATCATTGTCGTGTGTTGGCATCAAAATATATCCGCAATACAGTATATTGACAATTGCTACCGGGTGAAAGAAAATCTGTCTTGTTTTATGCACCCATTTCTTGAGTTAGATTCCTCGGAATCCGAAAAAGATCGAATCGAAATGCCACTGGGTGGAATAGCGGATCAAATTATGTTGCGTGACAAACTCGGTTTTGAAATTTGCTTTGATGCGTTGTTCATTGATCCTGCATCCTCATTTTTCCAATTTGCTATTGGGTTGACTGTCCGTGGATTGATATTGTATTGACTTGCGATCATATATCTAAATATTTAAACTATTATTTGTTCTAAAAATAAAAAATAAAAAGATAAATCTCCGAAAATTTTTATTTTTTAGAAATATAGTTCTCTCAACATTTAATTCAGCCAATCAAATGTGGGTAATTATTGAATGCTCCCGAAGTACTTTAAATACGTACTTCCTCCTTTCACATAACTGTGAGTTTCATTAATTAATTTATGGTGAGACCCACAATTCATATAAAAGGGAGGGTATACATTTATAATACTCTTAGAATATTCAATAATTTTCCATCAAATGTCAGGTTCCTATAAAATGGATGGACTCGATTCCCTACTTGAAAAAGGATACTTATTAGGACCCCTTGAGATATCACCTCGATGTAAAGTCCAGTTTTCCAAAAACCGCAACGCCTATGTCTATGTTTTTGCATTTCTTCCTTGGCTTATTCTTATTTCTTAGTAGCCATGTTGTTTATTTTATTTACTTTAGTTTTACTCCCTATTTCTAGTCACAATTGATATAAGTGCTACATATAAGCATGATACTAAATTAAGTCGCCTTTAACGACTCATATTTTTACAAGGGTTTAGAGTGCCCTTAACTTTAAGTTCTGGTCAAAGTGTCGATTAGTATTTTGACTCAATCTAATTTTGCTTTGATTTCTAATTTCTTTAAGGGGCAATTATGAGTTTTAAACTCTTTTTAAATTTTAATTAATTGTCAAATTTTGAAAATAGATAATTTACTGAATAATTGGAAAATACCTAATTATGCATTTGATTTATACATGCATTATGGTACATCCTTTTTTTAGGGTTTAAACCAATGGTGTTATGACCCCAATCAATTGCCGATTTTTTTTTTTTTTTTTTTGAGGAACCAATTACATTTAATTATTTAAGATTGTATTCATCTAACTCTATTTTAAGGTTTTCCTCCCCAAAAAAAAAAAAAAAAAAAAATCTATTTTAAGTTACGTTTTATTACCATTAAAATTTGATGTTCTAATGACATTATGCTTGACAACAATTTAAAGTTGTTAGAGTCATATTTTGTATATGTTGGAATATCTGAGTTAAAACGCACTTATGATGTAATTGATAACTCACTTATGATGTAATTGAGTCTTAGTTTAGAATGTCTTTAAAGTATTCAAGTGGTGTCAATTAGAGACAAATCAAAACAAGCTCAAGAGCTACTCAATTCAGTGTTACAATTTTTATTTTGAGTGATTGCTTGCAGCAGTTAGGGGTGTGCAGTCAACCTGCTAAAATGGAGCCGATCCAACCTAACCCATCGGATTTTGTCGGTTTATACAGCTTAGTCAGTTGGGTTAGGTGTGAATTTAATTTAATTTTGTTTTTTAACAATGGGTTGGGTTGGGTTTGGATAATAAAATTCACAAATCCGCTAACACAACTTGACTCACCTATATTTAATATATATTTAAAAATATATTATACAATTTTGTTATTTACTTTTTTGTTCCTCTTCCTAAATAAAACCCAAACCCTAAGTTTTCCTTATTTCAATCTCCTTCTTATCTCATGTTTCTCTCTCTGCCGCCACTCTCACTCCTAGCTATTTTGAACCCTAAATTAATAAAATCCAAAACCCAATTTCTCCTCATATAGTTTATATTGGTTTGGTATTATGCTCAGGATTATTTGATTGTAATTTTGCTTTAATTTGTAGTGGTCTTGTTATCATAATTGTGGGGGGACGCAGATCCAAAATTACTAATAGAGTACTTGATGACATTTCTAAGGAGGCAAACCTTAGGAAACTCAATAGAATGTCCACGAAAAGATCTCAGCTACCTTGTGCAAGGGTAGAAAAACCACAGTTAATTAGGGTTCCAAGGACACCTACTCACCTTCGAAAAGTCAAGAATCAAAGCTAGGGGGGGGAGGGGCATGGTTCGAACCAATGTTGAAAAAGGGCTACCTGGCACTGGGCAAAGAATAAAGGAAAGAGGAAGGATAGAACAATCATCCCCTCCGCATTAAATACACTACAGCCATTTAGCTGGCTGCATCAATGGGGAAATGATTTGTGAATAGTGTTCATACAGCTCATACCTTAGTGTAAAAACCTCTAGTAAGGCCCTGATGGGACAAGTGTCAAGGAAGTCTGATCCTAGCCCTCCAAGTGTAAAGTTCAGATGCATTTTGGCTAACTATATAAAGCCAAGAAACACCTAGATCAGGGAGTCTTTTCTAGGAAAGAAAGGAGAAAAAGAACTTGTAACACCATCCTTGGCCTAAAACTGAGGACACTAACCTTATCATATTAAGGCTTCCCTCAATTGCATATACTCAAATCTCATTTGGAATTAATACGATGTTCGTGATCTTTCCTATAATAGGTATTTAAGGTTGACTATGCATCCCATCTCTATAAATTAATTGTGTAAGCAAAAGTATAAGGTCAAAACCTGTTAACTTCTTTGTAACTACTTTTTGCCCTCTACAATTGGTGTCGTCTGTGGGAAGTGTCACCTAAAGTACCCTTGAAAACCTTTGTAGTATGGCAAGTCCTAGGCGTAATGGATCATTGGAGTCTATGGGATCCTAACGTAAGGACCATTTTAATAATCTTGAGCGAAGGAGGGACCGTCATATGGCCCATACTCAATAGCGAGAGAGCGCCCTCCGTTCATTCGAAGCAAACTGGCCAGCGTGAAGCCAGTCATAATTCACATGATGAAGAAGTACATAACCTAGAGAAAAAGGTGGAATGGTTACGGCAACGAGTTCGTCGCAAAACTCGAATAAGGGAGCAGAGGACTCCCACCCTAAGTCAAAGTTCAAGTTTTGAAAGCAATGGGAGTTACCAACCTCGAAGTAGAACTCCACCCAATGAATCGTTCATGTCATCATCCCATCACACTTTTGGAAGAAAACATTGTCGTAAAAGGTCTAGAACCCCACCAAGGAAAGGCCAAGGGCATAATGCCATGGGCAAGGCTCTCCTCTAGATATCCCGCTCCCTTTTTACTTATCATATTAAATAGGCCGAGATCCCACATCGTTTCAATCAACCCACTTTTACCATTTATAATGGTACGACCGATCCTGTCAAACATGTGAGCCACTTTGATAAAAAAAAATGACCATCCATTCCAAGAATAAGGCCTTAATGTGTGAAGTCTTCCCCTCAAGCCCTGGTCTAGTGGCGATGAGATGATACGATAGTCTTGAAGAAGGATTTATACACTCTTTTGAAGAGCTAACAAGGGCATTTGGGGCGCAAGGCCTCTAGACTCTTTACTCTCAATATCTATGAAGGAGGGAGAGACCTTGAAGAACTATTCTGATAGGTATTGGGAAATTTATAATGAGATTGATGGGAACTTTGAACATGTCACCATTCGAACCTTCAAGGTGAGCCTTCCCACACAGTCTGATCTTTGGAAGTAGTTTACCATGAAACCACCTTGGAATATGCACTAGTTAATGGATCGAATTGAGGAGCATAAAAGGGCCGAGGACAACCAAAATTCTGGCAATAGAAAAACCAAGGCTTTCTCCCCTGACCAAAAGGATAGTTCATCAAGTCTATTTATGTCATCCCAATTGAAGAGGGAGTTTTTCAGTTAGGGGCCTTATAACCTTGCTGGCCCCTAAACGAAATAGAAGTGGAATTTCCAATCGTCCTTGTGAACAATAAATGTCACCTTTGTATCTCCGAGGAAGGACTCTAAACTGGTCAGTGGAGTAATGACAGTATCTTCGCAGATAGAGGGAAATGAAGGGGAATCACTGCTTAAAGAGCCCAAGATTTAGGATTAGACAATCTTGGGATTTTCCAAGGAAGATAAGGAAGGAACAATTCAGCCACATGATGATACATTGGCGGTAACCTTGTGGATAACGGTATTTGATGTCAAGAAAGTAATGATTGATCAAGGAAGTGGGGCTGAAATCATGTATCTTGATCTGCTCAGAGGTCTAAGGCTTTAGCTAGAGGACCTAAGCAAGTATGACATTCCTTTGATTGGATTTGACGAGAATACCTCTATGATGAAGGGAATGATCCGACTGCCTATGCAGACAGGAGATAAAGTGGTAAGCGTGGATTTTCTCATAATGGATGTTTTTTCTCCATATACAGCCATTCTTACTAGGCCATGGTTGCACGCTATGGGGGCTGTGCCCTCAACTTTGCATGTAAAGTTGAAATATCCCATTGACGAGGGAGTAGCGGAACTGGTAAGGTGCCAAACAATGGCCAGATAGTGTATGGTAGCAGTGGTTAGCCAACGAGTAACCAAAGTGGGTTCTCTGGAGATAAGACCAACCTTGTAGCAATCACAACCCGGGTTGCCAGTCTCCTTGGATTGTTCAGTATCATGTGAGGAGCTCGAGAAAGTTGTCATTGAAAAGGATGAAGAAAGGTACTTCCAAGCCGGGACTTAACTCCCATCGGAAGATAAGAGACAACTAGTAGATTTTTTTGAAGAAAATTTTGGATATTTTTGCTATACGTTGTTTCATTGTATTACATTTTCAATTGTTTGATGTGATAAAAAAAATTTCAAGCACAAATAATCAACTGACCAAAATTTTGGATTTTCGGTCAATTAAAAACATTTTTGGGCTTGACCAAATTTAATGATAAAACAAATACAGTGAATTCGCACTACATATATAGCACTACAAGTGCACACAACTATTCCACACCACCAATCTGACTGCTTAATCTATCCAAAACGCAATCATTACATACCACTATCCTTTAATGCGGTCACCTTTGATAATTTTATTTATGCACTATCGCCTGAAATCTAAAACTAAAAGATTAGGACTCAAATTTCGTAAAAAAAATAATGAGAGTGATCTAGACTAATGGCTTGTTTGGAAGTTTAGAGAGGGAGGAGAATAGAGGGGAGTAGAGGGAAGGAGAGTAGTGGGGAGGAGAGTAGAGGAGAATAATTTACCTCCACCTTATTTGGAAGTTTTTAAAATTAGTAAGGGAGAAGAGAGTAATTAGCCCTTTCCCTTGTGTAATTTTGTTAATATAATAAGGGCAAATTAGGTAATTTATTTAATAAATAGTTTATGTACTCTACTCTCCCTCCAAATCTCTCCAATTTTGGGGAATTAAAATTGGGGGGTAGAGGGAGTCCAAATCCCTTCAAACGTCTCCCCCTCATTCTTTAAAAAACTTCCAAATTAGGTAATTGTATTACTCTCCCTCCCTCTACTTTACTCCCTCTCCTTTTTTAAAAATCCAAACGTGCCATAAAGTAGTTGAAAGTGGAGGGAAGAAGAACTACAGGAAAGTTTTTCAATTGATCATGGTAAACACGAGAGGTCCCATTTTAATAGCCAAGCTTTTTCAATTGGGTTTTTTGGCATTGCCTTCCATTCCACGATCAGAAATTTAGTAATTTTAGGACAATACTTTTACCACACTATTATTCACAACTATTTTATGTGTCTGATTGTCACTAATAATTTATTACTTTCACATTAACCATAATTTTTCGCCATTATTCATGGCTTACTACATTAAAATTGTGGCAAAAAAAATGTAATCCTATAATAAATGTAAGTAAACTTTATTTGGCCATGTCATTGATGAGATTTGAAGTCTATGGTCCAATTTATTGTTTTCTTGTTTCTAGCATGTAAAGAGAGGGGTAACAAGCTTGCCAACGCCCTCGCTAAATGAGCAGTTTCATCTACAGACATTGATATCTGAGTAGAAGAACTACCTTGTGATTTGGAGGATGTATTCCATTTTGATTTCGTTCATCAATAAAACTTTACTTACCTTTCTCTCAAAAAAAAAAAAAAAAAAAAAATCTATTACTTTAGTTCAATCAATGCCACACCGCCTTCAAAAGGGGGAGAAAAAAAAAAAAAATCAATGCCACGCCCACCAGAGAGCTACCCCAAATTGTATCCCACTGTGGATGCCGTGCATCACAGTGACAGAAGAAATTCTTGAAAGTATAATGCTAGTTAGAAAATGAAATATTTCTACCGTACCAACCAAAATTGAATGGTTTAAACATCCTTCACAATGAAATTGAATGGTTTAAACATTGAATAAGGCAACAAAATTTCATCATGAAGCAATGAAATGAGTTCTTGCTTTGAAAATTTTGATAGAACTTACTCTACGTTGTTTCATTGTATTACGTTTTCAATTGTTTGATGCGATAAAAAAATTTTCAAGCACAAATAATCAACTGACCAAAATTTTGGATTTTCGGTCAATTAAAAACATTTTTGGATTTGACCAAATTTAACGATAAAACAAATACAGTGAATTCGCACTACCTATATAGCACTACAAGTGCACACAACTGTTGCTCACCACCAATTTGACTACTTAATCTATCCAAAACGCAATCATTACGTACCACTATCCTTTAATGTGGTCACCTCTGATAATTTTATTTATGCACTATCGCCTGAAATCTAAAATTAAAAGATCAGGACTCAAATTTCGTAAAAAAAATAATGAGAGTGATCTAGACTAAAGTAGTTGAAAGTGGAGGGAAGAAGAACTACAGGAAAGTTTTTCAATTGATCATGGTAAACACGAGAGGTCCCATTTTAATAGCCAACCTTTTTCAATTGGGTTTTTTTGGCATTGCTTTCCATTCCACGATCAGAAATTTAGTCATTTTAGGACCATACTTTTACCACACTATTATTCACAACTATTTATGTGTCTGATTGCCACTAATCATTTATTACTTTCACATTAACTATAATTTTTTGCCATCATTCATGGCTTACTACGTTAAAACTGTGGCAAAAAAAATGTAATCCTATAATTTTTTTTTTCAAAATTTATTATTATTATTATTATTATTTTGGTGGGGCATTTTTTTAATTTTTTTATAGACAGTTTCAACTTAATAGCCAACCTTTTTCAATTGGGTTTTTTGGCATTGCTTTCCATTCCACGATCAGAAATTTAGTCATTTTAGGACCATACTTTTACCACACTATTATTCACAACTATTTTATGTGTCTGATTGCCACTAATCATTTATTACTTTCACATTAACTATAATTTTTTGTCATCATTCATGGCTTACTACGTTAAAACTGTGGCAAAAAAAATGTAATCCTATAATTTTTTTTCCAAAATTTTTTATTATTATTATTATTATTATTATTATTATTATTATTTTGGTGGGGCATTTTTTTTATTTTTTTATAGACAGTTTCAACTTATAGCATCCGCCCCTAATGATAGTTCTTTAAGTAGGCATAGGCATTCGCTTTGCTAACAAATATTCTGGCCCTTAGAGCATTATAATGCAAATTATCCTATGCTGTATTCTTATAAACTATCAAAAATTAATATCATTGAGGTTTTAAATTTTTTTTCTTTAAAAAAAAAAAAAAGACCCATCATAACTATATGGTTATGTTAAATTTAATTTTCATTGCACTTAGTTTTTGCAGTATGGTTATTCCCATCACATTGTAATTGAACTTCACATGAAATTGGAGTAATTAAGTCACTGGTGAATTATGAGATAGTTTATAATTTACCCTCGTGCTATCAATGTTGTTTGGGTGAATTACGAGAAATTTTATACACACAACAAATTTGACTTAAAAAGAAAAAGTTTATAGGCAGATAGCAAATGATAAATAAATAAAAAACGATATTAGTGATAGGTCAAAATAAAAACTAATAAAAACTTGCTAAGATAACTATTGTAAAAAAAGATTGGAAAGGTTTTTTTTTGGAATATTATTACTTGCTAATTATAGTATGGGAAATTAAAGTGGTAGTTGTTTTATCAACTTTAATGCAGGTTGTCGGCAGCTGGTGCAATAAAAGGTGAAAGCAAGGTTTTTTTTTTTTTTTTTTTTTTGGCTGAATGGGTAAAAACAAAGCTGAATTCAGATAATGTGAAATGCAAAATTGATCTTTTTTTTTTTTTTTTTTTTGGCTGAATGGGTAAAAACAAAGCTGAATTCAGATAATGTGAAATGCAAGAAAAAGTTTATAGGCAGATAGCTGTGGGGCCCGTGGGCCCGGAATCCCCGGCCCACCTTTAGGCTGGCCCAAGGCCCAAGCCGAGGAGGACAATCGTCCCAGATAGTCGTCTAAAGGGTTTTAGTCCTTCTCGGACCCATGCCGAGGACACACCCTTCCTCGGTACACCTAGTCTAACTCCTGGGTAGGGGGCAAACCCAGAATAGGTGGTCACATCCACACTTAAAGTGTTTGCCTGACCCTCCAGGCTACATTAATGGTGACAAGACCCCTGAACAGTGCAACCTTGGAGGCCACAACCCACAGCATGGTGAAGAACCTGTCTGATGGGACAAGCTCTGGAAACAGTGGCCTGGATGGTCAACAGCTGTAGGGCCAGGATCAAACTAAAAGGAGTATATAAGGCAAAGAGCCCCCCCTGGTGAAGGGGGGCCTCCTCGGACGCCAGCCGAGGAGCAACCCCAGACGAAGAACAACAAAGGAAAAAACTCAAGGAGCACCGGCGAGAGGCCGGCCGGAGCCAAACCCTTTATCCCACTCTCTACAAATTCATTGTCAGGGGTGCCCTTCCGAAAACGGAGCCCCTACAATTGGCGCCGTCTGTGGGAAGGGTTAGTGCGCTGGCCGGCGTAACCGGCGGTCGCTCTAAAGTAGTTACTACTCAAAAGTTGGCGGTGCAAAGAAAAAAAAAGAAGAAGAGAAGAAGAGAAGAATTGCAGTACAAAAAGAAAATTCAACAGCAAATAAAAGAAAAGTTCTTTATTATTTCAGAAAAAGATTACAAGTACAACAATCTTTATTATTTCATAAAAGAAAAGTTACAAATACAATTAGAGGCCCACGCGGACCGATCCTAGAACTAGCCGGGCAAAAGGCTCGCAAAGAATTAATATCAGGAATGAGGAAAGTGTCAACCCGTGCTTTTACTGGCGTCCAGAGAATGGGAGAACTGGGCAGTAAAAGCACGGGAAGGGGGGCTGGAGGCTGGCTCGCCTTCAAGCCAAAGCTTGAACAAAGTAAGAAGCCGACCCAGGGACCCCGGAACACCTTCCCTCGTGATGCTTCCTCGACCCTCTCCAAACTGCATGAGCATTGACCGTCGGAGACGGCAATACTAGGGCACCAGCCGTGACGGGAGTTCGCGTGCCTCCTTCGTCGGAGGTGCGCTCTGGGGAGAGGCGTTAGGTACTTCAACGACGTCTCCCCTGGCCACCGTACAAGGCCCTGCCAGTGTTACGCCTAAACTCTGCCGCGCCGGCAGCCTAGTGGGAGCTGCAGCCCCGGCGGCCCTTAACTCCAGATCTCCTGACTGTGGTCACAATCCTGGTGGCGGTGTCAAAGGGGCTCAGGGAAGTGAAAGTGTATATTTTTGTTTGTGATGGAGGATTCATGGAATGAGGAGAAACACTCCCCCCAGAACGCCTTTTATGGAAGGCAAAAACCGGTAGGAGTTGAGCCACGCAGAATTCGAAGGGGGAATTGTCAAAGGGAATTAATTCCCACCCAATTCCAAGGGGATTGCCAATCGCCAGATTCATGTTGATTCACGAGGGCATTAATGAAGGCGCGTTACGGGCACCGAAGCGTCAAACACGGAGCGCGGAAGGCCAAGCGACGCCTCGTAAACCAGAAAGACGGGGAACACGAACCAGAGGCGAGATCAGCCCCACGTGTGAAGTCACAATCCGACCTGAGGAAAAACCGCTCCCAGAAAATGACTCGTGGACGTCTTCACACTAAAGCAAAGTTCTCGGATCCGAGGACGAACTCCTATTGAAGGCAACTGCGCAGTAGTGGTATACTAACTCTTACTCCAGCAGCCTACAAAGGGTTAATGGAAGGGACCTCTATCCGATGTGAGACTGAGTTGCCCAAAGAGGTGAACACTGTGTCCTCACACTCGGGGACGAAGGCGAAACCATCGAGAGCAGCAACTGTACCTAGGTCTTGCATGGTCCTCGGACCCAAGCCTACGGGGAGCTAGCCACTCGTTCTGAAGTCAGCAATTGTACCTAGGTCTTGCATGGTCCTCGGACCCAAGCCTACGGGGAGCTAGCCACTCGTTCTGAAGGCAGCAATTGTACCTAGGTCTTGTATGGTCTACGGACTCAAGCCTACGAGGAGCTAGCCACTTACCATCGAGGGCAGCAACTGTACCTAGGTCTTGCATGGTCCTCGGACCCAAGCCTACGGGGAGCTAGCCACTCGTTCTGAAGGCAGCAATTGTACCTAGGTCTTGCATGGTCTACGGACTCAAGCCTATGGGGAGCTAGCCACTTACCATTGAGGGCAGAAACTGTACCTAGGTCTTGTATGGTCCTCGGACCCAAGCCTACGGGGAGTTAGCCACTCGTTCTGAAGGCAGCATATGTACCTAGGTCTTGCATGGTCTACGGACTCAAGCCTATGGGGAGCTAGCCACTTACCATCGAGGGCAGCAACTGTACCTAGGCCTTGCATGGTCCTCGGACCCAAGCCTACGGGGAGCTAGCCACTCGTTCTGAAGGCAGCAATTGTACCTAGGTCTTGCATGGTCTACGGACTCAAGCCTATGGGGAGCTAGCCACTTACCATCGAGGGCAGCAACTGTACCTAGGCCTTGCATGGTCCTCGGACCCAAGCCTACGGGGAGCTAGCCACTCGTTCTGAAGGCAGCAATTGTACCTAGGTCTTGCATGGTCTACGGACTCAAGCCTATGGGGAGCTAGCCACTTACCATCGAGGGCAGCAACTGTACCTAGGTCTTGCATGGTCCTCGGACCCAAGCTTACGGGGAGCTAGCCACTCGTTCTGAAGGCAGCAATTGTACCTAGGTCTTGCATGGTCTACGGACTCAAGCCTATGAGGAGCTAGCCACTTACCATCGAGGGCAGCAACTGTACCTAGGTATTACATGGTCCTCGGACCCAAGCCTACGGGGAGCTAGCCACTCGTTCTGAAGGCAGCAATTGTACCTAGGTCTTGCATGGTCTACAGACTCAAGCCTATGGGGAGCTAGCCACTTACCATCGAGGGCGGCAACTATACCTAGGTCTTGCATGGTCCTCAAACCCAAGCCTACGGGGAGCTAGCCACTCGTTCTGAAGGCAGCAATTGTACTTAGGTCTTGCATGGTCTACGGACTCAAGCCTATGGGGAGCTAGCCACTTACCATCGAGGGCAGCAACTGTACTTAGGTCTTGCATGGTCCTCGGACCCAAGCTTACGGGGAGCTAACTACTCGTTCTGAAGGCAGCAATTGTACCTAGGTCTTGCATGGTCTACGGACTCAAGCCTATGAAGAGCTAGCCACTTACCATCGAGGGCAGCAACTGTACCTAGGTCTTGCATGGTCCTCGGACCCAAGCCTACAAGGAGCTTGCCACTCGTTCTGAAGGCAGCAATTGTACCTAGGTCTTGCATGGTCTACGGACTCAAGCCTATGGGGAGCTAGCCACTTACCATCGAGAGCAGCAACTGTACCTAGGTCTTGCATGGTCCTCGGACCCAAGCCTACGGGGAGCTAGCCACTCGTTCTGAGGGCAGCAATTGTACCTAGGTCTTGCATGGTCTACGGACTCAAGCCTAAGGGGAGCTAGCCACTTACCATCGAGGGCAGCAACTGTACCTAGTTCTTGCATGGTCCTCGGACCCAAGCCTACGGGGAGCTAGCCACTCGTTCTGAAGGCAGCAATTGTACCTAGGTCTTGCATGGTCTACAGACTCAAGCCTACGGGGAGCTAGCCACTCGTTCTGAAGGCAACAATTGTACCTAGGTCTTACATGGTCTATAGACTCAAGCCTATGGGGAGCTAGCCATTCACGACGGAGCCAAGGTGCCGCATGGTCCAAAGACCTAGTCCTGTGGAGAAACCGACTACCTACCGAATGGCCTGAGTGTCGATCCAGCCGCTAGAGGAAGAACCAGCCAACGGAAGGCATCACGGAACATAAGGGCCGAGGTTTGCAAAACCCTCCTCCCCGTCCGAGGAAACGTGCAGTAGGGTTTTGAAGGGCTATTGTGGGGCCCGTGGGCCCGGAATCCCCGGCCCACCTTTAGGCTGGCCCAAGGCCCAAGCTGAGGAGGACAATCGTCCCAGATAGTCGTCCAAAGGGTTTTAACCCTTCTCGAACCCATGCCGAGGACACACCCTTCCTCGGCACACCTAGTCTAACTCTTGGGTAGGAGGCAAACCCAAAATAGGTGGTCACATCCACACTTAAGGTGTTTGCCTGACCCTCCAAGCTACATTAATGGTGATAAGACACCTGAACAGTGCAACCTTGGAGGCCACAACCCACAGCATGGTGAAGAACCTGTCTAATGGGACAAGCTTTGGAAGCAGTGGCCTGGATGGTCAACAGCTGTAGGGCCAGGATCAAACTAAAAGGAGTATATAAGGCAAAGAGCCCCCTGGTGAAGGGGGGCCTCCTCGGACGCCAGCCGAGGAGCAACCCCAGACGAAGAACAACAAAGGAAAAAACTCAAGGAGCACCGGCGAGAGGCCGGCCGGAGCCAAACCCTTTACCCCACTCTCTACAAATTCATTGTCGGGGGTGCCCTTCTGAAAACGGAGCCCCTACAATAGCAAATGATAAATAAAAAAAAATGATATTAGTGATGGGTCAAAATAAAAACTAGTAAAAACTTGCTAAGATAACTATTGTAAAAAAAAGGTTGAAAAGGGTTTTTTTTGGAATATTATTACTTGCTAATTATAGTATGGGAAATTAAAGTGGTAGTTGTTTTATCAACTTTAATGCAGGGGTTCGGCAGCTGGTGCAATAAAAGGTGAAATTTTTTTTCCTTTTTTTTTTTTTTTTTTTTTTTTTTTTGGCTGAATGGAAACAAAGCTGAATTTAGATAATGTGAAATGCAAAATTGAGCTTTTTTTTTTTTTTTTTTTTTGGCTGATGATCAGATGATGTGGAATGACGGTTGGTGAGTCACCAACCAATATTTCACATCATCTAATCATCATGCAATAAAAAGTAAAAACTAGATGAAGTATACTTTGATGTGGAATGACGGTTGGTGAGTCACCAACCAATATTTCACATCATCTAATCATCATGCAATAAAAAGTAAAAACTAGATGAAGTATACTTTGTTATCAGCGTATACTTTCCCCTACATATAATTGTGTGGGTCCCACAATTGATGGGTCTCACTAGCTATGAGTGTGAGGAAATAATTTAGTTCAATTCTGCACTCACCCACCTTCATTCCACGTCACCATTGAATTCAGGTGAATGGATAGCATATATTATACAATCAAACTTTCTAATGAAATTCCTAAAACCAATCAACGCATGTCTTACTTATTTTCATAATTAATTTATTATAAAATAAAAAATAAACCTCCCAAAAGCAGCATGGCTTGCCACTTGAATTATCGTTGTCCATTTCAAGGTCACTTCAATTAACAAGCAATGATGCTTTTCTGATTTGAGTGATAGAAAGATACTATGAACCATCTAATAATAAATTAAAAAATGCTAGCGAGTGTCTTTAAGGTACTGATTAAAAATTTAATTAAAGAAAGTTTTTATGGAAAAAAAAAATTTATTATTTTGACAGTTTTTTTCATTCTCAGTAAAAATGATGTCAAAACTTGCCTAAAATAAATTTTTAACCAATGTCTTTACTACACTCATTATCATGACCCTAATAAATTATTAGTCTTTCTTTAATCAGCGTCAGATTGTCACGACAACTGATTCGGCCCAAAAAAAAAATAAGATTCTCACGACAACTGACCTATCTATCACCTATATCAACTGGTTTTAACAAGCTATAACTTACATCGAGTTGTAAGATATTATCACTCTCCCCTTTTTTGCGTTGCCATTGATTTGGACTATTGCAGCAACCAAGTTCTGCTATCACCGCATGCCTACTGAACTCAACAGCAGGATATAATACTCGTTAAAATTTCGGTGTCACGTTTTTTTTAGTCAACAAAACTAAGCCACAGATGTTGAGTGGTGGGGACCCATATGGACCTACTTTTCGACATTATTTATCTAGCTTCTGTATAAGTTGTTATGTGCAACATTTAGAGTCACAATGGCAGCAAATGAATTCCAAGAGTCCAGCTACGCCATAGAAGGGAGACACTCCTCCAATGAAAAAGCACAAATGTCAGATACTCACAGCAAACGTGGTGGTTGGATCACCTTCTCCTTCATCACTGGTCTGTCTCTCAGTCACAACTTTATTGCTCAAAAATGTGTTTGCATGTTTGTCATGAAAATAGCTGAGAAATGTATTTGGAAATAGCATTTACAAAATGTTGATCTTCCTGGTATCTGTTTCCCATGTTCAGTTCAATTTATATGAGACAAACATGTCTCCAATTTCTGGTCTTGTATTTTTCTTAGAACATTTGAGAACAGAACCAAATATGCCAAAATCCAGGGACACTGATTGGCTTGACACTTGCTGCTGGAGGATGGGGAACGAACTTGGTTGTATATCTGATTGAAAAATTCCATTTCAAGAGCATCGTCGCTACTCAAATAGGAAACATTGTTAATGGCTCCACCAGTCTACTTCCAGTCCTAGCAGCAATCATTGCAGACTCCATGTTAGGCTGTTACCCTGTCATCTGGATTTCTTCTTCTTTCTGTTTCCTGGTAATGTTCTTAATCTGTTTTGCTATTATGGGTATTAGAAAATCGTATTACACTCACTATTGCATCCTCCGTATATACTCCCTTTTGAAATCTTATTTCAGTATAGGGTTGTCCAAGGACCCGCCGGAACCGACCCACCCGCTGCTGCTGACCGAACCCAACCCGCCGCCGACCGAACCGATTGCTCTGGCGGTCGGCGATGGATTTCATTCTCCAAAACCCGAGATTAACGGGTCGGAGATCAGACCTCCTCCTCTCAAATTCGAGAAACCTGATCCGACTAACCCATCATTTTCCTGGTGAGTTTTGAGATTTTTTTGGGTAGATCCAGCGAGTTTTGAGTTTTCTTTGGGAAGATTTAAGCTAGATCCGGCGAGATTTCGTTAGATCTAGCCAAGATCTTGCCGAAAATGGCCTAGATCTCGCTAGATTTGGTGAGAGCTGGCTGGATTTCTACCATTTTTCAAAATTTCCTTGCCGGATTCTCGCTGTTTTCCAAATAATCAACCTCGACGGATACCCGACCACTTTCCGGCAAGAACCGTCCGATCCGATCCGATTTTTTGACCAATAGGCGGCGGGTCTAAAAATTTGGAACCCGACTTGATCGAGTCGGTCGCGGGTTGGGCACAAACCCGACCCGAACCGACTCGTGGTCACCCCTATTTCAGTATAGTGTGTAATAAAGAGTGTGTGACTATTAGATACGACCGAATAGTTTACTTATACACAAAGTACAAACTCACTAGGTGCCTTTTGAAATTTATTTTAATTGAAAAAGGGATTACGAAACAAGCTCTATTGTAGTATCCTAGTAAATAGTGTGTGCGCACTAAAAAATTATTTATTGAATTTTCATGATTCCATTACTACCTTTTGTTTGATTTGTTATCATTCATTTCCAGACTATTAATATATAATTATAATATTTAGACTAGAAGATTGGATAGTTAAAATGCATCTATACTTAAATGGGAAACAAATAATTCTAGCGACCTCATCATGTTAGCCTTACCCTCAAATAACCAAGAATGTTCTGAAATTTTTCCTAACTAATTATAAAGTTGACACTACTCGACACTTGCAGGGCATACTACTTTTAGCCTTGACAGCAGCGCTCAAATCCTTGAGGCCACAAACATGTGTAAATGGACCAAGCTTGTGCCCCATACCAACAAAAATCCAATTTGCTGTCCTATATATGGGTATAGTTCTAGCATCAATTGGGCAAGGTGGTACACGCTCTACTATAGCTGCAATGGGAGCAAACCAATTTGACAATGCAAAAGATCAAGCGGTTTTCTTTAACTGGTATGTGGTCATATTGTATGCCTCTGCCGTGCTAGGTTCAACAGTAATCGTCTATATTGAGGATAGTTATAGTTGGGCCTTGGGGTTCGGCATATGTGTAGTGGTTACTCTCATAGGCTTAGCCATTTTCCTGTTGGGAAATCGTTACTATCGACATATTAAGCCTCAAGGAAGCCCCTTTACAAGTTTAGCTCGTGTTATTGTTGCTGCGACTAGGAAAAGAAACATCCCAATTTCATCAAAAAGTGGGGATTACTACAGTGAGCAACTTGGGAAAGTGGAGAAGGTGGTTGCAGTGCCCACCGAAAGTTTCAGGTAAAAACTGTAATCTATATATATATTATAATAGGTAAAGTAGAGAGGAAATCTAATTAAATTTCAATTTAGAATTCAATTAGAGCCTAATTTTGCATTATGTGTCTCATTTAATCTAAATTTTAGAATTTTGTGCCAAGTGAGTTAATTTAGTATAAAAATTGAATTTCAAAAAGAGTTTAATTTTACACCACATGTCCTATCTGATCTAAATTTTTAAATTTTTGTGCCAAATTAGTTAATTTAGTGTAGAAAATGAGGATTCCAATATAATAAACCATAAAAAACATAATCATATAACTAAAAAAAATTCAAATTTATAAATATATATATATATATATATATATATTAATAGGTAAAATTTAGAAAAAATTGAATTAGAATTTGAAATTATAATCCAATTTTGCGTCATGTGTCTAAATTTATGTGAGAATTACACCATAATTATCCACTTAATCTTGTGCCATGTGTCTACTTAAGTTTTTTAATTTTTGTGTCAATTGAGTTACTGAGTGCAAAATACTAAGAATCTAATATTAATGAACTATAAAATTTAAAAAAAAAAAAAAATCACATATACTCAATAAAAATCACCACATAACAAAAATCACCACACGATTTATCTTATTAATAATTAGAAAAAAATTATCATAAGTAGTATTAAATTTAGGTAAGAATTTTAATATATGACTAATTACGTTTACTTTAAAAAATATTTTGATTAATTATCTATAGTTTATGATAAAAATTGTATTTAATTTTAAATTTATCTATATTTATGCATGAATGCATGCGTTACAAGCTTTAAAAAAAATTAATTTGACTAATTATTTATATTTTTATAATAAAAATTTTGTTTAATTTTAAATGCATCCATGCATTTGCATAGAGTTAT
This sequence comes from Quercus variabilis, assembly GCA_030445155.1. Lineage (NCBI taxonomy): Eukaryota > Viridiplantae > Streptophyta > Magnoliopsida > Fagales > Fagaceae > Quercus > Quercus variabilis. The sequence continues at coordinate 38,128,655 of CP129445.1, forward strand.
ATGCTAGTTACATATAAAATCTCAAACTACCTAAATTAAAAACCGTTGTAAGAGATCACATATAAAACAAAAACTAAAAAATTAGCTTGGCGCCCACTAAATACCATTATCTAAAATTTAAACTTAGAACTCCATAAAAAAAAAAAAAAAAAAAGTCGCAAGATGTTGGAAAATATACCTATGAAAAACATGTTTTGATTTAACAATATAAACCCTAAAAATTAGTAATGAAAAAAATAAATAAATAGAGTAAAAAAGATTAATTTAAACTATAGCAATATAGCAATTTCTTGCCATAGCAATTTCTTGAAGTTGGAGAGGACTTACAAGCTGCTCCAACAATCATTGTGCATGCGCAATAGCATATTAAGGGCCTGTTTAGTTTAGGCCTCTTTTGAGTGATATGACTGAAAACTAATAATTCAGTTATGAAAAAACGTGGGACCCACACAGTTTTTTTTGGTTTGGTTTGATTTCCTCATCTTGTTTTCATCACTCAAACTCAAAAATTTTGAGTGAGAGTGATGAAAACCGAAAACACCAAATTGGTGTTTTCAATTTCTGAGATACATAACTTAGTGGCACCAAGGTAAATTTTCAGACTTTGTGGGGCCCATAAATTGTGTTTTGTCAAGTCTATCAGACCCACTCACCAACGGCATTTTCTCCTTCTTCTTTCTTTCTTCTTCTTCTTTCCTTTTCTTTCTTTCTTTCTTCTTCTTCAGACCCACTCCAAGGCTTTTTTTTTTCCCCTCATCTTCTTCATTATATTTCTTTCTTCTTCAAACCCACTCAAACGTTTGTTTTTTTTTTTTTTCTTCTTCTTCAGACCCACTCCAACGGTTTTTTTTTTTTTTCTTCTTCTTTCTTTCTTTTTCTTTCATTCTTTCTTCTTCAGACCCAATCCACAGACCCACTCCAACATTTTTTTTTTTGTTCTTCTTCTTTATTTTTCTTTCATTCTTTCTTCTTCAGACCCACTCCACCATTTTCATACATTCATAAATTTATACCCAGAAAAAAAAAAAAAAAAAAAAAAAAACCCACACCTCATTTTCATGATTTTGATTTTCGATCTAAGGATTCTTAGGTTTGGGTCTAGGTTTTCTGTGTTTATGGGTTTGGATTTGGCAATTCAGATCACCAATCTAAAGATTTTATGTTGGTGGGCTTGGGTTTTCTGTGTTTGTGGTTATGGCTTGAAGATTGTTCGCTTGGATTTTTTGGTGGAGGTTGTGGTTATGGATTTCTGGGTTTGCCGTTGGTGGTGGTGGAGCTAGGTTTCAATGTAGTTGGGTATTGATGCGTGAAATAGGTTTTTGGGAAAAAAGATGTTAATGGGTATCGATGAAAGAATAAAGAAATAGAAATAGAAAGAAGAGTAAAGAAGACCGAACCCGTTTCCGATCTAAGCCGGCATTGGACAGGGAGGTCTGTGCAGTGCTTTTCGCTTTTTGGGGTTTGGGTTTGTTTTTGGACTGGGTGTGCTGCATTGGGAGAAAATGTCCTGTGAGAGGTAAGAGAAATCCCCACATGGGTACCAACCATAAGCAAACAGTATGGTGTCAGTAGGTGGGCTCCACCATTTTGGCAAAAAGTAGGCTTAAATTTTGAGATATATGACTGGGTTATGTTGCCAAACAAGAATTTTGGAGTTTTTGAGAGAAAGTGGAAACTGAGTTATGAATTATGGGTTTTGAGTTTGAGTTATAAGTATTGAGTATTGAGTTATGAAAACTGAGTCATAGCTAAACCAAATGGACCCTAAGAGTCTGTTTAGCAAACTTATTTTTTGCCAACTTATTTTATTATATAGCTTATTTTTGCTACTATTCATGAGTCTCACTATACTTTTTGATACTATTCATGAGTCCTATTATACTATGAAAAACAAGATGTTGGAAAATATACCTATGAAAAACAAGTTTTGATTTAACAATATAAACCCTAAAAATTAGTAATGAAAAAAATAAATAAATAGAGTAAAAAGGATTGAATTAAACTATAGCAATATAGCAATTTCTTGAAGTTGGAGAGGACTTACGGGCTGCTCCAATAGTCATTATGCATACCAAACTTATTTTTTACCAACTTATTTTACTATTTAGCTTATTTTTGTTACTATTCATGAGTTTCACTGCACTTTTTGGTATTATTCATGGGTATCACTATACTATGAAAAACAAGATGTTGGAAAATATACCTATGAAAAACAAGTTTTGATTTAAAAATATAAACCCTAAAAATTAGTAATGAAAAAAAATAAATAAATAGAGTAAAAAAGATTGATTTAAACTATAGCAATATAGCAATTTCTTGAAGTTGGAGAGGGCTTACGGGCTGCTCCAACAGTCATTATGCATGCCCAACAGCACATTAAGTGTCTGTTTGGCAAACTTATTTTTAGCCAACTTAAGTTCAGTAAGATAAGCGGATCATAAACAGACCCTAAATGCCCAGCAGCACATTAGAGCATCTCCAGCAGCTTCTCTAAACCCAACCCAATCTAAGCCCATCACAAACACCTAACCCATTATTTTTCAATTATCACTTAAGTTGTGCTATGGTTTATAAACAAACATGAAGACTTATCTCTAACTAATGTGGGACACAAAGCAAAGGTTTAGGGCCCGTTTGGTACAAGTGTTTAAAAACTGAAAATTGTTATTAAAAAACTTTTATGTAAATATGTATGGGTAAAAAAGTGTGTGAAAATGCATGAAATATTGTTTAAAAATTGAAAATTGTTGTTTGAAAACACTCACCAAACATGCCCTTAGTGTTTGAAAGTTGAAACACACACACTCCAACACAAGAATCATACTAATTGCTTTTTAAGAAAAATTGGAAAATTTTTATTTTGATTAATTATTATGAGCTAAGAAAACTTGATAATGCCATTACTCAAAGCAGGTTCCTAAACCGCGCAGCATTGAAAACCGAAGGAGGCACCAACTCTGCCAGCTCCATTGCAAAACCATGGAGGCTGTGCTCAGTTCAACAAGTTGAGGACCTCAAATCTTTGATTAGAATATGCCCAATACTGTCAAGTGGCATTTTCTTGAGCACCCCTATAGGGGTCCTAACGAGCTTGACAGTCCTACAAGCTCTAACTGTGGATCGCCACCTTGGACCACATTTCAAAATCCCAGCAGGAACCATGATAGTGTTTACACTAGCCTCCACAGCCATCTCTCTCACTCTCATCAACCGGATCCTCTATCCTATTTGGCAGAAGTTGTCGCATCAGTCTCCTACGCCTCTCCAACGGATAGCACTTGGTCACGTGTTCAATGCCTTAGGCATGTTTGTGGCAGCACTTGTTGAGTCTAAGCGGCTTAAAATAACTAAAACACGCCACCTTACAGATGAAACAAATTCCACCATTCCCATGTCAGTATTGTGGCTGGTGCCACAGATGGCTGTGGTAGGCATAGGAGAAGCATTCCATTATCCAGGACAGGTCACCCTCTACTACCAAGAATTTCCAACATCACTCCGAAGTACATCAACTGCAATGTATGCAATGATTATAGGAATTGCATACTATATTAGCAATGCTGTGATAGGTCTAACTCAGAGGACTACAGGATGGTTACCAGATAATATAAATAATGGAAGGCTAGACAATGTGTATTGGATGTTACTTGTGGTAGGGGTTATCAACTTTGGTTATTATCTAATCTGTGCTAGGTTTTATAGATATCAGAATGTGGGAAAGGAGAATGAGAATTATATCTCCGATCGATAAGTGAGGGTAACTGTGAGTGCAATAACTAGCGTGCCATAATTATTATGTATTTCTGTTGTATTCATGATGGTTTTTAGGTAAAAATCTACCTTACAATTCTGTAAAACAAATAATTGGGTTGTCATTTTTACATTTTTCCTTTTCTAGATCTCAAATTCTATTTTGTTAGTAACAGAGAATAGCAGAGAGAAAAACTTCATGCCTCTGGCTATGATAATTATAACTGGACGCAAACAACACCTGCTGCAGCATGTGTACCCGACTTGTAAGACAGGAACATGATTTATGTCACATAAATATATTTGATCTGTTCTCCATAGGATTATTTACAACTAAGGGCATATATCCTATTGAAAATTCAGGTTAGTTTGAAGCCAGAAAATCAAATTGGTAAAACAAAGGACAAAAATGAACCACTACAACTCCCACTGGATAAACTCCCACAAGAATCTGTAATACCATTTGCAAGTTACAAGTCCCAAATCTAAAACCAGAGAGACAGGACTGCCCCCGACATAAAAAGGACTTACCACTTTTGTAATTGCTTGTTAGACATGATTTTCAATGTTCTTGTCTCAATAAAAATTAAAGAAACAAAATCGTAAAATTCACTATTTATATCAACATGTAAAATATATGGACACTCATTTTCTCCACTGTCTCCTCAATACAGCAGAAAAAAGAATTTTAATTGTGTTCAAGAAAGCTAAAAACAAAACTACCGTGTGCATATGGTATTTGAATCTCTACGATAGGAAGAATTTTAATGAATAGAACTGCTCTGCTTATCGTATAACTTAACTATCGTTTTTTCAATCCAAGCGTCTTGCCCAAACTTGTTTTCCATTAACTGAGAATATCGCTGTTTCTTTACCTCCAAGAATACGCTGAATATCTGAAGAAGAGCGAACGACCACATTTGCATACAGCGGCGGCGCCATATTTGGCTGAGGTTTCATTAAGATGGACCCTATACAGTTCCCAAATCTCCTACATTCAAGAAAACAGAAAGGGAGTCAATAAAAGTTACAAAAGGCTGCAATAAATAGTACTTATTATTGCATGTCTGTGTGCTTGTTAGTACCTTGTAATCTTGAAGTTCTTGAGGCACCGAAGGTTGAACTTGAACCGAGTTTGCAAAATTTGGTGCGACTGAAACTGAAGGGGCTTCAAGAACCTGATATGAAGGGAAACCTTTATGGCTGTTTGAGAACTGGGATTGAATGAATCCACTTTGAGGCCGCGAAGATTGTACTATTGTGGTGGGAACTATATCGCCGAAGGCTAAATCACACACATACGTTTTGATTTCCTCAATCTCGCTTATCAATGTTTCCCTCTCCGGATAAAAATCCCAAAAGGAAAATCTTGGCTTAACAAGACTAAGCATCAACGGCAAATCTTTATGAACATCATAAGAAGGTGCTTGAGACAAGTAGAGTAGGAACGTCATTGTCTCGTGTGCATATGGAGATCATTTGAATTCTCAAGTTTCATAATTGATTTGATATAATAATAGTATGACAGACATTTTCTAAGCCAAAACTTTATTTGACTAACATCACTACTCAAACACACTCTCAATGTAGGTCCTCAATCGTGCTGCACTTAAAACAGAAGGAGATGTTGGATCTGATGGTTTGATCGCAAAACCTTGGAGGATATGCATTGTACAACAAGTAGAAGATCTCAAAACCCTCATTAGGATTTCTCCATTATGGTCATCAAATATATTCTTAGGTACCGCAATAGGAGTCTTAACTAGTTTGACAATACTCCAAAAGCTTTAACCATGGACCGCCACCTCGGACCTCATTTCGAAATTCCTGCTGGGTCTATCTTAGTCGTATGTCTAATCACCACAGCCATTTTTATTACCATTATTGATCGACTCTTATGTCCAATGTGGCAAAAGTTGACTCATAAGTCTCCTACATCCCTCCAACAAATAGGATTAGGCCACGTGTAACTTTCTAAGTATGACAATTTTAGCACTAGTGGAATCAAAGCGGCTCAAAATAGCTCATGCCTATCATCTCGAAGGCCAACTCGGGTCCATAGTGCCCATGCTAGGAGAAAGTATATCATGTTTCAGTAATATCAACTCAATATCTATTTTGGTATTTTCTACCCAATAAATGAGTGACATTTGTTTCAAAAAATCATATCAAACTAGTCAAATCCAATAAATGATTAATTTATCTCCTCGATAGTATAAAAGATTGTGATTAATTTATTAGAGTAGTCTGATGTGATTTTTTGCAACAGGTGTCACTCATATTGAGTAAAAAATACCAAAACAGATGTTGCGTTGGTATTATGGAAACATGATATACTTTATCCCATGCTAGCCTTATGGCTAATTCCACAACTATTTGAGCTTGGCATTGGAGAAGCGTTTCATTTCCAAAGACAAGTTGCATTGTATTATCAAGAATTTCCTACCGCACTAAAAAGCATAGCAACTGCAATGATTGCAATAATTGTCAGGATTCTTTTAATATGAGCACCACTTTGATTGATGTTGTCCAAAGGGTCACTGGATGGTTACCAAATGATATAAATAATGTAGGAATTACACTTAAAAAGCAATAATTCAAGAGAAACAAATATAATACATCTATCAATTAACAATTATATCATGTGCGTATATAATAAAAATCAACAATAAGTTGTGAGAAACTTACATACTAAATTATATTATTTAAGGACCTCACAAGTAATTAGGATGCTCTTTCTAGTTGGTCAGGATTAATAAGAGCATTCTTTCCTCTTCTCACACCCCTTGCAAGTGTGGACTTGATAATATATATACTATTCAGAAAGGACATGACCAGCCATAAAATCATTTCTATTGTAATCAAAATTCATGTAACAGATATGTTTCATTCATTAATAAACAACTTCATTAATTAGATTCATTAATGAATAAGTTCAATAACATATTATTACTTTTGTAACTCCATACTAACACATAGATTCATCTATCGTTCATATCCAAAATCACTATAATAATAGCACCTCTAATAGGAGGCCAAGTTACTGACAATGACACGATAGATTTATTAAGGCCAACACTCAATGTGCATGAATCTCATTATGAAATGACTTCTGAGATTATTATGAAAGACTAGCCCTTATTGTCTTCCATAGTCTGAGCAATTTTAACTTGCACCTCTTTTCCACCATAATCCAATGATGTACCTGTTAGAATAGGCTACATCATGATGGATATAGTCAAGTCAAGGACTATAATGAAATGATCCATAATCTTAGTCTACAATATCAAGTAGACATATTTCAATATTCCAATATTTTACATGATAAAAATATTGCAAAATTTCACAAGAAATTTTGAATAATTAATTATTGATAATAAAATATCATGTTGGACCACATTATTCTAACAAATAATGGGAGGCTAGATAATATGTATTGGTTGTTAGTTGTGGTGGGAGTGATCAACTTTGGTTACTACTTGGTTTGCGCTTCTTTGTATAATTATCAAAACGTTGAAAAGGTTGAAGATAGTAATTATGGTACTAATAAGTGATCCTCTTGTTGAACAATGCTAGAGGCTTGAATGTATTTCTGTAGCCGCTTTAGGCATGCCAAGTTTTCGTTAGAACAATAATGGAGATTGTATTGATCTTTTGCCTTCAATTATTTGACCCAAAAAAAATTATCAACTGCATAGATGAAGAAAAGTAATAGGGAGAGAAAATAAGACCTTCAAGTATTGTCCAAATCATCCTATATTCTTGAATGAAAAGGTGGATATTGATCCTACAAATTACTTTCAGGAACTGGGCCTCCTCACCTCTATCAAAATAGTGCATGCTAAACAGCCGAAGCTTGTGCTATAAAAATTATAAGGTGGCCGCTAATTAGCATAACACACTGTATCCTCTTGTTGCACTTTTAATTGGGTATTATTTTATTTGGGAGTTTTAACTTTTAATTACAGTATTTTTCAAAAGGTTGGGTGAATTGACAGTAAATTGTTATTTTTAATTTTTTATGTTTTTTGACACTTAGTTTGAAGTTATTAAGGAGTACTGAATTCCAATAAAATTCTATACTCCAAGTGCCGAATTTGCAATATATGCTTGGTTGGCAATTTTGGGAAATTTTGCATGATGTGGCTGGTCTAGATAATGGTGTGTTTTAAGTTAAAACACACCATTAACCCTCACTCTGCTTATAGAGGTTATCATCGTTTTGTGGTTAATCTGTTCTAGAAAACCTATAATTGTAATTAAAAAAAAAAAAAAAAAAGATTTATAAGATACTTTGGTCACATATCATTGTCGTGTGTTGGCATCAAAATATATCCGCAATGCAGTATATTGACAATTGCTACTGGGTGAAAGAAAATCTGGCTTGTTTTATGGACCCATATCTTGAGTTAGATTCTTAGGAATCCGAAAAAGGTCGAATCGAAATGCCACTGGGTGGAATAGCGGATCAAATTATGTAGCGTGACAAACTCAGTTTTGAAATTTGCTTTGATGCATAGTTCAATGATCCTGCATCCTCATTTTTCCATTTTGCTATTGGGTTGATTGTCCGTGGATTGATATTGTATTGACTTGGGATCATATATCTAAATATTTAAACTATTATTTGTTATTAAGAAAAAAAAGATAATCTCAAAAAATTTTATTTTTTAAGAATATAGTTCTCTCACTTTTTTAGTATCGATTTATTAGTATCGAGTCATGTACATTTAATTCAGCCCATCAAATGTCAGGTTCCTATAAAATGGATGGACTCGATACCCTACTTGAAAAAAGATACTTTTTAGGACCCCTCGAGATATCACCTCGATGTCGAGTCCAATTTTCCAAAAACCCCAACGCCTAAGTCTATGTTTTTGCGTTTCTTCCTTGGCTTATTCTTATTTCTTAGTAGCCATGTTGTTTATTTTATTTACTTTTGTTTTATTCCCTACTTCTAGTCACAATTGAAATAAGAGCAACATATAAGCAAGATACTAAATTAAGACGCCTTTAACAGCTCATATTTTTATAAGGGTTTAGAGTGCCCATAACTTTGAGTTCTGGTCAAAGTGTCAATTAGTATTGTGGGGTCGTAGAGCCTAATAATATGCATTCACCTTCTATACTGGGCCTAAAACCCATGATGAGACCCATAATCGCATATGAAAAAGGCAATAGAAATCATAGTAACCCAAGAAACTGTGCCGAGGACAATTCTGTCCTCAACTGGCAAGGCCAAGGACAATATAAAGAGACTTACCGACAAAAATCACCTTCTAAAGTACCCCGGGGAGAATATAAGTATAGCAAGCAGGCACTATAGAGCATAGCAGTAGAGCAATTTCAGGAAAAGTCACAGCCTCCACATTAAATGTTCCACAACTAACACTCTGGCCGCATTAAATGTGAAAGTGATACCTAAGCAGTGGCTTTTTAGACTTACAGCTACTATAGGAAGATGGTTGATGTGACAAAGATCAACAACAGTAAGTCTAAGGTGCACGTGTATGGTGGAGATAAAGGAGGAAAATAGTATATAAGGAGGAAGAAGCTCTAAGAAAATGGGATTGAAAAACTTTTCTAAAGAGAAAACATTGTAGCAATCTGTATTAGCTTTGTAATCATTGATATTATAACTCAAGAAACACTGAGGGGAAGCTCCTCAGACTTGTGACGAGGTCTGAATTCCTTGCCCCAACCCAGATTTATTTTACTTAATCATTTTCCAAACCATCTTCAATTGTTGCTATACTTACCAAAATCCAATCCTTCAACCCATTCTCTATAAATTTATTGTATTGGGCCTATTGGGCTCGAGCTCGCTTATTCCTTAGGAAAAGTGCTCAAACCCAGCCCCTACAAGTATTTTAACTCAATCTGATTTTGCTTTGATTTCTAATTTCTTTAACGGACAATTATGAGTTTTAAACTCTTTTTAAATTTTAATTAATTACCATATTTTGAAAATAGATAATTTACTGAATAATTGGAAAATACCTAATTATTCATTTGATTTATACATGCATTATTTTTTTAAAACCAATGGTGTTATGACCCCAATAAATTGCCAATATTTTTTTGAGGAACCGATTACATTTAATTATTTACAATTGTATTCATCTAACTCTATTTTAAGGTTTTCCTCAAAAAAAAAAAAAAAAAAAACTCTATTTTAAGTTAGGTTTTATTACCATTAAAATTTGATGTTGTATGATCTTAACTAACGACATTATGCTTGACAACAATTTAAAGTTGTTATGAGTCATATTTTTTATATGTTGGAATATCTGAGTTAAAAGGCATTTATGATGTAATTGAATCTTAGTTTAGAATGTCTCTAAAGTATTGAAGTGGTGTCAATTAGAGACAAGTCAGAACAAGCTCAAGAACTACTCAATTCAGTGTTAAAATTTTTCTCTCAAGTGATTGCTTGCAGCAGCTAAGGGAGTGCAATCAACTTGCTAAAATCGACTCAATCCAACCCAACCTGATGGGTTTGGTCGGTTTATAGGGCTTGGTAGGTTGGGCTGGGGTGTGAATTTTTTTTTTTTAACAATGGGTTGGGTTGAGTTCGGGTAATAAGATTTACAAATTCGCCTAACACAACTCAACTCACCTATATTTAATATATATTTAAAAATATATTATACAATCTTGTTATTTACTTTTTTGCCCTCTTCTCAAATAAAACCCAAACCCTAAGTTCTCCTCATTTCAATCTCCTTCTTATCTCATGTTTCTCTCTCCGCTGCCACTCTCACTCCCAGCTATTCTGAGCCCTAAATTAATAAAATTCAAAACCTAAGTTTTCCTCATATAGTTTGTGTTGATTTGGAATTATGCTTAGGATTATTTGATTGTAATTTTGCTCTTATTTGTGTTGGTGTTGTTCTAATGCCCAATTTAATAATAATAATAATAATTAAAAAAAAATTGTCCAACCTATAGATCCAACCCAATCCACATGTGATGGTGGGTTGGGTTGAAAACCCTCCAACTCGACTCGACCCACACAAACCGCTAGTAGCAGCCAATCTATCGAGGTTACTTAAACATCAACAACAAGCTCAATGGCAACTAATCAATCAAGCTTCAATTAAGTAGAATTCCAAGATGACTTAAATACTATTTTTCAAAGTCAACATCATACAAAACATAGACACACATCATTGAGAAGTTTTTGCGACCTTTGTGCTCCTAGACTTTTTTACCGAGCTACTTTTGGTTCATCCATTGAAGTGTGTTGATGTGAAGAACTTTGCACCAACAATCTAAGTCAATTATAACTTGTTGTAGGAAGGTAGTCACGTTGATAAAAGATTCGTACAATTGTTAGCTACGTTTATAGGAGATCCAAGCTAATAAAAGAAATCGATTCTCAATCAAAGTCCTCTAGGGATTCAGGATTGGAGTTAAACTAGTGTTAGTAAGCTCTACAATTCGTAAGTATTTGGGATTGGGTAATCTCTTGTACTTCCAACCTCTATTTTTGATTAGTAGATTCTTCAAGAGTGGTGACCTATATTATCACTCAATAGGGTTTTACCAGTGAGGAGTTTCTCCATCATAACTATATCATTATGTTAAATTTAATTTTAATTGCACTTAGTTTTGCAGTATGGTTATTCCCATCACATTGTAATTGAACTTCACATGAAATTGGAGTAATTAAGTCATTGGGCTCGTTATCTTAATCCAAAAATAAAAATTCATAATTTACCCTTGTACTATCAATGTTGTTAGGGTGAATTATGAGAAAGTTTATACACACAACAAATTTGACCCCCAAAAAAAAAAAAATTGTTTACAGGCAAATAACAAGTAGTAAGTAAAAAAGTGATATTAGTGATGGATCAAAATAAAAACTAGTAAAAACTTACTAACATAACAATTGTAAAAAAAATGTTGTGCAGTTTTTTTTGTAGGTGTATAATTACTTGTGAATTATAGGATGGGAAATTAAGGCCTGTTTGGTAACGCTGTTTAAAAACTACAACACATATTTTTACAACACTTTTTCACTTATACGTATTTTCACAACACTTAAATAATGTTACTAAAAGTCTCTTACCAAACGGCCCCTTAAAGTGGCAGTAGTTGTATCAATTTTAAGTTTTGAACGCAGGATGTCCGCAACTGGTGCAATAAAAGGTAAAAACAGAGCTTTTTTTTTTTTTTTTTTTTTTTTTTTGCTGAATGGGTAAAAACAAAGCTGAATTTAGCTCTCTCACCAACCGTCATTCCACATCATCTTATCACCATGCAATAAAAAGTACTCCCTCCATCCCTTTTTTTTTTTTTTGTCCTTTATTCTATTTTGAGATGTTCCAAAATATTGTTCTGTTTCTAAAAATAAAAATTATTAATTTATTAATATTTTTATTATACCCCTATTAATTTACTTATTTAATTTTTTGATAATTTTTTTTAAGGGTAGTTTTAGAAACTTATACATTTTTAAAATGTAGATAAAACAATAAATGATATTTCCTTAAAAAGTTTGACTTTTCAAACAAGATAAAAAAAAAAAAAAATGGGACGGAGAGAGTAAAAACTAAGCTCAATTCTGCACTCACCAACCTTCATTCCACGTCACCATTGAATTCAGGTGAATGGGTAGCATATATTATACAACCAAACTTTCTGGTGAAACTCCTAAAACCAAAACCAATCAACGCGTACTAATTACTAACGCATTGGCATTACCCGATTAAAAATAAGGTTCAAATCCTTTTTCTCTTACTTATTTTCATAATTAAATTATTATAAAATAAAAAATAAAAAATAAATCTCCCGAAAGCAGCATGGTTTGCCATTTCAATTATCGTTGTCCATTTCGAGGTCACTTCAATTCAATACAAATTTTAATAGAGGCTGTTCCCTCTGGAATAAATTTAGTGAAGCATATATCTTCCATTAACAAGCAACGATGCTATTCTGATTTGAGTGATAGAAAGATACTATGGACCAACTAATAATAAATTAATAGCCTTTCTTTAATCAGCATCAGATTCTCACGACAACTGACCTATCACCTATATCAACTGGTTGCGACTTTTGACAAGCTATAACTTACATCGAGTTGTATGATATTATCACTCTCTGCTTTTTTGCGTTGCCATTGATTTGGACTATTGCAGCAATCAAGTTCTGCTATCACCGCATGCCTACTGAACTCAACAGTCGGATATAATACTTGTTAAAATTTCTGTGTCACGAATTTTCTTAATCAACAAAACCAAGCCACAGATGTTGAGTGGTGGGGACCCATATGGACCTACTTTTCGACATTATATCTAAGCTTCTAAACAAGTTGTTACGTGCAACATTAAGTATCACAATGGCAGCAAATGAATTCCAAGAGTCCAGCTACGCCATAGAGGGGAGACACTCCTCCAATGATAAAGCACAAATGTCAGATACTCACAGCGAACGTGGTGGTTGGATCACCTTCTCCTTTATCACTGGTCTGTCTCTCAGTCTCAACTTTATTGCTCAAAAATGTGTTTGCATGTTTGTCACGAAAATAGCTGAGAAATGTATTTGGAACAACATTTGCAAAATGTTGATCTTCCTGGTATCTGTTTCCCATGTTCAGTTCAATTTATATGAGAGAAATATGTCTCCAATTTCTGGCCTTGTATTTTTCTTAGAACATTTGAGAACAGAACCAAATATGCCAAAATCCAGGGACACTGATTGGCTTGACACTTGCTGCTGGAGGATGGGGAACGAACTTGGTTGTATATCTGATTGAAAAATTCCATTTCAAGAGCATCGTCGCTACTCAAATAGGAAACATTGTTAATGGCTCCACCAGTCTACTTCCAGTCCTAGCAGCAATCATTGCAGACTCCATGTTAGGCTGTTACTCTGTCATCTGGATTTCTTCTTCTTTCTCTTTCCTGGTAATGCACTTAATCTGTTTAGCTATAAGGGTATCGGAAAACCGTATTACACTCACTATTGCACACTCTTTTGTATACTCCCTTGTGAAATCTTGTTTCAGTCCATGTAGCAGTCAGTCGATATGGCAGTGTGTAATAAAGAGCGTGCGACTATTAGATACTACTGAACAGTTTACTTGAACACAAAATACAAAATCGCTAGGTGCCTTGCGAAATTTATTCTAATTGAAAAAAGGATTACGAAACAAGCTCTATTGTAGTAGCCTAGTAAACAGCGTGTGCACTAAAAAAATATTTGTTAAATTTTCATGATTCCAGCACTACCTTTTATTTGATTTGATATCATTCATTTCTGGACTACTAATTCATAATTATAATTTTTTGACTAGAAGATTGGATAGTTAAAATGCATCTATGCTTACATGGGAAACAAATAATTCTAGCCACCTCATCATGTTAGCATTACCCTCAAATAACCAAGAATGTTCTGAAATTATTCCTCACTAAAGTTGAAACTACCGACACTTGCCAGGGCATACTACTTTTAGCCTTGACAGCAGCGCTCAAATCCTTGAGGCCACAAACATGTGCAAATGGACCAAGCTTGTGCCCAATGCCAACAAAAATCCAATTTGCTGTCCTATATATGGGTATAGTTCTAGCAGCAATTGGGCAAGGTGGTACACGCTCTACTATAGCTGCAATGGGAGCAAACCAATTTGACAATGCAGAAGATCAAGCAATTTTCTTTAACTGGTATGTGGTCATATTGTATGCCTCTGCCGTGTTAGGTTCAACAGTAATCGTCTATATTGAGGACAGTTTTAGTTGGGCCTTGGGGTTCGGCCTATGTGTTGTGGTTACTCTCATAGGCTTAACCATTTTCCTGTTGGGAAATCGTTACTATCGACATATTAAGCCTCAAGGAAGCCCCTTTACAAGCTTAGCTCGTGTTATTGTTGCTGCGACTAGGAAAAGAAAGATCCCAATTTCATCAAAAAGTGGGGATTACTACAGTGAGCAACTTGGGAAAGTGGAGACGGTGGTTGCATTGCCCACCGAAAGTTTCAGGTAAAAATTGTAATTACATGAAATCCCAAACTTTCTTAGTTAAAAACCGTTGTAAGAGATAACAAATAAAACAAAAAAAGAAAAATTAGCTTGGCGCCCACTAAATACACATATCTAAAATTTAAACTTAGAACCCCATATAAAAAATAAAAATAAAAATAAAAATTCACAAAATGTTAGAAAATATAGCTATGAAAAAACAAGTTTTGATTTAACAATATAAACCCTAAAAATTAGCAATGACAAAAATTAAATAGATAGAGTAAAAAAAAAAATCTTACAAACTATAGAATCACGCAAATTGCGTTATTCGCGAATGACTTTCTTGACCGAATAACCCACTGGATTAGACTATAGCAATTGGAGAGGACTTACGGGCTGCTCCAACAGTCATTATGCATGAACAACGGGCAGCACATTAAATGCCCCCAACGAGCTGAACAGAATTGAGCTAAAAGTATAGCAATTTCTTCAAATTGGAGAGGACTTATGGGCTGCTGCTCCAACAGTCATTTATAGCAAATTCTTCAGATTGGAGAGGACTTGTGGGCTACTCCAACGGTCATTATGCATTATGCCCAACAGGTAGCACATTAAATGCCCCCAACGGGCTAAACAAAATTGGGCATCCCCAACGGGTTGAATATAATTGGGCTAGAAATGCCCCCAATGGGCTGAACAGAATTGGGCGTGCATGCCCAACGGGCAGCACATTAAATGTCCCAATGGACAGAACATAATTAGGCTAAATGGAAAAGAAAGGAGAAAATGATTCAGCCCAAGAGAGATACAAATAAACCTAAACCCAACTCAAGCCCAACTCTAACACCTAACCATTTTTCAAGTTATCACTTAAGTTGTGCTATGTTTATAAACCGACATAAAGACTCACCTCTAACCAATGGGACACAAAACAAAGGTTTAGTGTTTGAAAGTTGAAACACACATTCCGAACACAAGAATCATACTAATTGCTTTTTAAGAAAAACTGGAAAATTTGTTATTTTGATTAATTATTATGTGCTAAGAAAACTTGATAATGCCATTACTCAAAGCAGGTTCCTAAACCGCGCAGCATTGAAAACCGCAGGAGACACCAACTCAGACAACTGCACTGCAAAACCATGGAGGCTATGCTCAGTACAACAAGTTGAGGACCTCAAATCTTTGATTAGAATATGCCCAATACTGTCAAGTGGCATTTTCTTGAGCACCCCCATAGGGGTCCTAATGAGCTTGACAGTCCTACAAGCTCTAACTGTGGATCGCCACCTTGGACCACATTTCAAAATCCCAGCAGGATCCATGATAGTGTTTATACTAGCCTCCACAGCCATCTCTCTTAACTCTCATCGACCGGATCCTCTATCCTATTTGGCAGAAGTTGTCTCATCAGTCTCCTACGCCTCTCCAACGGATAGCACTTGGTCACGTGTTCAATGCCTTCGGCATGATTGTGGCAGCACTTGTTGAGTCTAAGCGGCTTAAAATAACTAAAACACAGCACCCTACAAATGAAACAAATTCCACCATTCCCATGTCAGTATTGTAGCTGGTGCCACAGATGGCTGTGGTAGGCATAGGAGAAGCATTCCATTATCCAGGACAGGTCACACTCTACTACCAAGAATTTCCAACATCACTCCGAAGTACATCAACTGCAATGTATGGAATGATTATGGGAATTGCATACTATATGAGTAATGCTGTGATAGGTCTAACTCAGAGGACTACAGGATGGTTACCGGATAATATAAATAATGGAAGGCTAGACAATGTGTATTGGATGTTACTTGCGGTAGGGGTTATCAACTTTGGTTATTATCTAATCTGTGCTAGGTTTTACAGATATCAGAATGTGGGAAAGGAGAATGAGAATTATATCTCCGATCGATAAGTGAGGGTAACTGAGAGTGCAATAACTAGCGTGCCATAATTATTATGTATTTCTATTGTATCCATTATGGTTTTAGGTAAAAATCTACCTTACAATTCTGTAAAACAAATAATTGGGTTGTCATTTTTACATTTTTCCTTTTCTAGATCTCAAATTCTATTTTGTCAGTAACAGAGAATAGCGGAGTAAAAACTTCATTCCTCTGGCTATGATAATTATAACTGGACACACACAACACCTGCTGCAGCGTGTGTACCCGACTTGTAAGAGAGGAACATGATTTATGTCACATACATATATTTGATCTGTTCTCCATAGGATTATTTACAACTAAGGGCATATATCCTATTGAAAATTCAGGTTAGTTTGAAGCCAGAAAATCAAATTGGTAAAACAAAGGACTTAAAAACAAAGGACTACAATTCCCACTGGATAAACTCCCACAAGAATCAGTAATACCATTTGCAAGTTTAAAGTCCCAAATCTAAAACCGCAGTGACAGGACTGCCCCCGACATAAAAAGGACTTACCCCTTATGTAATTGCTTATTAGACAATATTTTCAATGTACTTGTCTCAATGGAAATTAAAGGAACACACTCGTGAAATTCACTATTTTTATCAACATTTAAAATATATGGACACTTATTTTCTCCACTATCTCCTCAATACAGCAGAAAAAAGAAATTGAATTGTGTTCAAGAAAGCTAAAAACAAAACTACGGTGTGCATATGGTATTTGAATCTCTACGATAGGAAGAACTTTAATGAATAGAACTGCTCTGCTTATCGTATAACTTAACTATCGTTTTTTCAATCCAAGCGTCTTGCCCAAACTTGTTTTCCATTAACCTTGAATATCGCTATTTCTTTACCTCCAAGAATACGCTCAATATCTGAAGAAGAGCGAACGACCACATTTGCATACAGCGGCGGCGCTATATTTGGCTGAGGTTTCATTAAGATGGACTCTATACAGTTCCCAAATCTCCTATATACATTCAAGAAAACAGAAAGAGAATCAATAAAAGTTACAAAAGGCTGCAATAAATAGTACTTACTATTGCATATCTGTGTGTTTGTTAGTACCTTGTAATGTATTCTTGAAGTTCGTCACTTGTAACATAATGACCCTTAGAGAAGTTCATTAACAAAAATCTACCTTTAGTGTGAAAACTAGGCACTAAAGGAGACAGACTAGTACTACTAGTAGCAGCTTGAGGCACCGAAGGTTGAACTTGAACCGAGTTTACGAAATTTGGTGCGACTGAAACTGAAGGGGCTTCAAGAACCTGATATGAAGGGAAACCTTCACGCCTGTTTGAGAACTGGGGTTGCATGAATCCACTTTGAGGCCGCGAAGATTGTACCATTGTGGGAACTATATCGCTAAAGGCGAAATCACACAAATACGTTTTGATTTCCTCAATCTCGCTTATCAATTTTTCCCTCTCCGGATAAAAATCCCGAAAGGAAAATCTTGGCTCAACAAGACTAAGCATCAACGGCAAATCTTTATCAACATCATAAGCAGGTTCTTGAGACAAGTAGTGTAGGAACGTCATTGCCTCGTGTGCTAATGCAAGGAGCTTTTGATCTGGTAAAGATAGGATCATAAAGACAAAGTCTTCAACGCCTCTTATTTCAAGACGAATCCAAAAGGCCACAACTTTCTTGGATTGGTTAGGTTCCAAACGCAGGTCAATCACTAACCGAGCATATATTCGGCGATCAATATCGTGAAAGGCTTTAAGTTCGTCAAGGTTATTACAGGGAGAAGACATTGTGGTTGAAGGGTTTTCTCAGTTTTTCATGGGGGGCAAGAAGGGTGTTTGATTCTTGGGGACTTGAATATGGACCTTTGGAAAATGAAATCATGGTCTGAGTCTGGAAGAAGGCCTTCTCTTGCGGCTTTATATACTTCTCTTAGAAAGAGAGAGAAAAGACACCGCCTACTTGTCAAACGAAGAAAAGTTAAGACCATAAATAAAAACATTAATGTAAATAAATTGTTTTTTATTTTTTATTTTTTTGTGTTGCAAATTGGGTTGGGTTTAGGTAAGTAGACTGATAAATCCATTTAACTCAACTCAAGCCACATATTTCGTTTTTGTTAGTTATTCTTTTGCTCCTCTCCCTAATGTAGTATAAAACAAAACTCTAAGTCCCTATTTATATTTTCTATTTTTGGTTTCAACTTAGTACTTTATATTTTTCTCCACCCAAAAAAAAAAAAAAAAAAAAACTCCATACTTTATATAAAAAATTAAAAAGCTTCAACTCGTTCTCTTCACTGATTAAAATTTTGAAATGGCAAAGGATAGCAAATAGTTGTAATAATGTTGCTATCCTATTTTGTTCCTTAACCGAGTTGGGATAATACTATTTTGTATTATTATTTGTGTTGGTTTAATAATTTGTCTGTGGTGTTATGCTTAGAATTTTTAGAAGGCTATAGGAGAAGCAAACACTTGTAATCCTATTGTTTGTTGCTGTTCTAATGCTCAAAGTTAAAAGTTTTTTTTTTTTAAAATGTCCAACACAATCAAACCCAACCCACGTGGGTTAGATTAGGTTGGGCTGAACCCCTATAATAAATTGGGTTGAGATTTCTTCAACTCACCCATGGTAGATTAGATTGAAAAAACCTCTCAACCTAACTTGACTTTTGCAAACCTTTGAGTGCAATATATCTTTTCTTTTCTCTTTTTGGGTTTTTGAAGGGCACAATAGTGCAATTATATAGGTTAACCTTTTCCATTCACTAATTAATTATGATTAGAATAATATTAGTTTTCATGAATTCATCACAATTATTATACATTAATCAAAACATATCACACAACAACTATATAAAAAAAATCAATATATATATATATATATATATATATTGTTTTTGACAAGTTATAACTTAAATCAAGTTGTATGATATTACTGTTCTCTTCTTTTTGCTTTGCCATTGATTTGGACTATTGCAACAATTAACTTAAATCAATATATATATATATATATATATATTAAGTTTTGTTGGAATCACCCAATTTCATCGGCTAGTGAGTAGATCGACGTCCTTATTGGTAAGATTCATATTTCCCCATCTTTTTGTTGTGATTGTGCTAGGTCGTGGTCCTTTGGTTGTTCTTGGCTGGTTAAGTTGTCAAGCTGTGGTTTCTTTCAATCTCAACATGCGTTTGTTAGCCTGGAATTGTAGAGGTATAGGTAGAGATTCAAAAGTAAGAGCTCTTAAGGAGCTAATACGAGCTTCAAACCTGGATTTGGTGTTCTTATCTGAAACAAAAATCCAATCACCTAGAATTAATAGAATCAAAACCCGTTTAAACTTCTTTGACTATTTTTATATGGAAGCCAATGGACGAGCTGGGGGTTTAGCCTTGTTTTGGAGAATGGGTGCTGATTTGGAGATAGTTTATTCAGACAGCAATGTAATTGCTTCACTAATCTATTCTAATCCAGAAAGATCTCCATGGATGTTATTTTGTGTATATGGTCCTCCTAGGAGAGCCAAAAGAAAAAAAATTTGGGCAAAGGTTGAAGAATTGGCAAAATCTTTTTCAAGGCCTTGGGCAGTAATGGGTGACTTCAATAGCATCAAGGGCTCAAAGGAGAAAAAGGGAGGACGGCATGTAGGGGAAAGCTCAGTTAACAATCTCAGGGATTTAATAAATAATACGAGTGCCATTGATCTAGATTTTATTGGTCTGTCCTTTACCTAATCACAACCCAATCCTCTTAGATACCCATATGGAGAACACAAATCTTGATAAGCATTTTCGTTTTGAGGCTATGTGGACTAGGGATGAATCAAGTAAAGAAGTAGTAGAAAGTGCTTGGCAAACGAGAGTAGATGGCCCACAAAGTCTTAAACTGGCCAAAAAACTGGATGCAACTAGGAGAGATCTTAAAAGATGGAATAAGAGCTGTTTTGGACGTTCAAGAGAGAGAATTAAATAACTGGAGCAAAAGATAGCACAAATTCAAAGTTTAGGGGCCACAAAAGAAAATTTGGAGCTTGAAGCTTCTTTGAGTTTAGAATTGGATGAATGGTTGGTAAGAGAGGATCTAAAATGGAAACAAAAATCTAGAGAGATTTGGATAGGAGAGAGTGATCGGAATACTTGTTTCTTCCATCTCTCAACTTTGATCAGAAGAAGGAGAAATTGTATTCAAGAAATCAAATTGGAGGATGGATCTTGGATAAATGATGGGGAAGATATTCAAAAGTATTTTATTGAGAATTTTAAGGCTTTTTATCAAACTGGTTCTCCTATTATTCCGGAAAATTTGGAAAACTTAATAGAGCCATGCATCACAAATAGTGAAAACGATGAACTATGCAAGGTGCCAACGAGAGATGAAATACGGAAAGTTATATTTGAGATGAAGTCTCTTAAAGCCCCTGGGCCAGATGGTTTTCCAGCGCTTTTCTACAAACACTATTAGGAGACAGTAGGGGATCAAATTGTGTCAGCCACTCAAAATTTTTTCAAAGATGGAAGGTTGCTTAAAGAGTTTAACAAAACCTTCGTCTCTCCAATTCCAAAGAAAAAGGGAGCATGTAATTTTAACCAATTTCGGCCTATTAGTCTGTGCAATGTGTGCTATAAGGTGATCTCCGAAATCATTGTTAACAAGCTAAGATCCCTCCTATCAAAAAAGGTGGATCCAGCTCAAGTAGCTTTTATGCCAAATCGCTGGATAACAGAGAATATGGCTCTCGCTCAAGAAGTTGTGCATAGTTTTTAAAAAACACAAAAAAAGAAAGGTTTTCTGGGGGTCAAGCTAGATTTTCAAAAAGCGTATGACCGTTTGGAATGGAACTTTTTAATCATTGTGCTTAAAGCATTTGGTTTAGCGCTAAATTCACAAGTTTGATCCATCAGTGCCTCTCTACTGTCCATTTCTCAATTCTGCTCAATGGTGGCCAATGCCCAAGCTTCACACCATCACGAGGGATCAGACAGGGGGATCCCATATCCCCATATCTTTTCATCTTGGGTAGTGAAGTGCTAATGTGGCTAATCAACAGAAAAATCTCTCTTGGGCGGCTATCTGCTGTTAAAGTCTCAGGTAATGCCCCCTCTATTTCCAAACTTTGTTATGTTGATGATTTAATTCTATTCTGTAAAGCTAAAATGTCTGAGCTTAATGTTCTAAAAAATTGTTTGGAGAAATATTGTGATTGGTCGAGACAGGTCATCAGTGTGGAAAAGTCTAGGGTTTTTCCTTCTAAGGGAGTCAGCCAACAATTTTTAAATCAAATTAAAAGCTACTGGGGTATAAACAAACTTCCCCCAAACTCAAAATACCTAGGTGTGCCTCTGTTCTTCTTGGCAAGTAGATCCAAGGACCTAAACCCAATCAGAGAGAAGTTAGAAAATAAACTCTCGAGTTGGAAGAGTAAAAACTTATCCTGGCAAGGTAGAGCAACCTTCATCAAATCAGTTGCACAGGCCATTCCAGCCTATTCAATGACAGTCATTCAATTTCCTAGAGAGCTTTGCAAGCGCCTGGATGCTATTGTTAGACGGTTCTGGTGGAACCCAAAATCTAATTATGGCTCGTTCATGACACCCATTGCTTGGTCGTCTTTATGTTGGCCTCTAAAGGAAGGAGGTTTGGGTTTTAGAAAATTCTGGAACTTCAATCAAGCTCTACTTTCCAAGTTAGCCTAGTGGATTCTTTCAAAGAAAGATTGTTTGTGTGTTAAAGTACTCAAGGCAAAATACAAAGTTAGGGGCAACTGGCTCAACCATAAGACTGTGGGGTCTCCCTCCAAGATATGGAGAAGCGTAGAAGGTACGAAATCTCTGCTTGCTTGCAATGCCTGCTTGCTGATAGGTAATGGAAACATAGTCAGAATATGGGAGGACTCTTGGATTCCAGATCTTCCCAATTTCATTCCGAGTCCAAGGGAGGGGACCAGTCCAGAAATGGAACTTATTGTTTCACAACTAATCAACCAGGAAGGTTGGGATCTTACCAAAATAAGAAATACTTTTGATGAGACTACATCCCAGCTCATCCAAAAAATCCCCCTCTCACGACTTGCTCCAAAAGATTGTTGGATTTGGATCTCCAATATCTCAGGGGAGTTTTCAGTCAAGTCTCCTTATTGGTTAAGTAGAAACATTAGCCCTCCCATAAACCAAGACGCGATTTGCGGCCTCATTTGGAAGTCAAAAATCCATGAAAGACTCAAAATGCACCTATGGCGTATTGTGGCAAATTACTTACCTACTAAAGATTGTTTATCCAAATTCTATGATTTTGATGATATCCTTTGCCCTCTCTGCAAGGATGCGGATGAATCTAGCCTCCATCTATTTATCTCTTGCCCCTTTACAAAAGCTGTGTGGTTTAATTCGCAATGGGGACTAAGGTTAGAAAATCTAAACTTAAACTCTCATTCTCATCTTATTGGGGTCCTCCTTAATCCTCCCGCTGAAGCTAACATTGTGGGAGTTAAAAGGGGTGAATTCTTATTGTTTGGGGCTATTATTTGTGAAGTTATTTATAGGGCTAGAAACCTAGCTATCTTTGAAGGCAAAGAAACTAATCCAATTAAGCTATGCCAGAAAGTTGATAAGTCCATAGTAGAGCACAAAATGTCCTTAGCAACCCATTCGGGCTTCCAATTGCCAAATCTAGTTCAAAGGTGGAAGAAACCACCTAGAGATTCAATCAAGATAAATGTTGATGCTGCTTTCAAAGATGATAAATCCTCCATTGCAGCGGTTGCTAGAGATTGGAGAGGTGAAGTGGTTTTTGCTTGTGCTAAGAGAGTATATTCCAACCTCCCCCTTCAGGCAGAAGCAGAAGCCATTAAATGGGCTTTAAGTTTAGCTAAAAGTATTAATGTAGCTACTATGATTGTGGAGAGTGACTCCAAAGGCTGTGTAGACGCTCTAGCTCCATCTGGTAAACAAGTTCCCTGGAGAATTAAAGATATGTGCAATGAAATTCTCAGCTTGTTGTTTCTTATTCCTGGATCTCAAGTCACCTGGATCCCTAGGGGGGCAAATAAAGCAACTCATTCTCTAGCTAAGTGGTCATTTGTAAATAATGTTTTTGGTTCTTTCGATGTAGGTTTCGGCCATTCCTGTTTTGAGTTTATCATTAAGGAAGAGTCTCTTGTTCCCTCTTTGTAGTTCTGTTTGTCTTATGAATAAAATTTCTTGCTCATCAAAAAAAAAAAAAAAAAAGCCTAGTGAAATAGGGCCCGTCCTACCATTAGGCCAAAAAGTAGCCTCCTAAGGCCGCAAGTGAAATAAAACCCCTAAATTTTAATCAATAGAGATATTTCTATATCTATAACAATATTAGTTAGGCTCCAAATATTTGTCATAGATTAAAAAAAATTAGTAATGCAATAGACATAACAAAATGTTATAATAATTTCACAACATTCCCAAATTAACATACCAACTCAACGTGGGCTCACTACTCTCCACTCACCACAGTCTTTAATATAAATTATTTTTGTTATGCTATTTTAGAAATGTTGTGAAATTTTTGTGTTCCTAATATTACTCAAAAGAAATTGTTTAGAGTTTTGCTATGTCCACATAATTTTTACAAAAAATTCTTGATGACAATCTATTACTTATAAGTAAAAAAAATAAATAAATAAAATATGATATCAATGGTATGCCCAAATTAGAAACAATAATAAATTACCACCTAGGATTTATTGTAAAACTTTTTGTAAAAAGTATTGTAGATATGACATTACTCAATTAATTATAAAAATAAAAATAAAAGAAAAGAAAAGAAAAAATATCAAAGTCTAGATACGGTTCAGCATATGTGTTGTGGTTACTCTCATAGCCATAGGCTTAGCCATTTTCCTATTGGGAAATTATTACTATCGGCAAGTTAATTAAGCCTCATGGAAGCCCCTTTAATTTACAAGCTTAGCTCGTGTTATCGTTGCTGCCATTAGGAAGAGAAAGATCCCAATATCAGCTAAAAGTGAGGAATATTACAGTCAGCACATTGGGAAAATGGAGAAGGTAGTTGCAGTGCCTACTAAAATTAAGTTTCATGTAAAAATTTTGGTGACATAAATTCACAAACCATGGAGGCTGTACTCAGCGCAACAAGCTGAGCCTGAGGACCTCAAATCTGTGATTAGAATATTCCCAATACGTCAAGCAGCATTTTCTTTAGCATCCCTATAGGGGGTCCTAATGAGCTTGATGGTCCTACAGGTTACAAGCTCTAACCCTAGATCACCACCTTGGACCGCATTTCAAAATCCCAGCAGGAACCATGCATGATATTCTTTATATTAGTCTCCGCAGCCATCTCTCTCACTCACATCGACCAGATCCTCTATCCTATTTGGCAGAAGCAGTCTCATTGGTCTCCAAGGCCTCTCCAACAATAGCACTTAGCCACATGTTCAATGCCTTAGGCATTGTTGCGGCAGCACTCGTTGAGTCTAGCGGCTTACAATAACTAAAACACAACAGCTTACAGATGAAACAAATTCCACCATTCCCATGCCAGTATTGTGGCTGGTGTGACAGTTGGCTGTGGTAGGTATTGGAGAAGCGTTTCATTATCCAGGACAAGTCAAAACTACCACGAAGAATTTCCAACATCACTCCAAAGCATATCAACTGCAATGTGTGCAATGATTATGGGAATTGCATATGATATAAGCAATATTGTGATATGTCTAACTCAGAGGACTAGAGGATTATTACCAGATAATATAAATAATAGAAGGCTAGAGTTCATTGGATGTTACTTCTGGTAGGGATTATCAACTTTGGTTATTATCTATTCTGTGCTAGGTTTTACAGGCATCAGAATATGGGAAAGGAGAATGAGAATTATATCTCCGATCGATAAGTAAGGGTTAACTGTGAGTGCAATAACTTGCGTGCCATAATTGTTATGCATTTCTATTGTATCCATGATGGAGTTTCTAGTAAAAGTTTACATTCCAGTTATGTAAAACAAATAATTGGGTTGTCAATTTTACATTTTTCCTTTCCTAGATCTCAAATTCTATTTTGTAGAGAATAGCAGAGAGATAAACTTCATGTCTCTATGGTTGTTATGCACAACACCTGCTGCAGTGTGCAGTGGCGGAGCCAGGAATTTAGGTCGGGGGGGCAAGATTAAAAGACAAAATTGGAAGTAAGAAATTAATCTAAAAAAATTAATCGGTATTAATAGCAAAATATATAAACAACTATATGATTACGTAATTGTTATACAGAATCTAACATAAAATGTAAACTTAAATTTATTTTTTCACATCTAACTTATTTTACTCAATTGCCCTTGGCGATTTTTTATATTTTGAAACCGCTGCATGATTTATTCACACTCAATAGTCTTGAATATATATTTCTCAATATATGTGACTAAGCAATCATTCATCACTAATTTCCTATTCGATTGCGTAATTGATTTTTAATTATGTTCATTACTAAAAAAGCTCTTTCAATAATAGCTATTGTAACTGGTAAGATCAATGCCAAAACCATTAATGAGTAAACCAATGGATATGAAACATTCTTTTTCATTTCTACCATCTTTTTAGCAAGCTATCCAATTCTTTTAACTGCTGAAAACTCTTCAGTGGACTGCATGTCATGGATGTATGTCTCAAGTTGGCTATCCAAGAAAAAAACTTGACACATAAAAAAATTCTACAAGTGGCTTTGTCTAGTCCATCAAGTTTACTAAGTGTGATTCATTAATTTTATATATAGAATTGTACTAGGAGTAGAAGTCTACTACTACTAGAAAAGTTAAAAAAGGTAACGTGAATTCACTTAATTGGGATTTTTTTTTTTTTTTTTTTTTTTGTAGGAGAGGGGTGGGGGGGGGTCAAAACATTTGAAAGATCGGGGGGCACCTGCACCCCCCCCCCCCCCCCCCCCCCCGACAGTGTGTACCCGGCTAGCTATTTCAATGAAGAGTGACATGTAAGAGACGAACATGATTTATGTCACACCTCTATTTGATCTGCTCTTCAATCTCCATATATAGGATTATTTACAACTAAGGACATATATCCTGCTGAAAATTCAGCTTAGTTTGAAACCAGATTTATCAAAAAAAAAAAAAAATCAAATTGGTAAAACAAAGCATTAAAAAATAACTTTTAAGACAAAACTACAATTCCCACTGGATAAATTCCCACAAGAATCTGTAATGCCATCTGCAAGTTGTAAGTCCCAAATATTAATGTAAAACAACAGAGACAGAACTGCCCTGGCATAAAAAGGACTTAACACTTAATTAATTGCCTGTTAGACATGATTTTCAATGTGCTTGTCTCAAAGAAAATTAATGGAAGACAATTGTAAAATTCTCTATTTATATCAACATGTAAAATTTATGGTCACTTCTTTTCTCTACTATTTCCTCAATACAGCAAGAAAAAAGAACTTAAATTGTGTCTTCAAGAAAGCTAAAAACAAAACTACTGTGTGCACATGGTATTTGAATCTCTACAATTACAATAGGAAGAATTTAAATGAATAGAACTGCCCTGCTTATGATACAACTTAACTAACGTTTTTTCAATTCAAGCGTCTCGCCCGAACTAGTTTTCCATTAACTGAGAATTCCACTTTTTCTTTACCTCCAAGAGTACGCTCAATATCTGAAGAAGAGTGAAAGACCTCATTTGCAAACATCCTTGGATCAGCTTTCATGTAAATGGACTCTATACAGTTCCCATATCTCCTACATTATTCAAGAAAACAGGAAGGGAATCAATAAAAGTTACAAAAGATTGCAATTTATTGCATGTCTGTGTGTTTTTTGGTCCCTTGTAATGTATTCTTGAAGTTCTTCGTTTGTAAGTTGTAACATGATAACCCTTAAAGATGTTCATGAATAAAGATCCATCTTTAGCGTGAAAATTAGGCTCTAAAGTAGACAGGCTAGTACTACTAGTAGCTTGTGGCACCAAAGATTGAACTTGAACCGAGCTTGCGAAATTTGGTGGGACTGAAACTGAAGGAGGGGCTTCAAGAACCTGATATGCAGAAGAAGCTTCATGCTTGTTCGTGGAACTGGGGTTGGGCGAATGCACTTTGAGGCTTCAAAAATAGAATTGTTGTTGGAACTGTAACACTAAACGCGAAATCACACACATTCCTGACGAATTCCTTAATCTTGGTCATCACGTTTTTCCTATCCGTATAAAGAGGCTGAATGGAAAATTTTGGCTTCAGAAGACTAATCATCAACGGCAAATCTTTATCAACATCATGAGAAGGTGGTTGACACCCTTCTACGTCTAACAAGTAGATTAGGCACGTCATTGCCTCCATGGCTAATACAGCGAGCATTTGATCTGATAAAGGTAACACCGTGCTGATAAAGTCTCCATAGCCTATTTCTTTAAGATAATTCCAAAAGGCCAAAATTTTATTGGATGTATCACGGTCTATACGCAGGAAAGCCACTAACCGAGCATATATTTGGCGATCAATATTGTGAAAAGCTTTAAATTCTTCAAGGGTATACCCGCGGGGTCGGGGAGAAGCCATTGTGGTTGAAGGGTTTATGAGGGGGGGAAGAAGTTTGTTTGATTCTTGAATAATGGAATAATGGTCTGAATGAGGGACAAGGCCTTCTCTTGCGCTTTATATACTCTCTTAAAAAGAGAAAGAAAAGACGTCGCCTACTTCTACTTAAAAAGATAAACACCAGAAATTAAAAACAATAGTTTTTACCAAAAAGAAAAAAAGAAATTAAAAACAATAGTGTGATTAGGGGCCCAATTCAGTGGGCTGGTTTGGAACTTGGATTGCTAATTTCTTTCATTTTGGTGGGCATTGGTTCGGGCGTGGGCATTGATCAATTCACACGTTCAGATAATTCAACTCAGTCCGCCTATGTTTAATATATATTTTATATGTTTTTTTTTTAAATTTGCCTCTCTCCTTAGTATAAAACAAAACTCTAACTCCTTATTTATTTATTTAATATTTTTCCAGTTTCAATTCAGTACTTTATATAATAAATAAATAAATAAATAATTCCAACCCAGCTTAGAATTTTCAAATGAAAAATTCTATAGTTACAAATTATTTTACAAACTTCTGTTGTAGCTAATGGTTATTGATAAATGAAAATATTGCAATGCTATAGGATAACTTTTCCACACATTAATTAATTATGATTAAAATAACATTATTTTTCATGTGCACTCAACATTGTTCACAATTATTATACATTAGTCAAAATAAATCATATCAAAAAAAAAAAAATTTATATACATCATACATATATATATATATATATATTGTAGGGTCAGAATTTGTAGCCCATGCCCAAAACAATCAATTTGTAGAGAGTGGGTGAAAGAGCTGGGTTAGTTGTGAATTTAGCAACTGTTAACTATAATATCCGGGAATGAACCAACGTAAAAACACACTTAAAAACTAAACAAATTGATGCCCAAAGAGGAATATTATTGATTGGACAATGAATACAGTTCTTAAAATACAATTCTTAGAGTTATAGTAAAATCTTTCTTCCTCTCTTATTCTCTTTTTTCCCATCCCCCTCTCTTTAGAGACCTTTCCCATTTATATAGTCTTCTTCTAAACCATCTTCATCGTACACTTGTTTTTCATCCAGGCAATCACTTAAGTTCATGTCACATCAGGTATCTTCTTTAGTTCTCCAGGAGTGTCGGTAGTTGAAGTTGTACTGTTCAGGGATCTTCTCCACATAAATGCGGCCAAAAAAGTTGCTGCAATGCATTAAATACGGTGGTAGCAGCTTTTTCCTTTAGATATTTCTCCGTTCTTATCATCTTCAGACGTGCCCAGAACTTATCCTTATCATTGGAATTGCCAAGAGGATCACTTAAACCTCCCAGGTACTTGTTTGATCGAGACTCTTTATATCCGAAGAGAATACTCTCTTCGGCCTAATGATGATCTCTTCAGACTGCTCTCCTCGATCATTTCCAAGTATATTTCTCCCATTTAGAATCCTTCTCAATCATTTTCTTCTCTTCGGACATATCTTAACCCAAGAAATGGGCCCCAGGCCCAATACACAATGCTGGGCTTTCACCCCCACAATAGCCCCTTAAAATTTTAATTTTTCTCTCGCATTCGAGGAGAAAAAAATAAGATTTTGATTTGTTACGAAATAAAAAACACAAGTATTTGAATTCACACGTGTATGAGCATAGATTTACGCGCTTCATCACTGCTGCTGTCGTTTTAGTATTAGTGCTATTAATTACTCCAGGTGGCACTTTGTCTCGTATCCAACGATGGACCATCGATCCAACGGATGATGTTCTTCCTCGTAATTTGGGCGGGACAACTCTTACTCTTTCATTTACCCCTATATAAAGCCTCAGAAAGGGTTATTTCTTCTTTACTTTGCAAACTCTCAGATTATCCAACGAACTCAAGCATTCAAATCCACCAAGCTCTTCCAATCACAATCCTAGTTCTTCCCAGAATCTGTAAGAATCTCTCTCTGAGTTCAAGGATCATTCTCCGATTTAGTTTGCATAAGTTCTCCTTTATTCAAGCCTTTCATCTTCTCTTCGACCAACTTCCTCGGCCACTGGAGTGGTGCAAGAGGTGTCTCAAATTACCTTCGCGGACTAGTTAATCCAAATGATCCCACAAGCTCCTACAATCCTCTGTGGTATGCCTATGGTCTTGGTGGTACTGGCAATAAAGATTATGATTATGCCTCTCAGGGTTCTCCACCATCTTATTCAGCCACTTAAAGAATGATTCATTCTTAATCTTTTCCAAAACTTGGTGTACTGGCTCTTTGAATACAGTGTTGACTGCTTGAAGATTTGTTGATCCTGATTGCCCAGCAAAATCTCTCCGTGGTTTACTGTTATTGTAACAATCCAACCTGAAATCCCTCCTCTCCTAGGAATATTATTGATTGAACAATGAATATAGTTCTTAGAATATAGTTCTCAAAGCTACAGTAAAATATTTCTTCCTCTCTTATTCTCTTTTTTCCCATCCCCCTCTCTTTAGAGACCTTTCCCGTTTATATAGCCTTCTTCTAAACCATCTTCATCGTACACTTGTTCTTTATTCAGGCAATCACTTGAGTACATGTCACATCAGGTATCTTCTTTAGTTCTCCAGGAGTGTTGGTAGTTGAAGTTGTACTGTTCAGGAGTCTTCTCCACACAAATGCGGCCAAAAAAGTTGCTGTAATGCATTAAACACGTTGGTAGCAGCTTTTTTCTTTAGATATTTCACCATTCTTATCATCTTCAAACGTGCCCAGAACTTATCCTTATCATTGGAATTGCCAGGAAGATCACTTGAACCTCCTAGGTACTTGCTTGATCAAGACTCTTTATATCCGAAGAGAATACTCTCTTCGGCCTGATGATGATCTCTTCGGACTGCCCTCCTCAATCATTTCTAGGTATATTTCTCTCATTTAGAATCCTTCTCAATCATTTTCTTCTCTTCGGACATACCTTAATCCAAGAAAGGGGCCCCAAGCCCAATACACAATGCTGGGCTTTCACCTTCACATATATATATATATATATATATATGTGTGTGTGCAAAGACCAAGTCAATATGATTTTGACAAGTTATAACTTACATCAAGTTGTATGTAGGGTTGTTTCACAAAGTCACTTAGACTGCATGACTACACCTAAGCCGCCCACAAAATGAAATAATCACACAACGTGGAGCAATTTGTAGTTCAAAATTAAAAAAAAATTGCACAAAATTGCACCACACCACACCCATTCATATATATATATGAACTTCTCATTTCAAACTAATTAAATACATATATATTGTGGGAGGAAGTAACCTGAAGACAGAAGGACATAATGGATGGGCCACCCGAGAAGTCAGATGGGCCCTACTGTTCCTCGATTTGGGCCTAGTCAAAGGGAGATAGCTAGCAACCAAGAATCGAGTAGGGAATGGTTCGCCTAAGGAGCCCTAGGAGCACACCTTACTCAGGAGATTGGGGTCCAGCTTCGGAGCCCCCAAGGCAATCACCGAGGAAGGAAGTAAGGTGAAGCAAGCGAAAGCAGGAGGAACCTTCTTGGAAAATCACCCATCACCTCCACATTCAATACTCCCTACCAAACCACCTTGCCACATTAAATGGAGAATGACCCCTGAACAATACCTACATAGCTTTCACAGCCTACTCTATCACCACCAATAAGGCAGTGATGTGACAAGTATCCAAAGCCAAATTTGAGAGACCTCCAAGTGGACGGCCAGGATGCACTTCCTCCTACTATATATAATGAAGCAAGTCCCCCATGAAAGAGTGGGAGAGAAAAACATTTGAGAGGAAGTTCCTTGAAAAAGATAGAGCAACAAGTACTGTAATTATTGGATATTTGTATTGTAATTTGGGCTCCTCGAACTGACCAAGGAGGATCTTTCAATATAAAAGATTCATTCCTTAGCTTTTTATTCAAATATATTCTTGGTCTTACTTATCTTTTCATTAGTCTGGCTAAGATAGCTCTACTTAAGCTTGGGCTATTGACCCTGACCATCCATCTCTTCTAAATTAGTTGTATTGGGCTTACTCTTCCAACAAGGCCCTTTAATCATTGGGTTGGGCTTTTTGTCGGTAATTTTTGCCCCCTACACACACATATATTTTTATATTAAAATTGCCGCACTAGACCTATTAATAAATAAATTTTATTTTATATTTAATATTTATTTTATAAACATTTAACTACATTCTAAATAGATATTTAGTATATATTAAATATATTTACTACATATTTAACATATATTAAATATATTTAGTATATATTTAATATATATGAAAACCGACTAGTATCAGAGCCAAGTTGTCATGTTGTACTTCATCTATCGACTAGAGCAGGGCAGTGTGAGTGCAAATTGGTTTGTAAGTCTAAATTCCCGGTAGGCCTGGAATGTGCCACACTATCCGGCAGTCCAACCCTAATTAGGGGGGGGGGGGGGGGTGCGCTAAGCCACTCTAGTATGCGGTGTAGCATGAGCCTCTGGCAATGCTCCATAGAGCACCCTCTCTCTTGTTGCTAGCACCTGGGGACGAGTTCTACTTTATGACCACACCACACTATACAATGATTGATCTATTAAAGTACAGTGAACTACACTACAAAACTCCCTATTTGTGTGATATTATCATTCTCTCCTTTTTGCGTTGCCATTGATTTGGATTATTGTAGCAATCAAGTTCTGTAATTATCACCATATGCCTACTGAACTCAGACAACAGGATATAATACTTGTTAAAATCTTTGTGTCCCAAGGGCAACAAATGAATTCCAGGAGTTCAGCTATGCCAAAGAAGGGAGACACTCCTCCAATGAAAAAGCACAAATGTCAAATATTCACAGCAAACGCAGGGTTTGGATCACCTTCCCCTTCATTACTAGATCATTGGTCTATCTATCATTCACAACTTTATAGCTAAAAAATGTGTAGCATGTTTGCCATGAAAATAGCTGAGAAATGTATTAGAAACAACATTTGCAAAATGTTGATCTTCCTGATATCTGTTTTCCTATGTTCAGTTCAATTTATACGAGGCAAACGTTTTCTTGTCTTGTATATTCCATAGAACATTTGAGAACAGAACCAAATACGCCATGATCACACACTCTTACACTAACAATTATGTGGTACGTACCAACACAACTTACTGCAAAAAAATAAAAATAAAATAAAATCCAGGGACACTGATTGGCTTGACACTTATTGCTGGAGGATAGGGAACAAAATTGGTATAATATCTGATTGAAAGTTCCATTTCAAGAGCATTGTTGCTACTCAAAAAGGAAACATTGTTAATAGTTCCACCTGTCTACTTCCAGTCCTCGCAGCAATCATTGCAGACTCCTTGTTAGGCTGTTACTCTGTCATCTGGATTTCTTCTTCTTTCTCTTTTCTAGTAATGTTCTTAATTTGTTTTGCTATTGGAAAATCTTATTACCCTCGCTATTGCACACTCCGTGCATACTCCCTTTTGATTGTTCATGATTCCATGTAGACATGGCAAAACGGGTCAGAATTTTCTGACCCGACCCGTTTGACCTGCAACCCGTTTGACCTATAACCCGTTTGACCCACTTAAAAATGACCCCTTTTGACCCGGACTCATTTTGACCCGCGACCTGATTAACCCGACTCGACCCGCCCGTTTTGCCACATCTACCAACGTTGAGTACATTGAGATTGAGGTGTAATTCTTATAAAATATTTACTTATTCTTCTTCGCTTAACATGTTATGTACTCTATTATAGTTTGTCATTCTTTACTTGCTACCATATGCCTAGAAAGCTGGAACAAGAGTTGCACCAAATTTAGGTATCATGTGTTTAGTGGTAATTGGTAAGTGGTAACAATATTATCAGTGAGAATCTAATCACATTTAAGGAACTCAAAAACAATTGATAAATTGCATCTATTTCCCCAAAAAAAAAAAAAAAACTTGTTTCAAAAATACAGGTCAACTTGACCCGTCCCGCGACCCGACTCGACCCGCGACTCAATTGACCCGCAATCCGATTGACCCATTTAAAAATGACCTGTTTTAACTCATGATCTATTTTAACCCGCGACCCGATTGACCCGACCCATACCCGACCCGACCTACCCGTTTTGCCATATCTAATTCCATGGCTACCTTTTATTTGATTTGTTATCATTCATTTCTAAACTACTAAAATTTAGTTATAATGTTTTGACTAGAAGATTGGATAGTTAAAATGCATCTATGCTTACATAGGAAAAAGATAATCCTAGCTACCTCATCATGGTAGCATTTACTCTGAAGTAATTTACTTTTTAACCAAGTATGTTCTGAAGTTATACGCAACTAAAGCTGACACTGCCGACACTTGCAGGGCATATTACTTTTAGGCTTTTAGCCTTGAAAGCAGATTCAAATCGTTGAGGCCACAAACATGTGAAAATGGCTCAAGTTTGTGCCCAATGCCAACAAATATCCAATTTGCTGTCCTATATATGGGTCTAGTTCTAGCATCAATTGGCTACGTGGTACACGCTTTACTATAGCTGCAATGCGAGCAAATCAATATGACAAAGCAAAAGATCAAACAATTTTCTTTAACTCGTGTGTGGTCATTTTAATATTTTATATGCCTCTGCATGGTAAGTGCAACAGTAATCGTCTATATTGAGGACAGATTTAGTTGGGGCGTGGGGTTCGGCAAATGTGCTGTGGTTAGAGCAATTCCAGCCCTTATTTTTTTAAATATACTTTCTAACATATTTTCTATCACATTCTCTATCTCATTTAAATATTATTTCTTCATTCTTTTTTTTTTAATAATTATATATCTTTCAACATTTTTTTATTCAACACCTAATTATTATAATAGAAAAAAAGCATTTGAAGAATGAACAGTAGCCCATCAGACTTGATGAGCTACTGTTTATGAGCCAAAAAAAAAAATTCAGGTATAAAAAATCCATTGGAGTGGTTTTTTTTTTTTTTTTTTGTCTCATTCTCTATTATAGAGAATATTTTGCTTTTACATAGACCATTGGAGATGCTCTTATTCTCATAGGCTTAGCCATTTTCCTGCTGGGAAATCATTAATATCGGCATATTAAGCCTCAAGGAAGCCCCTTTACAAGCTTATATCGTGATATCATTGCTGCCATTAGGAAGAGAATGATCTCAATTTCATCTAAAAGTGAGGATTACTACAGTGAGCAAGTTGGGAAAATAGAGAAGGTGGTTGCAGTGCCCACTAAAAGTTTCAGGAAAAATTTTGATGACATAAATTCTTAAACTTTCTAAGTTAGAAATCATTGTAAGAGATCACAAATAAAACAGAAACTGAAAAGTTAGCATGGCGCCCACTAAACACACGCACATGCATAATGCTAAAACCCATTTGCCAAGTAAATCTTTTTTTTATTATTAAATTCTAGCTTGCCATTCCAAATAGTGAACATCCAAACAAAATTGGAAATCGAAAAAGAAAAAGAAAAGGCAGGCAACACACACACACATATGTATATATAATTCCACTCTGAACCTTAAACAGGATCAAGTGCGAGTGGTAGCTAAAAAGGTGAAAAGTTGAGCATTATTAGAAAAGAATGTACCGATAGAAAAAGAAACAAATCATGTAGTAAAACTAAATACGCAAGTATAATTTTACTATTTGCTTTTTCAGAGAAACTGGAAAAGTTTACTTTGATTAATTATTATGAGCTAAGCAAACTCGATAATACCATTACTCAAAGCAGGTTCCTGAATCGCACAGAATTGAAAACCAAAGGAGACACCAACTCAAACTGCTCCATTGCCAAAACCATGGAGGCTGTGCTCAGTGCAACAAGTTGAGGACCACAAATCTTTAATTAGAATATGCCCAATACTGTCAAGTAGCATTTTTTTTAGCAACTCTATAGGGGTCCTAATGAGGTTGAAAGTCCTACAAGCTCTAACCATAGATCGCCACATTGGACCACAGTTCACAATCCCAGCAAGATCCACGATAGCTTTATACTAGCCTCCACAGCCATCTCTTTCACTCTCATCAACCAGATCCTCTATACTATTTGGCAGAAGCTGTCTCATCAGTCTCCAACGCCTCTCCAACGGATAGCACTTGACCACGTGTTCAATGCCTTACGATTGATTGTGGCAGAACTCTTTAAGTCTACATGGCTTAAAATAACTAAAACAAATCCCCTTACATATGGCTGTCGTAGGCATTAGAGAAGCATTCCATTATTCAGGACAAGTCACACTCTATTACCAAGAATTTCCAACATCACTCCGAAGCACCTCAACTTTGCAATGTATGCAACGATTATGGGAATTGCGTGGTATATAAGCAACGCTGTGAGAGGTCTTACTCATAAGTGAGGGTAACTGTGAGTGCAATAAGTAGCTAATGAATTTCCTTTGGCTCATTTTTTCCAATGCTACCAAACAAACGAAGCACTAATTAATTGCTTGTTAGACATGATTTTCAATGTACTTGTCTCAGAGAAAATTAATGGAAGAAAATTGTAAAATTCACTATTTCTGTCAACTTCTTTTCTCCTCTATTTCGTCAATACAGCAGAAAAAAGAATTTGAATTGTGTTCAAGAAAGCTAAAAACAAAACTACCCTGTGCATATGATATTTGAATCTCTATAATTGAAGGAATTTTAATGAATAGACCTGCTCTGCCTATAGTACAACTTAACTACTGTTTTTTCGTGCCAGAGAGTCTCCCCCGAACTTGTTTTCCATTAACTAAGAAATCAACTGTTTCTTTACCTCCAAGAATACGCTCAATATCTGAAGAAGAGCGAACGAACACATTTGCAAACTGTGGCGGCCACATCTCTGGCTGAGCTTTCATGTAGATGGACTCTATACAGTCCCCAAATCTCCTACATTCAAGAAAACAGAAACGGAATCAATAAAAGTTACAAAAGGTTGCAATTTGTAGTACTTATAATTGCATGTCTGTGTGTTTGTTAGTACCTTGTAATGTAGTCTTGAAGTTCTTCTTTCGAAACATGATGACCCTTAGAGAAGGTCACGAACAAAGTTCTATCTTTAGCATGAAAACTAGGCACTAAAGGAGACGGTCTAGCTCTACTAGTAGCTGGTGGCACCAATTGTTGAATCGAGTTGGTCGAATTTGGTGGGACTGAAACTGAAGGGGCTTCAAGAACCGTATATGAAGGGAAACCTTCATGCCTATTTGAGAACTGGTGGGGTTGAATGAATCCAATTTGAAGCTGTAAAGATTGTACTGGTTGCGGAGGAACTATATCGCTAAACGCTACATCACACACATTCTTGACGAATGCATTAATCTTGCTTATCACCTTTTGCCTATTCTGATATAAAAACCAAAAAGAAAAAGCTGGCTTAGTAAGACTAAGCATTAACGGCAAATCTTTATCGACGTCATAAAATTGACACCCTTGGTCCAACAAGATTAGGCACGTGATTGTCTCGTTGGCTAGTGCACGGAGCAATTCATCTGGTAAAGGTTGGATCACACAGACAAAGTTGGCATAGCCTATTCTTTCAAGACAATTCCAAAAGGCTACAACTTTCTTGGATTGGTTAGGGTCTAAACGCAGGTCAATCACTAACCGTCTATATATCTTGATATCAATATTGTGGAAAGCTTTAAATTGGTCAAGGGTATACCACCAGTGCATTGTGCCCTGAAGGTTCTTCACGTTTTCTTTGGGGAGGTAGGGATTTTGGCAGCGGCGGAGGTGTTTGACTCTTGCGGACTTGAATATGGATCTTTGGAAAGCGGAACAGTGGTTTGTGGCTTGAGTGACCTTAATGAAATAAGGGAAAAGGTCCACTTGCGCTTTATATAAGAAAAAAATACGCTGCTTACTTGTCAAACAAGAAAAGAGTAGACTAGAAATAAAAGCGACAGTGTAATTTGGGTTCGCCACCAAAACGGACTCATTCAAACCCAATTAGATGGGTTAGGTTAGTTTTTAAAAGTTAATGGGTTGTGTTATTATTATTATTATTATTATTATTATTATTATTATTATTATTTTGGCTCCAAGTTGGGTTGGAAGTGGGTATGAAAATTCATAATCCATTTCGAACTTGACTCATCAATGTTTAATACATATCTTAAATTTTTTTTTTTTTTGTTAGTTACACTTTTGCCCCCCTCCCTAATATAGAACAAAACCCTAACTCTCTATTTATATTTTAACAAACCTCAGCAGTAAGGTATTCAAGGACATCAGTGAGACAAATAGGGGAGCCGAAGCCGACACACTAGGCATATCAAGAACATACTCTTAAAGAGGTAACGGTTCCAACGGTTATGGCACAAAGACACAGATAAAGGGCTGTAAATTGGCCTATTTGATAAGAAATAGATTTTTTTTTTTTTTTTTAACAAAGACGTAAACCATTTGAATTTTTATATAACTCTTTTTTTAGAATCTAATTTATAAATGGATAAAAAAAAAATGAAAACCAACAGGAGAATGGTATTTATTTGTAGGTAATGTTTTAGTAGAAGTTAAAGATGTATTTTTACCAGATTGTCCTTTAGTTTTGTCTCTATGGTGTAGGAGCATTTTTGAACAAAAAAAAAATCTAGTCCAAACAAGGCAAGCCCCTTAAATAGTAATATAAATAAAGAAATAAGTTTTTGTTTTTAATTAATTGTCTTTGAACTTTGTGCTACTTAATCAATGTTGGGATGCAAAGTATAACAAAAGTAATAGTTTAAGGTGCAAAATATGCATTCAAAAAGTTTATGGAGCAAAGCGTAATTTAAAGTATAGTTTAAAATGGTAAAGTATAATTTCTCCTTAAATAAGATCAGAGTGTTTTTTCAAATTAAAAAAAAAAAAAAAAAAAAAAAAAAAAAGAATGCGTTGTGCTTCAAAAGATGGATTTCTTCTTTTAAACTCTTATCCCATTGGTGGATTCCTTAGGTAGCAAGTTCTAATTCTGTATCTCTTTGGGTAGTGTTTATATATTCCATAGAGTGGTGAACTATCTATCTAAAAGTGTTTGGTCTACAAAAATAAGAATTGGCCCCCAAATATTTGAATTAGTTCAATAATGCCCTTAAAAAAAAGTAATTAGTCTAATAGTTATAGAGATATAACTTTATTTTTTGCAGTTCTATTTTTTATTGTAAAATATGCTCTTATATATGTTAAATATTTAATAAAGTTTGGTATCAAACATTTTTGAATCTATCTTTTTCAACCCGTTATGTGGCGATTAACAAGTCATTGACTCATTAAAAAAAATTTGTCACTAAAACTATACATGAAATGTGTCTTTCATTGTCATATAATGTGTGAGTAAGGTAGCTTTAAATATGTTTGAAACCTAACATATTCTTCTAAGTTTTGGATCATTCATATTTTTGAAAATTTCATTAGTTCAATTGAAATATTTTTAACTTACTTCAGCATAAAAATTTGATAGTTTGTATTTAAAATGAAACTTTTTAAGAATACTACGAAAATTTAAAATAAAAAATGAATTTTATTTTATGAATAATCACCATCAAAAATAATTTTGATTGAAAATACTAAGCTTTTTTTTTTGTTAGGCGTGTGTATATATATAACTTGTCAAATAATATAGCGTGTATATATAATAAAAAAGCACGCGTGTGTGTGTGGAGATTTTCTTGATAAATATATTAGTGTCGCAACTTCACCTCCTCAAACAAAAATTCCTGGCTCCGCCCCTAATTCTAGTCATCCTTCGTCCCCTTATCAGATCAATTTGGTTCTTCCCTTACAAATCTAGTATCAGAAACAATAGGGTTTTTTTTTTTTTTTTTTTTTGACAGTTAATAAGATACTTAAGTCTAACCAAGTTACAAAGTTGACATAGTTGACTATGATTGTGAATC
The DNA here is from genome assembly GCA_030445155.1 of Quercus variabilis. Lineage (NCBI taxonomy): Eukaryota > Viridiplantae > Streptophyta > Magnoliopsida > Fagales > Fagaceae > Quercus > Quercus variabilis. The sequence continues at coordinate 38,168,693 of CP129445.1, forward strand.
GAAACTGCACAAAAACCAAAGTCACCAATTCCCTCCCATTTTTCTTTAGATTTAAAATATGTGACATTTAAAAATCAAATAAATGTCATGTCTCATGCATCCAACTAAAAATGAGAGAATTGGAGACCCTTTTCCAGGAAAATTCCTTGTACCATTTATCCAAAGTCTAAATATAAATCGTGTACACTATTGAATTCATAGAGGTTCAAAGATTCAACAATGGAAGAAATGCACATACACCGAGAGAGAGAGAGAGAGAGATATGAGAATATGAATCTTGTGAAGAATGAATTCCTTATAGAACTTGGAACACTCTGTTCTATATATAAGGAGAACAGAGGCGGGAAATGAAAACAGAAGAAACAGTGAAAATAACTAACTGTAACTAACTCATTAATCCTAACTAACTATAAACGGCAGTCGTATAATAACCATAATACTAAGCTAGTGGTAAACTACTTGTAGTTTACTTACATATATATACAAAACTATAACCAACAGAAAGGGACTACAAGTGAAGGAATCAACACTGCAACACTGCAACATGTATTGACAATTGCTATGTAACAGATTGTAAATTCAATACTCCCCCTCAAGATGAACCATAAATGTTGATAAGGTTCATCTTGGATAAGAGGAAGTAGAATTGCTTGTAGCCAAGTGCCTTTGTGAAGCAGTCAGCAATTTGATGTCTTGTAGGAACATGGAATGTCTTAATCACTCCATCTTGAAGCTTACTTCGAATGAAATGGCAGTCTACCTCTATATGTTTCGTACGTTCATGAAAGACTGGATTGGCAGCAATGTATAGAGCTGCTTTGCTATCACAATACAAAGAGGCAGGTTGATTATGATCTAAACCAAAGTTTTGAAGCAAGGCCAACAACCAAACAACCTCACTGGTGACAGTAGCCATTGCTCGATACTCTGATTCTGCAGATGATCGAGATACTACTTGCTGTTTCTTGCACTTCCAGGATATGAGAGACTCACCAAGAAAGACACAAAAACCTGAAACTGATCTTCTTGTATCTGGACAAGCCGCCCAGTCAGCATCACAATAGGCCTTTAATCTTACTTCAGAACTAGCTGATAAGAACAAACCTTGTCCTGGTGTCTTTTTAAGATACTTTAGTACTTTGTAGGCTGCCTGCAGATGTGGTAACTTGGGAGAACTCATAAACTGACTCAGTTTATGCACTGAGTAGCAAATGTCAGGCCTGGTTAAGGTGAGATAAAGAAGCTTGCCTATAATTCTTCTGTATAGAGTTGGATCTGGAACATCTTCTCCCATAGAACTTCTAAATTTTGCAGATTGATCCATGGGAACATTTGCAGGTTTACTAGCAAGCAATCCTGTATCAGAAAGTAACTCTAAAACAAACTTTCTTTGACATAAATTGATGCCTTTGTCAGTCCTTGCAACCTCAAGACCTAAGAAGAACTTCAAGGTACCAAGATCCTTGAGCTTGAATTTGTTGTCCAGAAATTCCTTGAATGTATTGACTGCCTCCACATTGTTACTAGCTATTAGAATATCATCTACATAAACCAGTAAAATGATAATGGAACCCTTGCTGATCTTGGTGAATACAGAATAATCTGACTTGGATTAGATAAAACCATGCTCAATGAGAGTGAATGAAAGCTTGGCAAACCACTGCCTACTTGCCTGCTTCAAGCCATAAAGAGACTTAGTGAGCTTGCACACCTCCCCCTTGCTGCCAAACCCAGGAGGAGGAACCATATACACTTCCTCATTCAACTCTCCATGCAAGAATGCATTATTGACATCTAGCTGGGACAAATGCCAACCAAACACAGCAGCCACAGCCAAGAGAGTCCTAACTGTCACAAACTTCACAACAGGAGAGAAGGTTTCATAGTAATCAACACCTTCAGTTTGATTGAATCCTTTAGCCACTAGTCTAGCCTTGTACCTTTCAATGGAACCATCAGCTTTAAGCTTGATTTTGTAAACCCATTTGCACCCAATAGGCACTTTACCAGAAGGCAGATTGGTCAACACCCAAGTGTGATTAGCTTGAAGAGCTTCAATTTCAGCCTTCATAGCAGCTTGCCACAAGGGATCAATGGATGCTTCAGCATAGGAAGAAGGTTCTTTGGTAGTGGACAAGGCAACAGAAAAGGCTCTATGTGCAGTAGACAGTTTAGAGTAAGAGAGAGTGGAAGAAAGAGGATATAAAATACCTGGATTGGCAATGGAATCATGGGAAGGCATGACAGATGCTGAAACCATATTGCAGTGATAATCATGAAGGTATGAAGGAGGTCTATGAGGCCTAGTTGACTTTCTAACAGCAGGTAAAATAGGTGAGGAAGTGGGAATTACAGAAGGTGCAAGTGGAGTATTAGGAACAGAAGGAGAAGTGGTCAGATCAGGATGCACAAGATCAGGGAACTCATCAGGAGGAACAGCAGTGTCAACATGGCTAAAAGGCAAAGAAAACTCAGCAGAAATATGAGAAATTGACTCTGAAGAGGAAGGCTGAGATGAAAACATACTGGGAGAAGAGATAGAAGGACCAAGGACAGATTTAGACAACCAATGTTTGAAAGGAAATGTAGATTCTTTGAAGATGACATTTCTAGAGAGGAAGGTGGTTTTAGTAGACAAATCATATAACTTGTACCCTTTGGTTCCAGAGGGATATCCAAGGAATATGCAAGCCTTGGCTCGAGGATCAAACTTGGATCTATTTCTAGCTAAAGTAGAAGCATAGCACAAGCAACCAAAGGATCTAAGATGTTGATATGATGGAGAATGGCCCAAAAGTTTCTGGTAAGGAGTTAAATTGCCTAGAAGAGGGCTAGGAAGCCTATTGATAAGATAAGTGGCTGTAAGAACACAATCCCCCCAGAATTTTAAAGGCAAATTTGCATGAAACCTTAAAGCCCGAGCAACATTCAACAAATGCTGATGTTTTCTCTCAACAACAGCATTTTGTTGTGGAGTTTCTACACAGGACAGCTGATGTAGAATGCCATGTGCAGCATAAAAAGAAGAAATGGCAAATTCAGGACCATTGTCACTCCTTATCACCTTGATGTGTATCTTGAATTGAGTAAGAATCATTTGAAAAAAAAATTGAATCAAGGAAGAAGCTTCAGATTTAAGTTTCATTAAATAAACCCAAGTACATCTACTATGATCATCAACCAAAGTAAGAAAATATCTTGAGCCATTCAAAGAAGGAGTGGAGAAAGGACCCCAAATATCAGCATGGATCAAGTCAAAACAAGATAATGAAACAGTTGTGGATTTAGGAAAAGGGAGTTTATGTTGCTTAGCCAATGGACAGACAAGACAATCAAAAGAATTGTTGTTATTGCAAGAATTTAGATCAGGTACAAGGTGTTTCAACAAAGCTATTCTTTGTGCAGATGGATGACCCAATCTGTAATGCCACAATCTAACATTGTTATTTGAATTCTCATCATCATTAGAAGAGTTAAGATGACAGGCATTGGCACTGACATTCTTATTACAGAAAAAAGAAGGCAATTTGGATAGAACCTCAGAAACAGATGGAGGCAAGGTGAAGGAATCAGTACACTGCAAGATGTATAAGCCACCATGTCTCTTACCCAACCCAATCATCTTCCAATGCAGTAAGTCCTGAAGAAAACAAAAATGAGAAAGGAAAACACAACAACAAGATGGGTTTTGGGTCAGCTTGCTTATAGAAATGAGATTGAAGGAAAAACTAGGAATGCAAAGAACATTCTCTAAAGTTAAGGTTGCTGAGACTTTAACAGTTCCAATGTGGGTTACCTTAACCATTTCACCATTAGGAAGCCTAACAGAAATTTGAACAGAAGAAGTAATGGAAGTAAAGAAGTGAATAGAGTGGATCATGTGGTCTGTTGCACCACTATCCAGAATCCAGTCAAAAGAACTAATGTGAGAGGTATTTGCACTGGAAGAGAAAACTGAATGTTTGAGAGAAGGGGAAAAACAAATACCTGAAAAGGTTTGGGCCTGAACATCCATTGAAGGCTGAGAGATAATGGTGGCAACTTGATGAGGATTGTCCAAACATGCTTCTGTTGGTGCTTGGGTGCCAAAGTGACATTGGGAGTTCAATAGACCAACCAACTGCTGATATTGAGCCTTGGTGAGAGCTACAGATTCACTAAGATCTTCAGCAGCAACAACATTGCTTGCAAAAGGTGAACTACCTTTGTTTTTGAACTTATATCCAGGAGGATAACCGTGTAGTTTAAAGCATTTGTCAACAACATGCCCCATGGCTCCACAATGTGTGCACTGTGGTCTGCCATTCTTAGACTTAACAAAGGTCTTGTTGCCAAATTTAGGCCCAAAAGCTGCCAAAGCTGCTGATGTATCAATTAAAACCTTTTTCCCAGCACTTACTTTTCTTTGTTTCTCATCTTGCAATAAAAGAGAGAACACTTTGCTTAAAGGAGGCACAGGTTCTATCAGCAGAATTTGACTTCGAACAGCTGCATATGTCTCATTCAATCCCATCAGAAAAGACATGGTACATTCCTCAACTTGATGGCCACATGTACATGCCCTATAATTCGAAAATTCATCCCAGAGACCTTTGAATTTGGCATAGTATGCATTGATGGTTAAGTCCTCCTGAGTCAAGGCACTAATCTCCTTCCTTAAATCAAAGATTGTAGGTCCATTCCCTTGACCAAATCTGTTTTGTAGATCAATCTAGACATCCCTGGCAGTCTTAAAGTAGACTATACTTGATTGTAACTCCTTGGAAACAGAATTAAACAACCAAGCTAGAACAGTACTGTTACATTTACACCATGCTGTATAGTGTGGGTGATCAACAGACTGAGGTTTGGAGATAGAGCCATCAATGAATCCCAATTTAGTTTTGGCATCCAAAGAAATGAGAATTGCTCTACTCCAGGTATTATAGTTTTCCTCGGTGAGATGTTGAACCACCAAAGAAACTCCTGGATTGTCTCCACTAGATAGGAAATATGGACTGGATGTATTTTCCCAAGGCTGGACAGTGGGATTAGTGGCACTTGATGTACTCTCAGTCATAGCTAGATGTATTTATGAAGGAAATCAAGAACTAAAATTCTCGAGAATCAATCAAGAAATATATGAAAGAAAAAATAGCTCTCAATCTTGATCAGATTAAAGAAAAATTGGAAACCCTAAAATCAAAGAAAAGGAACTGAAACCCTGAGAATGGAATTTCAATTATGAACAAGAAAGGACACGATCAAGATTTTCAATCACACAAAGAGAATCAAGACCTAGAAGATGATGATCCTAATGCAAGAATCAACAAAAAAACAGTAAGGTGAATTTCTAGTTGATCTGAATGAAGCATTAAGAGAATCAAAGAAAACGTAATTGAACTAGGAAAAATCAGAGCGTACCAGAAGTGAATGATCTCTGAAGCTAGTTCCGCTCTGATACCATATTGAATTCATAGAGGTTCAAAGATTCAACAATGGAAGAAATGCACATACACCGAGAGAGAGAGAGAGAGAGAGAGAGAGAGAGAGATATGAGAATATGAATCTTGTGAAGAATGAATTCCTTATAGAACTTGGAACACTCTGTTCTATATATAAGGAGAACAGAGGCGGGAAATGAAAACAGAAGAAACAGTGAAAATAACTAACTGTAACTAACTCATTAATCCTAACTAACTATAAACGGCAGTCGTATAATAACCATAATACTAAGCTAGTGGTAAACTACTTGTAGTTTACTTACATATATATACAAAACTATAACCAACAGAAAGGAACTACAAGTGAAGGAATCAACACTGCAACACTGCAACATGTATTGACAATTGCTATGTAACAGATTGTAAATTCAATATACACTAATATCTCATCTATTGAATTCAATATATCAAATTTTCTAGACTAATACCATTGAATAATGAGCTACAGATAAAATCTTACTATATTACAGTTCATTGATTGTAGCAGAAAGATCAAAGAAAAAAAAATGAGGCATTTTTGCAGAGCAAGGGGTTAACTGGAGGCAATATTATTTGCACAAAATTATATGACGTGATTTTGAATCAATCAAGTTGTGTTAGTAAACCACCAAACAACTCGTATGGTTATTGGGAACTGGAAGGTGGGATGTTGGTATATTTAGTACAGTCAAATGGTCCGATCTCTTGATTATTTTTTCTTCTCACCTGAAAACAGCCAACAAGTATACGTTAAACAAATAATTCCAATAGCAAATAGATTTCCTCTTCTTTGTAAATCAATACAAAAATGCAAGGTAAAATGCTTTCTTGACTTAATCAAAATATAAATAGGATCGTGGAATGCTTAATTGAGAAGCATATATCAGGTCAAAATTCTTATATAGTTAAACATCTTGCTATCTTTGTAATATGATACAAAAATGTATGGAGTAAGGAAAAGTATTAAGAAAACATGCACTTCAGATAGTGCCGAGTCCAAAAGTAATTGTAGCTTTAATCACAACAGTAATATGGTATACCAGTTGTAACTGACTTTGTTCTGTGATTGTCAATCATTGGATACCATGCAAACATCAAAACATGAGTAATGTGGAGCTCATTGTTTTGCACTCCATGCAACATAGCATACAAGGTAATTCAGCCAGTTAAGTATGGTGACCACTGTATGCAATCACGACATTTCTAATTCTCTTGTATCTAAAACTACTCCCATAATTTCCAACTCAAATCATGTCTATATTAATTTTTTTCTTTTTGTATGATATTTGATCTGAGTCTGTTATCAAAAGATTTTCTATATTTTCTAACTTAACAATATATTCACATGTTATGCATTGACTAAATCCATGTCAGAAAAACTAGTGTCAAGGAAATTGAGTCATACCGGGGACCAAGGACCAGGTTCAGGTTGAGATTTATCAGGAGGTGAATGTTGTACAGCTCCACTTTTCATGGTCAGAATTTCCTGCAGATAATTCTGTATGAGATGACCAAAGCAGAATTTAAACTGATAATAATGAGTCATGAATAAGATCAGAAGCAAGAAATTATATGATTATTAAAATTCTTCAACTATTTCCATGGTTAGAAGTTCTCTGCCGGAGATGACCAATGCTGAATTTAAGCAACCATCAATAATGAAATCATGGATAAAATCAAAAGCAGTGAATATTATGTAGGGAAAATTACAATTTACCCCATGAGGTTTGGTCCTATCACAATTTAGTCTACAAACTTTTAACTATTATAATTGGCCTCTTAAAGTTTGGATTTAAAATAAAATTGTTAAGGTTCCATCTGGATGAATAGATTTGCATTTTGCGGACAAACTTTCAATTTCAACTTACCCCCTTATGGCTTGGCTCTATCACGATATAGTCTCACAAAATTTTCAATTGCTACATTTTCAACCCCTGAAGTTTGGAATAAATAAAACCATCTAGGGGTCTTTGGATGGAACCCTAACGATTTCAATTAAGTGCAAACTTTAGGAGATACAGCATAGGAATTGAAAGTTTGTAAACTAAACAGTAATAGGGCCAAACCATAGGATAAACTGTACTATTATAAATTTTCAGAGGATTGAAATTCTTCAACTACATCCATTGCTCAAGCATATAAGGTTTCAAAGGTTTTAAACAGAGTAGCTTGACTAATACTACTCCAAAGCATGAACCACTATTAGGAATGCACACAATGGATTTTAAACCTATGACCTAAACCTTCACCCCTTTTTATGGAAGATGTTTGAGCTAGATTCTAGAACTCATTTGGCACAATTTGGGGAGAACTCTTGAGTTTGCACATCAGCTGGATCAAATTATGAATCAACATGAAAAACAGTGGAAACAATCAAACTATGTAGGTCCAATTTTGATTGAGGGCTGTCCATTCATGGGGTTTAAGGATTAAGGATAATCTTTATGCCATCCCATTTAATAAAGGAATATCTCTTTGATGCTAGTGCATCTCCCTATCATTACATCCAACTGATCCTCCAAACCCATTTTCAACTCTAGATATTCATCAGTTTCGAGATATGCACATAAGAGGTTGCACCCATACAAGGATACAACTGCTAACAACATACTCAAAATAAAATAATCATGTCCCAACTAAACATGGTTTGTCTATACATGTATTTCGAAGAGAACAAGTATACCTCCCCAGCAGATTCAAATGCAGCTAACCACTCATCAGAGAACGGAGCAGCATGAGGTGGAGGTTTTATTACAAGAGCATCTTGCTTCTTATCATTCTCAAGGTTATCATCCTCAGGGTTCCTCCTGCCATCAGAACTGCCAGATTAAACTGTTTAAGCTTCTCTCTGAGTTTCTGTGCAATCTAAAACTATTATATATGGAATGACAGAGTCAAAGGAAACAAGGAAAAGAGAAAACACAAGACAACAGACTTACAGCTGCATTGTAGTATCCTTATCATCTGTGGCATGCACAACCCCATCTGACTCTTGCTGCATTTCACAGATCTGAGAGATGTCAGTTTCAGCTTCCCCTGACAAACTTCCACTCTTCAACACATTGTGACTTTCTGATGACTGATCAGTTAAGATAGATAAACCTGATTCTTCACTCAAGGAACAAAAGCCCTTAGAATTATAAGTCCTTACTGCCCCTGAAATTTGATCTGTGCTCATTTTTGCAGAAGAATCAAATTTCAGAGATGCTTGATCACTGAGACCATTGTCATGCCTGAACTTTGAATCAGTACAATATTCAAGATTTTCAGCCAATGGCACAATGTTAACAGAACCTGTCACTGCGTCCTCCATGTGCAAGTGCTCAGCCTTTTGATCTGCATCAACACCATCCTCTTGCAAAGCAGGGGTTGCCTCAGAAAACAGCATGGAACTTTCTGATTTACTTCCATAAACATCATATCCTGCCATAGCACTTTCCTTCTTAAGTTCCTCGGAAGTGGTGTTTGCAAGCAACAAGTCATCATTTAAACACAACCCATGGTTATTATCTAGCAAAACTTGCTCTACTATGAGGATAGAATTTTGAAGCTCACGATGTCCAGATTGGTCATTTACATCATCAACCACCATTAGATACTGATTACTTGTAGCCGAAATATTCACATTACTGTTGAAACTTCCAACTAATATTTTACCATTTGAGGATTGCACCAAATTTGATTCCTTATACATGTCATTAAAGCCATCAACATCTTTACTTCGTTGATCAACATGAGGACTTTCCAATCCACTTCTACCAGAGCCTTTGGCTTCTGAACTATCAGCATCAGTCCTGCTATTGAATCTCATGGACCCTTCAGAAGACTGACTCTTTGCAAACAAAAGGCTATGATATGTTTCTGGACTCTGATTCTCCTCATAATCAGCTTCAACAGAGCAAGGCATACTCAGTTTTGTTTGTTCCAAAGAGTGTTCATTCACCACGTGCATATCTCTCAACAGATCAATGGGTACTATTGAAGTATCGCAATAGCAACCACCAATGTCATCACCAGGCTGTGACTCAGAGGTGGCACTGGGAATATTTATTAACAAATTGCATTTTTCCTCTTCCACATCTTCTTGCTGAGTCACATCATCTATCCTAAAACCACCATTAACTTGCACTGAAGGGCTTAGATGGCATGCTGGATGAGGGTTTTCCAATTCATTCCCACAAAAATCTCCACTTTTTGGACACCCAGTACCAGTCATATATCCACTTCCACCAGAACTTTTGACTTTTGAATTATCAGCAGTAGTCCTGCTATTGAATCTCATGGACCCTTCAGAAGACTGACTCTTTGCAGACAAAAGGCTATGATATGCTTCCGGACTATGATTCTCCTCATAATCAGCTTCAACAGGGCAAAGCATACTCAGTTTTGTTTGTTCCACAGAGTGTTCATTGACAACGTGCATATCACTCAGCAGATCAATGGGCACTACTGAAATATCGCAATGGCTACCACCAATGTCATCGCCAGGTTGTGACTCAGAGGTGGCACTGGGAATTTTTATTAACAAATTGCTTTTTTTCTCTTCCACACCTTGCTGAATTGCATCATCTATCCCAGAACCATCATTAACTTGAACTGTAGGGCTTAGACAGCATGCTGGATGAGGGTTTTCCAATTCATTCCCGCTAAAATCACCACTTTTTGGACAGCCAGTACCAGTTACATATCCACTTTCACCAGAGATTTTGACTTTCAAATTATCAGCAGCAGTCCTGATATTGAATCTCATAGACCCTTCAGAAGACTGACTCTTTGCAGACAAAAGGCTATATGTTTCCGGACTCTGATTCTCCTCATAATCAGCTTCAACAGGGCAAAGCATACTCAGTTTTTTTTGTTCCACAAAGTGTTCATTGACGACGTGCATATCACTCAGAAGATCAATGGGCACTATTGAAGTATCGCAATGGCTATCACCAATGTCATCGCCAGGCTTTGACTCAGAGGTAGCACTGGAAATTTTTGTGAACAAATTGCATTTTTTCTCTTCCACATCTTCTAGCTGAATCACATCATCTATCCCAGAACCACCATTAACTTGCACTGTAGGGCTTAGTCGGCATGCTGGATGAGGGTTTTCCAATTCGTTCCAACTAAAATCTCCACTTTTTGGACAACCAGTACCAGTCATATGATCTTCACCCCTCATTTCCATTTCCATTTCCAATGGGCTAAATTGACCATGGAGTTCCACATTATGTCTAAACTGTGTATCAATGGAAGAGTTGTAATTTTCAACCACTGGCTTGTTGTTTACAGAGCCTGATGGAGCACCTTCAACATGTTGGCACGCCATGGTCTTAGCCACCCCACAGCTACAGTCTTGCATTGAAGATGATACTAGACAATGAGTATTTGAACTATTTGATTTACATTCACAAGCACCATTTGCTTCCAGTATAGCAGACTCAACAGTCTGACAGAGCTCCAGTTGTTCTCCAATTCTTTCATTTACATCATCAACGACCACGAAATATTGACTATCCACTGTTGAAGTGCTCGGGCTACTTTTTACTGTAGCATCTAACATATCACCCTCTAATGACTGTGCTTGCGCATCTCCCACAAGTGTATTACTACTCATTTTATCATGTTTATCCGCATCATCTTTTGCCTGCTCCATGTACACAATGCAAGACTGGCCATGAGAGCTTCGCAATGCAATCTCACTACAACCTTGGATTTTTGGGCTGACATCTGCCAAACAATTGAATTTCAGAAACTCTTTAGAAGCTCCATTATCCTTGAGGAAACTACCCTTTTTTGCCCATAGCCTCTGGCTCTCACTAGAAATTTTACCATCTTCACAGGTGTAAGGCTTCATCAGCTCAGATTGTTCCCTGACATCATGCACACTGCTTAACCAGTCATCATTTGCTTTTGAAATATTTGTTGTACTACTACCACTGACATTCTTAGTAGCGAAACTATATGGTTTGTCTTCTACACTTTGGTGATCAATCAAGTCCTTGGTCTCAGAAACACCATTATATTGCACCACACAACTAAGAGAAGAAATTGAAGGGGGATTTTCCAATTCAGTCCCACTCAAATCTCTATTTCTCAGGCAAACATCTGCGACCTTGTTGTTGTCATCAGACTTCTCCAACTGTCCACAGTATGCCCTCTGTAGTTCTGACTCCTCTCTATGAGCAATCACTTCAGTTTTTAATGGTTCTGCACTTTCCAGAACTTGTTGGTTAACATCATCAAAAATGCTATCAAGCTGATTCTTATTTTTTATTGCTTCATAGCACTTATTGTCATATGGCACCTTCACTTCCACCTGCCTATTATTCATCTGCAAGACAGATTTCGTCTTTTCATCTTGCTTATTATGTGAAGCAGGGTTAACGGTAGATGGAACTGAGCATCCCAAACTCGAGTCTAAGGCCTTCATATTTCCAATTGTTGTCACATTGGGAATTTTTCCCGGGTGAAGTGGGGGCCTCAGATCATGAATGTGGGTTGTGGCACCAGGTTTTCTCAAATTAGAAGTATTAGACACTGGTAGATTGTATGGTCTAGAAGTTCTTTGTAGTGGGCTATGCAAAGAAGCCTTTGGCTGCAAAGCAATCAAACAAATGACAGGATAATTTGAATGAAACACTCAAAAGTCATTCCTTTATAGGCTTATACACATCTAATTAACCAATTATGGGAAATATAAGTGGCACACCTGACCAAAAAATCCCAGCGATGGTGATGGCATCCGCAAACCTGATGGTTTTGCCTTTTGGAGCTGTGCATGTTGCATCTGTCCACCAGTTATGCAAGCATTTTGAGGAAGAGTAAAAGCAACTTTGTTGCCTCCGCCATCATGGCTGTCTGGTGTATGACTAGTAGAGGGAAGCAATGTATCTGGGATGATCTCTGAGCTGTTATTTGCCTCAGTAACAGGCAGATGCTGCAAATTGACTGATGGATGTTTTTCTGATGCTGAAATGACCTGCACTTATTTAAATTAAATAAATCAATAAAAGGGACATATGCTTCCTAGTTAATAAGGAGATGCTGATGAAGTACAAGAAATTAATAGCCTAGTCACACAAGTTTCTACAATGTTAAATAAAAAATCCTTCTGCTTTCGACAGCTTCAGGTTCTCACCACTTTTCGTCTAGCTTGTCTAACAGAGGTACCAGCTGTTAAAGATTTGGTAGCAGGACCAGATTTTGGATTATTTTGTACAATTTTGGTACTGTCTGATGAGGCCTTTGGTCCAGCCTTCCTCTGTACATTAACTGCAAGATTGGAGAAAGGAAAAACAAAATACAATCATTTAACATAACCGTTTTATTTAGTTTGATAAATACTTTGAACACAAAAAATTTATCTGAAAAGCATGAGAAACTTAATCATACAATCATTATAAAAACACATATGTACAAAACTACCTGGTTGAGCAATCTGGTTGCGCCTTGAGTCATTTGCACCTGAGGTAGCACCCTTTGTAGTCCTAGAAAACACAGAGGAATCCAGCTTTGAAACAGGTATTTTAGAAACCTTTGATGCTTTAGTTTCAGCTTTAGTTGTGTGCACGTTTGCAGGCCTTTTCAGAGTTCAAATTAGTTAAGGGCAACTGTACTAAAAACGCAAATAGATATGCACATATGTATTCAATTAAACCACTGAAAACCATCAAATTTTCTATTAGCAAGGATATGAAGATGCAGCCACCGGTCGTGGGCATCCACCACGTTTAGACCCACTTCTATTTACATCGTTGGTTGCAAGAACCTTTCTCTTGGCCTGAGGATCACATATTTAACATAACTGCAGTAAGTTATATACCACCCAGGTTTCATCCAATAGAATATGTGAAATCACCAAAATTGGAAACCTTACGCTATTAATCAAGACTTGCATAAAACGTTAAAAACAATGCATATGTTCAAAATTGAGAAAAACTAACCGCAGAAGCTGGGGCCACATTATCTCTAGCTGGCGAACCATGCTTCAGCAACAAGCGAGAACCACTTTTTCCATCTTTCTTCACAGAAGTTGGCAATTCCTTGAATAAATCTACTTCCAGTGATTGCAAATCTGCTGCATTATGGGTGCCATCCGATGCACCAGACAACGATTCTCTCCCTTCTTCGGGGATAATTGACAACATACCCCCACCAACCTTACTAAAACTTCCACTAATCATAGATAGCTCTGACGGATTCAAAACACCTGGACATTGAGCAACGAATAAGTTCATCAACTAGAATCCTAGCTCCAATCTCCAGAAGAAAAAAAAATTAAAATCAACATGTCTGAACAGAGAAATTAGGAAAACCTTCTTCAGTAAAAAAGGCCCGATCCCATGCTAAACTTTTCCGCAAATTGTATCCTCCACCCTTTTTCTTCCTCTTCATTTGCTGTGGCTCCATATTGAGTTTCGGCATTTCTACTTTGTTCGCGTTAATGTTCTCTTTGCTAATACCATCTGTTTGCAATGAAGGGCTTGGTTTTTCGGTATCCACATTGCCTACTTTACCCTTTGCTGTAAAACAAGCCGCCTATTACAAACTATACCATCAAATGAATCAGTAAAAAAAAATTTCTCAACCCCTGTGGTTCAACAAATTAATTAATTTCAAGATCGTCCCAGCGATTACACCATTAAAGCCAGCAAATTTTCTCAAATATGATGAATTAAGAGCACTATAAAAAAAATTATTGCTAATTGCTAAGCAGATTTTGAAGTAAAAGGAAGAGATTAAAGTAAGTACATTCTGAGTAAAATTACAATAAATCAACGAAGAAACAAAAGCTTTATCAATAGAGCAGAATGTGAGCGACATTATTAATAAAAACATCCAAATCGAACAGAAATAGTACCCTAGAAAGCGAAAATGCAAATGAAACTTAAAGAAAATTCAAATGAAACTTAAATGGTTGAAGCAAATTTGAAGAGAGAGTGAAAACCCTAACCAATTGCGGAGCGAAGAGGACGAGGAGGCTTAGATCCATGGATTTGGAGAGGCGAGCATAAGAAATAGTTGTTGCTGTTAAGCTTCGAAGCGTCGTCGTTTGGTAACTCTAGCAGTAGAGAATCGTCTTCGCCGGAGATCTCCAAGAGCGAGAGATCCGACTCCATCTCTCTCTCTCTCTCTCTCTCTCTGTGAGTTTGTGCTCTAGAAGAATCGAAGAATGAAAAAGTATCAGTGAGAAAAGTGAGGGTATAAGAAGGAAGTTTAAACGGTTGGTTTGAATCTACGTGTTTTGGTTTTTTTGTGCCAGTGTTGTGTGTGTTTGTGTGTGTAAATTTTTGAAAGGATTGGTAAGCGGGAATTGTTTAATTTTGTCAATGATGAATGAAAATGACCACGTGTTGAGTTAGTTACGAGAGTAGCCATGTCATAGTCTGATATTTACGAACCAGTCCTCAAGGTCATGGTCAACGATACGATGCTTTTGAGTTTTGGGCTTTGACTTCATTGCTTTTGGTGTAGCATGGGCCAGGCTGAGAAAATATAATCGAACACTACGGGCCCATCCCAGACTATACAAGGGGTTGTATATGTAAGCCATCTGGACAGTTGGTTCAAGAATTGCTATAACATGGCATGCATCCAAGGCCTGTTACTAGAAGATGGTAAAGATACATCTATTTCGGTCTATAAAATTATTGAAGACAATTTTAGTGAAAACCCTTTAAATATTATCATTAGAATTAAACCAACATCTATATTAAACATGATAGGATTTTATTAAGGAGTAATCACACCGGACTACCAAGTAATAAAAGTTAATTAATAAATACACGTTTAACTTAAATATGCTCAATTTCTAAAAAAAAGTTAGTCGATCACAATATAAAAAATGGAAAATGCTAAAGTTATTATAAGTTTTACTACATTAAAAATAAATAAATAAAACTTACAAATTGATGTGACAATGTATATGATTAACAGGCTTCAAATAAATGTGTTTTAATTATTGGTGGCACATCAATTTATAAGCTTGATATAGTGTTAAGGACCAAAATTTCACAAGAAAGTCCATTCCATGAAAAGTAAGGAAAGACCATTGGCCTTAACAAAATAATGCCCAATTCATGAAACTAAGAAGAGCCATGAAGGTCCAAAGTCCCAAAAAGAAGGAAAAAGAAAGGAATAATAATAATAAAGAAAAAAGAAAAGGATCTCGGTCAGGCTAGAGGAAGGATCCCGGTCGGGCCAAAGGATATGCAACAAGAAGAAGGATCCCAGTTAGACCAGAGGATATGCAAAAAGAAGAGGGATCTTGGTTAGGCTAGAGGACACGCAGCAAAAAGAATCAACATCAATGCCCTAGGATCTGAATGTGTCCTTTTGAAGTCTTGAGAAGAGGACCTTGGCTAACACATGGGAAAGCCAAGATGTATGTTCATATTTCCAACAAAAGCTATTAAAAATCCAACAAAACCAAGTATTTTCTTTGTAACTCATGGTCTAAGCCCGTGGGATCCCGAATAGATAGTAAGGGAGAAATGGTTTAGTTGGTAAATGAGTGATTTCTGGTGAAAGCAAGATCCCAGAGGTTTCCATTGGTTTATATATTTGCTTGGAATGCATGAAGTAATGGAAAACTCAGTTCCCTCATGTGCATGACACCTTCCCACAATTTCCTCTCAATTGTCATTTTCAACTAAAGCTGTCATCAAGTATATTGAGCAACCCACCCACTCATTTGACTTTCCAAGAAGGAATATTTCATTTATAACTAAAGCCAAATGTCCCTTTTGAGTTATAATTGCCTAAATAAGTTAAACATCTACCCAATGCATATTTTCAGGTTCCAAAGGACATGGTTTTACCTAGCAGACCAGGGACGTCCTCGCCCTGGGTACCAGACCATGTCCACTATAAAAGGAACACTAAAGCATAGCAAAAAAAAGGGGGGGGAAAAATGGGGATTCAGAGGGAGATTTCAGAGGTTTAAAAGATATATTCTTAGAGCTTTAAGAGCCTGGCAAGGGAGAGAAGAGAGCTAACGGGGAGGAATTTATCTCATATCCTTGAGATCATTCAAAATACCACTTAGCCTCCAAAAACACATATGTCAAGACATGCACATATAAGATATCACTCTCTCCTACAAAAATTAATCACCTAACTATCTTGAAAGGCAATGCCCAAGCAAAGCCACTTGGACTTGAGTTCCAAATCTCACAAGCCTTGTGCAAAGGCACTAAGTTTGTGAGAATTAGGGCTAGGATCCTCATGGCTAACTTATTTTCATGAAATTCATTTACATATATGTATATGCATTAAATGTATATCTTTATCTAAAAAACTAACAATTATTTGAAGATATGTGTATTGTATAGTGCATTCTTATGCAGGACCTATAGAGGTAAAGGGAAATGACAAAACTCCATTGCATAATAAGCATGAAGGAAGATCGTATAGTTCAAAGAATCAACATTCTTGGATTACAGGCCTAGTACATCCAGGGTACAACAACAGTACGTCCGGGGTACCACGATATTACATCTAGGGTACCAAGTGAAGGGATTCTTTTAAATGTTTATACAATAAAAGATAAGCCTTAAATATTCTATTTCAATATCTTTCTCATTGTGAATATTATGAATAATTATTTTACTTGTTTCGTAAGAATAAAATGTCATTTTATGACACTAAAACACTTATAAAGATATTTTATTGCTTAGGAGGAATCGCATTTTTTCCTTGAAGAGTTTTATGTGACTTGCGCACAACTTAGTTTGTAATCAGCCCTATTTAGCTGCGGTGAACCAAGCCCAGTCCACCAAACAAATAAAGGGCCCATGATCCTTGTTTCTACTTGGGCCTGAGTACTGTCCAAAAAAGGATGCTCACATATAGTAATAGTTGTAAACTTATAATATCCCTCACATTTCTCATAAAAAATAAAAAAATAAAATTCAACCATAACTAATGCACATTTCGGCACTCTTAACCAACCCAACAAAATATAGATGAATCAAATTAAAGAACTTGAAAAAAATAAATCCTCACTCTAGTCCCACTTTAATCAGTTTATGGTAAAAACTAAGAAACCATCATGAAGCCATGTTGGGCATCGCATCACAACAGTGCACAAATTAGAATGCAACATGGCAATCTTTAATGAAAATGGAACACAAATTTTAGTTGAATAATGGAATAGTAGTCTTTCAAACCCAATTGAAGAAATTAGTGATATTTGCTTCCAGTCCAATCATTCAATAGAAATCTTTAGGCTGCCCCCCAAATTATTCAAAATTCTCTTTACATTCACTCTTATATATAATCAAATAGACAACTACCATATTGGCAAACTTGCACTACATTGCACAAACACAGTGAAATATCGTGACCGAATGTTATTCTATCTAGAATACAATTAGCGTACATATTCAGGACATTTGGACCAAAAATTATATTAGATCACACACTCCAGAAGGTCTGCTCTTGCTTTAAAAATAGGGCAATCTGAAAGTAGAAAACGATTGTTGGCATAAGAAATATGTACAACTTTAAGCTCATCCATTTAGCAAAATTTAGCTTCTGTGCTTCATGTACTTCTGACAACACGCTACTACACTTCCTGTCACAAAACCAAAACACATAATGTCACTAAGTTGGACATCAAGAATAGGAAGTAAGGGCGTTACCATTTGCCCTGAAGAATCGAAATCCTTATTTAACACCCCCACCAAATAAAGATAGGCATCCCATATCACAGATTATAAATACTAGACGAATATCAAGCATATTAAAATTAACATATGGAAGGATAGGAGAAAAATAGAACCCAAATCGGCTTACTTTATAAGTTACAAACTTCTAGCTAATCTTGCACTCAGTGGAATTTCCTATCGAACCCTCTCCAGAAGATGTATCACCATCTGAGAATCCATATCCTTCATCTTCTTCATCACTCTCAATATCAGCTCTGCTGTACCTCCTTTCAGTGTATGCCATAGTCTGTCGCCTCTGCAGGCGCAAGACATGCATGATAACATCAGGGGTAAGAGTTACCCTTGCATGGTCTTCCCTGCCTTGTCTATTAGACTCCATAATCTGTTCACAGATTAAGTATCAGAAAATTACATGCAATAAATAAGTCATATTTTGTCTCCAATTGCCTTATTTGAACCCCCTCCCCACCAAAACAAAAGAAGGAGAAGACCTGGGGGAGGGTAAAGGAGGCTAAAGAAGGTACCTGTTCAGCATTGGCAGGCACTGGAGGAGCATCACTTGCCATAGGAGCCCAGAGCTTTACATTCTTTTCTATCCCACAAGTAGCAAGAATAGGAATATGGGGATGGGGCGCAAGATGATTTACAACATGGCGATCACCTACCATTAAACGCACTAATTTAGATCCCTTCTTCTTCCAAATAAATATATGGCCACAATCAGACCCACTCAAGACATATTCATCATTGGGGCCAAAAAAACTCACTCCTTTAACTGTCTTCGAATTTCTATGGCCCAAGTAAACCTGTGGCTCTTCATTTTTCAATAGATCTTCAGTTGAGGCAGATGATGATGAGGGGCCCAACCCCATGTACTTTTGAAATAGATAAATGAGTTCATCGTTGTACGAGACAAGAAGTTCACTTGTATTAGAGTAAGACAATCCTGTGATGTGAAAGTTGTTGGTCGCAATCAGGTGGCGGGGGCAAAATGTGTTCACAGGTTTATCTAGATTACTTGATGCATTCAATTGGCATTTTCTCAAGTCATAAACACGTGCATATTCATCAGATCCTCCAACAGCAATGTAATTCGAATTTCTTGGGTCAATTACAATGGCATTCAACCTTATGTTCTTTGGAGGCCGCTTAATATTTTCTGTCAATGAGGAGCAACAGAAAAGTTTTGTAGCAGAACTACTTCGCAAATCAAACTGAAAGGGAAAAGGAAATAACTAAATCTCAAAATAGAAGGGAGAAATAAGAGCATCAATAACCAGCATATCATAAATTAAACCCACATGTTGAACAAAACTGTCTTCACCACAGCTATATAATATGTGTGGACTTCCTGGCTCCAGAGCAAGCTTGTGCACACGGCCTTGGTGCATGCCCAACATTTTCGTATCAACTTGGCCATCCTCCAAGACCTGGCCAAGCCTTACCTGCAAGGGGAAAAACACATTCAGAATGGTTAGAAAATAAGCCAAAATCTAAGCAAGTGGGTAAAGATAGAACAGTTTACCCAGACTGCTAGGATGGAAATTACTAAAATTCTTATAATTTTCAGGCAGCACAGTGGACAAAATGGACAGAATGAACAAAATCTTCTGCAGGCAAACAACTCCCGCATTTTATGGTTTAGTTTCTTCAAAATCCTTTTTTTCCAAATAACAGCCTATAACATTTGAGGCTTCTCTGGACAAAGTGATTATAGCACATCAAAATACAAAACTATAAAATAATGAAAAAGGTCAACAGTCAAATTGTTTTTCCAATGAAAAAGAAAATTCAATAAAGAGGCCAAAATGGATAATCAGTTCATTGCCAAGTGCATTTCACCAAAAACCAAAATGAATAAGAAAAGGGAAGAGAAGAATTTAGTTATAAATTCACCTGGCCATCAGAGGAAGAAGTCACTATTTTCCGATCACCAGTGAATGGTATAATTCTGGTCTGGAATATGTTGTCCAAGTGGCCAGAAGGATATGAGAACTGTTTAGTTTTAGTTTCCCAATTCCAAAATATAACTTGTTTGTCATCAGAACCTGATACAAGGAGATCACCAGTAGAGTTGAAATCCACGTCATTTACACAACCTTCATGACCACTTAACTTGCCGTAAAGATTTATTTGCTTTACAAGGACCTGCACTGATATGCGAAATCACATAATCAACCATTACAATGCTTCATAAGTTCATATAGATCTTTCTATACTGAGGTATTTGATATGAAGGATCCATAAAGATGATGCCATCTAACTGAATCGAGAAACAGATGTTTAACAGGAAGAATAAACTTTACTCTTATTTGTTGGCTTTGAAACCTGAAGTGCCTTTCAAACCAGAGAACGTTAATCGGTGGAAGCCATTTTTTTTTTTTTAAATCAATGCCAAAAGCATGCTTCTATTTGTTGGCTCAGTGACAAAACAGGTCATCAACAACAGACAGTCTTGCAAATTGGTCTACAGAGGGGATATGTTACACGTTTTTTATAGAAAAAAACAGCAGAGTTGAGAGATCATGTGTTTTTTACTGTTCTCAGTAAATGTCTCATTACAAACTGAAGGCTGGAATGCTGAATTGTGTAGTTATTAGCTTGAAAGGCAAAACAATGACACCTATGATTTGTAAAGTAGCTTGGGCAGCTCCATTATATGTTTGATAGGAGTTGATAGATTATGATTGAGTGATTTGTACACAACCATGTTGGATTGAATAAAATTTTGATTCATCCAAAAAAAAAAAAGAGACATATTCGCTATGGAACCACATTTAATACAAAACAATAAAGGTAATATATATAAAACAAAACAATTTGGATTTGTACTCTTTTTCTCGTATGTCTCAGTAATTAATCTAACTACAAATAAATCAGGTTGGGCATGGAGTTGTCAAGTAGACTAATTGGGTTTTATCAATATATAAAAAGCAGTAAATGTAAGGCATTCGATAAGAAACGTGGTAAATCATGAAGAAAAGGAGGAGAGGAGAAAGAATTGGAAACCTCAGAAGCAGAGAATCGGCGAGCGAAGCATCTGGGCTTAGTGAAGCCCATCTCTCTCCTGCAAATCTGTGCAAACCCACCTTGAATTCCACCATAACGAATTTCCATTTTCGCACTGCGTTCTGATCTTTATTTTTTTTGCTATCAGCAGAGAGAGAGTAAAGACACGACAGAGTACACAACTTTTTCCTATCACTGTACAATTTTTCTCTCTCTCACTTTCAAATTTTTATTGTTCAATTTATTTCCTTTGACACAATTATGTCTTTTAAGAATGTGTGTGTGTGTTTTTTTTTTTTTTTTTTTTTTTTTTTTTTTTCATGGGAAGAAAGTGTGTTATTTGAAGTATAATTTGATCCTCTCTTCTTTAAAAAATTAGCATGACTTATCAAGTTATAATAATGTATTTTGTTCAAATCAAGTCACCAGCACTTTGAAAAAACTTCCTAAGCTAGCAATTTATCACGCTATGGACTCACTTATCACGAACAACGATTAGTTTTTATTTCTCATTTCTATTAAAGTAGTTACAATATGTAACACATTTTGATTTTAAATTTTTAATGCATATTGTCTCTAATGGGGATTTGCTTCCAATCCATTAACACAACAAAACCAACTCCATCCAACTTAACATCTTGAGTTGATTTTTTTTGGGTTGATGGGTTGGATTGAGTAGAACTTTTATTTTGAGCCTTGGGTTGAGTCAAGTTTGCGTTGATAGTTTTTCAATTCATCTTACCCAACTTTTTTTTTTTTTGAGAAATAATTATAACATGCTGCTAACCTCGCAAATTGAACCCGTTCCCCCCTAAACCCCCCAATCATTTTGTACATGGGGAGATGTCAATTCAGCTACAAGACTTTTGACCATCTTACCCAACTCGACATACCATAACTATTAGTTTATTTTACTAGCCTTATTTTAATTTTTTCGTTCAAATGCAAAACTCATTCTTTAAATTTCACCATAATGAATAAGAACCCTTAAAAATAAAAATAAAATTTTAATTGAATTTAAACTTCAAATATGTGAAGTTCTTCTTACCCTTCGGTATATATCACCAATTTAACTCCAGATCCACTGTTGTGAAGATGGGTTATAAACTCATGATCTCTTTCTTAAAGCATTGGATTCCGAAGTCCAATCTACTTCACTACACGGAACAAAGCTTGAAGCCCATAGCCTTTTTAATTAAGGCCCGAGACCCGTTATTTATACAAAAGTGGGCAATGGAAGCAAAAACTCCAGCCGAAAAGCCATTTGAGCCATAAAAGAATTCATTGGATTGCAGGACCCACACTCCAGTGACAACCCAAAGAAAAACCAAGGCAATCCAACCCACCACCAATTAAAGAAGAAAGAAAAACAAAAAGGAAGAAGAAAGAAGTAACTAACTGTTAGACTCGTTACTTGCTAACTAGAAAAGCCAGCTAATAGTTGGAACAACTACAATGCAAGAGTAGTAGTATTTATGGACCAATTATTATAAACAAATAAATATTATATGAAGAGTTTTTATTATGTACAATTAATAGTCCATAACTATAAGTTTATTTTACTAGCCTTATTTTAATTTTTTGGCTAAAATGTAAAACTCACTCTCTAAATTTCACCAAAATAAATAAGAACTCTTTAAAATAAAAATAACATTTTAATTGAATTAAAAATTCAAATAAGTGAAGTTCTTCCTTCCATTTAGTATATATCACCAATTTAACTCTTGATCCGCTGTTGTCAACATGGGTATAATCCAAGTGCTATTGTCTAGTGCTTTTCCGTGAGATGAAATTTTGGTTGAATAATCACTGAAAAACGAGTGGTACTTATTTGTTTTGAGAGAATAGAATACATTACTATTGCCTTGATTCTCTAGAACATTTGGCAAGTAAATCTTGTTATCCATTCCTTTCACTACAGTTGATTCTGAGAACGAACCCCTGAGACTAGTATAGAGTATTGTATTTCCCAAATTACTTACTTTATGCCATATCATCCGTGTTCTCCTTGTGAAGAAGTTCAATGAGAAAACGTAAACACATTGCTGACAATCATGGACCTCAAAAACTGCTAAAAGCTTTCCATTTCCTTTCATCAAGTAACTTCGTTCATGTGAATCACGTAAATGCTCTGGAAGGCCGGTAGAAAATAAAATCCAATGTAATGAGTGTTGGTTAGGTTCTCTTAAGTACTCGTTGAGATCAAATACTCCCACATCTCCTGACCTAAACAAACAATAACACTTCCCTTTGTATAATACAGGATTACATCCGGATAGTACAGAACCCCCCTTAACTCTTCTGATAGTCCAATCCACTTCACCACGCCTAATCAAGGCAACTTCTATAGCTGCAAATGTGAATCCAATAACAAAACAATTTGTAGAAGTTGGTGGCGATGAAAAACACATTGCTTCAAATGGACGACAACTAGGAAGTTCAATCTTAATCTTATTAAAAGGATGAAAGAAAAAGACGCTGCAATCATCCCGAGATAAGAGTAGCCAACCATACTCTGAATAGTGGATGGTTGCATTCAACAATTCTGGAATGTCCATATGATAAGCGTTGTTGTATATTGGGTGAAAAATATGACATTTATAGTTGCCCACGGCCATTAAACATGGAGTTTGAGAATGTGGGGAATCCAATAAGGGCAGGAGTGGCCGACTAATAAGACTGCTTGATCGCCATGATTTGCATATTGCATGAAAAGTAGTGAAGTCCCCACAAAAAAGATGTGCTGACACTAATTGCAGAAGTTCTGGTGGAAGTTGAGACCAAGATTCATTTAGTTTTTTCTTCTCTTGGTCCTTCTCAGAATTAACTTGGACAATTTCTTTAGCCATATACTCCGGAAGTTGCCTCCAAATATAGTCCTTTATCACTTTTTGTTGAGGTATGTTACTGAAAAGAGTTAATATCAAAGGCACTTAAAAAGGTGAATTTGTGATTTTTGTTTTACAATCATAAAATAGGAAGAAAAAAAATTTGCATAAACTAATTAGACCATAAAACGTGCAATAGAACCAATATTAGAACTTGATGAAAGTAATAATCTTCTCATTTGAAGAGGAATACAATTTGATTCGATCCTTACTTATTAGAATTTCATTAAATCCTTATTTATCGTGGTCGTGTGTGCACGCAATAAATCCTTATTTAATACATTCAAGTTAATAAAAGTACCATGTATTCTTCAAAATTTTACTAGAAAATTTTCAAAAAGAAAAAAAAAAGTTGTAGTAAAGACTGTAATAATCCATATGATATTGGTTTTCTCCTTGTACTTTATTCTCTAGACATTGACACTAACAAAACCATATATATTAAAAATTATTGTTTTCCCTCGCTAAGCCAACACAATCCATCAATCCCCAGCAATCCACATAAAAAATCACTAATAAATTTTAAACCCACCTAAAAAACCTCAAAACTAAACAAATTTAACAACAACAACAACAAAGTCAAGAACAAAATTCAGGTTTCAAATCCTTCATTCTCAACTATCAAATTATGAAAATAATACTAATAAGAACAACAACAAGAAGAAGAAAGGTTGAGTCTCAGTTATAAATCCCGATAGATTAGTTAGTCTCTCATAAGTCATAACTAAACAAATATAACAAAAAATCCAAGTCACAACAAACATTAAAAAAGTTATTTAAAAAAAAAAAAAATCAGATACATACAGTGTGGAAAGTAGCCGCAGTTTTTTTTTTTTTTGAGAAACCGGAAGTAGCCGCAGTTGATTGTGGTTGTGGGAGCGACTAAATAATGTGATGTTTTTAGTCTTAAATAGTAATTTAGATTTCCTGGCCCTAGCAGAATTTTGATGTAATCCTAAACAATGTTGGAGTAGAAGTATTTACGGACCAATTATTATAAATAAATAATATATGAAGAGTTTTTATTATGTGCAATTACCAATTCTGGTCGGCATTGGATTTCTAATCCTTTTGGGAATGGTAATAACGGATAATATATATAGAGACATCAGCAAAGAAAAAAAAAACAGAGATACATACAGCACTTTGAAACTTTAAACTTCAGTTGTTTCACGCTAGGTCTAATGGCTGCCATTGCCAACATCAATGCTCCTTCGGCTTTGGAGAACGGTAAATTTTGTTTTCGCTGATATAATTTTTGCTTCTCCAACCTTGAACTGTGAAAATAAATTTCAAAGACTGATTTGTCCGAATTGGGTGGGGGGTTTCTTTTTAATTGAATGCCTAAAATATTTATGTGTATTGAAGTTTTTATTTTTATTTTTGGTTATTTTTTATTTGTGCATGCCAATTTGGTCCAAGCATTTTTCCCAAGAACTAAAGTAAATTTTGATATGTTGATGAATTGAATCGAATCAAATTATTACTATATTGCATGTCCTGGTTAGGAAACTGTGTGAATCTAGGTTTACACAGTTAGTTGAATTTTAATTAAGTTATGCTATTGGTAAATTTTGGGTGGGTTGCGTGCTTTCATTGATATAATTGATTGATGTTGGGATAATTTCTTTCAAGAAATTTTTTATTTATAGTTCTTTTAATCAAATAACGTTTTCATCAGGGTTAGGTTCTAACTTTTAATAAGTCAGGGTTCAAAGTTTAAACCCCACCAATATCTTTGTATGTTAACCTCATGATAAAGAGTAATTATTATGAAATTGACTTTATAGATTAAAATTTTATCACATAAAAACTTTTACTGGGTCTAGAGTCTAGACGATATTGAGTTCATGGTTGGGTAGGATTAAGATTTATTTGTACAAATAGATATTTCATAAATTTTTTACAATAAACCAAGTCTGGACAATGACCAAAGGGTTATTGGTTGAATTGTAAGGTCAAATAATTTTTTTTTTAAAAATAAATATGTATAAAAAAATTATGTTTGAGAGATCATAACGTAAATAGGCAGACAAATAAATAAGTGCATTTATTTTAATAAAAAAATTTAGGTTCTCACATTTTTAAATTACCATATTATAACGTATTAAACAGTACATAAGTCAATAAAGTGGATCTATAAATGTAAATTTACAAATTTCACAAACCCAACTGCCCAATCAAGTTATATAGGTTGCCACACCTACAGGTTTGACTAGGGCTTGTGCATAAATGGTCCATTTAAACACCTGGATAAATCTAAGTATTGGATAACTAGGTTTCTAATTCAACTGGCCGAGTTAAAGAATCTCTTTCTAGATGCTATGGAACAATTAGGAGATTCAGGCTAGATCTAATAACTATGATTCAATCCCTAAACATAGGCCATTCACACCATTATTTATTATTTTGAAGTAGAATTTGACTTTATTATAATGGTACTCATTCTTTTTCCACTTTTATTTGTTCCAAATTCTTTCGGTTTACTTAAGAGGATGGATGTGTTGAAAGAAACAGAACAATTCTTGCAAGTAGCAACTCAAAAGGAAGAGGAAAAGCTTTTTGCACCTACTATCCCTCAATCATATCCTTGGTTTGTAATTTCTGATGGAAAATATCAAGAGAGACAAATTTTTTTTAGCATATCAGAAAATTGTTTTTCCACAAAGTCAATCCCAGAGATGCACAATAAAATGATATATGCTAATACTAACGGTTGGTTACTGTTGAAAGATGTGGACTCTTTAGATTTGTGTGTTTTGAATCCTTTATCTAAGGAGGTTGTGCAACTCCTGCGATTGGAAACCATTGATGATTGTCGTATTTGCATTTTGTCCTTGCCACCAAGTGACCCAAATGATCACTATCACATAATCTTGTATATTTTATTACATGAGAAATATAATACAATTATTCAGTATTTCTAACATGGTATCTGAGCAATTGCTTTGACTTTTTGGTGTGCTTCTGCTGTCTAGTCTTCTCAGTGCTCTCTGCCGCCTCCACCGTCAATGCCGCCATCAAAGTCACCTTTGCCGTTGCCGTCACACGCTGAAGACCACTACCTATTTAGTTGCTGCCATTAACTTTGTTCCAATCTTGTCGTCACCGCTACCATCAGAATAGTCTTTCTTTGATCTACATTATCGAAGAAGAATCAACGTCATTAGAGACTAGACATGCCCTCATGCGCCACCCTAAGTTTCTACTACATCATTTACGAGCATGTAGACACTTCATTTTGTACCCAGTTAATAAACTTTATTCCCTATTCCCAATGATGAGCTTGACATGTCTACAAAAGGTAATTAAAGTTATTTTGATAATTCAGAAGTAATCACAACTCAAAAGTACTCAAATCGCTTTGAAAATGATGATGAAATTAGAACATAAATTTTACCTAATTTGGACTTAAATTGAGTTATTTATGATCGTTTGAATTTAGGCCATCAGAGTAGTCAAAATTAGGGTTTTTGGAGACGCATGCGTACGCAGGCTAATTTCTAAAAGCCCAGAACTTCATTTTTTTAGGGCCCAAAGCCTCCCTCTTTGATGGCCCTAGCCTCTAGACCCTTTGGAATGTCCAAAACCCTCTAAATGAGTCTGAAAACCCTAATTTAAACATATAAATACAACCTTATGCCTCCGAACTCAAACTCTAGCTAGAAAGAGTGCCTATTTGCTTTCTAAACCCTATTTTCTATCTCAAAAACCCTAGCTTGTTTTGCAATGAACACACTAAAAACTTAAACCTTGGGTGGGAAAATTAAGTATGCATGCTTAAATCTCAAGATGAGGAAGTGTTAACCTTATGGATTCAGCACCACTTGATAAGGTCCTCAATGAAGACAATGAGATCAGTTCAAAAGAAGAAAAAAGATGAAGAGTTCATCAAGTTTAAGAAAGAGAGTTCATCAAAGAAAAGGGATAGTTCACTCTATCAAGCTAGGAAGGAAGAAGATCCATCAAAGAGAGAAAAGGTTTTGAGAAAGTATCAAACTGTGCGAAAAAGAGATTTTCATCCAGCTGGAAAGGACTTCAACAAAACGGAAGAGAAATAAAAAAAGAAGAGAGTGCAAGAATTTTCATCAAGTTATGAGAGGAAAATAATGGTTTATCAAAAGTCACAAGAGACATGAGATTCCATGAAAGATCATTCAAGCTAAGAGGGATGAGCAAAAAATGAAGATTCATCAAGAGAAGAAATTCAACCAAATTGAGGAACATGAAGAAAAGAATAAGTAAGATACATTTCATCAAATAGAAATGAAAGTGAATTAGAAAAGATAAAAGGACATCAAATAGAAATGCAAATTCATTCAAGAAAGATGACACTTTATCAAACTGAAAGAATTGGAAAATGCAGTTGATTGAAAGCCAATAGAATTTTTTTAAAAAAAAAAAAAAAAAACCATTAGGCTGAAAACCTGAAAGTGCAAGCTAGGCAAAAATTAGGGCCAACAAAAAAAAAAAATGATGAGAGTGAGTGATCTAACCATAAGATGTGATGCCAAGAAGACCAGAAAGAAAAATCTATCAATATAAAAAATCAAAACCAAATAAAAAGAGCCGATGAAGACCAATGAGAAGATGATAAACATGACAAGGATTTTAGCATAAGAGTCAATGATGGAAGATGTGGAAAAACTCTTCCAATGCTTGAATTTAAAGTATTGCATACTTAGGAAAATATCATAAGGGTTTTGAGCCTTTTATATCCTTCATTTCAATAACCTAAACCTGGCCTACATTACAACCTTCGAATAAAAACCTCCTTCAAGTCCTGTTCAGTTTTGTTTTGTGCATACCATAACAACCATTCAATGAAAGAAGTATTGGTCAATTATCAATGATCTGCACATACCATAACAACCATTCCATAATAACAACTTCCATACACTCTTTATTGAAAATATCTACTTGGACACAATCTATAGTAGCAATAAATAAACTTCCATATAATCCGGTTTGGACAAAAAATGTTCCACATAGTTACCTGCACATACCATAACAACCATTTCACAATAATAACTTCCATACACTCTGTATTGGAAAAATCTACTTGGACACAATCTGTAGCAGCAATAATAAAACTTTCATAAAATCTGATTTGGACAAATAATGTTCCATACAAACTGTTTAGACCATAATACCACAACTTCCATGCCTTAATACAACAACTTCCATATAATACCACAAAATTTCATACCATAATAACAAGCTGGAGTGTATTATACCTTAACTTCTAGTAAATTACAAAAAAGCACATTCCAAGGTTAGCTACATATATATATATATATATATGATAATTACAAAAAGGTGATTGTTTTTTTATACTAATTAATAATTACAAAAAGCCAACAGTGGTCTTCACAAAAAACACTATCTGCAAGCCCATATGTTCCCACTAGCTTTACTCTCAATGCTGGCATGCGTATCCACTAGCTTTATTTCTTGCCTTTACTCTTTCCACCCATTGAATTCATTTTTGGTGGCCTTTGTGTAGCAAGTTGTCCTCTAATCCTCACACCACCAGTGCTACTATTTGCAGGTGAAGGCTGCAAAATAAAAAAAATAGATCCACTTGTTAAAACATATCCCAGTCTACACAACCATCTAGGAAAGAGGTAACTCAACTAAGTTACTTGTGAAGAACTTGGTAGAGTAGCCCAGGTATCCCTAGGTGTGTGAAACTCTGGCTGTGAGGAAGAGAACCATCATGCTGTGAAGATGAAGGCTGAGTGGCAGACCTCATGTTGTAAGTCTGGGTAGGCTACTGGGATGGTGGCTGGGGTGCAGCCTGAGGTGCAGATCCAGATCTGGTACTAGGTGTAGGCAACCCTCCCCTTGCCTGCAACAAAACCCAGTTTTAGTACATTAATACCTTTGTAAGTTTAAAAACAAGTTTTTTTTTTTTTTATTTTGCCATTTAAATCTCAATTACTTATAGCTTTTTCTCTTTCAAGCCTCTGTCTCCTCTGCCATCGTGTCTCCCCAATGATGCCAGCCTTGCACCCTCTTGAGTTAGGCCCTTCCTTTTTGCATTTCCCACACCTTACAGGTCTGTTCAGCCTACTTGCTTTGTAAGGGTTCTTAGGCTCATCAGGAGCCCTCTTTCTTTGCTTGGGTGGCCTGCCTGGTGGTTTGTATATGTGAGGTGCTAGGGGAGCAAGCTGTCCAGTCTCAACCCATTCTGACTAGCCAGGCATGGGAGAAAGTACCTCCTTGTATATCTTCATGTAAGTTTCTTTGTGGTAGCATGGGTGGGTGTAGGCTTCTGGTGTCTCAATGTTTATATAAATGGCTGTTATGGCATGTTTGCATGGAATGCCATTTAAATCCCAATACCTACAGTTGCATGTTTTCTTGACAAGATCAACTACATACCTCTCATACTGACTAGCTACCTCATAAAGGAAACTGCTAGCTGGGGTAGCACTAAATGGCTTGCTTTCAACCTTCATTTTCTCCAACTTATCTTGTATGCTTGGACACAACTTTCCAGCATACTTCTCTATCCCTTCTCTTTTTGTGTAAAGCCTAGTCGTAAGTCTAACCCTAATCTACTCGAACATTGCCAAGATAGACTTATCCCTAGACTTCAATATCATTGAGTTAAAAGACTCACTCAAGTTATTTACCAAACAATCTGTTAAGGCCCAAGGAGTGAAATGTGACCTTGTCCACTGTACAGATGCAATGTTTGCAAGATACTCATATGTCTTTTCATCCAAATCCTTTATGCACTGCATGAATCTCTCAAACTCCCTTACTGTTGTGGCAGCAGCACACCTCTACATTGCATCCTTCAGCTCCAATCCCTTGTCATCTACTTTGAAATTGTTGTAGATGTGTTTCACACTGTATCTTTGCTCCACAGTAGGGAATAATGTCTCTATTACAGGTATAAGCCCTTATAAATAACAAAACAAACAAACAAAACATATTAATTTAGCAAACGAAGTAAACCATTCAAGTATAACTGAACAAAACTTGCATACCTTTTGCCTATCAGAAATGAAGACCAACTGAAGCTCCTCTGGCCTCCATATATCATCAGCAAAAATTTCCAAAAACCATATCCAAGACTCCTTGTTTTCTTGTTCCACAACAGCCATGGCTACTGGAAAAATGTTGTCATTTGCATCCTCGGCAGTGGCAGATAAGATTTTCCCTCCAAATATGTGCTATATGTGACAACCATCTAAACTTATAAATTGCCTGCATCCACCTAAAAATCCTACCTTCTAAGCATTGAACCTAACATACATCCTTTTAAATTTTGGCTAGGAAGTCTCATCAGCCATTTTTGTCTGTAGTATAACCCTACTCCCCTTATCTACAATGTTTATCATTTGTGCATAGTCCCTAAGGACACATTTTGCAGTTGCTCATCTCTATTGATCAAATCCTTTGCCTTTCTCTTTGACCTATACACTTGGTTTACACTTAGGTCAACAGATAAATTTTGCATCACATGGTTGTGTACACCACTCACCTCCCAATTTGGATTTTTGCTAAAATCTTCAAT
Organism: Quercus variabilis; assembly: GCA_030445155.1. Lineage (NCBI taxonomy): Eukaryota > Viridiplantae > Streptophyta > Magnoliopsida > Fagales > Fagaceae > Quercus > Quercus variabilis. The sequence goes on from CP129445.1 coordinate 38,200,245, forward strand.
GAACCTCTTAGCAACATAAGCTGATGTTGCTTGGCTGTTTTTAAAAAACTTGGGGCAAGTACAGTCATCAATCAAGGTCTTAATCTGAAATGTTAGCTCTCTACTTATTTGAGATGTGTAACATCTCCACCCACACTCATTCTTACAGTGAACTGATATCTTGGTCCTCTCATTAAGCTTGAATTTGATGTCAATGGGCTTTTTAATTGCATACTCCCTCAAAGCAACTCTAAACACCTTTGCATTAGGAAACTTCATCTCCTTCTTCAGTACAACATTTCTCATGTCACTCTTAACATTAAACTCTAGCTGCTCAAGTACCTGCTCATCATTAGACCCATCCATGCTTACCAAGTCATCCTCAAGAGCTGGCTCAACCCACTCAGGGTTTGCATAAAGTGCATTGCTTGATTCTGGGGCTACATGGGGTACATTGCTTGATTTTGGGGCTGTATTGGGAGCATCACTTGATTTTGGAGTAGAACCTTATGGAGCTGAGTTTGGAGCAGCAAATATGTCATCACCAAAGTCATCCCCCTCTAGGCCTTCATATAGCCAATCATCATCATCATCTTCTTCAACATCCTGTTCTTCAACCCTTGCACCAATCTCAGCATCCTGTTCTTCAACTCTATCACCAACCTCAACATCCTCAACATTCTCATCATCTTCTTCTTCCTCCAATACAACTTCATCATAATCACTCTCCACATCTATTTCATCCACCCCTCCATCACCACCTACACCACCTACATCACCACCTACACCATCATCTGCCACTCCCTTTCCATCAGGATGCTCAACTGCCAGTGACTCCACATCTATGCAATATAGATTATGATTTTGTTCCCTGGCCATGCCCTATGAAGGGTAGTCATGTTCACCACATCTGCATCTGTTTCTATGTCCCTTAAATCATCCTCTACATTACCTTTAGGAAGTAAATACCTATATCTAATGTGTTCTTTAGGAGCACCAACTAGATGACATAAATCTCGAATTTCAAAGAAACTCAACTTATCAGGGTCAATCTCTGTCAATGTATGTACAAACCCACCCACATATTCAAGTGTTGGGTCCTCCATAAAACATCCCTTAACATGAATTTCAATGTCAAATGTGAAGTTAACCATTTGCAATTAAAACAAGTAGTTTGTTTAAAATAAGTAATTTGTTTAAATTCAGTAGTTTGTTTAAAATAAGTAGTTTGTTTACATATTGACATGCTGAAAAAGACAAGAAGCCAAAAGAGACAACAAGCCAAATAAGTGGTTTGTTTTCATATAAAATTTGTTTTGTTGTTGAGAGACAACACACGGCCAAAAGACCACATATAGCACATGCAAAACTAGATTCCCAACAAATTCATAGGGACAACAATACCCACAGTTCACAAACAAGTGCAATCACTAACAAATAAACTTGATTCTTTCAGGTATACACATTATATAAATAACCATAGCAATACATTAGCTACATCCTAAGCAATTCTACATATAAATAGCAAAATGCACATTTAACATACACCAATTTTGAGAGAATTTTACAAACCCTAATTACATGGGTGGGTTGCGATAAAAAATGCCATCAAGAACCTAAATGCAGACCAACAGCAGTCACACATACCTTTCCCTAGCTTCAATGTTGCGAAACTTGTGTTTTCTCCCCCTCCGGACACTCCAAACCACGAAGAACACGTTGATCTCACCATAGGTCTCTCTCTCAAAAAGTTTTTGAGTTTTGGGTTTTTTGATCCGTGTTATGTTGTGTTTTGGGGTTAACAGGTGTTTTTGTAACGGCTGGGACTAAGGTGGGTTATGGAGATTGACGGAAACATACCATAGGTGGGTTAAGTGATACTTTTCAAACCACAAGTAGGCAAAGTGATTTTCGCCAAAACCACAGGTGGGTTATGTATAATAATTGAATAATTATATTCCCTATATAAAAAATGGGAAAAAATTAATAAATGCCCTAAGAACATGAGATTCCATAAAAGATCATTCAAGCTAAGAGGGATGAGCAAAAAATGAAGATTCATCAAGAGAAGAAATTTAACCAAATTGAGGAACATGAGGAAAAGAAAAAGTAAGATACATTTCATCAAAAAATGTGTTCGGTCAAGCCAAGAAAATGAAAATGCATTAAAAAAGATAAAAGGAAATCAAAACGAAATGCAAATTCATTCAAGAAAGATGACACTCTATCAAATTGAAAGAATGGAAAATGCAATTGATTGAAAGCCAATAGAATTAAAAAAAAAAAAAAAAAATACCCACTAGGCTAAAAACTTGAAAGGGCGGTCTAGGAAAAAATTAGGGCCAACCAAAAAAAAAAAAAAAAAATGATGAGAGTGAGTGATCTAACCATAAGATGTGATGCCAAGAAGTCCAGAAAGAAAAATCTATCAATATAAAAAATCAAAACCAAATAAAAGGAGCTGATGAGGACCAATGAGAAGATGATAAACATGACAATGATTTTAGCATAAGAGTCAATGATGGAAGATGTGGAAAAACACTTCCAATTCTTGAATTTAAAGTTTTGCATACTTAGGGAAACCCAAAACATGACAATGATTTGAGCATTTTATATCTTTCATTTCAATAACCTGAACCTGGCCTACATTACAACCTTCGAATAAAAGTCCTGCTGATTGAAGGCACACCTTTAGCTCTGATAATATTTTCTCTTAGATTAAGAAGAAAAACTGCTCAAGATTGTCAAGCCCCACTGGCTGATATCTTTAAAAGACAAAATTTCTCAAATTCCCAAGTGGCATAGAAAAAGCTTTCTCCAAGCTTGGAATACTCCCCCTTGTTTGCTTCCAACAAAGAATGACTATCAAAAGAACAAAATTTCAAAATTCTCAAAAAAGTTTCAAATCTTTAAACCTAGGATTTTTCCCTTTCTTGCTTGTTCCCAACATATGTGATTCCGAAGTATTTCGTTTCTTTGATTGTCTTTAAAAACTTAATCTAAAAATGTTAAAAATGAAGAAGCAAATTTGATTACATATTTTTAATGATTTCAAATCTTTCCTAGCCAATGAGATCGAGTTAACTATTGAGCATTATGATTGGTCAAAGAGGTTGTTCAAAGGATCACATTTTCTTCATTAGGTGAATGCCTCTTTTTCTCTTGAAGTTGTCAAAATTATTCGTAATAAGATATTGGCTACAATTGAAAAGGTGATAAAATTTCAAAAAATCTCATTCTACACTAATTATTTTTTTTTTTTTAAAGAGACTCATTTAAAAAAAAAAAATCATTTTTCAAAACATTCTTCGAACTACGTTTGGACCTGATCCTTAATAAGAGAGGTACGTAGGTAGCCTTTTTAAATGCCCGGTCCCAATTACCCAAAAAATAAAAAATCTTCATTTTAAAATTAAAAAAAAAAATCATTTTTCAAAAAATTTCTTTGAACTACGTGTGGGTCTGATCCTCTATAAGAGAGATACGTAGGTAGCCTCGCCAAAGGCCCGGTTACAATTATTCAAAAAACATTTTCACAAATACTCAAAATCAAGACATTTGTTTAGGTGAATTTTAGGCTAAAAGTATTTGTTTTGCATACATGTCATCAATTTTTTTGTGCAAGCATATCGTCAATTTTTTGTGCAAGCATGTCTAAACTAGGGGCATTAGCGCAAAACATTTTTATAGTAATTGATTACTAACAAGCTCATGGAAAGAATCTTTTGCAGGAGCTGAACATAGATCTTTCATCTACTCAACTTTCACCATCAATCTTCAGTTTAGATGCTACCATATATCCTAGAAAAAAGACTGAAAACCTAACAACTGGACAAGGCTCAAGATGTGCCATGGCACTTCAAGAGTGCCAATCTGCATTTATAGAGTGCCGATCGACACTACAACAATGCCGACTAGCACATCAATCCAACAATCCTTATTTTGCCCAGTTTTGTGATTTTGATCTTGTTTTACTCAAATTTTTCTTTATTGAAGGCCCCCTACACAATAAGGTTTTTAAAAATTCACATCGATTGTTGAAATAAGTGCATTTGGCTATGCCTCATCCTTTTTTTTTTTTTTTTTTAATCACATTTTCTAAAAAATATCAAGGTTTTCAAAAGTCATGCGTCAATTTGCAAACTATGGGCATTTGGACATGCCTAATTCATTTTCTAAAAAAGATCATCATCATCATAATCTTTTCAAAAGAAAAATCAAGATTTCCAAAAACCATGCATCCATTTCCAAACTAGGGGCATTCAGCTATGCCTCATCCATTTTTTTTTTCAAAAAAAAAATAAAAAAATTGGTCATCTTTTGCTAAAGAAGACTTTTCCTCAAGATTTTCAAAAATTATGCATGAATTTCCAAACTAGGGACATTCAGCTATGCCTCATTCAAGTAAGATTATCCATGTCAACACCTGTTAGGTAAATTCAAACCTTTGCACTACAAAACTTCATCAGGTAAACTCTAAACTTTTTTGAATCAAGCTATTACAAGAATAAGTTCATATATATCAAAGTCATCAAATGCAAAGATCAAAGAGTGGTAGTTCATGAGTTATACAAATTAATTAACTAGAAATTGGGGCCTGTTTGGTCATCAATCTCAAACTCACATTTTCACATTTTAAACAATATTACACACATTTTCACATACTTTTTCACCCACAAGTATTTCAAAAAGCTACAAACCACCATTCTCAAACTACTCTACCAAACACCCCCCAAATATTGTTCTTTTTGCAAGAAATTAAAAGAGGAAAAATCTCCTGAACTTCAATTTTCAAAGAACAAATCTCCTAACAAAATTTCAAAATGATAAATCTCCTAAAATATTTTTCAAAAAGCAAAAAAAAAAAAAAAAAAAAAAAAAAACTCCTTAAATAAATTTTTCGAAGGACAAATCTCCTAACAAGCTTTTTCAAAGGATAAATCTCCTAAACAAATTTTCAAAATGACAAATCTCAAAAACACTTTTCAAATGATAAATCTCTAAAACAAAATTTCAAAATGATAAATCTCCTAAAACATTTTTCAAAAAGACTCCTAAAATCAAATCTTCAAAAGTACAAATCTCTTAACAAATTTTCAAATGATAAATCTTCAAAACAAAATTTCAAAAGGATACGATGGGCCTGTTTGGTAGGCCATTTCAAGCAACATTTTGAGCATTTTAAACACACTAACACACATTTTCATACACTTTTCCACCCACACGTATATCAAAAACACCAAAACAACATTACTCAAATTCCTCCACCAAACACCCTAAATCTCCTAAAATATTTTTCAAAAAAGAAAAATCTCCTAAAATAAAATTTTAAAAGGACAAATCTCCTAACAAATTTTTAAAAGATAAATCTCCTAAATTTTTAAAAGGATAAATTTCCTAAAATCAAATTTTCAAAAGGACAAATCTTTTGACAAATTTTCAATGGACAAACTCCATGAACAAATCTTCAAAAGGGATGAATCTCCTACACTTCAATCTTTAATGGATAAATCTCTATGAACACATCTTGAAATGAAAAATTCTCCTAAACAAATCTTCAAAAGACAAATTTCCATGAAAAAATCTTCAAAAATGGATAAATCTCTTACACCTCAATCTGCAATGGATAAATGAATAAATTTTCAAAAAAAAAAATGATAAATCTTCTAAACACAAATTTGCAAAAATAGATAAATCTCTTACATAAATCTGGTTCTCTATTATTAAAATCTAATATGAATTTTTGTCTATTGCAAAGAAATTCCAAACTTTAAAGATTGAGCGAATACAGTTTTCAGTCGCCTTCTAGATTCCAGATTAAGCGAACATAGGTCTCATCGCCTTCGAGATTCCAGATTAAGCGAATACAATTCTCAGTCGCCTCATTCTAGATTGAGTAAATACAGTTCTCAGTCATCCTAGATTCCAAATTGAGCAAATACAATTCTCTGTTACCTCATTCCATAAAGAGCGAATATAGTTCTTAGTCGCCCTAAAGTTTAAATTGAATAAATACAGTTTTTAGTCGACTTCCAAATTCTAGATTGAGCGAATATAGTTCTCAATTGTGCCAGATTTCAGATTATGCAAATATAGTTCTCAATCATCGACATTCTTTCTCTTCACAGGTTCATCAATCATTAAGCAAACTAGATGTCAACATTTCTCATTTTTTGTTAGAAAATAAAGCACTAATACTGTGTCCCAAGGTCCTAGGTTTTAGGGCTAGGAAATCATTGAAAAAACCAACCCCAATTAAATCATGGTTGCTAAAATAAGTGTCTTTTTTTAAAAACATTGACATTCGCTTTTTAAGCTCTGCCAATGAGGGACATTTTGTAGACACTCAATTTTGCACCCATAATTTAACTTTGGAAGATGACCAAAATAATCATTCTAAGCACCCAAAAATCTTAATTGCATTTCATGCATTAAATCATTCATCACATAACATAAAGATGATTTCAAGATTCTAACGACTGTGACAATATACCTGGTTCCCAAATTGGACCGTTGGAGTGAAAGATATTATAAGATCAAGTTTTCATGGTTTGTATTCATTCATTTGATTAGGACTGATCACATATGATTAATTGAAATTAATTTTAATTGGTTAATGATTAAAATTAATTAAATGAATTTTTGTGATTGGTTAAGTATTTTTCATAAAGTGGGATTTGTTGCATGGGATTAAAAAAAATAAGTTTATAATATTTAAAGATTGTAGAATCTAACTTAAAACATAATTGGATTTTCTCTCATGGCTATTAATATATATATATAGATTATATTCAAAATAATTATTTAAAAATCCTTATTACCACTTTGAGATGAAGTTTATCGTGAAAATAACTTTAAAATTTGTCCAAATACAGTTTTAGAGTTGAAAAACACTTCAAAAACGTGCTAATTAAGTAATAGATTTTAGATTCACATTTTAGGGCATTGTTGACATAATAAAACTCAAAATTCAAACTAGACTATTTTTGACAAAGTTGTAGAGAATTGAATTTCCCTACGACTTCCAAAAGTTCAACTTAATCCAAATTTTGAGTAAAAATATATGATCAAAATACTAAAACTTGCTCTGATCTAAAAAGTCAGCTTACTCTTATCCAAATCTCATTTTTTAAAGATTTTCTCCATTTTTTGCTTATTTTTTAAACTGATTGGACTTAATTTTTAAGCAAACTTAGCTTATTTTCTAAGCAACTAACACCTCTACAAATAGAAGAGGCCCCCCAACATCCAGCACACCTAATCATTCTAAAATTGTACAAAAAGAAAGTCTCAAAATTGTAAAATCATAATTTTTTTTTAAAGAAAAATATATAGTTGGGTTTTGCATTTTTTTCCCACCGCCTATAAGAATCTCAAAATATTAAGCCAATAGAAGTTTAACTCAATTAAAACTACAAAGTACAAACTATTTCATCAAAAAAAAAAAAAAAAATTTATGAGTGTTACAGAAAAATTGTTAACAAAAGTTTCCTGATAACTTTTGAAAAAAATAAGTAAATATAACCTTAATACAATTTGTTTTTTAGAAGAATCATAATACAAAAACTTAATTGGCAATTGTACACTAAAAAATCAAGAATTATTTTCAAACAAGAAAAAATGTATATATTGATAATTAGTATTAAAAAAGTTCACGAAATATTTTTGCCTTAAGCCTCATAATGTATTGAGCCAGACCTAGTCAATTGTATTGTGTCCATTTATAATAAAGCAAATAGATTTTTTCATTGGCCATCATTTGACTGCTACCCCCCTCATTTTCCTAGACTTGAGATCGACTATGAATAAATATATGACACTAAACATAAACACAAAAGAAGTTATGATCATTTGATTGTATGAAATTGAAGTTATGATCATTTGATAGATTATAATATAAATTTATGCTCCGTTTGTTCTAAATATTATTCGAAAATGTTTTACCACTCTTAGGGTTTTTTTTTTTTTTTGTAGATAAAATATATTCAAACTTGAAAAATATTTTCCATTGACCATAAGATCCTTCATAAAATGTTGTAAAATATTTTTCCTCTAAAAATTTAGTAAAACATTTTCTTCCCCTCTCTCTTTAGTTGTTAGGTCACTAATCTAGTGTCCGAAGACACCAATTTGGCGACCAGAGTTGACAGTCCAATGGCAAGAGACTCTGCTCTGACAACCGATGACAATGACCAGAGACACCAATTCAAAGGCCAACGTCGACGACCCAATGGCTAGAGACTCCTCTCCAACAACCAGTGATGGCAATCCAATGGCCGAAGACACCAACCCGGTGACCAATGCCAATTGTCTGATGGTCAGAGACACTACATTGATGACCAATGGTAGCAGTCTGTTAGCCAAAGATGCCACACCACAACCAAAGATGAAGGTCCGATAACCAAAAATTTAATTTTCTCAAACCAGTGTTGGTGGTCCAATCATCAGAGATACTACTTCGACGATGATTGTTAGCAGTCCAGTTGTTGGAGCCACTGCTCTAACTAGCAATTCTAGTGGCCTGGTCACAGGATCTCTGGCACCAACAACTTTGGTGTGAAGCCATCAGTTTTACTAATTTGCTTGAAAAGTTTTACTTGTCTTATCAAACACCTGAAATTGTTTTACATGTAAAAAAACATTTTACTTCAAAACAAACGGAGTGTTAAACATATTTGGTGTATAATAATTGAATAATTATATTCCCCATATAAAAAGTAGGAAATATTATATTCCCCATATCTCTACACATTTAACCTAAATGACCTTTATCTCAAAAAAAAAAAAAAAATATATATATATATATATATATATATATAAAAGACCTAAACTTAATGAGTATGAGTTGAATTATATTATATTTACCATTCACCCTCACTCACACATGCATATCCAACACTATTATTATAACTATCCCATAAAAAAATGCCAAACAATTTCTTTTAAGAAAAAGGAAAAAAAAATTTGCCAAAATTTTTTTTTTAATTGACATTTGTTGGGCCTCTTAGCAACAAATAAAAAATGGCCTAATCATAATTGGGCCCCACCTATAAAAAAGGCCACTTGACAATGTAACAGTGAGCAACCTGCAATACTTTGTTACAGACAGTGACAATAGTTTGTTACAGTCAGTGAGAGCGAGAGAGGGAGAGAGAGAGCCGCTTTTGCCTTCTTTCTTCACCGCTTCAATAACTGTAACTCTGTAAGTCTCCCATCTCAGCCCTTCATTTTCTTCTTCTTCTTCTTCTTCTTCTTCTTGTTATAAAATTTCCCTAGGTCTGTTGTGTTCTTGTTCCCTTTCTTGATGATTGAATTCAATTACAATTTCCCTAGGTCTGTTGTGTTCTTGTTCCCTTTCTTGATGATTGAATTCAATTACAATTTCCCTAGGTCTGTTGTGTTCTTGTTCCCTTTCTTGATGATTGAATTCAATTATTTGCATGAATTAAAAAAATACGTGTTCCCTTTGGCTTTTTAACGAATCTTGGATTAGAAACCCATTTGTTTACTTTTTGAAAATGTGAAATAATCTAGTTTGTTGATAAAATGGGTACTCCCCATGTATATGCTGCTGAGAGAAACATGCTTCTTTAAAAAAAATAAATAAATAAAGAGTTGATTGGAGCTCATTAATGGGATGGTGGGGTGAAAGTTAGGATTCTTGGGGGTAGAGGGAAATTCCCATTGGTAGAGTGAGGCAAAATGATTTTATCTTTTAGTTTGGGGAGAGGTATTATATTGAGAATTTGGTTGCAGTGTTGTGTATCATAGAGCTTGTTGACAATTTGATTATTCTAAGAAGCTGGGGTATGGTTTATTAAATCAGAGACTGGAAAGTTATGGGTTTAGTGAGGTTGGGGCTGTTTTAGATGGATACCATACAGGATGATTGATGGGTATGTCAAGGCCATTGCCTACTCTCCAAGCACCTTGGGAACAACTTTGGGTTTGATCTGTTCATGATGTTCTTACAAATCCAGGAACTAATGAGGTTTTGGTTTGTGGGTGAATAAATTTTCTTTGGGATGGTAAATTCTAGCATTACAATATTCAAAAAGAATAGAAAAGTTGATAATTTTTTTATTAGAGTAGAAAACTTAATTTTTCTGTGAATCACATGAGCTAACCTATTTTCTTTTCCACAATTCATTGTGTGCAGCTGCAAGCATGCCAAAGAAGGAGAATAAGAATAACAAATGCACAGCGTCCCACTGGAATTGCTCACACTGCTTTTGCTCATGGCAGGATAAGGATCACATCATCAGCTTCAGTGAATATGCAGACGTGAACCATTGCAATGGCTTGCCTGGACAAAAAATACGTGGGATCAAGGGTAAAGTGGATAATCCTAAGTGCAGTAGGAAGAAGTGAGAAAAATTTAGACATGTAAGTAATTCAGAAAACGAAATGCTAGGGAAACTAATATTTGGAATAATCCTAAGTGGAGTAGGAAGAGTTGAGAAAAATTTAGACATGTAAGTAATTCAGAAAACGAAATGCTAGGGAAACTAATATTTGGAACGTGTTTGTTACGATGGATCTACTAATGTTTGTTTTGCATAGTTATGTTATATGCTTAGTACTGGTCAATATTTGGAAATACTTCTGGCTTTCTCTGCCTTTATATTAATCATTGTGGGGGGATATTATAATTACCTGCTTTGGTCATGCCAATCACATGGAGGGTCTTGTTATTTCACACAATGGTCTCATTCTTGCTCTCTTTTTGTGGGAATGTCTCCTTCCTCTCTACATTCTCCTGTTGTGGATCTGACCAGGTCAATTGGGAGCAAGTATATCCCGTACTGGATCCCTAAAATTTGCATAAAATTCATGGTGAGTGAAAAAGACCAAACAACCATTTGTTGGGAGCAAGTATGCCATGATTCATGATGAAAGTGTATTTTGACACTATGCCACAACCCTATAATAGGAAGCACGTAGGGCTCAAACACGCTTCCTATTGGGAATAATGCTCTAAACATTGCTTGATTAACAGAAATGATGTCCACAGTCTACTTATCAGCCCAAGGTTTAAATGTCGTCCAAGTCATTATGATATTCACAATTGGGCTTAATCAGCTTCACGACACTTATAGAACGAGTATAATCAGCTTCAGTTAAGCATAAGCTAAAAACCCAAGAGTAGAATTTCATCAACTAAAAACTTAACACAATATTCAGATTACTCAGAATCAATTGCATCAATTACAATACCTTATTTAAAGCAAAATTCACAGAATTCAACTATTTCAAAAACCAAGATCAGTTCAATCAAGCATTGCACAGTTCAATCAAGCATTGCAATTGGGGGATGTTTACACCCCCCAATGCTAGTGCTCTAAGTGGCTATGGCAGTATGGGAATGAAATTCCCATTTGTCACGACGAGTGATCATCTCCAAATATAGGGAAGATAGGGGAGATTGGCATACGAAGTTAGGTAGGGTTACGCACGAGTGCAGTCTGTGGCAGAGTATTCAAGCAGGTTGGAATTGTTTCTCTGTGCATGTGGCTTTTGTTGTTGGTAAGGGTAATCGTATACTTTTTGGCACGATTGCTGGGCTGGGGATCTCCTTTTGAAACTATTATTTCCTAATTTGTTTGAGTGCACAGTAGACAAGGACGTCCTCATTTTGGTGGGCTCTCAAAAGAATGGGGAAGTAAGGTTGGAACCTGAGCTTTCACAGGAATTTTCATGATTGGGAGTTGGATGATGTTCTCTCTCCAATCTTATTTATTCTTGGGTTCCTAGGGGGGAGGGGTGGATAGCATGAACTGGAACCTCAAGGGAAACGGAATTTTTTATACCAGGTCCTTTTATAAGGAGATTTGGGGCGCCACTTCAACTCTTTGCCCTTGGAAAGGTATTTGGCTTGTTAAAGTTCCTAAGAGGGTGTCGTTCCTTTTGTGGACAGCAGCTTTGGGTAAGTTCCTCACTTTGGATAATCTCATCAAGAGGGGTTTGCCTATGGTCAATTGGTGCTGTATGTGTTGCAACAATGGGGAATCAGTGAATCATCTTTTAATTGATTGTGACATCACCTCCGCATTGTAGGGAGTTGTGCTTCATATGTTTGGGGATTCAGCGGGTCATGCCGGGGATTGTGGTTTCTGTGCTATTTAGCTGGAGAAACTGACTTGATATGCGGTTCAGAATCTTCAGATATTTGGAACACGGTGCCTGCTTGTTTGTTTGATGTGGCTTGTTAGGAAGGAGAGGAACAGTCGTTCTTTTGAAGACATGGAAAGCTCATTGGATCAATTGAAAGCTGTGTTTGCTCGTATTCTATTTGTTTGGTCCCGGGTTTGGACTTTTCGTTTTACACATTGTTCTTCTATTTTAGAATTTCGGGTTTCCCTTAGATTTTCCTTTTGAGTTTTCTGTACTTCTTTTTCTCAATAAAACTTCTATACTAATCAAAAAAATGAAAATCCAACAACGATTTTTGATATCGTAACATAATTTTGAATGATTTTTTAAATAATAGCAGCACAAATTCCTCTAATAATTACAATCCTAATCGATGTCAAAACAACATATTGAATGAAATTAAATAATAGGCAAAGCGTCACTGCTCATCACGAAAGCAAATTTTTTTTTTTTTTTTTTAAATGAATCGAAAGAAAATACTTTAAACAATAGATATATGAAATATGAAGTACACCAAATAAAAGGCAAAAATATCATATACAACATCTATTAAAACGAACAAAGCTAGAAAAAAATTTAAACAAGAACCCACAATTTTTTTAGGGAGATGGGGGAAGACTGAGAAGGGATTGAAATTTTTCTCAAATCAGGATGGACAAGAAAGACAGATAGAGTTCGATGTAATAGTTCTTCAAAGCCAAATTAACAAAAGAAATTTCAGATCTTTACATCTTGTTACCAAAATATATATATATATATATAATTAATTAATATTATCGTATGATACAGATGATGAAACATAAAAATTTCGGATCTTTTGATCAAGTATATACCAAAAGCAAAGATAGATAAAATACCTTCGATTGGAAATTAAATCATGTGAAGAAATACTGAGATCTGAAAGATGGAGAGGGAGAAAATTGGAGGGAGGCCTTCTTTTTCTTTTCAGATCTCTGGTAACGACTGCAGCCATCTAGGGCTTCACGGAACCAAGTTGTATTTTTTTCTTTTTTTGTTTAATTCCAACTGAGTTGTACTTGTAAGTTGTAACTTGTAAGTCAGCTCTCCTTTCTACATATTTCCAACCAGGACGTACTTTTTTTGTTTTTTTTTGTCCTTGACAACCAAATTTACGTGAATGTAAGCATCATGGTAGGTTTATTCTAAAACATGAGAGGGTATTTAAGACTTTTCACTAGAGGCTCAATTGGAGTTTTTTTATATTTCCACCCACGGAAGTACAATTTAAAAAAAAAAAAACTTTCGTATGAAATTACATATATGTTCACTTAGCAGGGCTTGTCCACCATTACTTTAGAAATTGAGAGGGTTGTTTTAGACTTTTAATAGTTAGAGTAATCTTGGGACTGACACCTGATAAGCCAACCAAACCACGTGTTTTCCAATCAATTCAACTACAATACGCATCCAAGTTCCAACTCCCAACTCCTCCGTCAGGAAGGCTGTGTTTGGTTTGGCTTTAAACCACTTCCAAAAAAGTATTTTCATAAAATTGGAGTGTTTGGTTGATTTGGAAAATTCAGTCAACTTCAAACCATTTTCCCTTTGACTGGAAAATAACTCAAAAATCCTGTAAAACCATTTCCGTTCCTATTTTCACTTCAAATGACTTTCAGAGAGAGAGAGAGATAGAGAGAGAGAGAGAGAGAGAAGATCGCATGCACTAGTCCGACGATCACGCCTTCGACGTCGCCGGCGAACCCCAAGCTCCAGTCCGACAATCGCAAGCACCAGATCGCACCGGTTTCGTCACCGACGAACCTCGAGCACCGCGCCGATTGATCTCGCCTCCGCCGCGCGTTCTCGCCTTTGACCCAGACCTTCGACCCATCGATTTTTGACCTTCGACCCGCTCAATCTCTTTCTCTGTGTGATTTTGATTCCTGTGTGATTTTTGATTTTTGTTGTTGTTGTTGTGGTGGTGTGATTTGGCTGAGAAAAATTTGGCTATGATTATTTCATTTTCTGTAATTTTCTGTCATAAAATTTGGCTGTGGATTGAGATTTGGCTGTGATTTTGAAATTTTCTGCAATAAAATTTGTTTGGATGCTGAGAAAATAGCTAAGAAAATGTGAAAAATTTGTAGGAAAATAGTATTTTCAGAATAGAACCAAACACATGAAAATATTTTCTACAACAATTTTCATAATACAACCAAACACTTAAAAATATTTTCCGAAAAATATTTTACGGGAACCAAACACAGCTTAAAACTGTGAAAGTAAAACTGTCCTTATGTTTTGAGGAGTGCAATAGCTAAATTCTCAGCCATAGATTTAAGGTGGGTTTGGTTCAACTTTTTAAAGTTAGGCTTTTTAAAAAAAGTGGGGCTTTTAAAAAGTGCAGTATAAAAAAGTGTTTTTTCAAAAAGCTGAGTGTTAGGTAAAAACTGTTAAAAAGTGTTTTTTGAAAAAACTGAGTGTTTGGCTAGAACTTATAAAAGTAGCCGTTTGAGTTGTAAATTACCGAAAGGACAATGTATATATAAGAGCATCTCCAACAGGTTAGACAAATTTTTGTACTGTTTGGACAATCAACAGTGACATTTACCTTTTACCTACCCACTTTTTTAATCTTTATTTTTTAATCAAATTTATTCTTTTTTAATATTTATTTATTCTTTTTCTATTTATTATCAACAATTATATTTTTCAACAAAAAGTGTTACATCCACAATAGTTTTTGCAATACTTTCACAAGAATCATAACAAAATCTTATATGGAAAGTTGTTACTAGTTCTAATTTGAATCCACCACTGAAATTATATTTTTACTTACCAATATTACGTAATTACTTAAAATTTATTGTGAAAATATTATGGTAATATTTTTAAATTGTGATTTCTAATTCTTTGCCTTTCTTTCATCCATACATTTACTCTTTTCTTTTTTTTTTCTCTCTTGCATTTTGTCCACCACACACGTATACCCATAGGATTCCATCATCTCTTTTTTTCCTTTACTTTCCACTTGATTCCAGAGTATTCCTTTCTCTTTATTTGATTCCAGAGCCTTCCTTACGTTTCCTCTTTTGTTCCCTTTCCTCTTTTTTTCACAATATGGAATCAAATATTGTTGATTCCAGAGCCTTCCTTTCTCTTTATTTCTCTAGCTCTCTCATTCTCTGCTCTTTTTTTTTTTTTTCTTTTTCTACTTGATTCCATAAATTCTCTAGCTCTCTCTGTGATACTTGATTCCATAATCTTGCTTACCTTTTGGTGTCATTATCTTCAAACACACACAAACACGCATGGAGAGAAAGGAGAAATCGTCTTTGCTCCACCACACCACCACCACTGCTCTTCCTCCTCACTACGGAGTGTATGCAACCAGGGGTCATATCGACTTCTATTTTTTTTTCCATGTTCTTGATTAGTTGTTGTTTCTGATTTTAGATTTGTCAGATCAGCTTCTATTTTTTTTTTCTTGATCATTTATTGTTGTTCTAATTTTTTTTTCCTGTTCTTGATCTGCTGTTGTTGTTGTTTTGATTTTAGATTTGTTGTTTAAATTATATCAGTTTTATGAGAGCAAGAATTTTTTTGCTTTTATTGTTGTGGTTCGATTAATTTTAAGATTACGTTTTTGAGTTTGTATTTTGATTATGCTTGGGTTTAGAACGTTTGAGAGCTTTAGGGCAGAGCAGAGAGATGAGATGAGAGGAATGAGCTCGGACAAGCGTGAGAACTGAGAACTAAGTGCTTCTTATCAAGGGTAATTTGGTAATTGAAGGAATTAGCAACGAATACTTCTGGAATGCACATTGGAATTTTTGGTTTATGGACCTCCAGAGCTCCATAAGGTTTTGCGCATTCTCAGCCTTGGCCCAAAACGCAACTTTTCTCAAAAAGTTGCGTTTTGTGCTGAACCAAACGCACTTTCAGCTCCAGCTTTGAAGAAAACGTGCCTTTCAACTCCTAAAAGCTGAAACAAACGGGCACTTAATCTAATGGCTTAAATCTTTGACACCTCACTAAATAACAAAAAGACTATTTTGCCCATAAAAAATTTCACCCGTCCACTGTTTCAGTTTCAGCCCTAACTTTTCATAAACTCAAAATTTTTTAAGGGCATATATATCACCAACACAATTTCAAAGCTTCTTAAAACAGCATATATATATATATATAAACTTACAAGTTCATGATTCCCTAATTTCACAAACCACAAATACTATTACTAAAATTCTTTAAAAAATCATGGATTCTAAGATGAGAGTAGCTAGCCCTTACCAAGTTTCTTGTTCTTGAGGGGAATTAGAGGTAGAGAGCTTGAGAGAGTTTTCTCTCTTTTTGGTGTTGGAGCCGTGGGCATGAGAAGGGGGAGAGAGTCATTGATTGTTGTAGTTGCTTGGAAAGAGTCAAAGAAGAGATAAGATGGAGACTTATCTTTCTTTTGGTGTGTGAACCTTTGGACTCAAGAGAGCTTCTAGCTCTTTCCTTAAGAGAAAAGAGAGCAAAATGAGGTGAGAATTTTCTGATTTGTGTGACCCGTGGGAAATGAGAGGAAGTGAGCTTCATGGAAGTTCTATTTACATAGAAAAGTCAAGGAAGAAATTAGGTGGAGTTTGCTCATTGCATGGCCTAGTCTTGGTCTTTGGAGTTTGTCATCATGCATGAAACTTTGGCATTAGGTGTGTTGAATTTCCATTGGTTGCATGTGGGTGGAATTTCTACTATACTATCTCATGCATCATGCTTAATTAAAACACCAACTATTTGTATAATAACTTAAAACCACTTAATATAATTTTGTACATACTAAGTATATATATTTATAATACAAATAGCCATTTCAATTATTTATAATATTTAGAAATCTTATTCAATGGCATTATAAAATAATATGTTTATTAAATAATCTTCTATTAATTATAGAAAGGAAATGGCTTAAAAATAATAATTAACCACTTGAACACAAGTTAACTATAAAATTGGGTCGGGGTGTTACAGGAGACATAGCACAAGCTATTGGCTACTCAAGCACATTCTTAAATATGGGGCTACAGTTATTTACGACCTGGGCTTGTATCTTCATCGAAAGGTTTTTGTTTGGTTGGGGGATAGCCTAGTTTTTTTCTTTGTGTGGCTCCTGGCCTAGCCTGGGGTGTGTGCCCAGGCTATTTACCTCTGTATATGGATTTACATTTCTTTGAATAAAATTTTCTATTAACATTGAATGTATTCTCTAATTTTGACTCAAGAGTTTCCTTATTTATTTATACAACAATCTTACAAGAATGTAGAGTTCAAACCAAGAGAATGTACTAACATATTTTATCCTTTCATGATATTATTTTGAGAATGCAATTGATTGTGTGATTTTAATTTAATTTCTAATGCTTCAAGTTGAACTAGTAGAACAATTTTGATGTTGCATTACAATCACAAATCGATACATGCAACGAAAGATAAACAAGAAAAGGATTTGATCCAAGAATGAAAAAACTTCTATTGAAATGTAAACTTTGATTACAAGAACATAATAATAATAATAACAAGAGTTTTAATAAAATATACACATCCATGGGCAAAGATTCGCCTAAAATAGATGGTGCTAGCAGTTTCCAAATCTCCAACACGAAGCATTACTTGACAGAGTGGCTCAGGAGTAGGACCTCTCTGGATAAGCTCAAAAACATAACCATCAGGATCCTTCACAAAGGCAATAACAGATTGTCCACCTTTAACAAGACCAGGCTCTCTAGTGACAACACCACCCTTGGCCTGGATGTCTTCAACCAATTTGTAAACCTAAATGTTCAAGGAATGCATAATTCAACCTCAACACTAAAATAGAAATTACGTCAACAATCTTCCAAGAATATGAAAATGAAACTTACATCTGGAGTTGCAATAGCAAAATGACCAAAACCAGTTCCAATATTATATGAAGGCACACCATAATCTGTGAAATCAATATCAATGTAATTTTTCAGAAACCATACAGTAGTCATAATTGAAGTAACATTATCACTCAATTTGTCATTTTTAATAAGTCTCAACTCTGTCACAAAATACCCTATGCATATTGTAGGGTCAGTTTTTGTAGCCCAAGCCCAAAAGGTTCGGATTATGAGCCTAATTAACCCTAAACAATGAATTTGTAGAGAGTGGGTGAAAGAGCTGGGCTAGTAATGAATCAAACAGTAATGAATTGTGGTGTTTGTGAGTAAATTAACATGCAATCATGCTCGGACAAATGCAAACATGAACGTCCGAAGAGGAATTTTATTAAATGAACATTGGTTACAATTCTTATAGCTATAGTAAAGATGTTTTCTCCTTTTTTCTTTCTTTCTTCCGATCCCCTTTTATCAAAGGTCTCTCCCCCTTATATAGCACCCTCTCTCTTCATCTTCATCGTCCACTTGTTTATCATCTAAACACCCACTTGAGTGCATGTCCCATCATGTATCTTTTTTAGCCTTGTGTGAGTGGCGGTAGCTGAGATTGTACTGTTCAGGGGTCTTCTCCACATTAATGAGGCCAGAAAAGTAGATGCAGTGCATTTAATGTGGTGGTTGAAGTTTGTCTTCTAGATATTTCTCCGTTCCTGCTATCCTCATGCGCGCCTGAGGTTCATCTCTATCATTAGACTTGTCAGGAGGATCACTTGAACTTCCCAGACGTCTGATTGGCCAAGCTACTTTGAATCCGAGGATAATGGCCTCTTCGGACAATTGAATATCTCCTCGGACTATGACCCGTGCTCATCTCTAGATGTTTCTTTTACGTGGGCTTCCTCTCAAGTACTTTCATCTCTTTGGACAAACAGTAGCCCTCAAATAGGGTCTTAGGCCCAATATATTAGGTTGGGCTTTTCACCCCCCACAATAGCCCCTCAAAATTTTAGTTTTTCCCTCACATCCGAGGAGAAAAAATAGGATTTTGACTTGTCACGAAATGACAGATTGAAAAAACAAAAATATCTGAACTTACACGCGTGTGGGCATAGAAGTAGGCGCCTCATAAATGCTACTGTCGTTTCAGTATTCCTAAAGCGTTATCAATTACTCCAGGCGGCGCTTTGTCTTTGGCATCTAACGGTGGGCTACTGATCCAACAGACATGATTTTTTTCCTCAGAATTTGGGCAAGATGGCCCCTGACCCTTCGCTTGTTCCCATATAAAGCCTCAAAGGAGGTCGTTTCTTCTTTACTTTGCAAATCCTCAGACCACCCAGCAAACTCAAGCACTCGAACCCACTGAGTACATTCAATCATCAATCCTAGTTCATCCCAGAGTCTGTAAGAATCCTTCTGCGAGTTCGAAGATCACTTTTCGATTCAGTTTGCGTAAGTGTCGACGTTTCTAATCCTCCATCTTCTTCTCGGCTAGTGCTTTCGGCTTTCAAACCCTTATTTGCCAGTCACTGCCTTGCTCCCTTCTCTATTTAGCCAAAAATGGGTAGATTTGAGGAACTTGTTGAGAGTCCCGCCCTAATAGAGAAATTTAAGGAGACCTAAGGCATTCCACGGGGGGTAAATCTGAGGTATTGTCCTCCGGAGCGGATATTGACCGACCGAGGAGAGGGGGAAGTCGTAATCCCCATGATAGCATTCATAGAAGGGGGAATGACTCTTCCTGTGGGTTCTGTCACCGGAGGTTATCTTCGTTATCATAGGCTTTCCCCTGAGCAGTGCGCACCCAACCTCTTTAGGATCCTAGGAGCAGTTGATGCCCTGAACCGTCAGCTAGGATTAGGACTTACCTGGCATGACGTGGTGCATATGTACGAGTGTCATAGTCAGAAGGGGGTGGGATACTATCTTAAATCCTGGTCCGATGTTGTTAGGCTCGTTTCCTGCCTTCCCAAATCTAATAAGGGGATGAAAGACGACTATCTGATCGTCTCGGGTGCGTGGCATGACGGTATTCATTGCCCGACCAAACCAGGAGAGCCAGGTGGGACCCTTTAGGCCTAGGTTTCCTGACAATAGATTTAGGGTCTTCACTTTTTAACAATCTGTTTTCTCTTCTGTGTGTGTCCTTGTCTTCAAGTTTCTGACCAAGTTTTTGTGATGTTTACAGATAGAAGGCGTGTTGCTCTTCGGCTCAGCCTTTCAAACGTCCCCGCGCTAAATTACTTACTCCGGTCAGAAATTTTCGTGAGTGAAGACGGGCAGCTCCGATCTGTTCCCCTCATTCTTGGTTATACGTGAAAGCGAAAAGATTTCCAGCCGGTCGGCAACGCCATTACTCAAGGGGACTATCGTCTCAAACGGATAGACATCGGTCGGCATAATTTTTTTGCACCATACGAGCTTGCGCCCGTGCCACATCCAAATCCTCAGGGTGTGCCATTGCTTCTTCAGCCAATTCAACAGGTTCCTCTTGAACCCGCTGTGGCCGAGGCAAGAGTCGCTTCTTCAACTCCCTCACTTGACGAGCAGATTGACGAATTCAAGTTTGAAGAAGAAGCTTCAGAAGGGGTTCAAGTGATACAAGTTTCGACGCCGAAGAGGAAATCGACAGGCAGTCTAGTGCTCATCTTGTTTTAATAACTGCTCTATCAAGAGACTCTTTGGAAGAGGAAGACATGGCTGACTTAAGGAATTTGATGAGGAATAGGGGCAAAAAAGCTGAGCCCAAAGGGACCAGTACGTCCCAACCGCCTGTGAGCCTTGCAAGAGTCGCTTCTTCAACCCCCTCACTTGACGAGCAGATTAACAAGTTCAAGTTTGAAGGAGAACCTTCAGAAGGGGTTCAAGTGATACAAGTTTCTGACGCCGAAAAGGAAATCGACAGGCAGTCTAGTGCTCATCTTGTTTTAATAACTGCTCTACCAGGAGACTTTTCGGAAAAGGAAGACATGGCTGACTTAAGGAATTTGATGAGGAATAGAGGCAAAAAAGCTGAGCCCAAAGGGACCAGTACGTCCCAACCGCCTGTGAGCCTTCCTCCAGCACCTCCTCAGGCTCCTGATCTTGGCTTGAAGGCTCTGCCGGATCTAAAAAAGAAAATACCTGCCATTACTACGGATGAAGGAGAGGTGGTTCCTCCAAAAGGGACCAAGTAGCAAAAAGTGGTGAAAGACCACCGGGGCAAGAGGGCCTCGTCTACTGAGAGCCGAGATAAGGTCATCGTGGCTGATGTCCGCCGAGGAGGACCTCGCACCTGGTCTTCAAGGTTGGAGTTGGATGGCGCTTCAATCCCTTGGGACACCTCCCTTAGGAATTACGATTGGGGAAGGGCAGGTTATGTTGCTGAGGCCTTGGAGCAGCCACTCCTCCTCCCACATGACATGGAGTCCTACAGGCGTTTCAACCAACAGGAGCTCTTCCTATCCCTTAAGAGGGATATAGCCATAGTAAGTGAACTTAGTCTGCTTAGTTAAATCGCTGAGCCTTTTTACTTTTTCCCTTTTTTTTGTGCTTTACATTCGAAATTTCCCTTATGTAGGTTACCCAGCAAATCTTTGTGGCCGAAAAGTGGAATAAAAAGTCCTACCTCGAGGCCCAATCGGCGGCCTACTCTCGGATCGAGGCGAAAAAATCTCTAGGCCAGCTGAAAGAGGAATATGCCCATTTATCTGAGCAGTTCAAAGATATGACCAACCAGAAGAATAGCCTCGATGCTGGTCTTAGAAATGCTGAAAAATAGGCCCAAGAGCAACGCAAGCTGCTGCATATAACCGAGATCAACTTGGAAACTGAGAAAGTACTTATGGGGCAACTTCGAGTTGAACTCCAGAAGACCAAGGAGACTGCCAAGCTGGCTCAGAAGGGTGCTCAGCTAGCCAAGGAGGCTGTCGAGGCTGAAAGGAAAACAGCTTATCAGTTGGGGGTGAAGGAGATCGGGTCCCAGCTTACAGAGCAATTTGCCTCGGTTAGTCGAGACTATTGCGACATAACCTGGAAAAAGGCACTGGACGCTACTGGAGTCCCTGCTGACTCGGAGCTGAGACTGCCTGGGAGCATATACTACGATCCTAAGATTCGAGAGCTCCTAGGGTCTGATCTTCCTCCTACACAGCTCCCAGAGGCCTCGGAGCAACCCCTGGCCAGCCAAGTCCCTCCTGCCAACTTTGAGGTCCTCAAGGAGTCTGATCAGCCTGGTGATCAGAGTAAGCCAGTTGAAGTTCCCAAGGTATCTGGTCAGCCCGGTGACCGGAACAAGCTAGCTGAGGTTCCCAAGGACAAGGGCAAGGGCTTGGGAAAAAACAAATCCCTTCCAGAGTCAAAGGACCAAGCCACAGAAGCTGCTGCAGCTCAGTCTAGCAAGGCTGCTGACCCTTTGGTCCCTCAACCGAAGACTTAGACATAGGGGCTTTTGTTTTGTTCTTGTATTAATTTTGTTTTTATATAAGGAATTGTAAACCATTTTCTTTTGATCAATGAAACAGTTTCCCTTTTGTTTCTAGTGTCTTCGTTACATGTCTTATGACTTATCATTGCTGCATATAACAGTACTTTGTAATTATAATAATGCGAATAAACTTGACCACTATATCATACTGATGATATGAATAATCGAAATTGGTACCGAAAAGAACAGTCTGTATAAGAGTTATTAATAAGCAATGAATGCAACGAGTAATTATGGAAGTTTCACATGTCTTTCCAAATACACAAAGAGTGTTATTACACCTCGGCTTTGAATTAAGCATAACTAAGGAAGCCAATCACAAGTTAGAGTCAATTTAAACACAATCAAGAATTTCAAGCATGACTCATTTTAACGCTAAGCCCCAATGATAATAGCTGTGTGAAGGTGTTGACTAACCTGTGTCATTTGGTTCGAGGACTATAGGGAATGAACGTATTTGAGTTTAAATACTTAAGAGAGCCATATTATCTGGTCCGAGGGCTGCAGGCATGATTGGATTTAAGTTTAAGCACCTCAGAGAATGGGGAATGAGTGTTAACTAATCCAAATCATCTGGTCCGAGGACTACAGGCATGATTGGATTTAAGTTTAAACACTTAGACTACAACGGAGTGTTAACTAACCCAAATCATCTGATCCGAGGACTACAGGCATGATTGGATTTAAGTTTAAACACTTAGAGGACTGTAAACGTGTTAACTAACCTAAATCATCTGGTCCGAGGACTACAGGCATGATTGGATTTAAGTTTAAACACTTAGAGAACTGTGAACATGTTAACTAACCCAAATCATCTGGTCCGAGGACTACAGGCATGATTGGATTTAAGTTTAAACACTTAGAGAACCTGGAGCGGAGTGTTAACGAACCCAAATCATCTGGTCCGAGGATTACATGCATGATTGGATTTAAGTTTAAACACTTAGAGGACTGTGAACGTGTTAACTAACCCAAATCATCTGGCCCGAGAACTACAGGCATGATTGGATTTAAGTTTAAACACTTGGAGAACCCGAAACGGAGTGTTAACTAATCCAAATCATCTGGCCCGAGGACTACAGGCGTGATTGGATTTAAGTTTAAACACTTAGAGAACTCGGAGCAGAGTGTTAACTAACCCAAATCATCTGGTCCAAGGACTACAGGCATGATTGGATTTAAGTTTAAACACATGAGAAAGCGGAGCGGAGTGTTAACTAACCCAAATCATCTAGTCCGAGGACTATAGGCATGATTGGATTTAAGTTTAAACACTTAGAGAACCCGAAGCGGAGTGTTAACTAACCCAAATCATCTGGTCCGAGGACTATAGGCATGATTGGATTTAAGTTTAAACACATGAGAAAGCGAAGCGGAGTGTTAACTAACCCAAATCATCTGGTCCGAGGACTACATGCATGATTGGATTTAAGTTTAAACACTTGAGAGAAGACTTCACGTAGCGAATTGGCATACCGGTCGAAGAAAAGATTTGATTAATAAAAATACCTCTTGAGGTTATTTACATTTCAAGAACGTGGTATTACATGACCATCTAGGTCTTCTAAGAAATACGCCCCAATGCCAGCTCCTGAAGTGATATGATATGGCCCTTCCCAATTGGGTCCTAATTTTCCCCAAGCTGGGTTCTTTGCAGTTCCCACAACTTTCCTCAGCACCAGATCACCAGGTTTTAGAGGCCTTAACTTTACGTTAGCATCGTAGCCTTGCGTGAGCTTTTGTTGGTAATGTGCCAGCCGAACCATTGCACTTTCCCTCCTTCCCTCAATCAGATCCAAACTTTTCTCTAGCTGCTCATTGTTGCCGGTCGGACTGAACGAGCTAGTTTTTAATGTTGGGAACCCGGTTTCCAAAGGTATGACAGCTTCAGCCCCATAGTCATTGAGAAGGGGGTCTCTCCAGTAGACCTGCGAGGCGTAGTTCTGTAAGCCCAAAGTACATGTGGCAATTCTTCTACCTATTTGCCCTTCGCGTCATCTAGCCTCTTCTTTAAGCCATTCACTATGACCTTGTTGACAGCTTCTGCTTGCCCATTACCTTGGGGATAGGCAGGAGTGGAGTATCTATTTATAATTCCCAGCTCGCTGTAATAATTCCTGAATGCCTTGCTATTGAACTGTAGACCATTGTCCAAGATGAGAGTGTGAGGAACACCAAACCGAGTGACAATATTCTTCCACACAAACTTTTGAACATTTACTTCTCTGATATTGGCTAAAGGCTCAGCTTCGACCCACTTGGTGAAATAATCTGTGCCGACCAGAAGTTATTTCTTGTTTCCTGCAGCTTTAGGGAATGGTCCCACGATATCCAAGCCCCATTGGGCGAAAGACCATGGGCTAGATAGCAGGTTAAGAGTTCCCCTTAGCGGATGAATGTTTGGGGCGAAGCGCTGACATTGATCACACTTTTTAACATACTCGTGAGCTTCTTTTTGCATTTTCGGCCACCAATAGCCTTGAGTGAGGGCTCGGTGAGCCAAGGATCTGCCTCTAGTGTGGCTCCCATAAATTCCTTCATGTAGCTTTTCTAGTAATAGCTCAAACGCTTCAGGATGCATGCATAACAAGTATGGTCCCGAATAGGAGCGTCTGTATAATTTCTGGTCATCAGATAACCAGAATCTGGTCGCCTTCCTCCGAATTTTGTCAGCTTCCCTCCTTTCTTCGGGCAATATATCTTCTTTTAGGAATCTAATTATAGGGTCCATCCAGCAGAGTTCGGTCCAGACTTGGTGAACTTGGATTACCTCCCTTTTTGCCTCTGTAGGCCCATGCAAGTCCTTGACGAGGATGATTCTTGGCAAATTTTGCGCCGAGGAGGTAGCAAGCGTGGCTAAAGAATCAACATGTGAGTTACCACTTCTGGGGATGTGTAGCAAACTAAAAGAGTCGAACTCCGATTGCAGACATTTAACTCGGCTCAAGTACCCTTGCATTCTTTCATCCTTCGCCTCAAACTCGCCTTGTACTTGACCTACAACTAACCTTGAGTCCGAGAACAACTCCACAGACTTTCCTTCCATTCTTCGGACCATAGCCATTCCCATCAGTAGGGCCTTATACTCCACCTCATTATTCGTTGCCGAGAAGTCCAGCCTTAACGACTTTTAGTTACTTCTTCTAGTTGGGGCTTCGTGAACTCAGCCACCAAATCAGCAAGGACCTAGCCCTTGACTGATGTGCGGGGCATATATTTTATGTCGAAAACCCCTAAGATTGTACCCCATTTGGCAATCCGCCCAGTGTAGTCAGCGCTTCGGAGTATAGCCTTGAGTGGGAGTTGAGTGAGGACAATGACCGTATGGGCCTGGAAATAGTGAGGTAGCTTCCGTGTACCAAGCACCACTGTTAGGATAGCCTTCTCCAGAGGCAAGTAACGGATCTCGGCCTCATGCAGTGACTTACTTACGTAATAAACCGGTCTTTGCACACCACAGTCTGATCGTATCAACACTAGGCTTACCACATAAGGAGCTATAGCTATGTAGGCAAACAATACTTCATCTGGCTCAGGACTGGACATGATTAGTGGCCGAGCTAGATAATCTTTAAGCTACTGAAAGGCCAGAGCACATTCTTTAGTCCACTCGAATCTCTTCCATTTATTGATGAGAGAGAAGAAAGGTCGACACCTGTCTGCTGATCGAGAGATAAATCGATTCACGGTAGCAGTCATTCTGGTCAATTTCTGAACCTCCTTGAGATTCCGAAGAGCTCGTAAATCGTTGATGGCCTTTATCTGTTCGGGGTTAACCTCAATTCCTCTGTAAGTCACCATGTATCCCAAAAACTTGCTGGACCCTACCCCAAATAAGCACTTGGAAGCATTTAGGCGCAGCTTGTACTTTCTTAGAACCTCAAAGGTACTTTCAAGGTCCTTCACATGCTCAACAACAACCTTTCTCTTTACCACCATGTCGTCTACGTAGACCTCGATAATTTTGCCCGGCTGTGGCTCGAACATCCTCGTCATCATCCTCTGGTAGGTAGACCCCGCGTTCTTCAAGCCAAATGACATCACTTTATAGTGGTAGTTACCAATAGGGGTGACAAAAGCAGTCTTCTCCTGATCATCCAGGACTAGTGGTATTTGGTGGTAGCCTTGGAAGGCATCTAGGAAGCTCATCTGAGGATGGCCGACAGTGGCATCCACTAGCTGATCGATTTTCGGCATAGGGAATGGATATTTGGGGCAAGCCTTATTCAAATTAGTGAAGTCCACGCACACTCACCATTTCCTACTCTTTTTCTTCACCACCACGGTATTTACCAGCCACTCAGGATAAAAAAACCTTCTTAATAGCTCCAGCTTGTTTGAGCTTTGCTACCTCTTCTCTTACCGCATCAGCATGCTCCTTGGATGGGCGCCAAGGAGGTTGCTTCTTAGGGGTGACCAGTAGATTTACCTTCAGGTGGTGACATATGAATTTCGGGTCTACTCCTGGGGCTTCGTAAGCACTCCAGGCAAATACATCAAGATTTCGCTTGAGGAACTCTATTAGCTCTTCCCTCTCTTGAAGAGGTAGCTGAGATCCGACTTGGAAGAACTTTTCGGGATCATCTCCAATGACAACTTTTACTAAATCTTTGCATCGAGTGCCTTCGTCTGGACCTTCGACGGGCAACTCCCGAGACTTTAACTGCTATAAACCCCGTTCGGCCCTGGACAAGGACTCGGCTTCGGGCTGATGCTGGATGGCAGCCACTAAGCACTATCGGGCTGCGGACTGATCTCCTCGGATCTCACAAATCTGCCCTTCAGATGGGTACTTGACCTTCTGATGCAAAGTAGAGGAAACAGCCCCAAGTGCATAAAGCCAAGGTCTAGCTATGATTGCCGTATAGGGTGAATACACGTCCACAACTATAAAATCCACCTCTACCACTTTGGAGCCAACCTGCACAGGTAAGCGTATCTGGCCTTTCGGGGTGACAGCCCTTCCTTCAAAGCTTACGAGGGGGGAATTGTATGGCGTTAGGTCTTGGGGTTTTAGGCCTAGCCCCTTGTAGAGATCTGGGTATATTATCTCCATAGCACTACCCTGGTCCACCATCACCCTCTTCACATCGTACCCTCCAATTCTGAGGGTGATGACTAACGCATCATCATGGGGTTGGATGGTGCGAATCATGTCTTCGTCCAAGAACCCTATAACCAGCGGAGCACCAGACTTAATCCTTTTCGGACCTCGGCCTAAATCCCCTACTAGTGGTCGGCCTACCGACATAATTTTCAATGGCCAGGATCCTGCTCTCCCCGACGCGGCAAAGACGACGTTAATAGTTCCTAGTGGCGGCTTTGAAGGGTCATCTCTTCATGGCCCTGAGCCCATCTGGCCTCCTCGGCCACTGAAATGGTGCAAAAGGTGTCCCAATCTACCCTCACGGACTAGTTGGTTCAAATGATCCCACAGACTCCTGCAATCCTCTGTGGTATGCCCATGGTCTTGATGGTACTGGCAGCAGAGGTTATGATTACACCTCTCAGGGTTCCCTACCATCTTGTTCGGCCACCTGAAGAATGGTTCATTCTTGATTTTTTCCAAGACTTGGTGTACTGGCTCTTTGAATACAGTGTTGACAGCTTGAGGATTTGTCGATCCTGATTGCCCAGCGAAATCTCTCCATGGCTTATTGACATTGTAACGGTCCGACCTGAAATCCCTCCTCTCCTAGGGGATAACCTTGTCCTTTCGCTTCCCCTGCTGTTGGTCTTCTTCAACTTTTTTGTACTTTTCTATATGGTCCATAAGTTGACGCATGTTAGTGACTGGTTTACCAGATAAGGACGTCCTCAAACCATGGTCAATAGGGAGGCCGAGCTTGAATGTGCTGAGGGCCATTGCATCAGAGTTGCCCTCCATATCATTGAACATCTCCTAGTATCTATCCGAATATGCCTTCAAGGTCTCACCCTCCTGCATGCTCAAGGATAGCAGTGAAGATAAGGGCCTGGCTATTCTTCGGCATGTGACAAAACGGGAGCCGAATGCTTGAATGAGCTCTTTGAAGGAGTTGATGGAGTCTGCCTTCAGACCGTCAAACCACCTCATTGCAACTGGCCCAAGACTGGAAGGGAAAACCTTACACATCAGAGCTTCATCTCTGGAGTAGACAGCCATCCTTTGGTTAAAATGACTCACGTGCTCCACGGGGTCTGTTTTACCATTGTAGATGGTGAACGTTGGTTGGTTAAAGCACCGAGGAAGTCTCGCTTCCTCAATCCTGCGCGTAAAGGGTGACCTAGAAATCTGATTTAGAGCCCTGCTCATGGCATCGTTTCCTACGTCTCCATGTGATGGGCTTCTGTGTTGCCTCTTGCGATGGGACTCCTCTTCATAGGTATAAGATTTGCTGGCTGGTGTCCTAGATTTCTGTTGATAAGTGACATCCTGCTCGTCATCAGGATCCTCATCAGAATACGAGGAAATCTGTTTCCTCTTTGCGTGGCGCAACTCCCTTTTTAGTTTTTCTACCTCCAGTTGCAAATCCCAGTTCTTCTCTGCATGGGACATGTGACTTTCGCCATGTGACTGGCTCTGGCCAACATACACAGTGTGTGCACTACCCTCACGATCTTGTCTCCTTTCTAAGTTAACAAAAGGGTCCACGTGTTGGGATGCCCTAGATTCTGCTTGTTGTTGACCTCATCCCGCCATCACCAACTGTTGTTTTCACCCTTGCACAAGCTCTTTTCACAGACAGCGCCAATTGTAGGGTCAGTTTTTGTAGCCCAAGCCCAAAAGGTTCGGATTATGAGGCCAATGAACCCTGAATAATGAATTTGTAGAGAGTGGGTGAAAGAGCTAGGCTAATAATGAATCAAACAGTAATGAATTGTGGTGTTTGTGACTAAATTAACATGCAATCATGCTTGGACAAATGCAAACATGAATGTTCGAAGAGGAATTTTATTGAATGAACGTTGGTTACAATTCTTATAGCTACAGTAAAGATGTTTTCTCCTTTTTTCTTTCTTTCTTCCGATCCCCTTTTATCAGAGGCCTCTCCCCCTTATATAGCACCCTCTCTCTTCATCTTCATCGTCCACTTGTTCGTCATCTAAACACCCACTTAAGTGCATGTCCCATCATGTATCTTCTTTAGCCTTGTGTGAGTGGCGGTAGCTGAGATTGTACTGTTCAGGGGTCTTCTCCACATTAATGCGGCCAGAAAAGTAGATGCAGTGCATTTAATGTGGTGGTTGAAGTTTGTCTTCTAGATATTTCTCCGTTCCTACTATCCTCATGCGCGCCTGAGGTTCATCTCTATCATTAGACTTATCAGGAGGATCACTTGAACTTCCCAGACGTCTGATTGGCCAAGCTTCTTCGAATCCGAGGATAATGGCCTCTTCGGACAATTGAATATCTCCTCGGACTATGACCCATGCTCATCTCTAGATGTTTCTTTTACGTGGGCTTCCTCTCAAGTACTTTCATCTCTTCGGACAAACAGTAGCCCTCAAATAGGGTCTTAGGCCCAATATATTAGGTTGGGCTTTTCACCCCCCACACATATTATCATGAAATACACACAATCTCTCTCCAAAGCCTCTTTCTGTGTGTGTGTGTGTGTTCCTTTTCCCATCTTTTTAACTAGGACCACCAAAACAAGTTTACTTACTTGTGAGATTACATCCCTAAATCAACCCTCAAGGAGAAATTTTTTTTAAAAAGGTTAACATTCTCTTTTTCTTTGCTTATCTCTTCATATTATATGTGCAAATCCATCTTTATTCCATTGCTGCATCTAATTTTCTTAGGCCAAGCTTCTTTACTGTATCAAATTGAACTTAAATATGCATAATCCACATAGCCTCTAAGGTCCTAGCGTATGAGTGTATTTAGAAGCTAACTAAAATGTACTTAGTCTAAA
This sequence comes from Quercus variabilis, assembly GCA_030445155.1. Taxonomy (NCBI): domain Eukaryota; kingdom Viridiplantae; phylum Streptophyta; class Magnoliopsida; order Fagales; family Fagaceae; genus Quercus; species Quercus variabilis. The sequence continues at coordinate 38,230,610 of CP129445.1, forward strand.
CAAAAAGAATATAAACCTAAACTAGTTCAAAATCAAATAAAGTAATTTAAAAAATTGTTTAAAAACCAAACTAAACCATTTTTTTTTACTTTTTTAATCAAACACCTCACATTTTAACCTCACCCCCGCCAAAAAAAAAAAAAAAAAAAAGACCCTAAGGTCCTATCTCCGCTAGGGGTGTGCAGAAAACCCGCCAAACTCGACTCGACCCAACCCAACCCAACCCAACCCGTTGGGTTGAGTCGGTTTTTAGGGCTTGGTGGGTTGGGTTGGGTTACAATTTTTTTTTATAGCGAGTCGGGTTGGGTTTGGGTCATAAAATTACAAACCCGCCAAACCTGACCCGACCCACCCATATTTTAATATATGTTTAAAATATGTTATATATTTAATAAATTAAAAAAAAAAAAAAAAAAAAAAACAGCTGTAGAGCACTACCTTGGTTCCTACTATCATATATAATATAAAATTCTATTAGTTCTTTTAATATATATTTAAAAATATTATATAATTAATAAAAAAATAAAAAAAAAAATTTCAGATATATTTTGTTTATAACTGAGTTAGAAACTCATATATATTTTGTTTATAAGTGAATTATGATACTAATTTATTTATATTTTGTTTATCAACTCAGTTAGATACTTAAACATATTTTGTTTACAACTAAGTTGGAATATTAGTTTATATATTAATGTATATTTTGTTTATCAACTCAGGTGGCAAGTGTGATATATTTTTGGCGTAAATGCAATTTTCGTCCCCATATTTTCGGGTCATTTCTATTTTGGTCCCTACATTTTTATTTTACCACTTTTAGTTCCTATTCCAATTAACGCTTGTTATTTTAGTCATTTCCGTCAGCCATCAGACGGAAATAGCTGACGTGGCAAACGGAATGCACTGTTGACACAGTAAATGTTGACGTGGCGAATAAAATAATAATAATAAAATTTATTTATTATTTAATAAATACCAAATCAGCATAAAAATAATAATAAAAAAAGACATTTTCATTTTTTTTCTAAATTCTTTTAAAATAAAATAAGATAATTAAATTAAAAAAAATTATTTCTTTCATTATTTTTTTCTGAAGAACATGTTTCATGTTCTTTGGGTTCATCCCAGAAATTTTCTCGAGAAACAAACACAGAAATTTTCTTGAGAAATTCGACTCAATCCTTAAAACCCCACTCTCCCTCTCTAACCTCAGATCTGCTACTACCACCACCAGCCATAAAACTCAGTCAAACCATAACATTAAGACCCAAATCCAAAAATAGCATCACCCCTACCAGATCATAGCCCACCACCATCACCAAAACCCTCAACCACCAGCCAAATTAAACCAACCATCACCATCAACCACCGACCAAAATTAACCAACCACCATTGACCACCTCAACCACAACTGCGAAAAGCAGCCCATTACAACCAGATTCAGACCCAATCCCTTCGGATTCTCCGAAGCCAACCAACTTCGAGTACTGGGACGAAGACGAATTCGAAGGCTTACCTATCGAGGAAATCCAACAACCACCCTTGGAAACCCCAACAACTACCGAAAATGCCACTCCCTCTGATCCGAAATCGAAACCAGTTCAGCCGTCGAAACCGTTTTCGCTTAAAACATACACGATCGAGATCGTGAGCGTTACTTTCCTCATCATCTTCACCATCAACTACTTCACCGGGAGGCACGAGAATGAGAACCTTGCCCTCGCTTGGGCGGCGAAGTTCGCGACCAAGGATTCGATCTTCGATCGGAATTTCAGCGTCTTAGGCGTCGGAGAAGGCGACGATTCGCCGTTGTTATTGAAGGGATCGGGATCGGGATCGGAGAGAGTGAGAGGAGGGGAATGGAGGAAAGTAGTAGGTTTGATGTTCATGATCTTTGATTTTCATGTTCTTTAATTCTGGGTTTGCTATTTGATTTTGGGTTTGATACGATGCTGGGTTTATTTTTGGGTATGATGTTCTTGTTTTTAATTCTTTTTATTTAATTAAAATTAATAAATTAATTTTTTTAATTTAGATGCTGATGTGGCATTTTTTTAATGTCAAAATAGATTTTTTAATTATTATTTTTTGTGCCGTTTGCCACGTCAGCTATTTTCGTATGGTGGCTAACGGAAAGGACTAAAATAACAAGCGTTAATTGGAATAGGGATTAAAAGTGGTAAAATAGAAATGTAGGGATCAAAATAAAAATGACCCCAAAATGTAGGGACGAAAATTGCATTTACGCCTATATTTTTTTCTATTCAATTTAATAATAATAGTAATAAAAAAATTGTCCAACCCATGGGTTCAACCTGACCCAACCCAATCCATGTGGATTGGGTTGGACTTATATGATGGGTTGGGTTGGGTTGGGTTGATTTTTTTTTTACCCACTATGGTGGGTTGGGTCAAAAAATCCCCTCAACCCGACCCATGCACACCCTTAATTCTCTGCCATTGAAAGAGTGACACAAGATTGAATTAACAAAGAAGCAAGATAATAACAAAGATCAGAGCAAAGGAAAAAAAACAACAACAACAAGGTTATTACATAGAACTAACCCTTTACATACCCAGATTTTAAGGCTGGCAGTCTACTCCATGTGTTTACACTAATTTAAGCATAAATACAAATTTCACTCACGTACACAATGACATGTATTTAGTATTTACACAATAAAATGCATGCTTATATCAAAACCCATTTTGACATCAACCCCCAAGTCTGTAAACGGCCATCCAACTGCCATTCATTTAAAATCCAAAAATCCAAACCAATCAACCATACCCAAAACAGTCAGGCTTCAACAGAGACAAACAACAAGCAGTTGATTTACACCATCTACTGCTTTTAGAAGACTTCAGAGCATAGTGTGGGTTTCAGAGAATAGTATGGGTGGTAGTGGGGAAAGAGATTTGTGGGCTTCAGGGTAATTTGACAGACCAAGCCCACTTTTGTCAAAACTGGCGAGGCAAAGCAATGGCTGTGCTGGACGCACAGTTGAGGTTGAAAGGAGCATCAAGGAGACAGAGGTAGAGAGAGAAAAACCCCTGGTGGAAGTGAGAGAGTGAAAGAAAAATAAGAGAGGAGAGAGAGTTTTTCTGAAATCATTTGGGGTAAACTATTGCTAAGCGAAAACTGAAAGAGAAGAGAAATAGATAGGAGAAATTGAAGCACGTGGATTGCTAGCTTGGACAGATAACGTGTCAATATGTTGAGCATTGGATTTAATCTATGACTGATATTAAAGCTATTGCATGGGATATGAATCCGATTGGTACCCTACTATTGCCCTAATATTGGGTTTGGTGACTTTGGTCACAGCAACCCGTAACCCAACCACTCAGAAAAAAACGGGTTTACCTACCAGAAACCTGACTTGACTCGAAAATAATTATGTAAGGCTTCTCTGCTTTTGGGTTGGAAAGGTTTTTTTAATTAAAAAATAAAAATAAAATTTTTATATTTTGTTATAGTTGCAATAATATCAAAAAGCCTAAACTAATTATTGTTGTAATTATTTCTTAGATTTTTTATTCCTCCTTTAATGAATGAAATTTTATTCAAATACCAAATATAGAATTACAAGCACGATTCTTGGGAATTATTGTAATAATTATTTCTTGGGACTATTTGACCAACTGTGCAACTATAAAAATATCTAAATTTTTAAGAAAAAAATTAAAAAAAGGAAATTAAGTTTCAAGATAAAAATATGTATATTGTGTTTAATTTCCTTCTAAATTGCGTCAACTTGCACGGAAAGTCATCCACACTTACATATGTGCATTCTGTATTTATTCCCCTCTTAATTTATTTCCTTCCAAAGCAAAATTTGAATTTCAAATTTCTAAGTTTTAGAGTTATTATTGTATTAAAGTTATGCCGTTTGACTAAATTAAATACAAAAATGGAGTAAGAAAAATGCACATAAAGAAAATGTAAATAATAATTGTGGGGTCAATTTTCGTAGCCCAATCCTAAAAAGGTTTGGATTGTGAGTCCAACGAACCCAAGACAATAAATTTGTAGAGAGTGGGTGAAAGAGCTAGGCTAGCAATGAATTAACAGTATAAGACTGCAGTGTTTGTGGATAAATTTGTATTCAAACGTGCTCGGACAGATGGAAACGTAACGTCCGAAGAGGAATTTATATTTAATAAACTTGGGTTACAATTCTTGGAGCTACAGTAATAGTGTTCTTTCCTTTTTCACTTCTAGTTTTTCGATCCCCCTCTATCAGAGGCATCCCTCTCTTATATAGTACCCTCCTCCTTCATCTTCACCGTCCACTTATTCATCATCTAGACGTCCACTTGAATGCATGTCCCATCATGTACCCCATTTAGCCTTGTGTGAGTGTCGGTAGCTGAGAGTGCACTGTTCAGGTGTCTTCTCCACATTAATGCGGCCAGGGAAGTAGGTGCAGTGCATTTAATGAGGCAATTGAAGTCTGTCTCCTAGATATTTCTCCGTTCCTGCTATCCTCATGCGTGCCTGAGATTCATTTTCATCATTACATTTGTCAGGAGGATCACTTGAGCTTCCTAGACACCTGTCGGACCAAGATTCTTCGAATCCGAGGATATTGAACTCCTCGGACAATTGAACATCTCCTCGGATCATGACCATGCTCCTCTCCAGACATGCTCCTTTCATAGGGCCCTCTGCTTGAGTGCTTTCATCTCTTCGGACAAACAGTGGTCTTCAAATAGGGCCTTGGGCCCAATACGTCAGGTTGGGATTTTCACCCCCCACAATAATAATAAATATAATTACATGTCTTATATAGAAGTCAAGCAAGTACATATTGTACCACTAATTAATGGGTCATTTGGTATGGTAGTTTAAGCAACATTTTTTAGTTTTTAAACAACATTACACGTATTTTTACACACTTTTTCACCTACACGTATTTTCAAAAAATACAAACAACATTAAGTCCCTAAGTCATTTACTAATGGACAAAACTTATATACAGTATCTTAGATACTGTTTCTTAGGTTCCTCTCTTAAGATTCTGCCATGTGACTACTTAACTTAAAAAATACACTTTTATCTATGAGAAAAAAGTCACATGGCAAAATTTTAAGAGAGAAACCTAAGGAACAATACTTAAGTACTGTACCTAAGTCTTGCTCTTTACTAACTCCCTAGTTAAGGAAATTGCCTTTTATGCACAAACTTCTTAGAACCTAGTCAATGTGCACTAATGAAAAATCTCATTCCTCCTGAAAGTTATGGTCCGTTTGGCTAGAGATTTCTAGTATCGTTGTTTAAATGTTGTGAAAATACGTGTTTTAGTATTTAAATACTGAAAAGTGTTATTTAAACACCTCTACCAAACACCCCCTAAAAGTCTCAGCCATAAATAGTAAAATTTATATATTGATGAATATAATTAGTTTTATTTATTTTTGGTTAAAACCAAATTAGGAGAGCATTCACTCATAAGTTTTAAAACAACTTCTTTATTTTCATTTTATATATCATTTTCCTTTTATAAATTTTGAACTTTAAGAAACAATGATAGAATAGAAAGTTTATCCTTTCTTTTAAGCTAAATTACAAACTACAGCCCTAAAGTTTGGGGGTATTGGATTTTATACCATAAAGTTTCAGATCTTGGATTGGATGAACTAAACATGTGTAGCAAATGTATGTGGCACTTAACAGAAAATATGGACAAAGGGGCTGCTAATGTAAACGGAAAATAACTTCAGGGGGTAAAATCTAAATTCTAAAACTTTAAGGTATAAAATCCAAACACTCCCACACTTTAGGGAGTAAAATCCAAAATTTGAAATTTTAAAGTGTAAAATCCATACACCCCAAACTTCAGGTGGTAAAATTCAAATTCTAAAATTTCAAGGTGTAAAATCCAAATACTCCCAAACTTTAAGGGTGTAGTTTGCAATTTAGCCTTTTTATTATTATTAATTTTATTATTATTATTATTTTTTTAATGAGGTTTGAGTAGTTTGACATATAGAGTACAAAAGATGCATTAAAAACCAATAACTATGAGCATTTAAAACTTGATTCTAGGGGGAAAAATCTGGGAATTGCGTGAAAAGGAGGGGATAGAAATAAGGAAATGGATGAAAACATATCCCATGAATGTAGGGAATTAATTTCAGAAAGGGTAAAAAGAGAGTTCTTTCAATTTATGGTATTTGCTCCTAATAATAACTTTTTATCATCAGACCAAGACATCAATCAATTTTTAGTGTAAGTAAGGATTAAACCTTAAATCTCCTATTCAACCATTAGAGACTTATCGGTTGAGTTAACTGGAGTCTGGAACCCACTAATTTAGCTAAATTCTAATACATGACCACATTCAAAATTGAATTACACTCATGATTTAATGGAGGAAGATATAACTTAAAAGGAAATTTTATTCAAACACCAAAAGGAAATTAAAATTAATTTGTTGTTCTTAACATCAGTTTTTTTTTTCCTACTTTTTTTTTTGGTTTTTAACATGTCATACGGGATTACCTAAATAAATTTCCAATAGAGATCATTGCTGAGAAAGTTAAAAGGTAAAAAAGAAAAGGAAAAAAACAAAAACAAAAACAAAAACAAAAGTTAGAATGTTGTCATTCAAATTTTGTAGTTAATTGCATATTGATTATCTAATAGAAATTGTGGAGTAATTTGAGATGGTAATCCTTGAAAAGATGTATGCACTTTCTATACGTGTACAAAGTTAAAGAACAACTCTATGTTATAGCAACTCATTCTTTTCACACAATTCTACCTACTAGCCATTTTATTCCTTTGGTACGTTCAAGAATTATCATTTGATTTTTTTTAATACACAATTTTTTTCTTAAATGTTTTATTTGCGTTACGTTTTTCTTTACTTCCAAACTCTTTGGTTGAATACCAACTTCTAACTCAAATATTTTAGCCAATCTAAATCTAATTTTAAATTTCAAATCCATAAATGATAATTCATTTCAAATTCAGTTTTATATTTGAGATACCATTTTGGCATGCTCTATCATCGACAACAGAGAAATGATCAGCCTTCTCTCTCTCTCTCTCTCTCTCTCTCTCTCTCATATATAAGATTTAATGATTTCTCACAATTTTTTAAACAATTTCAGTTTCTTATGGACATTTGGGTTGCATAATATAGGAATTTGAGTGATGGAGTAGAGAATTCCACATTCACATTTTTTTTTCTTTTATTGCCTCTTCTCTATCACACACACATTCACGCACTAATTAGGTTCTCTTTTCTCTTTTCCTCCTTTGATACCCTTTAAGTCTGATTATCCTCATTTAAACTAATTTTGAGTCTCACCTAATATTTGATGGACCTTGGGGGCTTTCTAAACATGTTTGTTCTCTTTGAAACCAATTTTGACACATAAAATTTGATAAATCTATAAGAATTCACTAGTTTATTAGGTTTTTTGATTCAAGAAATCTTGCAGTCCAAAACTTTATGACCATTAAACTTTATGCCATCTAACTGAATCGAGAAACAGAAGTTTAACAGGAAAAATAAACTTTACTTTTAATTGTTAACTTTGAAACTTGAAGTGCCTTTCAAACCAGAGAACGTTAATCGGTGAAAGCCCTTTTTAAAAAAAAAAAAAAAAAAATCAGTGCCAAATGCATACTTCTATTTGTTGGTTCAGTGACAAAAATAGGTCATCAACAAGACACAGTCTTGCAAATCGGTCTACAGAGGGGATATGTTATGTGTTTTTTATAGAAGAAAACAGCAGACTTCAGAGATCGTGTGTTTCGTCAATATATAAAAAGCAGTAAATGTAAGGCATTTGATAAGAAACGTGGTAAATCATGAAGAAGAGGAGGAGAGGAGCAAGAATTGGAAACCTCAGAAGAAGAGAATCTGCGAGCGAAGCATCTGGGCTTAGTGAAGCCCATCTCTCTCCTGCAAACCTGTGCAAACGCACCTTGAATTCCACCATAACGAATCTCCATTTTCGCACTGCATTCTAATCTTCTTTTTTTTTTTTTTTTTTTTGCCATCAGCAGAGGGAGAGTAGAGACACGACAGAGTAAACAACTTTTGTCTTAACTCATCTCGATCGGTCCATCACTTTCAATCTTTCTCTCTCTCACTTTTAAATTTTTAATGTTCCAATTTATTTCCTTTTACACAATTATCCCATGTCTTTCAAGAAAATGCGTGTGTTTTTTTTTCCTAATGGGAAGAACGTGGGTTATTTGGACGTCCCTCTTCTTTGAAAAATTAGCATGACTCACGTAGTTACAATAAGCATTTTGCCAAAAATAAATAAATATAAAATTTGCATGTTTAGTTAGCTATTAGGGATTTGTGAAATGCATTTTTATTGAGAATTCATGTTCCATTCTCTTCTTTTTTGAAGTAAAAAAATTAAAATCCAACTATGATGATTCTCATTTTTCATTCTATTTCTCATTTCTATTAAAGTAGTTACAATCTGTAAAACATTTTGATTTTAAGTTTTTAATGCATAACATCTCTAATTAGGGGTTTGCATCCAATCCACTAACCCAACAAAACCAACTCCATCCAATTTGACATCTTGAGTTGATGGATTGGATTGAGTAGAAATTTTATTTTCAGCCTTGGGTTGAGTTGAGTTCACGTTAATAGTTTTTCAATCCATCTAACTCAACTCGACATACCATAACTATAAGTTCATTTTACTAGCCTTATTTTAATTCTTTAGCTAAAATGCAAAACTCACTCTCTAATTTTTACCATAATAAATTTCAGTCCTTTAACTTTGCTTTCGGTCAATTCAGTTCTACAATTTTAAAAAATGTTCAATCAAGTCCCTCCGTTTGATTTCATCAATTGCACCATTGGTTTTTTTTTGGTTAATTTCTTCATTTAAAAAATCTATAGGAATTTTTAAATTTTATTTTTTGAAGAAACAAAAGTTTTAAAATTAGAAAACTTAACCATGTTTTAATAACTAGACTAGACTAGCTAGTTGAACTGAAACTTAAGTACCAATCCAATCTGATAAAAACCCCTAAAACTGGCCAAAACAAGTAAAATTTAGGAATTAGGAGCAAAACCAGTTCTTTGACTGTACTAGTTTTTAAAACCATGATCCTAACTCTAATATGATAATCTCTAAAACCCTCTTCTCTTTCTATAATCTCTCAGACTCTTTCTCTAGGTTGGACCCAAGTAAGCTCCTTTCCAAGCTTTGTTCATTGTCGAACACTAAGGTCAGTCGCTCCCCACTCTTCACTGGTCACCGTTGTTACTTGGCAATGATCCTCTTTCTCTTAGCTTGGTTTGATTGGGCCAATCTCCCTCTTTCTACGTTTTCTCATCAAACCCTCATCGGAGTTCCAACCCATGGTTGGACTATTATATTTGTATTTTTTGTTGTTGTTGGTTTTAGAGTTTGGTGAACAACCCATTTAAGCTTTCTCTTCGATTTGACCTGGGTCTCCTTGGATTCTCTTGCTTCAATCTAATGGTCTCCTAGGATTCTCTCTTTCTCTCCAATCTAACTTGGGTTTTCAAGGTTGGTTTTTGGTCAAATTGGTTCTTATTCTAGTTTTGTTTTTTTTTTTTTTTTTTTTTTTTTTTTTTTTTTTTTTTAAAATCAAATGAACCCCAAAATTGAAAAATCCAGAAACACTGTTTCCTTGGTAAATAAACAATAATTGTTTATGGGTAACAAATTTGAAAATTGTATATGCTAGTGATGATTGATGTTGGATGTTCTTGTTCTTGCTTGATGTGCTCTGTTATGAATTTGTGTATTGAAATTTTGTTTTTAGATGACATTTTTAGTTGTGATTAGTATAAATAAATTTTATGTTTTTTGTGTATTGGATTTGTTGAATTCGTGTATTGTTTATGGGATTTCTTCATTTTTTAAAAAATAATAATAATAAATTAGATTTTTGCATTTTTTTAATTTGAAATTTTAAAAAAAAATAAATAATAAATAATACTACACTTAATGATAAAACATTAACAGAAGTTAGTGGAAGGCTTGAATTCAACACTTTCGAAACTTAGAGGACTAAATTGACCGAAAAGAAAGTTAGAGGACTAAAATGAATTATGGTGAAACTTAGAAGATAAATTTTGCATTTTAGCCTAATTTTTTAGTTTGATTTATTAGAACATAGGGCTTCTCATCATGACTTTCGATTAATCTAATTTACATGATCGATCTTGCTCCCCTACTGATGGATAATGCAATAGGATCAGTACAATCAGAACCAATTTAAGTTCTAAATGTTTTGTGTGTTATCCAGAATTATAGTGGTTATCAAATGCAGAAAAACTCAACTGGATATACAGATATGAGTGAAGTCTCACATTGAATAATCATGATAAGAATGAGTAGAAAATATAAGATAGTTGAGCTCATACCCATCGAGCTTTGGTATAAGTGAATTATATAGCAACGACGCATGATAATAGAGTACTACTGTTAAAACTCGAAACGAAGGAATAGTTACCACAATACAATTAATAAATAATTTTTGCAAAATTTATAATTGAATTTAAACTTCAAATATGTGAAGTTTTTCGTGCCATTCAATACATATCACCAATTTAACTCCTGGTATGTTGTCGTCAACATGGGTATAATCCAAGTGCTGTTGTTTAGTGCTTTTCCATGAGATGAAATTTTGGTTGAATGATCACTGAAAAATGAGTGGTACTTATTTGTTTTGTGAGAGTAGAATACATTACTATTGTCTTGATTCTCTAGAACCTTTGGCAAGTAAATCTTGTAACAAGAATAAATCTTGTTACTATTGTCTTGATTCTCTAGGACATTAAACATGGAGTTTGAGAATGTGGAGAATCCAATAAGGGCAGGAGTGGCCGACTAATAAGACTGCTTAATCGCCATGATTTGCATATTGCACGAAAAGTAGTGAAGTCCCCGCAAAAAAGATGTGCTGACACTAATTGCAGAAGTTCTGGTGGAAGTTGAGACCAAGATTCATATATTTCTTTCTTCTCTTGGTCCTTCTCAGTATTAATTTGGACAATTTCTTTAGCCATATACTCCGAAAGTTGCCTCTAAATATAGTCCTTTATCACTTTTTGTTGAGGTATGTTACTGAAAAAAGTTAATACCAAAGGCAAATAAAAAAGTGAATTTGTGATTTTTGTTTTACAATCATAAAATAAGAAAAAGAAAATTTTTGCATAAACTAATTAAACCATAAAACGTGCAGTAGAACTAATATTAGAACCCGATGAAAGTAATAATCTTCTCATTTGAAAAGGAATACAATTTGATTCGATCCTTATTTATTAAGGTCATGTGTGCACGCAATAAATCCTTATTTATTACTTTCAAGTCAGAAAAAATACCAAGTATTCTTCGAAATTTTACTAGAAAATTTTCAAAAAAAAAAAAATTGTAGTAAAGACTGTAATAATCCGTATGATATTGGTTTTTACCATATACTTTATTCTCCAGACATTGACACTAACAAATCCCAATATATATATATATATATATATTTATATATAATTGTTTAGGACTAATATTCCATAGTTGGAACAACTACATACAATCAAATCATGAAGAAACTCCAACTTAGTTTACGAATGAAATTGAACAACTTTTAGGCCTACAAGTAAAACTGCATTTTTAATTCCAGTTATGCATGATTATGATTTTTATGCATGAGAATCAAGCTTGATGATTGAACTTTAGATTACATGATGAGACCCTAATATTCTATGCGAATATAACAATATTGTTCGGGGTTATTTATTTATTTATTTTTATGTAACACACAACATAGCCTCATTGCGCTAACCACATCATGTTAGCAACAAGGTCCAAACAAAAAGAAAAAATTATGACAATAAGCATTAGCCAGGACCACGGAAAGAGACGAAGAATTTTTTAAGGCCTACATGAATTAGGCCTGAAATCCCAAGCTTCTTCATCACATGAATCAGGCTAGGCCCACAAGCATTATTCATAAATCATAAGAACTCAAAAGCCTCTACTGCATGAAATGGGGTTATAAGCTCATGATAAAGCATTGGATTCCGAAGTCCAAACTACTTTACTACACGGGACAAAGCTAGAAGCCCATATCCTTTTTAATTAAGGCCCGAGACCCGTCATTTATACAAAGTGGGCAACGGAAGCAAAAACTCCAGCCGAAAAGCCATTTGAGCCATAAAAGAAAGAATTCATTGGATTACAGGACCCACACTCTAGTGACAACTGACAACCCAAAGAAAAACCAAGGCAATCCAACCCACCACCAATTAAAGAAGAAAGAAAAACAAAATGGAAGAAGCAAGAAGTAACTAACTGTTAGAGTCGTTACTTGCTAACTAGAAAAGGCAGCTAATAGTTGGAACAAATTTTTTTTTTTTTGGTAAACCATAGTTGAAACAATCAAGGTTTTCAAACCCGGACAGTTCATTGAACCATAAAAAGGAGAGGTTCAAGGTTTTTGAGATCGAACCGAGGTCGAACCGGGGTCGAACCGTGATGACGTCATAATTAATTTAATAATTAATTAAAGCCTAAATATAGATATTAAAATTATAAAACTAGCAAAATTGACTAATATATCTATATATGTAAGAGAAATTTAATGATTTTCAAGCATATATTTAATAATTAAATAAGAAAGTTAACAAAATAGAATAATAACTATGAAAACATTAAAATTTATGATTAAATTTTGAAGTAAAGTTGAATATCTTTGAAGGGTTTTAATTATAATTTTTTTTTATTCCTTGTAAGAGATGGATAATTTAATTAATTAGAATAAAATTGTGTTAAGTTGTTTAAAAAAAATAAAAATTGCTAAGGGGTTGGACCGCACGGTTCTCATCGGTTCGTGCGGTCCAACCCTAGTTTTAGGGGTTCACGGAATTAACAAAAAGTCCAGTTCTTTAGGCTTAAAAAACCGGTTTTCATCCCAGTTCTCGGTTCTCATGGTCCGACCTCTCGGTCCGGTCCGGTTCTGAGAACCATGGGAACAATTACAATGCAGGAATAGTAGTATTTACAGACCAATTATTATAAATAAATAAATATTATACGGAGAGTTTTTATTATGTACAATTAATAGTCCATAACTATAAGTTTATTTTACTAGCCTTATTTTAATTTTTTGGTTAAAATGCAAAACTCACTTTCTAAATTTCACCAAAATAAATAAGAACTCTTAAAAATAAAAATAACATTTTAATTGAATTAAAACTTCAAATATGTGAAGTTCTTCCTTCCATTCAGTATATATCACGAGTTTAACTCCTGATCCACTGTTGTCAACATGGATATAATCCAAGTGTTGTTGTTTAGTGCTTTTCCATGAGATGAAATTTTGGTTGAATAATCACTGAAAAATGAGTGGTACTTATTTGTTTTGAGAGAATAGAAGAATACATTACTATTGCCTTGATTCTCCAGAACATTTGGCAATTAAATCTTGTTTATCCATTCCTTTCACTACAATTTATTCTGAGAACGAACCCTTGAGACTAGTACAGAGTATTTTATTTCTCAAATTACTTACTTTATGCCATATCATCCGTGTTCTACTTGTGAAGAAGTTCAATGAGAAAACGTAAACACATTATTGACAATCATGGACCTCAAAAACTGCTAAAAGCTTTCCATTTCCTTTCATCAAGTAACTTCGTTCATGTGAATCACGTAAATTCTCTAGAAGGCCGGTAGAAAATAAAATCCAATGTAATGAGTGTTGGTTAGTGTAAGGAACTAGCTGGAACTCTTGGCCCAAAAAGAGTATGGACCTAAGCCCAAATAGCCTAAAGTAATAAATTTGTAGAGAGCGGGTTGTAGAACTGGGCTTTAGTGAAATTAACAACGGCTAAGACAAGTTTGAAAGATCATCATGGAAAAGCAAAACACGTAAGGCTAGGTATTTGTGTTGTCTGAGGAGGCAAATATTCTTATAGATCAAGAGAACTGATTACAGGTGCAATTCCCGCTGTTACAAATGTTCCTCCCCTTTTCCATGTAGGGTCTCATTTATTATATAGTCCTTCTTGGACAATCTCTACCATACACTTGTCATTATTTGGGTTGCTACTTGAGTACTTATTCCATCAGACATCTCCCTTGGCCCCTCTGTGAGTTGCGGTGACCAAGGAAACACTATTTAGGGGTCTTCTCCACATAAATGTGGCCAAGAAAGTAGCGGTAGTGCATTTAATATGGAGGTAACACCTCTTCCTTAGATATTTTTTGGTCTCATTCCTTCTCGTGGGTTTATGTAACATGTCTCTAACACTGGTGCCTCTATTGAGGCCATTTTTGTTGCGTGAATATGTAAAAGAGCAGTGTTCGTCTCGTCTGAGGAGACATTACTCCTCAAAATGTCTTCTACTCCTTTCTTACTCATAAGGCATTGAGCTGGAATGACCCTCCGCCATTTGTCTCTCCTCGGACGCCCCAACGTCCTCGGATAAGGCCCAAGGCCCAATATACCGCTTTGGGCCTTGTCCCTACAATTAGGTTCTCTTAAGTACTCGTTGAGATCAAATACTCCCACATCTCCTATCCTAAACAAACAATAACACTTCCCTTTGTATAATACAAGATTACATTCGGATAGCACAGAACCCTCCTTAACTCTTCTAATAGTCCAATCCACTTCACCACGCCTAATCAAGGAAACTTCTATAGCTGCAAATGTGAAAACAATAACAAAACAATTTGTAGAAGTTGGTGGCGATGAAAAACACATTGTTTCAAATGGACGACAACTAGGAAGTTCAATCTTAATCTTGTTAAGAGGATGAAAGAAAAAGACGCTGCAATCATCCCGAGATAAGAGCAGCCAACCATACTCTAAATAGTGGATGGCTGCATTTAACAATTCTGGAATGTCCATATGATAAGCGTTGTTGTATATTGGGTGAAAAATAAGACATTTATAGTTGCCCATGGATAGTAAACATGGAGTTTGAGAATGTGGGGAATCCAATAAGGGCAAGAGTGGTCGACTAATAAGACAGCTTGATCGCCATGATTTGCATATGGCACGAAAAGTAGTGAAGTCCCCACCAAAAAGATGTGTTGACACTAATTGCAAAAGTTATGGTGGAAGTTGAGACCAAGATTCATTTAGTTCTTTCTTCTCTTGGTCCTTCTTAGAATTAATTTGGACAATTTCTTCAGCCATATACTCCAGAAGCTGCCTCCAAATATAGTCCTTTATCACTTTTTGTTGAGGTATGTTACTGACAAAAAATCAATATCAAATACACTTTAAAAAGTGAATTTTTGGTTTTTGTTTTACAATTATAAAATAAAATAAAATTTTTGCATAAACTAACTAGACCATGAAACTTGCAGTAGAACCAATATTAGAACCCGATGAAAGTAATAATTTTCTCATTTGAAGAGGAATACAATTTGATTCAATCCTTACTTATTAGAATTTCATTAAATCCTTATTTATTAAGGTTGTGTGTGCACGCAATAAATCCTTATTTAATAAATAAGTTAAAGTAAAAAAAAAAAAATACCATGTATTTTTTGAAATTTTTCTAGAAAATTTTCAAAAAGAAAAAAAAAAATTTGTAGTAAGGACTGTAATAATCCATATGATATTGGTTTTTACCATTTACTTTATTCTCTAGACATTGACACTAACAAAACCATATATATATATATATATTAAAAATTATTGTTCTCCCTCGCTAAGTCAACAAAATCCATCAATCCCCAGCAATCCACATAAAAAGTCACTAATAAATTTTTAACCCACCTAAAAAATTTCAAAACTAAACAAATTTAACAACAACAACAACAAAGTCAAGAACAAAATTCAGGTTTCAAATCCTTCATTCTCAACTATCAAATTATCAAAATAATCCTAATAATAATAACAACAACAACAAACATTAAAAAAAATATTAAAAAAAAAATCAGATACATAAAATGTGGGAAGTAGCCGCAGTTTTTTTTTTTTTTTTTTTTTTTTGGGTGAGAATCAGAAGTAGCCGCAGTTGATTGTGGCTGTGGGAGCTACTAAATAATGTGATATTTTTAGTCTTAAATAGTAATTTAGATTTCCTAGCCCTAGCAGAAGTTTGATGTAATCCTAAACAATGTAGGAGTAGTAGTATTTACGGACCAATTATTATAAATAAATAAAGAAGAGTTTTTATTATGTACAATTACCAATTCTGATCGGCATTGGATTTCTAATCCTTCTGGGAATGGTAATAACGGATTATATATATAGAGACACCAACAAAGAGAAAAAAAAAAAAAAAAAAACAGAGATACATACAGCACTTTGAGTCTTAAACTTCAGTTGTTTCACGCTAGGTCTAATGGCTGCTACCATCAATGCTCCTTCGAAAGAACAGGTGTGTAAATTTTGTTTTCGCTGATATAATTTTTGCTTCTCCAATCTTGAACTGCGAAAATAAATTTCAAAGACTGATTTGTCCCAATTGGGTGGGGGGTTTCTTTTTAATTGAACGCTTAAAATATTTGTGTATTCAAGTTTTTTTTTTTTTTTTTGGGTTGTTTTTTATTTGTGCGTGCCAATTTGGTCCAAACATTTTTCCCAAGAACTAAAGTAAATTTTGATATGTTGATAAATCGAATCAAATTATTACGATATTGCATGTCCTGGATAGGAAACTGTGTGAATCTAGGTTTACACATTTAGGTGAATTTTAATTAAGTTATGCTACTGGTAAATTTGGGTGGGTTGCGTGCTTTCATTGATATAATTGATTGATGATGGGATAATTTCTTTCATGAAATTTTTTATTTATTGTTCTTTTAATCAAATAAAGTTTTTCATCACCATTAGCTTCTAACTTTTAAATAAGTCGGGGTTCAAAGTTTGACCTCATGATAAAAAGCAATTATTATGCAATTGACTCTATAGATTAAAATTCTATCACATAAAAACTTTTAATAGGTCTAGGGTCTAGATGATATTGAGTTCATGGTTGGGTAGTATTAAGATTTATTTGTACAAATAGATATTTCATAAATTTTTAACAATTAACCAAGTCTGGACATTGACGAAAGGGTGATTGGTCGAATTGTAAGGTCAAATAATTTAAAAAGTAAATAAATATATATAAAAATATGTTTGAGAGATCATAACATAAATATTTAAATTAAAAAAAAGGCATATGCCTAAATTGAACTAGTCATTATCATTCAAAATCAAGGTTTCACATAATAGAATAGTCTTTAATAAGATGAGAGTCTTGGAAGTAAGCAGATAAATGAAGAAGTGCATTTTTTTTTTTTTTTATAAAAAAATTTAGGTTCTCACCTCTTTAAATTACCATATTATAACATATTAAACAATAGATAAGTCAATAAAATGGATCTATAAATGTGAATTTACAAATTTCACAAACACAACTGCCTAATCGAGTTACATAGGTTGCCACACCTACAGGTTTGATTAGGGCTTCTGCACAAATGGTCCATTTAAACACCCGGATAAATCTAGGTATTGGATAACTAGTTTTCTAATTCAACTGGCCGAGTTAAAGAATCTCTTTCTAGATGCTATGGAACAATTAGGAGATTCGGGCCAGGTTTAATAACTATGATTCAATCCCTAAACATAGGTCATTCACTCCGTTATTTATTATTTTGAAGTAGCTTAAAATTGACTTTATTATAATGGTACTCATTCTTTTTCCACTTTTATTTGTTCCAAATTCTTTCGGTTTATTAAGAGGATGGAAGCGTCGGAAGAAACAGAACAATTCTTGCAAGTAGTAGCTCAAAAGGAAGAGGAAAAGCTTTCTGCACCAACTATCCCTCAATCATATCCTTGGTTTGTAATTTCTGATGGAAAATATCAAGAGAGACAAATTTTTTTTAGCATATCAGAAAATCGTTTTTCCACAAAGTCAATCCCAGAGATGTACAATAAAATGATATATGCTAATACTAACGGTTGGTTAGTGTTGAAAGATATGGACTCTTTAGATTTGTGTGTTATGAATCCTATATCTAAGGAGGTTGTGCAGCTCCCACAATTGGAAACCATTGATGATTGTCTTATTTGCATTTTGTCCTCGCCACCAAGTGACCCAAATGATCAGTGTCACATAATCTTCTTCAATAGTGAAAGATCCATATTTTACTTTTGCCAGCCCGGTGATAACAAATTTGGTCAACAAGAATTTGAAGATAGAGGAATATTGGATGCAACAATGTATGGGGGAAAACTTTACATTTTGACTTTCCAAGAATTACTTACGGCTGAATTTGTAGGGTCAGAACTTCGATTTACGGTGTCAGAAATGGAGTTAACTAAGCTACCACCTCCAAGGATAGTACGTTTCTGGACATATTTGATTGAATCTTGTGGTGAGCTACTGTATGTTCACATGATATTCTTTCCAGCTCACACGGTTTATGGTTTCTTAATTTTTCAAATGGATCATGCGGAAAAGAAATGGATCCAAGTGAAAAGCATAGGCGAGCGGACTATTTTTCTTGCCAACAACAAGGGTATGTCTTGTATTGCAAGAGAAAGGGGGGTCAAGCAAAATTCAATCTACTTTACAAAGTATCGTGATCGATTTCTCTATGTTTTTGACTTAGAAGATTGTGGCATATCAAAATCATTACCGTGCCCTATTGTAAGCTATTATGGGATAAACATTGATTGGGTTATGTTATAATATGTTTGATTGGGTTATGATATGTTATGTCTGCAAGGCAGCAGTTGAAGCAGTGGGAGTTGCTGTGTTACACGCTGGAGTGGATGTGCCTCTGTTTCAAATTTGCTTTATCTTTTCATTCAAATTTGTTTAGGAAAGATAATAATAGCAATCTAAATTGTTATCAGATTAGAGTATTAGGGAGTTTGGTTAGGAATCGTGCTTATCCTTATCTAGATGTTGAGTTGTTTAGGGATGTTGGAGTTGTTTATTGTTATCTTGGTCTGTAAAGCTATTTATATAGCTTTGCGTTATATCAATAAAATCAATCAAAATATTATTCAGCAAATTGCTCTTGGGAGGTCTGGTTTTTCCTCGAATTAAAACCATATTTATTCTCTTGATCAGGTCTCTTACAACAAAGAATCACCATAGCTCCTCGCGGTAGATGTGGTGGAAGTCGTGGTAGAGGTGGTCGTAACATATTATATTTTTCAAATTTGAAATTACCTATACCTCAATTGAAACTTTTTTTATTCTTTTTTTTTTTTGAGAATCAATTCATAACCTCAGTTGAAACATAATTGAAGCTTGAAGATGATTTAACTTTTGACCGCATGTGTACAACAAAATAATCATGATTCATGAATATAGGTAGAAACAAATAAAAGAAATAAAGTTGAAGATCAAATCAGCTAGGTATGGTGTATGTTCGAACAATAATCGAGGTACAACATACTGGTCATAAAATTTATCCAAACACATTTTAGTACTTATGTTATTGTACGTGTGACATGTAACATTTCTAGTTTGGTCAGTATTTATTGTTGCAGAATCTGGATTGAGAGCATATATCCAATTCAACTCGATATTTTAACACCAACCAAAACAAACTTGTAGACTTGTAAACTGAGTATTCTATTATTTTTTAACCAAACAAAAAAAAAAAGCATCTAAAATTTTAGATTCCTAATTGGATAATCACATAAATAAAATAAAATAAAAATTGTGACACCTCTTTATACAAACCAACCCCTATTACTACAAAATATCAGGAGTTTACCATGCTATAACAAACTAGAGCCCCAAAATTAGCAAGCAAGCTTTACCTTCATTTGTTTGCGCCCACCTATTTATACACATGAAACCTCTCAAGTCTACCAACCAAACAAAAAACACTGAACTCCTGCAAAGATAGTACCTGTTCAGCTTCTGCACTTCATGTACATCTGACAATGCTACTAGACTTCCTGTCACTAAGTTGGACATCAAGAATCAAAAGTAAGGGCGTTACCATTAGCTCTGAAGAAGATAATACATCATCCAAATCCTTATTTAAAACCCCCACCAAATAAAGATAGGCATCCCATATCACAGATTATAAATACTAGACGAATATCCAGCATATAACAATTAACATAGTGGAAGGATAGGAGGCAAATAGAACCCAAATTGGCTTACTTTATAAGTTACAAACTTCTAGCCAACGTTGCACTCAGTGGAATTTCCTACCAAACATTCTCCACAGAGTATGCCGTTCTTCATCACTCTCAATATCAATTCTGCTGTATCTCCTTTCAGAGTATGCCGTTCTTTGTCACCTCTGCAGGCGCAGGATATGCATGATAACATCAGGGGCAAGGTACCCTTGCATGGTCTTCCCTGCCTGTCTATTAGACTCCATAATCTATTCACAGACATTAAGTATCAGAAAATTACTTGCAATAAATAAGTCCGCGTCCCTACCAAAACAATAGAAGGAGAAGACCTGGGGGTGGGTGAAGGAGGCTAAAGATGGTACCTGTTCAGCGTTGGCAGGCATTGGAGGAGCATCACTAGCCATAGGAGCCCAGAGCTTCACATTCTTTTCTATCCCACAAGTAGCAAGAATGGGAATATGGGGATGGGGCGCAAGATGGTTTATAACATGGCGATCACCTACCATTAAACGCACTAATTTAGCTCCCTTCTTCTTCCAAATAAATATATGGCCACAAGCAGACCCACTCAAGACATATTCATCATTGGGGCCAAAGAAACTCACTACTTTAACTGTCTTCGAATTTCTATGGCCCAAGTAAACCTGTGGCTCTTCATTTTTCAAAAGATCTTCAGTTGGGGCAGATGATGATGGGGGGCCCAACCCCGTGTACTTTTGAAATAGATAAATGAGTTCATCATTTTTTTTTTTTTTTGCTAAGCATAAATGAGTTCATCATTGTACAAGACAAGAAGTTCACTTGTATTAGAGTAAGACAACCCTGCGATGTGAAAGTTGTTGGTCGCAATGTGTTCACAGGTCTATCTAGATTACTTGATGCATTCAATTGGCATTTTCTCAAGTCATAAACACGTGCATATTCATCAGATCCTCCGACAGCAATGTAATTCAGATTTCTTGGGTCAATTACAATGGCATTCAACCTTATGTTCTTTGGAGGCAATGTGTTCACAGGTCTATCTAGATTACTTGATGCATTCAATTGGCATTTTCTCAAGTCATAAACACGTGCATATTCATCAGATCCTCCGACAGCAATGTAATTCAGATTTCTTGGGTCAATTACAATGGCATTCAACCTTATGTTCTTTGGAGACCACTTACTATTTTCTGTCAATGAGGAGCAACAGAAAAGTTTTGTAGCAGAACTACTTTGCAAATCAAACTGAAAGGGAAAAGGAAATAACTAAATCTCAAAATAGAAGGGAGAAACAAGAGAATCAATAACCAGCATATCATAAATTAAACCCACATGTTGAACAAAACTGTCTTCACCACAGCTATATAATATGTGTGGACTTCCTCGCTCCAGAGCAAGCTTCTGCACACGGCCTTGGTGCATTCCCAACATTTTTGTATCAACTCTGCCATCCTCCAGGACCTGGCCAAGCCTTACCTGCAAGGGGAACAACACGTTCAGAATGGTTAGAAAATAAGCCAAAATCTAAGCAAGTGGGTAAAGATAGAACAGTTTAAACCCAGACTGTTAAGATGGAAATTACTAAAATTCTTACACTACTTTTCAGGCAGCACAGTGGACAAAATGGACAGAATGAACAAAATCTTCTGCAGGCAAACAACTTCCACATTTTATAGTTTAGTTTCATCAAATTTTTTTTTTTTTTTTTTACAATTAACAGCCTATAACATTTGAGGCTTATCTGGACAAAGTGATTGTAGCACATCAAAATACAAAACTATAAAATAATGAAAAAGGTCAACAGTCAAATTGCTTTTCCAATGAAAAAGAAAATTCAATAAAGAGGCCAAAATGGATAATCAGTTCATTGCCAAGTGCATTTCACCAAAAAGCAAAATGAACAAGAAAACGGAAGAGAAGAATTTAGTTACAAATTGACCTGACCATCAGAGGAAGAAGTCACTATTTTCTGATCATCAGTGAATGGTATAATTCTGGTCTGGAATATGTGATATGAGAGCTGTTTAGTTTTAGTTTCCCAATTCCAAAATATAACTTGTTTGTCATCAGAACCTGATCCAAGGAGATCACCAGTAGAGTTGAAATCCACGTCATTTACACAACCTTCATGACCACTTAACTTGCCGTAAAGATTTATTTGCTTTACAAGGACCTGCACTGATATGCGAAATCACATAATCAACCATTACAATGCTTCATAAGTTCATATAGATCTTTCTATACTGAGGTATTTGATATGAAGGATCCATAAAGATGACGCCATCTAACTGAATCGAGAAACAGATGTTTAACAGGAAGAATAAACTTTACTCTTATTTGTTGGCTTTGAAACCTGAAGTGCCTTTCAAACCAGAGAACGTTAATAGGTGGAAGCCATTTTTTTTTTTTAAATCAATGCCAAAAGCATGCTTCTATTTGTTGGCTCAGTGACAGAACAGGTCATCAACAACAGACAGTCTTGCAAATTGGTCTACAGAGGGGATATGTTACACGTTTTTTATAGAAAAAAACAGCAGAGTTGAGAGATCATGTGTTTTTTACTGTTCTCAGTAAATGTCTCATTACAAACTGAAGGCTGGAATGCTGAATTGTGTAGTTATTAGCTTGAAAGGCAAAACAATGACACCTATGATTTGTAAAGTAGCTTGGGCAGCTCCATTATATGTTTGATAGGAGTTGATAGATTATGATTGAGTGATTTGTACACAACCATGTTGGATTGAATAAAATTTTGATTCATCCAAAAAAAAAAGAGATCATATTCGCTATGGAACCACATTTAATACAAAACAATAAAGGTAATATATATAAAACAAAACAATTTGGATTTGTACTCTTTTTCTCGTACGTCTCAGTAATTAATCTAACTACAAATAAATCAGGTTGGGCATGGAGTTGTCAAGTAGACTAATTGGGTTTCATCAATATATAAAAAGCAGTAAATGTAAGCCATTCGATAAGAAACGTGGTAAATCATGAATAAAAGGAGGAGAGGAGCAAGAATTGGATACCTCAGAAGCAGAGAATCTGCGAGCGAAGCATCTGGGCTTAGTGAAGCCCATCTCTCTCCTGCAAATCTGTGCAAACCCACCTTGAATTCCACCATAACGAATTTCCATTTTCGCACTGCGTTCTGATCTTTATTTTTTTCGCTATCAGCAGAGAGAGAGTAAAGACACGACAGAGTACACGACTTTTTTCTATCACTGTACAATTTTTCTCTCTCTCACTTTTAAATTTTTATTGTTCCATTTTTATTTTTTTTTGTTCCAATTTATTTCCTATGACACAAATTATGTCTTTTAAGAACGTGTGTGTGTGTTTTTTTTTTCCCTTACGGGAAGAATTGAAGAAAGTGTGTTATTTGAAGTATAATTTGATCTTCTTTCCTTTAAAAAATTAGCATGACTTACCAAGTTACAATAATGTATTTTGTTCAAATCAATGCATCAGTATTTTGAAAAAAAATTTAGGCTAGTGGTTTATCTCACTATAGGCTCATCTATCACGAACAACAATTAGTCTTTGATTGAAAATTTTGAAAAAACATTGTGGAAAACCAAAAAAAAAAATGTATTTTGCCTAAAACAAATAAAAATAAAATTTGCAAGTTTAGTTAGCCATTTGGGATTTGTGAAATGTATTTTTATTGAGAATGTATGTTCCATTTCTCTCTTTTTTTTTTTTTTTTTCTTTTTTTTTTTTTGAAATAAAAATTTGAAATCCAATGATGATTCTCATTTTTCATTTTATTTCTCATTTCTATTAAAGTAGTTACAATATGTAACACATTTTGATTTTAAATTTTTAATGCATATTGTCTCTAATGGGGATTTGCTTCCAATCCACTAACCCGACAAAACCAACTCCATCCAACTTAACATCTTGAGTTGATTTTTTTTGGGTTGATGGGTTGGATTGAGTAGAACTTTTATTTTGAGTCTTGGGTTGAATCAGGTTCACGGTGATAGTTTTTCAATTCATCTTACCCAACTTGACATACCATAACTATTACTCTATTAGTTTATTTTACTAGCCTTATTTTAATTTTTTGGTTAAAATGCAAAACTCATTCTTTAAATTTCACCATAATGAATAAGAACCCTTAAAAATAAAAATAAAATTTTAATTGAATTTAAACTTCAAATATGTGAAGTTCTTCTTACCATTCGGTATATATCACCAATTTAACTCCAGATCCACTGTTGTCTACATGGGGTTATTATAAGCTCATGATCTCTTTCTTAAAGCAATGGATTTCGAAGTCCAAACTACTTCACTACACGGAACAAAGCTTGAAGCCCATAGCTTTTTTAATTAAGGCCCGAGACCCGTTATTTATACAAAGTGGGCAACGGAAGCAAAAACTCCAGCCGAAAAGCCATTTGAGCCATAAAAGAATTCATTGGATTACAGGACCCACACTCTAGTGACAACCCAAAGAAAAACCAAGGCAATCCAACCCCCCACCAATTAAAGAAGAAAGAAAAACAAAAAGGAAGAAGGAAGAAGTAACTAACTGTTAGACTCGTTTCTTGCTAACTAGAAAAGCAAGCTCATAGTTGGAACAATTACAATGCAAGAGTAGTAGTATTTATGGACCAATTATTATAAATAAATAAATATTATATGAAGAGTTTTTATTATGTACAATTAATCGTCCATAACTATAAGTTTATTTTACTTGCCTTATTTTAATTTTTTGGCTAAAATGTAAAACTCACTCTCTAAATTTCACCATAATAAATAAGAACTCTTAAAAATAAAAATAACATTTTAATTGAATTAAAAATCCAAATATGTGAAGTTCTTCCTTCCATTCGGTATGTATCACCAATTTAACTCCTGATCCACTGTTGTCAACATGGGTATAATCCAAGTGCTATTGTTTAGTGCTTTTCCATGAGATGAAATTTTGGTTGAATAATCACTGAAAAACGAGTGGAACTTATTTGTTTTGAGAGAATAGAATACATTACTATTGCCTTGATTCTCTAGAACATTTGGCAGGTAAATGTTGTTATCCATTCCTTTCACTACAGTTGATTCTAAGAACGAACCCCTGAGACTAGTATAGAGTATTTTATTTCCCAAATTACTTACTTTATGCCATATCATCCGTGTTTTCCTTGGGAAGAAGTTCAATGAGAAAACGTAAACACATTGCTTACAATCATGGACCTCAAAAACTACTAAAAGCTTTCCATTTCCTTTCATCAAGTAACTTCGTTCATGTGAATCACGTAAATGCTTTGGAAGGCCAATAGAAAATAAAATCTAATTTAATGAGTGTTGGTTAGGTTCTCTTAAGTACTCGTTGAGATCAAATACTCCCACATCTCCTGAACTAAACAAACAATAACACTTCCTTTTGTATAATACAGGATTACATCCGGATAGCACAGAACCCCCTTTAACTCTCCTGATAGTCCAATCCACTTCGCCACGCCTAATCAAGGCAACTTCTATAGCTGCAAATGTGAATCCAATAACAAAACAATTTGTAGAAGTTGGTGGCAATGAAAAACACATTGTTTCAAATGGACGACAACTAGGAAGTTCAATCTTAATCTTATTAAAAGGATGAAAGACAAAGACGCTGCAATCATCCCGAGATAAGAGCAGCCAACCATACTCTGAATAGTGGATGGTTGCATTCAACAATTCTGGAATGTCCATATGATAAGCGTTGTTGTATATTGGGTGAAAAATACGACATTTATAGTTGCCCACGGACATTAAACATGGAGTTTGAGAATGTGGGGAATCCAATAAGGGCAGGAGTGACTAACTAATAAGACTGCTTGATTGCCATGATTTGCATATTGCACGAAAAGTAGTGAAGTTTCTGCCAAAAAGATGTGCTGACACTAATTGCAGAAGTTCTGGTAGAAGTTAAGACCAAGATTCATTTAGTTTTTTCTTCTCTTGGTCCTTCTCAGAATTAATTTGGACAATTTCTTTAGCCATATACTCCAGAAGCTGCCTCCAAATATAGTCCTTTATCACTTTTTGTTGAGGTATGTTACTGAAAAAAGTTAATATCAAAGGCACTTGTGAATTTGTGGTTTTTGTTTTACAATCATAAAATAAGAAAAGAAAATTTTTGCATAAACTAATTAGACCATAAAATGTGCAATAGAACTATTAGAACCTGATGAAAGTAATAATCTTCTCATTTGAAGAGGAATAAAATTTGATTCGATCTTTATTAGAATTTCATTAAATCCTTATTTATCACGGTCGTGTGTGCACGCAATAAATCCTTATTTAATACATTCAAGTTAGAAAAAGTACCTTGTATTCTTCAAAATTTTACTAGAAAATTTTCAAAAAGAAAAAAAAAAGTTGTAGTAAAGACTAATAATCCATATGATATTGGTTTTTACCATGTACTTTATTCTCTAGACATTGACACTTACAAAACCATATATATATATATATATATATTAAAAATTACTGTTTTCCCTCGCTAAGCCAACACAATCCATCAATCCCCAGCAATCCACATAAAAAATCACTAATAAATTTTAAATTCACCTAAAAACACCTAAAAACTAAACAAATTCAACAACAACAACAAAATTCAGGTTTCAAATCCGAGTAATTCTATGGTACCCCCCTAAAAAAAGGGGGGTATGGTACCCACTAGTAGGTAACTTGCTACATCAAGTTACTTTTTTCTCACATTTGACAGTTCCATCCTCACATTGTGCAGTTCCAATATCACATGTGACAGTTTTCTTCTCACATTTGGCGGTTCCCTTACTTTTTTCTCACATTTGATGGTTCCATTCTCACATTATGCGATTCCAATATCACATGTGACAGTTCTTTTCTCACATTTGATGGTTCTCTTACTTTTTTTCTCATATCTGACGGTTCTATCCTCACATTGTGTAGTTCTAACATCACATATGATAGTTCTTTTCTCACATTTGGTGGTTCTCTTACTTTTTTTCTCACACTTGACGGTTCCATCCTCACATTGTGCAGTTCCAACATCACATGTGACAGTTCTTTTCTCACATTTGTCAGATCCCTTACTTTTTTTTTCTCACATTTGACAGTTCCATTCTTATATTGTGCGGTTCCAATATCACATGTGATAATTTTTTTCTCACATTTGATGGTTCTCTTACTTTTTTTTTCTCACATTTGACGATTCTATCCTCACATTTTGCAGTTCCAACATCACATATGACAGTTTTTTCTCACATTGGGTGGTTCTCTTACTTTTTTTCTCACACTTGACGGTTCTATCCTTACATTGTGCGGTACCAATATCACATGTGACAATTCTTTTCTCACATTTGATGGTTCTCTTACTTTTTTTCTCACAGCTGACGGTTCCATCCTCACATTGTGCGGTTCTAACATCACATATGACAGTTTTTTTCTCACATTGGGTGGTTCTCTTACTTTTTTTCTCAGACTTGACGGTTTCATGCTCACATTGTGCAGTTCCAATATCATATGTGACAATTCTTTTCTCACATTTGACGGATCCCTTACTTTTTTCTCACATTTAACAGTTTCATCCTCACATTATACAGTTCCAATATCACATGTGACAGTTTTTTCTCACATTTGGTGGTTCCTTTACTTTTTTTTTCTCACATTTGACAGTTTCATCCTTATATTATGCGGTTCCAACATCACATATGACAGTTCTTTTGTCACATTGGGTAGTTCCCTTACCTTTTTCTCACACTTGACAGTTTCATTCTCACATTGTGCAGTTACAACATCACATATGACAGTTCTTTTGTCACATTAAGTGGTTCCCTTATATTTTTTTCTCACATTTGACGGTTCTATCCTCACATTGTGCAGTTTCAATATCACATGTGACAATTATTTTCTCACATTGGGTGGTTCTCTTACTTTTTTCCTCACACTTGACGGTTCCATTTTCAAATTGTGTAGTTCCAACATCACATGTGATAGTTCTTTTCTCACATTTGACGGATCCCTTACTTTTTTCTCACATTTGATGGTTCCATCCTCACATTGTATAGTTCCAACATCACATGTGATAGTTCTTTTCTCACATTTGGTGGTTCCCTTACTTTTTTTTCTCACATTTGACGGTTCCATCCTCACATTGTGCGTTGTATAGTTCCAACATCACATGTGATAGTTCTTTTCTCATATTTGGTAGTTCCCTTACTTTTTTTTTTCTCACATTTGACGGTTACATTCTCATATTGTGTGGTTCTAACATCACATATGACAGTTCTTTTGTCACATTGGGTGGTTCCCTTACCTTTTTCTCGTACTTGACAGTTCCATTCTCACGTTATACGGTTTCAATATCACATATGACTGTTCTTTTGTCACATTAGGTGGTTCTCTTATTTTTTTTTCTCACACTTGATGGTTTTATCCTCACATTGTGCAGTTAGGGGTGTCAAATGAGTGGGTTTGGGGTGAACATAATTAGGTTGGGTATATAAAACCCATTTATCCATTAAAACTCATTTAACTAATTACTTCTAACCCAAACCCAACCTAACCCAATTATTATGGATAAATTCCAACCCACCCAATTACTCAATTATCAAAATTACCAAAATGTCCCTAAAGTGTAAATGACTAAAGTATTCTAAAATCTTAAAAAATGACCAAAATATCTCAAAACCTCAAAATTACCAAAATAACCACGAAACCTATAAAATGACCAAAATACCCCCAAAACTCATAAAATGACCAAAATATTCCTGAAACCCGGAAAATGACCAAAATACCCTTAAAACCCAAAAATGACCAAAATACCCCCAAAACCCAAAAAATGATCAAAATACTCCCTGAAACCTAAAAATTACCAAAATAATTTTGAAACCTACAAAATAACCAAAATACTCCAAGAACCCAAAAAATGACCAAAATACACCTGAAATCTAAAAATTACTAAAATACCCCTAAAACCCATAAAATAACCAAAATACCCCCAAAACCAAAAAAATTACCAAAATACTCCCGAAACCTAAAAATTACCAAAATACCCTAGAAACATAAAAAATGACCTAAATACCCCTGAAACCCAGAAAATGAGCAAAATACCCTTGAAACCTAAAAATGACCAAAATACCCCTAAAATCCAAAAAATGACCAAAATACCCCAAAAACCCAATAAAAAGACTAAAAATACCCTTGAAACCTAAAAATGACCAAAATACCCTCGAAACATAAAAAAATGACCAAAATACCCCTGAAACCAAAAAAATAACCAAAATACCCTTGAAACCTAAAATTTACCAAAATAATCTTGAAACCTCCAAATTGACCAAAATACACCTGGAACCCAAAAAATGACCAAAATACCCTTGAAACTCAAAAATGACCAAAATAACCCAAAACCCAAAAAATGAGCAAAATACTCCCTGAAACCTAAAAATTACCAAAATAATCTCGAAATCTTATAAATTGGCAAAATAATCACGAAGCCTAAAAATTGACCAAAATAATCATAAAACCTTTAAAATAGCCAAAATAACCACAAAACCTAAAAATTGACCAAAATGACCTAGAAACCTAAAAATGACCAAAATAGTCCCTAAATCTAAAAATGATCAAAATACCTCCTAAACTTAAAAAATGATCGATATACCTTCAAAACCTAAAAATTAACTGAAATACCCCTAGAAACCTAAAAAAT
The DNA here is from genome assembly GCA_030445155.1 of Quercus variabilis. NCBI lineage: Eukaryota > Viridiplantae > Streptophyta > Magnoliopsida > Fagales > Fagaceae > Quercus > Quercus variabilis. The sequence goes on from CP129445.1 coordinate 38,260,357, forward strand.
GACCAAAATATCCCTGGAACCTAAATACAACCAAAATAACCCCTAAACCTTAAAATGACCAAAATATCCTCGAAACCTAAAAAATGACCAAAATACCCCGAAACCTATAAAATGACAAAAAATCCCCTTAAACCTGTAAGTCGATAAAAATACACCCTAAACCTAAAAACTTACCAAAATCCCCCGTAAAACTAAAAAATGACCAAAATACCCCCTAAACCTAAAAAATGACTAAGATACCCCAAACCCCTATTTTGGTAATTTTGGAGGCTTCAGGTTTATTTTGTTCATCTTACGGGATTAGTTGTATGTTGGTCATTTTAGATATTTTGAGGGGTATTTTTGTTGTTTTATTGGTTTAGAGGTATTTTGGTCGCTTTAGAGGTTTTAGGGTATTTTTGGTAATTTTAGAGGTTTCATGTTGTTTGTGGTCATTTTAGAGGTTTTGTGTTTATTTGGGTCATTTCAAAGGTTTAGGGGTGTTTTCATCACTTTAAAGGTTTGAGGGTATTTTGGTCATTTTTTAGGTTTCAGGGGTATGTTGGTCACTTTTTAGGTTTAGGGGGTATTTTGGTCATTTTATAGTTTTAAGGGGGTATTTTGGTCATTTTTAGGTTTCACGATTATTTTTGTCAATTTTTAGACTTCAAGGTGATTTTGGTCATTTTTAGGTTCTAGGGTTATTTTGGTCATTTTTAGGTTTCTAAGTTATTTTAATCAATTTTTAGGCTTCAGGGCTATTTTGGTCAGTTTTTAGGTTTTAGGGATATTTTGGACATTTTTTATGTTTCAAGGTTATTTTGATGTTTCCTTACAATTAACAATTCAATCATCACAGTAAGCACTACCAATATTACATCTGACCAAAATTTTACATTTGAGCTTATCATTGATGTCACTTTTTTACTTACTAATAATTGCTCATCACAATAGTAATTTTTTTTAAAGTTATTAAAAAATTTAAATCTAAAATTGAAAACCAAAAAAAAAAAAAGCTAAAATTATCTTGGTTTCTTTCACAAATATTTGAATATACCAATTAACTTCCTACGTATCTCCCTTGGTAACTTCTATCAAATTCAGGAGCATACCTCTCTATAAAATAACATAGTTGAGATCACTTTCTTAATGTTTATATTTTTATTATTTATATATGATGGTGAACCAAAAATTAGACTATCTCCAATTCGTCCATAGTGTCGTTCAAGACCAGAAATGTCACCCAAGTGCAAGAAGGTCGTCCAACATGAAGTCACTTGGATGACTGCCAAACACTTAGAAATTTTCAGAGTAAATCTATATCCAAAAGCTTATGATTCGGACCACATTATACTATTCTAAAGTAGGAGCAAAATCTTTATTCATCGCTCTAACTTCCCGCTAAATTCTTAACTTTTGATGGCAGTTATAGAAGTTAAGTCTAAAGCTTCTAACTTCCATCCACGTTGAGGAAGTTACTAAACAAGTAATCACTTCAAAGCTCACTATAAAAGGACTCAGTCATATGAAATCAAAGTAAATTTTTCACCACTTATAGAATTGGAATTCCTGAGTTCAAGAGAGAAAACTAACTCAAGCATCGGCGGGTTCTTGGTCAGTTCACCCCGGTCACCTTTGATCTTGTACTTCTTTCTTTTCAGGCCTTCCAAGCAATCTCAAGCCCATTGAAGCCCAGATAAATTAACATTAATGTGCGAGATTAATAGGGATAAATTATTTATTTATATCTATTAATATATATTTTAAGATGTTCTTTGCAACATCTTAGTGGCATTAGCTTGCTAGTAATTTGAACATGTTTTTGCTTATGTACAGTTTTTTTTTTTTTTTTTTTTAAATATCACACATAAAGGAACAATTATAAATTTGCCAAGTTTCAATAAAAAGATAATCCAAACACAAATGAATCATTCCATAGCAATAAGCAAAATGAGAAAAAAATTATCTTGATTAAACAAATAGTTAGATGTTTCACTAGCACAATCGTCCACATATATCCCATTACATATATAAACCGTTTCATTTTTTCCTCCAAGAAATAAATTTCATGTTTTTGAAAAGCAACATACTCATATCTCCACCTAAAAAAATACTTAACACTCCCCATGCTTGTCAATATTTACTCGAGCTATAAGTTACAGATGTAACAAATACTCTCCAAAGTGCAGCCAATAAATGTTTGCAGCTATGGTTGTTCTCATCTGGAATGAGGCCATAGAGCAAGACGAACCTTCTTCTTGGTCCCTGCATGTCAAATAGCTTGTGTGAGAATAGATTAATTGTTTTCCATTGGACATCTATACATGAAATGAAGATGATACACAAGTTAGCTTAAGGTGATTGGCCAGTAAAGGGGCCTTTCAGCTGCGGTCAATAGTCAGTATTTACACTAAGTTGAACTTATTTCCATACAATTTATTGGGCTCACATTAGACTAAAATGTTCAAAGAATAAGACAGGAATCAAAATGTTCAAGGAATTTTCATCACTTTAAAACTCATTATAATTTCAAAGAAAACACTTCCGTAGACCACCTTGACCCTAGTGGTGCTTTTGGAAAAGAAGCTGGGAACTAAATTCACCACCTGCTATGACCAAGGTTTAAACTCCTATCTCCTCTCTCTATTTTTGCAGCAACTGAATAAAGCATAAAGCTTCTCCTATTTTTCCTCAGCAATCAAGAAATGTATTTAATTATCTCAACAGCCTATATCGTCCTAGCATAATGGTAACCTAAAATCCCTAAAACCATCACCATCATGAAATACTAGCAAATTATACTCAATCAGTTTAAATTCACAAAGCAACTAAACAATACGCACCACTTGTTCATGGACCAAAAACCATTAGCATTACTCCTAAATCTCTCTTCCCTGGACCATTTGCTTCCATTAGTACTAGGACATGCGTGGGCATAGCCTGATATATTTCCTTTCCCCTTTACTACCTGCAAAAGAATTGAACCACACAAACATTGAATCAACAAAACAACACACACAACACAAATACAAATGAACTAGACTCAATCTAATCAACAAAACAAGTTACATCTCTAAAACCCAAATCCAATAATTCACCCACCAATTCACACACTCAATATGAATTGATAAATGGTTGCCAATGCCATCTACCTTTAAAGTAATATCACCACCAAGAGTGCTGGCCAGTCAAGCATTGGTCTCTGATCTGATTAACAGTGATACAGCGGAGTGGAAATATGAATTGATTCATCAGATTTTTGTACCACATGAGGCTGAGATCATTTTGGGTTTGCCACTTAGCTCAACTCTGCCTTCAAATACCTTGATATGGAGTACAACCTCAAATGGGAAATTCTTAGCGAGGAGTGCCTACAAAATTGCAATGGAGACTAAAGTACAACCCGATTTTGGTTCCTGTTCAGACAATAGTAATATGAAGACACTTTGGAAGGTGCTGTGGGGTTTGAAAATTCCTAATAAGGTTAAACACTTTGGGTGGAGAGTGTGTAAAAACATTCTACCAACATTGTCTAACCTTAAGAAGAGAGGAATTGTTGAGAATGACTTATGTGAAGAGTGTAAAATGGGCTGTGAATCCTCAGGACATGTGTTTTGGAGCTGCTTATGTGCTTCAGGTACCTGGGCTCTTACGTCTTTTTTCTGCAGGCAGCAACATCTGTTTTTTAATGATTTTATGGAGTTGTTTTGGTTCCTGGTGCATGTTCAGAAAAGTAGTGAGGAAGTACTCTCATTAGCTGTGACCATTGCTCGGGCTCTGTGGACTAGGTGAAATGAGAAAAGAAATGGAAAGTAGTTTATTACAGGTTTTGAACTAGTTAAGTGGTGTGGAAACTATATTGAATCATTCAAGGTAGCAAATTCTTCAAATTCACAAAGTTCTAACGATTCATCAAATGCAGTACCAGTTTCTGCAGATGCAGTTTCTGCAAATGCAGCAGCTTCTGTACATGCTGCAACATCTGCAATTTCTGGAAGTTCTGCATTAGGCTTGACAAAACAATGTAGACAGGTTTGGCCACCTCTTGATGCTTCTGTTTTTAAAGTAAATGTTGATGGGGCTGTCTTCGTGGAACAACAAAAGTCTGGGGTAGGAGTGGTAATACGCAATTGTGAAGGTTTGTTCATAGGAGCTTTGTCAATGAAGCTAAATCAGCATCTGGGACCCTTGGAAGCCGAAGCAAAAGCTTATGAATTGGGAGTTATGTTTACTAAAGATATGGGATTTCATGAGATTGTTCTTGAGGGGGATTCTGTTATGGTTTCAAATGCTATTGCTGGCATTTCTCCTCCTCCAGATTGCTTCAGTTGTGTATGGAATTAGTTCTCTGTTAAGTACTTTTCATAGATTTTCTATTTCACATGTTGGTAGGAAAGGTAATCAGGTAGCCCACTTGTTAGCAAAACATGCTCAGGGTGTTAAGCAATATGTTGCTTGGATTGAGGAGAGCCCTTGTTTCTTAGAACATGCTCTCTCAATTGATGTACTTGTTTCTAGTTCATGTTAATGGAATTTCAGTTTTTTATCCAAAAAAAAAAAAAAAAAAAACTAAACTCAATTCAACCAACAAAATTAGTTACTTCCCTAAAACCTGTATCTGAAAACTCACCAATCAGTTCACATGGTCCGACAAGCTAAGCTCAACTTAACCAACAAAATTAGTTACTTATAAAACAAACCCGAGTCCAAAAATTCACCAATCAATTCATACATTCAATGAGTTAAACTCAATATAACCAAAAAAACCCAGTTCCTTTTCCAAAACTTGAATCCGAAAACTAGTCAATCATTCAAGCAGGCACAAAAAAGGGTATGCAGAATTAGAATCACGCAACAAAACAAACAACTCAAACAAATCCATAGGTTCATAGTATCGTGTCCTCCCCACACTCCCAACCAAATCTAATCTCATCCCAACTTATGGATAAGGGTTCCCACGTCTCACTCAAGTTTCAAGTCTGAACATCCCCAAACTCAAAAAGTGTAGCGATACGATTAAATCACATATATAAGAACCGAAACTCAAACAAAACAAAAAGAGCATAAACCCACAAAGTTTAGAGAAATAATATAAACCCATATTAGCGTTAATCATATGTAGAGAGAGAACCTAAAGATCGTGGGTGGCGCCGTTGAGTTTGATTGGAAGAGAAGAAGCGCCGCCGATTTGAGGTTGTGGGTGTGCCGCTGTGTTGGATTGAAATTTGTAACTCTGTTTCTTCTCTTATGGGTATGGTTTTGTTTGGCAGCTGTCTGGTTCTTGTGGTTGGATTCGAACAGAAGAAGCTAGAGAGGCAAACTGGGAAGAAGATGAGACAGAGCGTGATGCTGTAGAGAGAAAAGTGTAGATGAATGATTTGTTTTTTTTTTTTTTTTGGTTTATATATAAAACCTGCCTAACCGGTAACCAGTACCCTTTAAAATTATATGAATGGTGAAGATTAAAACAATGTTAAATTAATGGTTGAGATATAAGTAGGTACCGTACCCCTTTTTTTTGTGGGGGGGGGGGGGGGGGCGGGAGAATGACCCTTCAAATCCTTCATTCTCAACTATCAAATTATCAAAATAATACTAATAAGAAGAAGAAGAAGAAGAAGAAAGGTTGAGTCTTGGTTATAAATCCCAATAGATTAGTTTAGTCTCTCATAAGTCATAACTAAACAAATATAACAAAAAATCCAAGTCGTCACAATAAACATTTAAAAAAAAAAAAAAAATCAGATACATAGGCCCTGTTTGGTTTTTTTTTTTTTCATCACTCTTAACTCTTCACTCAATTTTCATCACTCATCACTTATTACTCATCACTCATTACTCATCACTTAAAATTTTCCAATTTTCCCAATTTTCCCAGCCCCACCGTTTGGCACATATTTTCAACTTCTTATAACTCAAAATTTTCTACTATTTGTGGGACCCACTGCCTGAGCACATGTCAGTGAGTATGGTTGGCTACCCGCCTCCCTCAACTCTTTCATTTCATTTTCTCCTTCAGTCACCATTGACCTGTTTACTCTCCCAACACAGACCCAAACCCAGCTAAGATAGAAGACGATCGGTGTTGATCGGTGTAGCGACGGCGCCAATCGGTGTTGATCCTCCACTTGTAGCGGCGGCGCCGATCGGTCTTGATCTCCCACCTTCTCAACCCAGCGCCGATCTCCTTTTGTTTTTCCTTTTTTTTTTTTTTTCTTTCCCTTCGTCTTTCTCTGGAACAGCTGCGGCGAGGGAGGTCAGCTCGTGAAATCGTGAAGCAATGGCGGCGAGGATCTCCCACCTTCTCAACCCAGCGCCGATCACCTTTTTTTTCTTTCTTTCCCTTCGTCTTTCTCTGGAACAGCTGCGGCGAGGGAGGTCGAGCTCATGAAATCGTGAAGCAGCGGCGGCGAGGGAGAGGGTGGCAGCCACGGAGGATGTTTGTGGGTTTGTGAAATTTTGAAGCAGCGGTGGCTATGGAAATCGGTACCCATGGGTTTTTTTTTTTTTAATAAATTATATTTGGTGTTTTTGTGAAGAAGAAAAGAAAGAAAAAAAATGAAGAGGAAGAAAAAAAATGTTGTTGGAGTGAGTCTGTGAAGAAGAAAGAAAGAAAGAAAAAAAAAAGAAAGAAGAAGAAAATGCTACCATTGGAGCATCTGTTGCTGCAGAGATGGAACAACCCTCTGCTCCGTGGGACCCAATTGTGCCGTATATTACGGAAAATGCCACTGAGTTAACATCACTCAAAACTCAAAAAAATAAAAACAGCCCAAAGTAGTTTCCAAAACTGATAACTCATATCCCACAATTCTCAGATATGTTAACTGAGTTCACCTCTAGAAAAAAAGCCAAACAAACTTTGTGCATATGGGGCCCACGAATTTTGAGATATGAGTTAACAAAACTCAGTTTTTTTGAGATATGAGATATGAGTTTGGCAAAATCCAAACAACACCATACAGTGTGGGAAGTAGCCGCAGTTTTTGTTTTTGTTTTTTTTTTTGTTTTTGTTTTGTTTTTTTTTTTGAGAAACCGGATGTAATTGTGGGAGCGACTAAATAATGTGATATTTTTAGTCTTAAATAGTAATTTAGATTTCCTAGCCCTAGCAGAATTTTGATGTAATCCTAAACAATGTTCGAGTAGTAGTTTTTACGGACCAATTATTATAAATAAATAAATAAATAATATATGAAGAGTTTTTATTATGTACAATTACCACTTCTGGTCGGCATTGGATTTCTAATCCTTTTGGGAATGGTAATAACGGATTATATATATAGAGACTTCAGCAAAGAAAAAAAAACAGAGATACATACAGCACTTTGAAACTTTAAACTTCAGTTCTTTCACGCTAGGTCTAATGGCTGCCAACATCAATGCTCCTTCGGCTTTGGAGAAAGGTAAATTCTGTTTTCGCTGATATAATTTTTGCTTCCCCAACCTTGAACTGTGAAAAAAAAATTTCAAAGATTGATTTGTCCCAATTGGGTGGGGGTTTTCTTTTTAATTGAATGCTTAAAATATTTATGTGTATTCAAGGGTTTTTTTTTTTTTTTTTTTTTGGGGTTATTTTTTATTTGCGCGTGCCAATTTGGTCCAAGCATTTTTCCCAAGAACTAAAGTAAATTTTGATATGTTGATGAATCGAATCAAATTATTACTATATTGCATGTCCTGGTTATGAAACTGTGTGAATCTAGGTTTACACTGTTAGGTGAATTTTAATTAAGTTATGCTATTGGTAAATTTTGGGTGGGTTGCGTGCTTTCATTGATATAATTGATTGATGTTGGGATAATTTCTTTCATGAAATTTTTTATTTATAGTTCTTTTAATCAAATAAAGTTTTCATCACCGTTAGGTTCTAACTTTTAATAAGCCAGGGTTCAAAGTTTAAACCCCACTAATATCTTAGTGTGTTAACCTCATGATAAAGACTAATTATTATGAAATTGACTCTATAGATTAAAATTCTATCACATAAAAACTTTTAATTCTATCACATAAAAACTTTTAATGGGTCTAGAGTCTAGATGATATTGAGTTCATGGTTGGGTAGGATTAAGATTTATTTGTACAAATAGATATTTTATAAATTTTTTACAATAAACCAAGTCTGGACATTGACCAAAGGGTTATTGGTTGAATTGTAGGGTCAAATAATTTTTTTTAAATAAATATATATAAAAAATTATATTTGAGAGATCATAACATAAATAGGCAGACAAATAAAGAAGTGCATTTTTTTTTATAAAAAAATTTAGGTTCTCACCTCTTTAAATTACCATATTATAACATATTAAACAGTACATAAGTCAATAGAGTGGATCTATAAATGTAAATTTATAAATTTCACAAACCTAACTGCCCAATCGAGTTACATTGGTTGCCACACCTACAGGTTCATAAACGGTCCATTTAAACACCTGGATAAATCTAGGTTTTGGGTAACTAGGTTTCTAATTCAACTGGCTGAGTTAAAGAATCTCTTTCTAGATGCTATGGAACAATTAGGAGATTCAGGCCAAGTTTAATAACTATGATTCAATCCCTAAACATAGGCCATTCACTCCATTATTTATTATTTTGAAGTAGAATTTGACTTTATTATAATGGTACTCATTCTTTTTCCACTTTTATTTGTTCCAAATTCTTTCGGTTTATTTAAGAGGATGGAAGCATCGGAAGCTTAAATAACAACACACATGAAAAACGGTTCATTGCACTCTAGTAAAATGGCGCATTGCACTTTAGTAAAACGGTGTGTTGCATACATATTTAAAAACACCAACGATAACTCATCTTCAACCTTGCGCCCTCTGATCTGAAATCAACCATTTTCAATTTGCTTCTGCGTCTTTGTTTTAGAAACACTACTATCACTAACACTTACTCCAAAACATCCAAATTGTTAACGTGTAATAGGCTTGTGGGCTTTAGGCTCACTTTACTTGTCTTACTTAGCACACATACTTGTACATCACACTTACCTACTATATCAAGACATTCTTGTATACGTTATTACATGAGAAACATAATACAAGTATTTAGTATTTCTAACATAGCATCTGAGCAATTGCTCTAACTTTTTGGTGTGCCTCTGCTGTCTAGTCTTCTCAGTGCTCTCTACTGCCTCCACCATCAATGCTATCAAAGTCACCTTTGCCACTGCCGTCACACGCTGAAGACCACTACCTTTTCAGTTGCCGCCATTAACTTTGTTCCAATCTTCTCACCTCTACCATCGGAATAGTCTTTCTTTGATCTACATTATCAAAGAAGAATCAACGTCATTAGAGACTAGACATGCCCTCACGCGCCACCCTAGGTTTCTACTACGTCATCTACGAGTATGTAGACACTTCATTTTGTACCTAGTTAATAAACTTTATTCCCTGCTCCTAATGATGAGCTTGACATGTTTACAAAAGGTAATTGAAGTTATTTTAATAATTTAGAAGTAATCACAACTCAAAAATGCTCAAATCATTTTGAAAATAATGATGAAGTTGGAACATAAATTTTGCCTATTTGGATTTAAATTGAGTTATTTATGATCGTTTGAATTTGGGCCATCAAAGTAGTCAAAATTAGGGTTTCTAGGATGCATGTGTACGCATGAAGCATGCATGTTTATGCATGCACGTACCTGCATACGCAGGCCAATTTCTAAAAGCCCAGAACCTCATTTTTTTTAGGGCCCAAAGCCTCTCTCTTTGATGGCCCTAGCCTCTAGACCCTTTGGAACGTCCAAAACCCTTTAAATGAGTCTGAAAACCCTAATTTAAACATATAAATACAACCTTATATCTTCGAACTCAAACTCTAGCTAGACAGAGTGCCTCTTTGCTTTCTAAACCCTATTTTCTCTCTCCAAAACCCTAGCCTGTTTTTCAATGAACCCACTAAAAGCTTAGACCTTGGGTGGGAAAATTAAGTATGCATGCTTAAATCTCAAGATGAGGAAGTGTTAACCTTAGGGATTCAACACCACTTGTAAGGTCCTCAATAAAGACAATAAGATCAGTTCAAAAGAAGAAAAAGATGAAGAGTTCATCAAGTTTAGGAAAGAGAGTTCATCAAAGAAAAGGGATAGTTCACTCCATCAAGCTAGGAAGGAAGAAAATCCATCAAAGAGAGATAAGGTTTTGAGAAAGTATCAAACTGTGAGAAAAAGAGATTGTCATCCAGCTGGAAAGGACTTCAACAAAACGAAAGAGAAATAAAAAAAGAAGAGAGTGCAAGAATTTTCATCAAGTTATGAGAGGAAAATAATGGTTTATCAAAAGTCACAAGAGACATGAGATTCCATGAAAGATCATTCAAGCTAAGAAGGATGAGCAAAAAATGAAGATTCATCAAGAGAAGAAATTCAACCAAATTGAGGAACATGATGAAAAGAATAAGTAAGATAAATTTCATCAAATAATGTGTTTAGTCAAGCCAAGAAAATGAAAGTGATTTAGAAAAGATAAAAAGACCTCAAATAGAAATGAAAATTCATTCAAGAAAGATGACACTTTATCAAACTGAAAGAAATGGAAAATGCAGTCGATTGAAAGCCAATAGAATTTATTTGAAAAGAAAAAAGAAAAAAAAGAAAAAACCTCGCTAGGCTGAAAACCTGAAAGGGCGGGCTAGGCAAAAATTAGGGCCAACAAAAAAAAAAATGATGAGAGTGAGTGATCTAACCATAAGATGTGATGCCAAGAAGACCAGAAAGAAAAATCTGTCAATATAAAAAATCAAAACCAAATAAAAAGAGCCAATGAAGACCAATGAGAAGATGATAAACATGACAAGGATTTTAGCATTCCAATGCTTGAATTTAAAGTATTGCATATTTAGGAAAATATCATAAGGGTTTTGAGCCTTTTATATCCTTCGTTTCAATAACTTGAACTTGACCTACATTACAACCTTTGAATAAAAATCTCCTTCAAGTCCTACTGATTAAAGGCACGCCTTTAGCTCTAATAATATTTTCTCTTAGATTAAGAAGGAAAACTGCTCAAGATAATCAAGCCCCATTGGCTAATATCTTTAAAAGACAAAATTTCTCAAATTCTCAAGTGACTTAGAAAAAACTTTCTCCAAGCTTGGAATATTCCCCCTTGTTTGCTTCCAACAAAAAATGACTATCAAGAGAACAAAATTTCAAAATTCTCAAAAAAGTTTCAAATCTTCAAACTTGGGGCTTTTTCCCTTTCTTGCTTCTTCCTAACATATGTGATTCCCAAGCATTTCGTTTCTTTGATTGTCTTTGAAGACTTAATCTAAAAATGTTGAAAATGTAGAAGCAAATTTGATTACATATTTTTAATGATTTCAAATCTTTCCTAGCCAATGAGAACGAGTTAACTATTGAACATTATGATTGGTCAAAGAGGTTGTTCAAAGGATCACATTTCCTTCATTTGGAAAAAAAATAAAATTTCAAAAAGTCTCATTTGGAAAAAATAATGGTCCGTTTGGATACCATTTATTTTGATGAAAATTGAAAACTGAAACACTGTAACAAAATAATTTTTAAATGTGTGAATAGTGCTGTGGGACCCATTTCTAATGAAACTTTTGTTGAAAAAAGAGGGTTGTGGGTCCTGTGAACAGTGCATAGGATCCATTGAACAGTGCATTCCAATGAAAAAATTGGACATTCAAAGAGGTAGTGGGTCCTGTGCACACATTCCCAAGAGAAATGCACTTCTCAATTAAAAAAAAAATGGGGAAAACCCAAACCTAGCATGGCTAGAAACGCAATCCAAATGCATACTAATTATTATTATTATTATTATTTTTAAAAAAGAGATTGATTTGAAAAAAAAAAAATCTTTTTTCAAAACTTTCTTCGAACTTCATTTGGACATGATCTTTAATAAGAGAGGTATGTAGGCAGCATTTGTAAATGCCCGGTCCCAATGACACCAAAAAAAAAAAAAAAAAAAAATCATTTTTCAAAAAACTTTCTTTGAACTATGTGTGTTCCTGATCCTCTATGAGAGAGGTACTTAGGCAGCCTTTCTAAAGGCCTAGTTACAATCACCCAAAAAACATTTTTTCAAAGACTCAAAATGAAGACATTTGTTTGGGCGAATTTTAAGCTAAAAGTATTTGTTTTGCATACATGTCATCAATTTTTCCAAAGCATATCATAATTTTTTGTGCAAGCATGTCTAAACTAGGGGCATTGGCCCAAAACATTTTTATAATAATTGATTACTAACGAGATCATGGAAAGCATCTTTTGCAAGAGCTAAACATGGATCTTTCATCTACTCAACTTTCACCATCAATCTTTAGTTTAGATGCTACCATATATCCTAGAAAAAAGACTGAAAACCCAACAACTACACAAGGCTCAAGATGTGCCACGGCACTTCAAGAGTGTCAATCGGCACTTATAAAGTGCTGATCGACACTCCAACAATGCCAATTGGCACATCATTTCAGCAGTCCTTATTTTGCTAGTTTTCTGATTTTGATCTTGTTTTACTCAAATTTTTCTTTATTGAAGGTCCCTACACAATAAGATTTTTCAAAATTCACATTGAACGTTGAACTAGATGCATTTGGCTATGCCTCATCCATTTTTTTTTTTAAATCACATTTTCTAAAAAATATCAAGGTTTTCAAAAATAATGCATCAATTTGCAAACTAGGGGCATTCGGCCATGCCTCATTCATTTTCAAAAAAAGTTCATCATCATCATCTTTTCAAAAAAAAAAAAAAATTAAAGATTTCCAAAAATCATGCATCCATTTCCAAAGTAGGGGCATTCGGCTAAGCCTTATTCAAGTAAGATTGCCCATGTCAACACTCGTCAGGTAAATTCAAACATTTGCACCACAAAGCTTCGTCAAGTAAACTCTAAACTTTTTTGAATCAAGCTCTTACAAGAATAAGTTCACACATATCAAAGTCAACAAATGCAAATATCAAAAAGTGGTAGTTCATGAGTTATACAAATTAACTAACAAGAAATCAACTCTTTTTCTTTTTGCAGGAAATTAAAAGGGGAAAAATCTCCCGAACTTCAATTTTCAAAGAACAAATCACCTAACAAAATATCAAAAGGATAAATCTCCTAAAATAAAATTTTCGAATGACAAATCTCCTAACAAACGTTTCAAAGGATAAATCTCCTAAACAAATTTTCAAAATGACAAATCTCCTAAAAAATTTTCAAAGGATAAATCTCCTAAATTTTTAAAAGGATAAATCTTTGAAACAAAATTTCAAAAAGAAAAAATCTCGTAAAATCAAAATTTCAAAAGTACAAATCTCTTAACAAATTTTCAAAGGATAAATCTCCTAAACTTTTAAAAGGATAAATCTCCTAAAACATTTTTCAAAAAGGAAAAATCTCCTAGAATCAAATTTTCAAAAGGATAAATCTCCTAACAATTTTTCAAAGGATAAATCCCCTAAATTTTTAAAAGGATAAATCACCAAAACAAAACTTTTTAAAATGATAAATCTCCAAAACCAAATTTCAAAAGGATAAATCTCCTAAAACATTTTTCAAAAAGGAAAAACCTCCTAAAATCAAATTTTCAAAAGGACAAATCTTTTAAAAAATTTCAAAGGACAAACTCCATGAACAAATCTTTAAAAGGGATAAATCTCCTACACTTCAATCTTCAATGGATAAATCTCTATGAACACATCTTGAAAGGAAAAAATCTCCTAAACAAATATTCAAATGACAAATCTCTATGAACAAATCTTCAAAAAGGGATAAATCTCCTACACGTCAATCTATAATGGATAAATTTCTATGAACACATCTTCAAAAGGAAAAATCTCCTGAACAAATCTTCAAATGACAAATCTCCATGAACAAATTTTCAAAAAAAAAAAAAAATGATAAATCTTCAGAACACAAATCTGCAAAAAAAGATAAATCTCTTAAGTAAATCTGGTTCTCAATCATTAAAATCTAATATGAATTTTTGCCTATTGCAGAGAAATTCCAAACTTCAAAGATTAAGCAAATACAGTTTTCAGTCGCCTTCCAGATTCCAAATTAAGCGCTTTCCAGATTCCAGATTGAGCGAATACAATTCTCAATCGCCTCATTCTAGATTGAGTAAATATAGTTCTCAGTAATCCCAGATTCTAGATTGAGCAAATACAGTTCTCTGTCACCCCATTCCATATTGAGCAAATACAATTCTCAATCGCCCCAAAGTCCAGATTGAGCAAATACAGTTTTCAGTCGACTTCCAAATTCCAAATTCAGCGAATATAGTTCTCAATCATGCCAGATTTTAGATTATGCAGATCTAGTTCTCAATCATCGGCATTTATGCCTCTACACAAGTTCATCAATCATTAAGCAAACTAGATGTCAACATTTCTCATTTTTTTGTTAGAAAATAAAGCACTAATACTATGTCCCAAATCGTTGAAAAAATCAACCTCGATTAAATCATGGTTGCTAAAATTAGTGCATTTTTTTAAAAATATTGACATTCACTTTTCAAGTTCTATCAATGAGGGGCATTCTGTAGACACACAATTTTGCACCCATAATTTAACCTTGGAAGATGACCAAAATAATAATTCTAAGTACCCAAAAATGGTAATCGCATTTCATGCATTAAATCATTCAAAACATAAAGATGATCTTGAGGTTCTAACGATTGCGACGATATGCCTGATTCTTTAATTGGATCGTCGAAGTGAAAGATATTACAAGATTAAGTTTTCATGGCTCACATTCATTCATTTGGGTAGGATTGATCACATGTGATTAATTGAAATTAATTTTGATTGATTAATGATTAAAATTAATTAAATAAATTTTTGTGATTGGTTAAATATTTTTCTTAAAGTGAAATTCGTTGCATGGGATTAAAACAATTAAGTTGATAATATTTAAAGACCGTAGATAATTAGGCTTTCAAGATAACTAGTGTATAATCCGTGCATATGTACAGTACAATTAAAAAAATTACAATTATACACATATATGGTTTCAAATTATATTTTGTTTCTCTTTTTTTTTTTTTTTTTTAAATTTCTTTTTGATATACACATGAATTTACTATTTTTTTTTTTTTTTTGTTTATTGACTTCTTGATGATTTATTTATATTAGATTCTTCGCCTTTTGTATCTCATTAACTCACCTAAAACAAAAATTAAAAAAAAAAAAAAACTTAAATAAGACACGTGGTACAAAATTAGGCAATAATTAGAGTCTAATTTAGAACCTAATTGGATTTTTTCTTAAATTTGCCTATTAATATATATATATAGATTATATTCAAAAAAATTATTTAAAAATCCTTATTATCACTTTGGGATGATGTTTATCATGAAAATAACTCCAAAATTTGTCCAAATACAGTTTTAGAGTTGGAAAACACTTAAAAAAATGTGTTAATTAAGTAATAGATTTCAAATTCACATTCTAGGGCACTTTTGGCATAGTAAAACTCGAAAAAGATATGATGAAAATACTAAAACTTGTTTTGATCTAAAAAATCAGTTTACCCTTATCCAAATCTCATTTTTTAAGGATTTTCTCCTTACTTTTTTTCTTATTTTTTAAGCTAATTGGACTTAATTTTTAAGCAAACTTAGCTTATTTTCTAAGCCACTAACACCTCTATAAATAAAGGAGTCCTCCCAACATTCAGCACGCATAATCATTCTATTTGCTCATTTGTGTGCACTAATGTTATTTTCTCTCCATAGAGTTATCATTGATTTATTAGTATTATTATTATTGATATCCTTATCACTGCAATTGATTGCAATTAGAAAGTCATAAATAATAACAATTTAATTTGGGCAATTTCGCGATTGCCTAACAGCGAAAGTCAATATAAGGCTTGTATGACCAATTCAAATTAGGTCCTCTCTCTCTCTCTCTCTCTCTCTCTCTCTCTCTCTCTCTCTCTCTCTCTCTCTCTCTCTCTCTCTCTCTCTCTCTCTCTCTCTCTCATGTGGGAAAGCATCAATGCAAGCTTAAAATTCACTCAAAGTTCATTTCCCGACAAGCTTCTCAGCCTCAGAGTTCTTATTATAGTTGGGTTTTGCATTTTTTTTTTCCCACCACCTATAAGGCCCTCAAAATACTAAGCCAATAGAAGTTTAACTCAATTGAAACTACAAAGTACAAACTATTTCACCAAAATAAAATTATTATGGGTGTTATAGAAATATTGTTAACAAAAGTTTCCTGATAACTTGTGAAAAATATTAGTAAATATAAGCTTAATACAATTTTTTTTTTATAAGAACCATAATAAAAAAAAACTTAATTAGCAATTATAAACTAAAAAATCAAGAATTATTTTCAAACAAGAAAAAATGTATATATTGATATTTAGTATTAAAAAAGCTCACTAAATATTTTTGCCTTAAGCCTCATAATGTATTTAGCCAAACCTAGTCAATTGTAATGTGTCCATTTATAATTTAGTGAATAAATTTTTTCATTGGCCATCAATTGACCACAACCCTCCTCATTTTCCTGGGCTTGGGACTAACTATGAATAAATATATGACACTAAACATAAACACAAAAGAAATTATGATCATTTGATTGTATGAAATTGAAGTTACGATCATTTGATAGATTATAATATAAATTTATGCTTTGTTTGTTTTAAGTATTTTCTGAATTTTTTTTTTACGACTTTTAGGTTTTTTTTTTTTTTAGATAAAATATATTCAAACTTTAAAAATATTTTCCGTTGACCATAAAATCCTTTATAAAATTTTGTAATATATTTTTCCTTTTAAAATTTAGTAAAACATTTTCTTCCCCTCTCCCTCTAGTTGCTAGGTCATTGATCCGATCTTCGGAAACACCAATTCGGCGACCAAAGCCAATGATCCAATGGCAAGAAACTCTACTCTGACAACCGATGACAATGACCAGAGACACCAATTCAAAGGCTGATGTCGGTGACCCGATGGCTAGAGACTCCTTTCTAGCGATTGGTGATGGCAATCTAGTGGCCGGAGACACCAATTCGGTGACCAATGCCAACTGTTTGATGGTTAGAGACACCGCATTGACAACTGAAGGCAACAATCTGTTAGGTAGAGAAGCCACACCACAACCGACGTTGAAGGTCCAATAACCAAAAACGTCATTTTGTCAAACCGGTGTTGGTGGTCCAGTCATTGGAGATACTACTTTGACGATGATCGTTAGCAGTCCACTCGTCGTAGCCTTCACTCTAACTGGCAGGCCTAGTGGTCAGGTCACAGGATCCTTGGCACCAATAACTTTGGTGTTAAGCCATCAGTTTTGATAATTTGCTTGAAAAATTTTGGGGTAATTACACATAACCCACCTGTAGTTTGGGCGAAAACCACTTTGTCTACCCATAATTTGAAAAGTATCACTTAACCTACCTGTGGTATGTTTTCGTCAATCTTCGTAACCCACCTCAATCTCAGCCATTACAAAAACACCACTTAATCCCAAAACACAACATAACGCGGATCAAAACACCCAAAACTCAAAAACTTTTCGAGAGAGAGACCTGTGGTGAGATCAACGTGTTCTTCGTGGTTTAGTGTGTCTGGAAGGGGAGAAAACACAAGTTTCGCAACATCGAAGCTAGGGAAGGTAGTTTCGGTAAAGAAAATCAAGGTATTTGTGTTTGTTCTCAATTTAGGGTTTCAAATTTTGTTTAAGTGCCAACTTACTGTGTGAAACTCTAAATTTGGGCTTCCCTGGTATCGTGTTTTGTTGATATGTCTTCATCAAGCGGTAATTTCTCGGGTTCATGTAGGCATATGTGCAATGAGCCGACTTGTGTTTTGAGAACAAGTTTGAGTTTATACAATTTTGGGAGGAGGTTCTTGGGTTGTAGCCATTATAAGGTTGGTTCTAAATATCCTTTCTTTGTTTAGCTTGATAACCCAACCTGTTCTCGTGGGAATGAAACTGCACCTTTGGCTTTAGAGAGGATATCTAGGCTTCGGAGTGCTCTCTAACTTGCCAATGAGAGGGAAAGGACAGCTCTAGAAACGGTAGAAGAAGCTAGGCACATGGTAGAAAAGGCTCTTGAAGAGGAAGCCAAAGCCAAAGAGAGGGAGAGCAAGGCTTGAGCTGTCTATGCTAAAGCTAAGGAAAAGGCCATGTTTGCTGAAAAGAAGCAGAGAATGTGGAAGTTTGCATGCATTTTGTCATGGATCTTTTTTGTTATTGTTATGTTGTTGTTATGTTTTGGCTCAATTGAGTTCTCTGGAGTGAAGAGACCGAGGTTGTTACCCTGAAGTAGTTAATTGGTTAGTAGAGATAGTCATTGCAATGGTGTTAATGAATTTGCATTGTAATAGCACTAGCCTACCGATGTAATGTTTTGATGTGTCAATGAACAAAGAATTGGTCAATTATTGAGTATTTTTTTGTACATACCATAACAACCATTCAATGAGAGAAGTATTGGTCAATTATCAATGACTTGCATATAACATAACTACCATTCCACCATAACAACTTCCATACACTCTGTATTGAAAATATCTACTTGGAAAGAATCTATAGTAGCAATAAATAAACTTCCATATAATCCAATTTGGACAAATAATGTTCCATACAGTTACCTACACATACCATAACAACCATTTCACAATAACAACTTTCATACACTCTATATTGGAAAATCTTACTTGGACACAATTTGTAGCAGCAATAATAAAACTTCCATATAATTTGATTTGGATAAATAATGTTCCATACAAACTATTTTGACCATAATACCACAACTTCAAAATAATATCACAACTTCCATATAATACCACAAAATTTCATACCATAATAACAACTTAGAGTGTATTGTACCTTAACTTCTAGTAAATTACAAAAAAGCACATTCCAAGGTCAGCTAAATATATATATATGTGTGTGTGTGTGTGTGTGTGTGTGTGTGTGTGATAATTACAAAAAGGTGATTGTTTTTTACACTAATTGATAATTACAAAAAGCCAACAGTTGTCTTCACAAAAAACACTAGCAGTAGGCCCATATGTTCCCACTAGCTTTACTCTCAATGCTGGCATGCGTACCCACTAACTTCATTTCTTGCCTTTACTCTTTCCACCCATTGAATTCATTTGGTGGCCTTTGTACAACAAGCTGTCCTCCAGTCCTCACACCACCAGTACTCTTATTTGTAGGTGAAGGCTATAAAATAAAAAATAGATCCACTTGTTTAAAAATATCCTCGTCTACAAAACCATTTAGGAAAGAGGTAACTCAACTAAGTTACCTGTGAAGAACTTGGTAGGATATCCTAGGTCTCCCTAGGTGTGTGAAACTCTAGTTGTGAGGAAGAGAACCATCCTGCTTTCAAGTGAGATGACCTAGCTTGATTTCCTTGCATAAAAGCTTGATTTCCTTGCTGTGAAGATGAAGGCTGAGTGGCAGACCTCATGTTGTAAGTCTGGGTAAGCTGCTGGGATGGTGGTTGGGGTGCAGCTTGAGGTGCAGATCCAGATCTGGTACTAGGTGCAAACACCCCTCCCCTTGCCTGCAACAAAACCCAATTTCAGTACATTAATACCTTTGTAAGTTAATTTTTTTTTTTTTGCCATTTAAATCTTAATTACTTACAGCTTTTTCTCTTTCAAGCCTCTATCTCCTCTGCCATTATGTCTCCCCAGTGATGCCAACTTGCACCTTCTTGAGTTATGCCCTTCCTTTTTGCATTTCCCACACCTTACAGGTCTGTTCAGCCTACTTGCTTTGTAAGGGTTCTTAGGCTCATTAGGAGCCCTCTTTCTTTGCTTAGGTGGCCTACCTGGTGGTCTGTATATGTGAGGTGCTAGGGGAGCAGGTTGTCCAATCTCAGCCTATTCTAACTGGCCAGACATGGGAGGAAGTACCTCCTTGTATATTTTCATGTAAGTTTCTTTGTGGTAGCATGGGTGGGTGTAGGCTTCTGGTGTCTCAATGTTTGTATAAATGGATGTTACGGCATGTTTGCATGGAATGCCATTTAAATCCCAATACCTACAGCTGCATGTCTTCTTAACAAGATTAACTACATGCCTCTCATACTGACTAGCTACCTCATAAAAGAAACTGCCAGCTGGGGTAGCACTAAATGGCTTGCTTTCAACCTTCAATTTCTCCAACTTATCTTGTGTGCTTGGACACAACTTTCCAGCATACTTCTCTATCCCTTCCCTTTTTGTGTAAAGCCTAGTCATAAGTCTAACTCTAATCCACTCCAGCATTGCCAAGATAGGCTTGTCCCTAGACTTCAATATCATTGAGTTAAAACACTTACTCAAGTTATTTACCAAACAATCTGTTAAGGCCTTAGGAGTGAAGTGTGACCTTGTCCACTGTGTAGGTGCAATGTTTGCAAGATACTCATATGCATTTTCATCCAAATCATTTATGTACTGCATGCACCTCTCAAACTCTCTTACTAGTGTGGCAGCAGCACATGTTCATAGTGCATCCTTCAGCTCCAATCCCTTGTGATTTACTTTGAAATTGTTGTAGATGTGTTTCACACAGTATTTATGCTCCACAGTAGGGAATAGTGTTTCTATTGCAGGTATAAGCCTCTGCAAATAACCAAACAAACAAACAAAACATGTTAGTTCAGCAAACGAAGTAAACCATTCAAGTATAACTGAATAAAACTTGCATAGCTTTCACCTATCAGAAATGAAGACCAACTGAAGCTCCTCTGGCCACCCTATATCATTAGCAAAAATTTCCTGAAGTCATATCCAAGACTCCTTGTTTTCTTGTTCCACAACGGCCATGGCTACTGGAAAAATGTTGTCATTTGCATCCTTGGCAATGGCAAATAAGATTTGCTCTCCAAATTTGTGCTTTATGTGACAACCATCTAAACCTATAAATGGCAACCATCTAAACCTATAAATGGCCTGCATCCACTTAAAAATCCTACCTTCTGAACATTGAACCTAACATACATCCTCTTAAATTTTGGCTGGGAAGTCTCATCAACCATTTTTGTTTGTAGTATAACTCTACTCCCCTTGTCTACAATGTTTATCATTTGTGCATAATCCCTAAGGACACCATATTACAGTTGCTTATCTCCATTGATCAAATCCTTTGCCTTTCTCTTTAACCTATACACTTGGTTTACACTTAGGTCAACAAATAAATTTTGCATCACATGGTTGTGTACACCATTCACCTCCAAATTTGGATTTTTGCTAAAATTCTCAATGAACCTTTTAGTAACATAAGCTGATGTTGCTTGGCTATTTTTAAAAGACTTGGGGCAAGTATAGGCATCAGTCAAGGTCTTAATCTGAAATGTTAGCTCTCCACTTATTTGAGATGCATAACATCTCCTCCCACACTCATTCTTATAGTGAACTAATATCTTGGTCCTCTTATTAAGCTTGAATTTGATGTCAATAGGTTTTTTAATTGCATACTCCCTTAAAGCAGCTCTAAACACCATTGCATTAGGAAACTTCATCTCTTTCTTAAGTACAACATTTCTCATGTCACTCTTAGTATTAAACTCTGGCTGCTCAAGTACCTGCTCATCATTAGACCCATCCATACTTACCAAGTCATCCTCAAGAGTTGGCTCAGCCCACTTAGGGTCTGCATGGGGTGCATTGCTTGATTCTGGGGCTACATGGAGTGCATTGCTTGATTTTGGGGTTGTATTGGGAGCATCACTTGATTTTGGAATAGAACCTTGTGGAGCTGAGTTTGGAGCAACAAATATGTCATCACCAAAGTCATCCCCCTCTAGGCCTTCATATAGCCAATCATCATCATCATCTCCTTCAACATTCTGTTCTTCAACCCTTGCACCAACATCAGCATCTTGTTCTTCAACTCTATCACCAACCTTAACATCTTCAACATTCTCATCATCATCTTCTTCCTTCAATACAACTTCATCATAATCACTTTCCACATCTATTTCATCCACCCTTCCATTACCACCTACACCACCTACATCATCATCTACACCATCATTTGCCACTCCCCTTCTATCAGGATGCTCAACTGCCAGTGGCTCTACATCTATGTCAGTATAGATTATGATTTTGTTAGCTGACTATGCCTTATGAAGGGTAGCCATATTCACCACATCTACATTTGTTTCTATGTCCCTTAAATCATCATTTACATTACCTTCAGGAAGTAAATACCTATATCTACTGTGTTCTTTAGGAGCACCAACTAGATGGCATAAATCTCGAATTTCAAAGAAACTCAACTTATCAGGGTCAATCTCTGTCAATGTATGTATAGATTCACCTACATATTCAAGGGTTGGGTCCTCCACAAAACATCCTCCAACATGAATTTCAATGTCAAATGTGAAGTCAACCATCTACAATTAAAATATGTAATTTGTTTAAAATAAGTAGTTTGTTTAAATTCAGTAGTCTGTTTGAAATAAGTAGTTTGTTTACATACTGACATGCTGAAAATGACAAGAAGCCAAAAGAGACAACAAGCCAAATAAGTAGTTTGTTTTCATATAAAATTTGTTTTGTTGTTGAGAGAAAACACACAGCCAAAGGACTACATATACCACATGCAAAACTAGATTCCCAACAAATTCATAAGGACCACACTACCCACTGTTTATTGACTTATTGACAGTGCATTAGAAAAGATAAAAGGAAATCAAATAGAAATGCAAATTCATTCAAGAAAGATGACACTCTATCAAATTGAAAGAATGGAAAATGCATTTGATTGAAAGCTAATAGAATTTAAAAATAAAAATAAAAATAAAAAGGGAAAAAAAAGCCAACTAGGCTAAAAACCTGAAAGGGCGGTCTAAGATAAAATTACTGCCAACAAAAAAAAAAAAATTAATGAGAGTGAGTGATCTAACCATAAGATGTGATGCCAAGAAGACCAGAAAGAAAAATCCGTCAATATAAAAAATCAAAATCAAATAAAAGGAGCCGATGAAGACCAATAAGAAGATGATAAACATGACAATGATTTTAGCATAAGAGTCAACGATAGAAGATGTGGAAAAACACTTCCAATTCTTGAATTTAAAGTATTGCATACTTAGGGAAATATCATAAGGGTTTTGAGCCTTTTATATCTATCATTTCAATAACCTGAACCTGGCCTACATCACAACCTTCGAATAAAAACCTCCTTGAAGTCCTGCTGATTGAAGACACACCTTTAGCTATGATAATATTTTCTTTTAGATTAAGAAGGAAAACTGCTCAAGATTATCAAGCCCCACTGGATGATATCTTTAAAAGACAAAATTTCTCAAATTCTCAAGTGACTTAAAAAAACTTTCTCCAAGCTTGGAATACTCACCCTTGTTTGCTTCCAACAAAGAATGACTATCAAAGAATAAAATTTCAAATTTCTCAAAAAAGTTTCAAACCTTTAAACTTGGGATTTTTCCCTTTCTTGCTTGTTCCCAACATATGTGATTCCGAAGCATTTTGTTTCTTTGATTGTCTTTGAAAACTTAATCTAAAAATGTTCAAAATGAAGAAACAAATTTGATTACATGTTTTTAATGATTTCAAATCTTTCCTAGCCAATGAGATCGAGTTAACTATTAAGCATTCTGATTGGTCAAAGAGGTTGTTCAAAGGATCACATTATCTTCATTAGGTGAATGCCTCTTTTTCTCCTCAAGTTGTCAGAATTATTCGTAATAAGATATTGGCTACAATTGAGAAGGTAATAAAATTTCAAAAAATCTCATTCTACACTAATTATTATTATTTTTTTAAAAGAGACTCATTTAAAAAAAAAAAAAAAATCATTTTTCAAAACTTTCTTCGAACTATGTTTGGACCTGATCCTTAATAAGAGAGGTACGTAGGAAGCCTTTTTAAATGCCCAGTCCCAATTACCAAAAAAAAAAATATATGCATTTTAAAATTTTCAAAAAAAATCATTTTTCAAAAAACTTTCTTCGAACTATGTGTGGATCTGATCCTCTATGAAAGAGATACGTAGGCAGCCTTGCTAAAGGCCCAGTTACAATTATTCAAATTTTTTTTTTACAAATACTCAAAATCAAGACATTTGTTTGGGTGAATTTTAGGCTAAAAGTATTTGTTTTGCATACATGTCATAAATTTTTTTGTACAAGCATATCAGCAATTTTTTGTGCAAGCGTGTCTAAACTAGGGGCATTAGCACAAAACATTTTTATAATAATTGATTACTAACAAGCTCATGGAAAGAATCTTTTGCAGGAGATGAACATGGATATTTCATCTACTCAACTTTCACCATCAATTGTTCTAATCTAAAAAATCAGCTTACTGTTATCCAAATCTCATTTTTTAAAGATTTTCTCCATACTTTTTTGCTTATTTTTTAAGCAGATTGGACTTAATTTTTAAGCAAACTTAGCTTATTTTCTAAAATTGTATAAAAAGAAAGTCTCAAAATTGTAAAATCATAATTTTTTTTCCCACCTTCTATAAGAACCTCAAAATATTAAGCCAACAGAAGTTTAACTCAATTGAAACTACAAAGTACAAACTATTTCATAAAAAAAAAAAGAAGATTATTATGAGTGTTACAGAAAAATTGTTAACAAAAGTTTCCTAATAACTTGTGAAAAAAATAAGTAAATATAACCTTAATACAATTTGTTTTTTAGAAGAACTATAATACAAAAACTTAATTAGCAATTGTACACTAAAAAATCAAGAATTATTTTCAAACAAGAAAAAATGTATATATTGATATTTAGTATTAAAAAAGCTCACGAAATATTTTTGCCTTAAGCCTCATAATGTATTGAGCCAGACCTAATCAATTGTATTGTGCCCATTTATAATAAAGCAAATAGATTTTTTCATCGGCCATCATTTGACTGCTACCCCCTCGTTTTCCTGGCCGGACTTGAGACCGACAATGAATAAATATATGACACTAAATTGAAGTTATGATCATTTGATTGTATGAAATTGAAGTTATGATCATTTGATAGATTATAATATAAATTTATGCTCCGTTTGTTCTAAATATTATCCGAAAAATGTTTTACCACTTTTAGGTTTTTTTTTTTTTTAGATAAAATATATTCAAACTTGAAAAATATTTTCCATTGACCATAAGATCCTTCATAAAATGTTGTAAAATATTTTTCCTTTTAAAATTTAGTAAAACATTTTCTTCCCCTCTCCCTCTAGTTGCTAGGTCACTAATCCGATGTCCAAAAACACCAATTTGGCGACCAGAGCTGACGGTCCAGTGGCAGGAGACTTTGCTCTAACAATCGATGACAATGACTAAAGACACCGATTCAAAGGCCAATGTCGACAGCCCAATGGCTAGAGACTCCTTTCTAGCAACCGGTGATGGCAGGGACGGAACCAGGATTTGAACCTGAGGGGGGCAAGCATAACCCAAAAAAAGTTTCACAAGTGTTGATTTTAGCCAACCAAAAAATGCATACACATCATAATAACATATTTATGGATGTATTCTAATATTAATTTTTAGGAATTTATTCTATGTAACGATTCAAATTATTTCTTGACTTGCAAAGTCAAGAATCTTTAACCCATATAAAAATTAATATTTTTTATTTTCTTTTCCATATTTATTTCTTTAGTTTAAAATTTTAAATTTAAACAAAAAAAAAAAAAAAAAAAAAAAAAACAACCCACAAGCCACAACAATATTGTTATTAATAATTTATTAACACAATAAAGTTACAACAAAATTAATGGATATAAGATAGTATATTACTACATTCATTTCAAGATAACTTTATGTATATAAGGTAGTACATACTATATGATCAGACCAAAAAGAAAAAAGAAAAAAGAAAAAAAAAAAAACAATTAAGTGCACGTGGCTTTATATTGGCCACAAGAACCACAATGAGTTGTACCCATCTTTGCCACAATCTCCAAGGTGCCTTTGTCAATCATCATTTTGCAAAATAGAGAGAAGGCATACACTAAAGTCTGAACATTGTGGAGTTAGAAAAAAAAAATAGAAGAAGAAGAAAGCAGCAGAGATGCAGCCGGCCAGAGAAGAAGATGCTGGAGGTGGTGCAGCACTAAAGGATTGTTTTGCTAAGGATTTGTCATTTGTACTTAATTTGTTGGTATTTTTTTCTATACTGGATTTGTGATTGGCTAAAGGTTATTTTAATTATCCAAGTTTATGAATTGTTTTGTTGGTTTGTCTGATGGATTTTCTTGATATTTTTGAGGCAACGCAGCAAAGGGGTGGTTTGATTAAAACAATTTGGGAAATTTCATGGGTCAATTTGTAAAAATATTTGGGGAGGGGGGCAAGTATATACAATTTAGGGTCAAAAGTTAGAATTTTTGTATAGTCTATGTATACTAGTAGTTAATTTTTCAAAATCTAAGGGGGGCCATGGCCCCCCTCAGCCCAAGTGTAGTTCTGTCCCTGGGTGATGGCAATCCAATGGCCGGAGACACCAACCCGATGACCAGTGCAAGCTGTTCAATGGTCAAAGACACTACATTGATGACCAATGGTAGCAGTCTGTTAGCCAGAGATGCCAGACCTCAACCGACGCTGAAGGTCTGATAACCAAAAACGTAATTTTCTCAAACTAGTATTGGTGGTCCAGTCATTGAAGATACTGCTTCGAAGATGATCGTTGGCAGTCTAGTTGTTAGAGCCAAACTAGCAATTCTAGTGGTCTGGTCACAGGATCTCTGGCACCAACAACTTTGGTGTAAAGCCATCGGTTTTACTAACTTGCATGAAAAGTTTTACTGGTCTTATCAAACACCTGAAATAGTTTTATATGTAAAAAAACATTTATTTTCAAAACAAACAGAGTGTTAAACATATTTGGTGTACAATAATTGAATAATTATATTCCCCATATAAAAAATAGGAAATATTATATTCCCCATATCTCTACACATTTAACCTAAATGACATTTCTCTCAAAACAAACACAATATATATATATATATATATGACCTAAACTTAATGAGTATGAGTTGAATTATATTATATTTACCATTCACTCTCACTCACACATGTATATCCAACACTATTACTATAACTATCCCATAAAAAAATGCCAAACAATTTTTTTTTTTTTTTTAAGAAAAAGGAAAAAAAATTGCCAATTTTTTATTTATTTTTTTTTATTGACATTTGTTGGGCCTCTTGGCAACGAATAAAAAATGGCCTAAATATTATTGGGCCTA